>JANHMN010000002.1:194676667-194776716 GCA_030674055.1 Rhabdomys pumilio | reverse complement strand
AGCACAGGATTCTGGGTAAGGGCAGACATGTATAGAAGCACAGGATTGGGATGAGAAACAGCCTGCTAGCAAGTGCACAGGGTCAGGAGCTGTTATGAAACTGAAGAGACTGAGCAAGTGTGTGGCAGGCGTAACATAAGGTGTGCTTCCTATGATCGTCGGTGCTTCTGAAGGAGAACTGACAAGACTGTGTTGATGGGCAGCTTGCATGCACATTCCTAAGCTCCTAAGCTCAAAAGCAATTATCACACAGTTAGAAAGCAGTCTAGTGAAAGCGCTTTGGAGAGAGTATTTTTATCACAGACATTGCTTAGAATCACTGGCACCTGCAATGACAAACAGCTATTTTTTTCCATACTGACTTTTTAAAACAGTAATTACTTTAGTCAATCATGTTTATGGGGTAAAGTGTGATAATTTGATATTCATATATAGTTCCTAACAATCCAATAGGGTAGTTAGTATTTCCATCATCATAAAGATTTATAAAAATCTTTTGATTAACGCATATGAATTAATGGAACACGGTGTAATATTTCAGTACATATGTACCGTGTGTATGTTTGTGTTGGGGAAATCAGTGTTTCTATCTCTGTGCCATTACTTTGTGTTTGGAGATTTTCAGCTACAACCAGTTTTAATAAGACATATAATAGATTATGTGAATAATAGCTTTGTGTTTCCATTAACTGTGGCTTTTGGTTTGGTATGTTTGGGTTTTATGGATAGATTACTGTTATTTGTTTGGTGAGGTCTGGGATGCATGTGTTTCCGTGTGTGTGTGTGTGTGTGTGTGTGTGTGTGTGTGTGCATACTGCGTGCATGTGTGAGGAGATATCAAACAAGATAGCCTCAGATTGTCCACATACCTACTTCAGCTTCTCATGATTACAGGCTTCTGCCATGCAAACTCAGCTTAACTATGTGTTGGTGCTAAGCATCCAGCCTCCCTCTGTGCTCCTTCCTTTGCATCCTTCCTAATGTATATAGATTGCTCGGTGAAGACCACTCCCATTGTCAGTTTGGTACTCAACTGCCTTAGGGAGCCATGTGCTGTTTAGGAGTCCACTGTCACCACTTAGGAAACGCCTTTACTCTTAGGAAGTGTCCTACTTTAACAGAAACCAGTTCTTTGGGGGCAGTTCTCAGCTTGGGGGAAAGTGGTTCATGTCTTGCAGAAGTATGAGGTGGGAGAGCAATTTTACTCTCTCAAACTCAAGTCTGATTTGAATTACAAAACAGGAGTGGGCAGCCACCAACAGGGACTTGCCTTTTGAAGTAGGCAGATGCACATTCCCTGGAGATGATTCCTGGATGCAGCTCTAGGAGCCTCTGGGGACCATAGGCCAGCAGTGGAAGATGGAGGCGCTCCATCCAGTCACCCTTTACCAGCCTGTCAGAGCTGAGTGGGATGGATGTAGTGGGTACATAAGGAACATCATGCTGGCAGCAGCTGTCACAGAGTCCTCTGAGCCTGCCAGAGATGACGGCAAGGAACAATCACATAATTCTGAACAAATTATGAAAAGGGACAGCTTGTGAAAACTTACATGAAATTTGGAAAGACTGGGGGCTGTATTGTTCTTAGTCATAAACCGTTCTCTTAAGTTAATGTCCAAGGAACTGGTGCCAAATAAAGAGTCTGGCAGATGTACTGTATTGAATGAGAAAGATAAATATGATTATAGTTTATGGCCACATTTAACCAGGCCACAAATGGTTTAGAGAGCTTTCTTTTATTATGTTATTTTTTTCTGATTATACAGATAGTAAAATCATTATAGAAATCATAGAAAACATAAAAGAAATAATGATCACTCACAGTTTATTTTTCAGAATCAGGAACAATTAACACTGTAGTGTAATATCCCTTTAAAACCTGGTCCTTTTCCCTAAGTGGCAAACTTAAACATGCGTCTCCGTTGTTAATTATTCTGGGGAACACATCTAATGCATGCATGTTATTTTACTGTGTATACTTGGCATCTGTTATCATTATTTGTTTGTGCTGCGCCATGTCACTGGAGTTTTATATTTCCATTTTTCATGAAAAAATAAATGACTGTGACAAACATTGTTGAGGAAAATTCCTGCATGTTTATTTCTGACGGCTTTCTCAGCAGAGCTGCTGGGGTCTGACATAAACCTTTAGGACTTCAGTTTACAGTTCCTGGTTCCTCCTCTCATTGTAGTACAAGACAGGGGCTCTACTGCTACCTCCACCACTGAGGTTTTCTCCCATTTCTGACTGAATAAAACAGCATTGTTTTTGCTGAAAATTGCTTGGAATGATTATGGAATAATAATAAATAAAAAATGAGATATGTATTTGTCTATTCTTCTTGGAATTTCCTGAATGAAACATTGTTGATCTCCAGACAGGATCAGGGGCTGGCAAAAAAAAAAAAACCAAACAAAAAAAAAAAACAAAACAAAACAAAAAAAAAAGGTATGAAAAGAAGGGAAGAGAGAAAGGAGGTCTTAGTTAGGGTTTTACTGCTGTGAACAGACACTATGACCAAGGTAACTCTTATAAGAACAACATTTAACTGGAGCTAGCTTACAGGTTCAGAGGTTCAGTCCATTATCATCAAAGCAGGAGCACGGCAGCATCCAGGTAGGCATAGTGCAGGAGGAGCTAAGAGTTCTACATCTTCATCAGAAGGCTGCTAACAGAATACTGGCTTCCAGGTAGCTAGGACTAAGGTATTAAAAACCCACACTCACAGTGACACACCTACTCCAACAAGGCTACACCTCCTAATAGTGCCACTCCCTGGTCCAAGCATATAAAAACCATCACAGGAAGTGAGGGAAAGAGAGAATGGAGGTGAGGGAGGGAAGTAGGAAGGGAGGTAAAGGAGGGAAAGAAGAAAGAGGAGGGAGGGAAGGAAGAAGGGAGATGAGGAAAGGAAGGGGGAAAGGAGGGCAGGAACTTTGGATTAGTTCCTTCTGAGCAGAGCAGCTAGGACAGTGACTGAGTTCAACGATGCAGCCATTATTGAATTGCTCACTGCTGAAGCTCAGCGGAGCTTCTCACTTGCAGAATCATGCCCTTTTGCCAGGGGAATGACACACCCTGATCTACTAAGAGTGCTCATCTTGGCAGTCCCTCCTGACTGCTCTGTGAGTCCGTTTCTTCTATATAGACTTTTCCCAGATAGGGTAAGAATGGTGACAAACTAACAGTCCCACCCAAGTCTAGGTTAGTGGAATGATGAGTTTATTGGGGTTGCTTACAGATGTGTGTGAGTGACCCCAAATAGCTGCATCACCAAAGAGACGATGACTTCTCTATGGCTGAATATGCAGGAGTCTCCCTTCAGCTAATCTCCTGCCCTCTAGCACCTCCTGAGACTACCATGTGCAGTTATGGCTGAATGCCATGCAGCTGGGAGGGAGATACAAGAGGGACTGGCTGAGATCTCAGGCGAGGACCTCGAGGACCTCTTGCAGCAGCTCTCAAATGCTCTGACTAGGATGGTAGTAATGGTTGCTGGGCGCAGAGGGCAGTTCCCCACAATGCTGGCCTTTGTCTTTTATGTTCTATCTATTGTCACAAGCACAGGGATATCCTGATTCTGCACATTACTGTGGTGAATGACAAACCTGAGGGATCTTAAGAGCTCCAAAATTTAAAGCAAATCCGAAATGCAAGTGGCCTGGGAGTTCCCTTAAGTGCGGCTGGCATCCGGAATTAAGGAAGTCATGTGAAGGATGGAGCCTTTACCTTGTACCTCTGGCACTCACTGCCATATTGAAGCAGTCATTTTGAGAGGGGTACAGAAGATCTTGTGATAAATAATGCTGCTTTGATAGGAATTTTTGATGTTAACAGTGGCAGCAAGCTCAAACAAACAAACAAACACCCTGTAGGAGAACCTATGCTGGACTTCTTAGCTATAGTAGGCATGAAGATCCAGACTGAGTTCTGCAGTTAGGCCCCACAGTCAGAAAGCCCAAAGACCTGGTGACTGGAAGTGATGACAGATATCAACCCACTATTTAAGGTTTGCATACAATATACCTACATACCTACAATGATTAACACTATGCTGTAAGACTATGCGTCTGCCTCACTGCTGGGATTCCAGGGTGCCAGCATGCCATTCAGGGAAGGCAGAATGCAGTCCAAGATAGGGGGTCCTAGCCCATGTTTTTCCAGGTGAGAAACAGCAGGGATTGGGGCTAGGACAGATCCTGTGATTCTCAATCTCCTATGTACACAGATGCTTCTAGGGACCAGGAGGAGCTGAGAATAGTGGTTCTTGGGTCTACACTTCTTCTACCTGCCAGTCAGAGACAGAGCAGGAACAGTCTGGTTCCAAGTGAGTGCCCAGAGTACAGAGGAGCTTAAAGAAAGAAGGCCTTCTCCAGATCTCACTGCAGGAATCCTTGGTGAAGGAAATAGTCCTCACTTGTCCAAACTGCTTTATTTATGGCGGATGTGAATGCAGACATCCTACTCAGGGTGAACCTGAGTTAACTACCTTTTGCAGGAAGTGATGCCCAGGAAGGGAATGTCGTTACCTAAACACTTGGGGCCTCATTAGCATGAAGAACTCTAGATTTTTGTGCTTTGTGATCAGCTGTCATGGTCTTCTCAGTGGGTTGTCATAGTTACATGTTCCAGGATAGGTAGAGCCTGGCTGGGAGCCGGTTCCAATGCCTGCCATTCTCAATTATGAGATTTACTGGGGGTTTTAAACCTGATTCAACCTTACCAGCTCCGTCTGGGGCATGGTTTATTTGCCCCACATTATGTCAGGATATGAAAGAAGCCCGTGGAGGATGACGAGCTTGCCTCTACCGTTCAAACTCGATGATGTGAGCCACAGCTGTTCACCGTGCTCTCAAGCCTCTGGCTCCGCTTGAGTTTATTGCTGAGAAATTCAGTCTCCAGCCTCACACCAGGCTCACTGAGTCAGAACCTGCACTTTCATAAACCTTCTCTAACAATTCTGGGTGCATCAAGCTTTGAGAAACATTGAACCAGAAAGTACCCCTCCCACCATCAAATGATAGGATATGAAATAGCAAAAGAAACAACCAGCTATTTATGAAAAAATTAAAAGGAACATTTCCCTCTTTAGAGAATTAATAAAAGACGTTTACTTTCTCCTAATAATTATAAGCAGGATGCATTCATTTGAGTGAAAAAGATGGGGTCCTTGGGAGCTATTGCCACCTATGCTGGGTTTGCAGTCGGGATGAGGCTAGGGGTGGCCCTGTGTCTGTTCAGGAACAGGCTTCATGCTTTGCTCAGGGCCATCATCTCCCTTGCTGACATCCCAACTCTAAGGAGATGCTGCTGGTAAAAATTACCAAACACTCGGACATCTTGTGTGGTGAGCTGAGGGGGGCCAGAAGGGAGACAGAGTGCCTGACCAGCTTAGAGGAAGAGAGAAACCCTGCGCCAGGAGCTGACTATGCCTATGGCTCCCAGGCACCTCTGTTGGCCCCTTGTAGAGTTAGAGTTAGACGTTATCCATAAACAGTTCACAGAGATGAAAACAAGAAAAACATCGAGCGGGATGTTCCCATCTATTGTTCTAAAAATTAAAATAGTTTTGTTAGTTGTCTTAGGATTATGACGTTAATTCTTACCTAGCCGGAATGGCCAAGATCAATAAAACAAATGACAGTTCATGCAGCCAAGCGTGTGTGGAAAGGAAAACACGTGTTCATTGATGGTGAGGATACAGACTTACACAGCCACTGTGGAAATCAGTGCGATGGCTCCCGAGGAAGCTAGGAATAGATCTACCTCAAGATCCACCTAGTCCTCTTTTAGGCACACACCCAAGGAGTCTACATCCTTCTTCAGAGACACTTATACATCCATGTTCACTGCTGCTCTATTCATAACAGACAGACTGTGGACACAGACTAGACGTCCTCAACTGGTGAATGGGTAACAAAAATATGATACATTTACATAATGAAATATTATTCAGCTCTTAAGAAAAATGAAATTATGACATTCATAGGTAAATGGGCAGAGCTAGAAGAAATTAGCTTGAGTGAGGTAACCCATATCCACAGAGACAAATAGTTTATGTTTTCTCTTATATGATTTTATCTCTTAAGCTTTCAGTGCTTGCTTATAAACTGAACAATCACAATAGTTAGATACCTAGTAAAGGAATCAGGGAAAAGACAGAATCTCCCAAGAAAGGAGAAATACAGTGAGTGTTAGGACAAGACAAGGGGAAACTAGAATGTTAGTGACTTTTAAAAAAAGCGTCACATTTTTTCTTGTAACCCAGCTAGATTCTAAATAATTGAGACTGGACTATTGTATTTATTTAACAAGCTATAAGGGCACAACAACTGAACAGTGCTACTCGATTTTCAAACCAATCTGGCTGCCTCTCAGCCCAGTTCCCCAGTATGCTGGCATTTTAGTAATGATCTAGCTCGCTGGGCTCCAGATGTTTTCTCAAGTGTCTCCTGGACTCTCCCTGTGAGTAATCCCCACTTCCTCCCTCTCCTTTCCGCCCCCTGGCTGGGAGTAAGTCCAGCCCTATTCTTTCCCCTGCTCAGTCTTTGGCTGATCAGCTAGCTTTATTGACCAATCAGGGAATAATTGAGGAGCAATGGTCACACAACATTGGGAGAGGAGATTCTTAGAGTAAGCTTTGTAACCAGATGTGGGCACAGAAAATAATATATAAATACTCTTTACACAGGGCACAATAACATTGTGCCTACACTAGAATAGAAGAAATAAATAGGACAATTGGAGGGGAGGATAAAGGAAGGAATAGAAGGAGGGACAACTAACGCTATTTGAGAAGATATATGGAAACCTACTACTGTAGAAGTGTGTGTGTGTGTGTGTGTGTGTGTGTGTGTGTGTGTATGAGAGAGAGACAGAGAGAGAGACAGACAGACAGAGAGACAGACAGAGAGAGACAAAGACAGAGAGAGACAGAGACAGAGACAGAGAGAGATCCAAATGGAATCACCAGATAATAGGAAAGACAATGCCCTAACCAGACACCTTATGTTACCAAAATCTTCTGTGTCAGCAATGGGCTATATCTTGTTGAGTCATTGGCTAAAGGGGCCTTATGGAGCTCCCAAATAACATAGACTATTTCCAAGGCTATTGTTTACCTGATGGTAATGTCCTATGGGCAAAGACAACACTTATATCATTCCATCAAATACAAAGAAGTTGAGCTGATGTCTAACTAGAAGCTTTAGCCCTACTGACTAGTGCTCAAGGTACTAGAAGGTACTCTACATCAGAGTTAGTATCCAGATACTTGGAATGTTGAGGGGGCGGTTCACAAAGACTGTCGGCTTTTGTTAGCATTCTGGGTGGCTTCTTGGATCTTATCATAGTTTACTGCCTCGATGGATACCGTCTCTGTGTACTCTACGAGTCAGATTAGAAAATGACACATATGTGCAGATCAGGAGAGCTGGGCTGATAATTCCATTTAGGGTTGGTACAGGGACCACTGCATTTCTACAGGTTCATGGTGGGGCAAGGAGTGTCAGAAGCAGAAAAGGAAAGACAGGAAGAACCTGGTGCTTCTCTGTTGTCAGAAGAAAGAAAATACAGGAGTTCCTTGGAATGCATCGGAGCCTCATGTCAGCTGTGAAGGAAAGAGATGCAGGTCCAGGTGGGGCCAGCTGGAGGAACATGGACGGAAGAAGGAAAGGATGGTTCTGGAAGAGTGAGGGAAGAAGTGGATTCGGAGAGAGTCTGGGTAGTACTGAAAGAGTGTAGGCTGGAGGTGAGTGATCCATGGGGAAAAGCATTCATTTTTACCACTACTATGGTCCTCAAGATAAATAATTTTAAGGTTGTGAAGAAGGCAATAAAAGAGAATTTTTTATGTGGGCAGGTCTGAATGGCACTCCTCAGAGAGTCTGGTGAGCCAATTAGGTCAGGGAACAAAAGGATTGCACATCTTCCTCCTTCAGCTTCCTTTTTGGAAGTGTGGTCAGGCTGTGGTGACAGACTGTGGGCCATGATTCTGTGGCAGGACTCAGCTGGCCTGAAGAACCTCTTGACCTATGCTAGGGATTGTGGTTTCCAGTCAGAGGGATTGCCAAGGGTTCTGGTGGGAGAGGTACTGGATGAAGACAAAGGTCCAAGGTTGAACAAAATTTCAGTTGCTGGAGAACAGCAAAAGCCCTGGTGGTGGAGAAGAGCAACCCTGGTGGGAGGGCAGAAGGCCTGGCAGTAATGGAAGATAAAACTCCTGGGAATGGTAATGTGTGTAGAGGGTGTGGTGGCAAAGCTAGGGAAACTTCCCACAGTGTGACCAGACTGTGCTGGGTCAACTCAATCTTCAGGCAAGTGATTATTAATCATTCAGCCAGCCCCCGGAGACAAAGCTAGGAGATAGAGAAAGCCTGGTTATGCGACCTGTTTTTGGGACAGAGGCAGGGACAATGAGCATATATGACTTATTCTATGTAACAGGAATCCTCTTTCTCTAGGTTTTGGAGTGGGGATCGGTCAATGGGTGTTCTATATTACACAGAGGCCTCTTGTCCCTCCTGTAGTGAGCTGGCCATTTAGGGCCTAGTTACTTGTAAAGCCTAGACTTCCCTGCTTATAGAGTGTGTCACTTACACTAAGTAAAATTTACACTATCTGACTTTGGAAAGTCAGATAGACGCCCAGCTTCTACAAAACCAAGAGCTTGGAATGCTGTAGACGGCATCCAAAGCAGTAGCTGAGACATTCCTGCTTGGCAGTGACTGTCTCTCTTATGTTCCAACCAGTATATTCGCAAAGTGTCTTGACTTATAATTTTGGCATTGCCATCTCTCACAGTTTCCTTTTCACGCACACACACACAAACCCTAGAGTCTGCATATGAGAGAACACCTATTATTGATCTTTCTGGGTCTGGTACAACATAATGATCTCCAATTCCATCCACTTTTCTGAAGTGCCCTGGTTTTATTTTTCTTTGTAGCTGCATGAAATTCCATTAGGTATATATGCCACATTTCCCTTATTTCCTTATTCATTCATCTGTTGATAAGCACCTAGGTAGACTCCATTTCTTAGGTCCCGTGAATAGTGCAATTGTCAACATGGATATGGAAATATTTCTGTGTATACTGACCTGGAACTGGCTGAGTACATTCCCAAGAATCGGAGAGCCAGGTCACATGCCAGTTCTGGTTTTAGTGTTTGAGGAAAGCTACACATTAGCTTCCAGAGGCTACCCAGTTTACATCTCGACCAACACTGTATAATGTTCACCTTTCCTCCACAGTTTAGACTGTTTTATTCTATTTCTGTGCAGAACATATTTGCAGTTTTGATGGAGACTGAACTGGATTTATAAGTGCTTTTGGTAATATATGCATGCCATTGTTATAATACTGACTCATGGATTTTATCCAATCCATGTGGATAAAAGGCTTCCTATCTTCTTAAATTTCTTTCTCTATTGTAAAATTCTCATAGTCCAGCCTTTCACATCCATGGTTGGCTTTGTTCCCCACTATTTAATTTTATTGTTGTTTGAAGTGTTTGTAAACGGGATTTCCACCCCCCAGCCCGATTTCTTTCTCAGCACTTTGGTGTTGGTATTCAGAAAGATTGCTCAGTGTCTGTGAAATGATTTTGGATTCTGCTCCTTTGCTGGGAATGTTTATCAGACAGAAAAGTTTTCTGATAGGGTGGGTGGGATTTGTAAGTTCTCGTGCCATCTGAAAAATCAGGATACTTTGACTTTTGGAGACTAATATGTCTCATTTACATACAGTCCCTCCCATTCTGCAGGAACCGTTACACTTTGCTGATTGATTGGGTAGAGCTTTTTAGTCTGGTATAATCTCACTTTTATTACTTGCTTTGCTGTCAGTCCTTGGGATCATACTAAAAACGTTTTGTCCAGATCTTTGTTTCTTTTAGTTTTGGGAGACAGGATCTTCGTACATAGATCAAACAGACTCCAAACTTATAATCCTGCTGGCTCAGCCTCCCAAGTGTTGGGATTACAGCCGTGTATGACACACTCATTCTCCAATTTCAAGGAGCTTTGCCTCCATATTTTCTGGTTAAAATTTTATAGACTCTTACATTTAAGCCTTTAAGTCCATTTTGAGTTAATTTTTTATAAACAGGATAAAATGTTGGTCTAATTTTATTCATTTTCTTTTGTAACTTGATATCCAGTCTGTCCAGCAACATTTATTAACTAGATTATCCTTTCTGAAATTTCAATGCTGACCCATTAGCTGTGTCGCTTTTTATATCCAAACTATACTGTTTTGGTTGCTATAACTTTGTAACATAGTTACATCAAGAATTATAGTTTCTCTTGTTTTGTTCTTCTTTCTCAAAATTGCTTGTATTGTTTAGAATTTTTTGTGGCTCTTCATGAACTTATGGATCTCCCATTACTGTGAGAAATACTCTTGGGATTTTTGTAGGAATTATAATAAATCTGTTCAATAAACACTATCTATCTGTGGGTCAGATTCATCCAACCATCAATTGAAATATTTGTAAGAAAGTGTCAAGTGAACATGGGCTTTTTCATTGCCATTGTACCCTAATCAATACCAAACAGATAGCATCTATTTACACTGAATAACATGTTATACGTAAGCTAATGGTGTCAAACATTGGAGTATTCTTGTTATATTTACATACCATTTTATATAGGTGACTGTGCACCTACAGATTTGGGGATCCGGAAACCAGTCCTCATTAGACAAAAGAAAATTCTACATCTCTGGGTAGTATGTTACTTTTAACCCAGACTTTTTCATTTGGCCTAATTCTGCCAACTCTAAGAAAAGCAGGCACTGGGATGTGAGGTAATGATGGACCGCAGAGAAGCTGCCCTGAGAGTTGTCTTCCTGGCCATGGCACCAAGCAGGCAAGATGCAAAGGCAGAAGTTGAATGCTGCTGAGCTGGTACACTCTAAGATGACATGTTAGTCCCCTTAATAAGATACTCAAGAGGGGGCTCTGGCACATGCTTGATCAAGGCTGAGCCCAACCTCAAAGAATACCACTCTTCCTTCTAAACACAGCTATCACCCTGCTCCATAATCTCGAAGTTGTCACCAGCAGAAATTGAGCTTGAATTAACATTGACTTTGGAACCCGTGCTTGGTGCCAAGTGTTGTTGACAGCATCGGTGACATCGCTCCGGCAACCAGCTTCTATGTTGGGATTGGCTCTGAGGTCCTCTCTGCCTGGAGCCTCTACCTGGGGGTTCTTTTTCCTTCTTCTGGACTCTTGCCAGCCATTGCTTTGGCTTCATCTAGTGATGCTGTCTTTTCCTTATGCAGGTCTTCTGACTCTGGCCCAAAGTCAGCTTTGCCTGTACTCTGCTCCCTTGGCATGAACTTGGCTTCAGTCTCCTGGTCAGGCAGGCAGTCCTACAGCCAAGTGTCCTTCAGTTCTCAGAACATGCAGTCATGGTCCTCAGACCTCTTCACTTCTCCATGGCTCCGGATACCTCTCCCTGCATCAAGGCTGTAACATCCTATTTACTCCATTTTAATTGGTCAAACACATCTGCCTATCTCAAAGAAACATATTGATTTTGGCTATTTTCACTAAGTACAAAGAAACAAAGAAACAGCAGGCAAAACTCTCACATAAACCCATGAACACAAAATGGACAAAGTGCATGGCCCTTGTGTTCATCAGAGGAGAAAATCTGCCCCGAGGGGCAGAAAGCAAATGCTACCTTTAATGTCACTGTCCTAGGCTGTGAGAACCAAGTATGAGGTGCCGTCTTAAGGCAAAAGAAAGTAATAGAATTCTTTGTGACATTCCCAGATTTCTTAAAACAAACTGAAAAAAAAAAAAAAACACCTAATAAGAAGCAAAATGTAACCCTAGTCAGACACACATTCTCTCTCCCATCCCCCATCCCCCCTCTCAATCCTGCCAACCCCTCCATCTTCCTCTCCCTTCCTCTCTCTTTCTGCAGACTCTGATTACTAGCTCCCTGGAGGGTGGAGTAAGACCTGGCTTTTACTTGTCTCTTCTGAAACAAAGAATGACCAAACTTGCAAGAGAAAGCCATGTCACTGGGCACATTGGCAGAGGAAATACTTGGAAAACAAACCATGGGCACTAAGAAAGGAAAAGATAATTACTTAGTTCTGGGTGGTATTTATGGTGACCTGAGAGGGCTGAACTTGGGCTGCCAACAAACACTCAAAGGAACCATCTTCTGGAAGGCTGTCCCAAGAGCTCCTTGCTTAGTCAATTTTTTCCTTTTTGTTTGGTGTGGTTATGGCTTACCTGTGCCATACCAGTTTTTTATGTGTGTGTCCAAAGATCTAGAAGTCAGCTTAATCTCATTGTTACCTTCTGCCATTTGGCAGCAATTTTCCTAATGCATTAATCGTGAGTTAGCTTGTTCTCAGAACAATTGAAAAGACAGTGATAGGGTGCATGAAGTGAGACCGAGCGCTCCGGGAGGGGCTTAGTCAAAGCTGCTTCCAAGCCATAAACTTCCTACACATCGGTGCACTTGCTGGCCTTGCTAGGGCTCTTGTGGACCTCCTGATCACTGCTGATACCTGAATGACGATGGTCACTGGCTGACCAGAGAGAATACATTTTCCTCTGAAACATGTGTCTTGGGCTGTCCACAGTGACTTGTCAAAGGATCATTCTCAGCATTCCGTAGTTAACGAGGAACTGTGTTTTGAAACAGTGGGATAACATTGAAAGGGACCATATTAGGTACTGGATCTAAGAGTGTTCAGAATATCATTCCTGTGGCCAAACTGATTTAATAACAGACAGAGATGGAGCAAAGCACCATGGGTAAGGTTGCATTCACAAGCTGAGCAGAACACTGTGCTGTGAGGATGTGTCTATATGCTGTCAAGAGGCCTTCCCACAGGGTGCCGTCTGACTGAGACCTGACAGAGGGAGCTATGCAAGCATGCAGGATGAGGCAAGAAGAACACTCCATAACACATCATGTAGCAGAGAGCTTTGACAAGCTCAAGGAATTACAAACATCTAGAGTGTCAACAGCAGTGGGGCAGGGTTAAGCTCAGGTTGGACAGTTCATAGTAGAGCCCCCTGGCCCATTCCCCAAAATCTTCCTCAGTATCATAAGAAAGACAGCTTTTAAGATCCTTGTGGAGGGAAGTGATCGGAAAACACAGCTGGTCCCATTAGAAATCTTCCCAGGCATGGCCCAAAAATTCCCAAATGGAGCCCTAATATATAAGCTGTGGTGAGCACAGCTGCCATCTGACTTGGCGTACTGGAATGCATCACACACAGAGACACAGCCCAGTGCCCTGGGGCCCAAACCTCTGACTGGGATAGAACCTTGACCAACTAGGGTTGTGTGTCATTGATTTGCATGGCCTCTGCTACCATAACAGAGATCACAACCTGGCAGTTATGCATATAACAGCTCATGCTAACCTCTCTAAAATGTACGCAAGCCAATCTGGACTGTACTTATATTGACTTTGGTTGTATCTACTAGACTAGTAACTGTACATTTGTCTTTCTTCTTGGGTATTCTCAATATACTGGTTTGTTTAAGTTCTGGTCTAAAGATCAAATTCTTCACTGCTCAAGGATTAACATATACATGATGGCAGGCCTTAAGTGCACATGGAATTGGAGCTGTGGAAAGTTAGGAAAGAGAAGTTAAGGGAATAAGAAGTGGGAAAAAGAGAGGAGAAAGGGGTGTGGTGAGAGAAAAGGGAGGCTTCTCACGTAAAATGGTTGCTTTTTATAATAATAGTCTTTAAATTATTTTTATATAATAATCAGGCCTTATGTGGCACTGATTAAAGCTGAGCCTGGGAGGTTTGAGTTCAGTTAGGAGCTTACCACAAGGACTGCTTGTTGCGGGCAACCATGTCCTTGAACTGGTCCTGGCTTGAGGCTGGGGCTCTGATTAGGGGGACTGCCAGCCCTGATTTCACAGCCTCAACAAGAACCTGCCTCTTTAGCATCTGAGATTACAGGCTGGTTAACTGTCATTTAGCATAGTTTATATCATAACTAAGTATTTTTATCTTGTACTAATTATACTTGTTATATTAGAATTAAGGAAAAGAAGTGCCACATTAAAATCTTTCGAGAAATTATCTAAAACTTGGAAATAAGGCGAAAGAACGACTGCCGTTCTCTCAGGGCCCTCCCAGAGCTTCATCTGACTGCTGTGCCAAGGACTCTGTGTGGAAATGAAACCTTGCTCGGCATGGTGATGGTGCAGCCTCCACGAAGGACATGCTGTCCTGTCTACGTGGCCACACAGTTATGTGTGTGCTTTGCACACGAATCAGGGTAGCATTTCACTGCCACTGAACACCATAAACCCGGAGAATTTTACCCCCTGTTAAATCTACTTGAGGAAATCTGCCTTTTTATATTAGGTTCTGTTTCTAATTGAGGACTTGATGTCGACTTTAATTATTATTTGGACAAGTTACTGAGCTAGAAGAACCTGTTTCTTGTCCAACAGTAGTTATGGGAATGAAATCACCCCTAACACATACTATTTATTTGAATCTCTTTATAGGGCTGCCACACGGACACAAGACAGGGGCAAGTGTCTTTTTATATCCAAAAAAAAAAAAAAAAAAAAGAATTGAAAGACAGCACATCTCTCTATATCTCTCTACCTTCCCATTTGCCCGCAAATCTCCCAGCTTGTGTATTTGAAGCATTCATTTGAGGAGAGCAGTGATTTCTCTCAGGTGCAAGGAAGAGTCAGGAGTGAAATTTAATTTGAGTTCACTTATTTCCATCACACCGACTGATTTAGAGAAAGAATTGTGTGTGAACTGGCCATTGGCTTCCGGGTTCTGGGTACAATCTGCACCCTGGACTATGATACCAAAATTTCTGACAGCAGAAATACATGACATGACTTTTGTGCAAAAGCCAACCAGTCACATAGACTGTTTGGTTACTGCTGTGGAGGGATTACTTGGACCAATGCTGATTTCAGAGGTTTTATTTGGGGGGTGTATCATGCTTATAATCATGAAAGTGATAGTTTTGGTCCCCCTATAATTGAACTGACCAGATATTTTAGTATGATTTGGCCAAAATTACAGCATGGCCATAACCTATCTGGAAGTAATTTCTTATGATAAACTGAGAGTGAGAGTAGTTCTGTATGTCCTGCTCAGAATTCCTATGTTGAAACCCAACCCTTAGTCTGATGGGTGATTGGATCATGGAGTGATACCCTTCTGAGTAGGATTGGTGCTTAAACGAGAACATTGTCCACCTTTTGTTATGTGAGGATATAGGAAGGTACCTTCTGAGAATCTGACCACACACCATATATGCTAGCACCATAGTCTTCAACTTCCCAGCTTATACAACAGTGAAAAGAAATTTTTGTTTTATACAATCACCTGGTCTATGGTACTTTGTTATAGTAACCCAAGCAATCCAAGGCAGATACCCCTTATTCCCCTCCAGTGAGACAGCATGGGAATAGGCCAAGTGGCATATGCCATAACTTCATTTAATGTGTGTCTGTCTCTCTGTCTACCCATCTGTCTGTCTGCCTGTCTCTCTGTGTATAATCATACTTATAGGTACTATATGTAATTCCAGGTAAACATAAAATAATGTTCCCTTAAAGCTTTTCAAACATCCCTGGTGTTCTTTATTTCTCCTCCCTCCATATCCTTCTGTATTGACCCCTTCCTCTCCCAGTTAAAAGTTCCTTTCTACTTCTCACCATCCCTGCCTCCATCACTAACATCCTGTTGTTCTACTCATTTGTGACACAGTTCTAGCTTTTAAAATATGGCCACATCCCAGTTCTGGCTACTGTGACTTTGGCTAGTATAGACCGTAGTAACCAAAAGACTCAAATATGTAATGACTCAACTCTTGAGCTCCTATTTCCAAGTGACAAAGTAGTTCAAGGATATTTTAGATTAGAAAGCAGGCATGCGTGTGTGTGTGTGTGTGTGTGTGTGTGTGTGTGTGTGTGTGTGTGTGTGTGTTTGTGCTTTTCACAATCACTTTAGTGACCAGTGTTTCACATGTGGTCATCATGCTTGGGTGATGGGGGCATATGGGTAGAACATTATTGTCTCAGCTCAGAGAGAAGAGGATCCCATATGAGAGGTTTTGATGGACAGGTCTGGAGGTGGTAGACAGCAATGAAACTCACTCTCCATTAGCCAGAATTAGTCACGTGGTCATAATAACAGCCAGGGAAGCCTGGAAGCATAGTCTACCTGTGAACCCCCCCCCCCAAAAAAGTGGATTGTTGTGGACAATGAGCTGTGTCTACTGTGTGCACATTTCTGAGATATCACGTGTGGAGATTCTGGCTGCACAGGTTTGTGTAGAGGAGAAAGTGAGACTGAGTTAGGGGAAACATTCGGGAATGATGTTGCATGGCTGAAACAGCTGATGGTTTGTGCACTGTGATATAGCTGAGCAGAGGAACTGTCTCCATATGGACCATGTAACTATTTCTCTGCTTTAGATTATTCCTTTATAGCTAAGAATACCTCACCATCATTAGAAATACCCCCCAGACATATGTTTATACTAACCCCCATACACTTTATACCTATAAGAGAATTTCCTGCTGTCGTGAGAGGGTGAGGTTTATATTGACATTGAGAGAGAACATGTCAGCCTTTTGCAAGACAGCTTTGACAGTTATGTGATGGCTAAGTCATTGGCAGATACTCTGTCTACCATAAAAATATGAGCAACGAAAATGAGTTGCATGCCCCACATCTAGCCTGTGCCTCTTAACAGAGAGAGTCATGGTAGATTCCAACTCCACAAGAAGCTGGTTTCAGTGAATGTGGGGATCAGTGCACCCCAGTGCTCTCCAGTGTCAAGATGAAAATATGGACATGGAGGGATGTCTTCTACTCGATTTTTGGGGGGATTAAAAAAAAAGATGTGTTATAGGATTGCTACTGCTATGATAAAACACCATAACTGAAGCAACTTGAGCTTATTTCACTCACCATTCTATAAAAGAGTTTATCATCAAAAGTAGTGAGAGTGGAAACTCAAGCAGGGCAGGAACCTAGATGTAGGAGTTGATGCAGAGACCATGGTGGGGTGCTGCTTACTGCTTTGTTCATCATGGCTTGCTCAGCCTGCTTTCTAATAGAACAGAACATCAGCCCAGGGATGGTACCACCCACAATGGTCTTAGGCCCTCTCCCATCAATTATTAATTAGGAAATGCCCTACAGCCAGATCTTAAGAGTCCAGACAGGCAGATTTTCTCCTAATAAACCTCATCTTTTCCATCACTAATATGCAAACTCCTGAAGGATCTTCAAAGACCTGGCTTGCCTCCTGTGTTGGCTAGTTTTATGTCAACTTGACACAAGTTAACATGCTCTGAGAGCCTCCTTTGGTACAGTCTCCTTTTTGAGGACTAAAAAGAGACTTGGTGGCATGCAAAGTCATATGTAAAGGGTGGATTTTATTTCTTCTTTTAATTGTGAAATAAAACTTTCACTTAGTCCTCTGGATCATCTTGATTATAATAACCAAAGGCCAGGTGGATGTCCCTGGTCTGGGCTGCCACCCAGGGACATATGCCTGAGCTAGACAAAACTGGCTCTACCCTTTACCTGGGCATCATGGGAGAGCTATCCCTGGGGGTGTGAAAGCAGGAGCGCTGACACCACCTCTAGACAGCTGTATTACTCGGGAGAGCAGGCCCTGTAACTTGCAGGTTAAAGGAGAAATTCCCTCACTATCCTTTCCTCCTGCCATCTACAGCAAGGAGGAGAGCTAGCCCTGGGGTTATAAGAGCCAGGAGAGTGGGCCAGAACCTCACTTGGGCAGCATAGCAGAGCTGGCCCTGGATATAGGGTTGCAGGTGAGCCAGTCCCAAGGGCATGAATGTGAGAGAGCTGGTCCTACCTTGTTTCTACTGGGGGGGGCAGATGAGGAAGAGACAGCATGCTCCCCTCCCTCATCCATCTATGGAAGGCAGGAGAGCTGGCCCCAGGATCATGACAGTGAGAGGATAGGCCATGTCTCTCATCAGCTGCAACACTCAGGAGAACAGGCCCATCCCTTGCCTGGGCATTATGGTAGAACTGGCCCTGGTTGTTGGGAGTTACTGGTGAGCCAGCCTTGCGGGCATGAAAGCAGGAGAGCCATCAGGCTGACCAGCTTGGTTACCTCTCATCCCAGATCCAGGGCTTTGAATTGGTCCACCCCAACATCTACTTCATTCATGAAGTGCATGAAGGGACCAATCCTATAGATCCAAAACAATAGAATCCCCACGACACAGGGCAATACAAGGTATCTGAGAGGAGCCCCAGTGAGGATCCAGTATTGATAGTGTAACAGAAGCCAGAGGCCTCGAACCAAGCCAGTGACTCATTGCAATGGACATTTGTGAGCACAGAAGTGTGAATAAAAGGGTATACTGTGAGACACACTGTGACACACTACAGCTTCTACAACAAGATATTTTCCCCTCTATTGGGGGAGAGGTTGCCCTGGTGGAGGGTGTATTTGAGGGGAGAGGGAGTGGTATTGGGGTGCATGATGTGAAATTCACAGAGAACCAATAAAAAGTTATATATACATATACATCATATATGTAGACTATCCTGTTTCTTCTTCAATGTCCTCCCTAATGGTCCCTGATATGCCTTCCAAATGACTTATCTGATATGCTTCCAAGCCCATCTTTCTCTCTGCCTTTCTTTCCTTTCTCTTTCTCTTGTCTCAATTACGCCCATTGTGAGTCTCCATGGTCCCTGACTGTGGCCAGAGATCGACACAATTGTGAGAACTAAACCAAGCACTTTCATTGTTTAGCCTGCATCCTGTCTCTTTGTCACTTCATTTTCTCCAAGAATAAAATATTGACACATCAGGTTACTCTAGAATTCATGAGATTCCAAGCCTCCACATACCCTGCGATGACATCCCACTAGCATTTTTACAAGTGCCCCAATCTATCATGAGCAATCAGCATTAGTAATTAAAACACTCTGCTAAATGTACCACTTTGCTTCCCTATGTTTCCTGAGGTTTTGTCTGAGCTTTGCCATACTGCTGAGGGCATGCAGGAGAGGTCCTCCCATGTTTTCAGAGATGATACTATAGACCCGAACCTGAAGAGTTAAGTTCCTGGTACACAGTCCAAAGTAAGTCGGAGGCACAGCCACGAATAGAACAGAGGCTTAAATATCCCTCCCTGCCTCCTGCTACTCTATACCTGTGTGTACATTTTTTGATGGAGAGTCAGATGTTATTTTAAGGCTCTCCAAGGCCCTTAACTGGCATTTAGTTTTAATTGTGCCTTTGGCAAACTAGATCTGCTCTGGTTGCCAAAAGGAGATCTGACCACTTAAGGCACCATGGAGGACAGTTCTGGAATCAGGTTTTTAATTAGATTGACTTAAAGATCAATCAGACATAACTACATGTTATTTTTTAAATTTCTGTTTTATAGGCAAATGGAGTTAGCTTTTTATCCCTGCACACTATGCTTACTAATCATCTTATATTCTCAACTTTCTTCTTTTCTTTTCCTTTCTTTTCTTTTCTTCTCATTTTGATCATCAACTTAGCCCAGAAAACCATTGCTTTATGGAACAGAAACTTGGATTATTGCACTGATTTTATTATGCAAAAAACCCAGCACCAAAATCAAGGGCACCTTTGAATCTTCTCCTATTTCCTACTCCATGTTTGGCAAAGCCAAACCTCTGACATAGGGCTGAGCTAATGAGAGTATGAAATTTAAGAGCTATGGACTCAGAAGAGGAAGAAAACTAAACCCTAACATTAAAGTGCCCAGAGTATGCGGAGTCCCTGGATTGATTAGAGGTTGTCTCAGTTTCTTTTTCTGTTAGTATAAGATAACCTGACTAAAGCAGTTTAAGGGGAAGGGATATATTTTAGCTCACAGTTCTGGGTTATAGAGCATCATAGCAGGGAAGTCACCACCAACCGGTAGCAGAAACTTGTGAGAGCTGCTCACATCACATCCATAATCAGGACCAGAGAACAATGAATGCATATATGTGCACTTTTAGCTCACTTCCTCCATTTTATACAGTTCAGGATCCCAGTAGGGAATGATACCACCCATAGCAGGCAGGTCTTCTGATTCAGTCAACATAATCAAGATAACCACCCACAGATTCTCAGAGGCTCATCTCTCAGGTGATTCTAGATTTTTGTCAAATTGACAACACAATCACAGAGACAAAGAAAGCCCTATACTCACCATGATTATGGCAAACTATCATCTGCACTATCACTGTCTGCTGGTGCTATGTTGCCTGTTATATAAAATCAAGTAGTAGGAGCTTACAAGGTGAGTGATTGGGCAGATAGTTAAGAATTCTATGCATAGTTAATATCAAATATTCTCTGGCCTGTGATAATTAATCTTCATTATTAACTTGACTAAATTTAGTAGGAAAGTATGTTTCCTTTAGGAAGCATACCTCTGTGTGTGTGCGTGTGTGTGCGTGCGTGTGTGTGTGTGTGTGTGTGTGTGTGTGTGTGAGAGAGAGAGAGAGAGAGAGAGAGAGAGAGAGAGAGAGAGGATGTTTTCAGAACATGGGGAGTGTCATCCTATAAGCTGAACTAAGTAAAAGGAGGAGCTGAAGTGAGTGCAGCGTCCATCCCACTTTGCTCTTTGGCAGTGTCACCCTGGAGCAGGTGATAGTGTGATACTGGGTTGTATACAAAAACAACCCAGTAAGCAGCACTTCCTCTCTGTAGTCTCTGTTTCAGTTCCTGCTTGAAATGGACGGTGACATGGAAGTATAAGATGAAATAAACCCTTTCTACCCCAGGTTTGCTTTAGCCAATGGTCTTCATCACTGTTACTGTGAAACCAAACTAAGACCTAAACTGATACCAGAGAGTAGGTGCTGGTATAATGGATCTGACCATGTTGTCAGGGCCAGGACTGTGGAAGGATTTTGAGCTTTGGGTTAGGAAAGGCCACTGATGCTCAGGGCTTACTTCCTTGAGTTCCTACCCCGACTTCCACTCATGATGGACTGTAAACCACAAGGTGAAGTAAATCCTCTCCTTGTTGCTTTCCTTCATGGTGTTTATCACAACAATAGGAAGCAGTCACTAAGAGCTGTGAGCTAGAGGTCCCCTAGAATTCTTATTGTGTGAACTTTTCCTGATTGTTAAAAAAAAAAAAAAAAAAAAAAAAAAGCTCTATTTAACCCAGATGGGACACCAACAATAGATACACCCATAATTTTGCCCAAGTCCAATTTGGTAAACCAAGGAGTTAACTTGGATTACTTACAAAGAATGGATGGAAGGTCACTAGAAAGGAGCAAAAACAACAAACAACAACCCTAACCCTCTCACCCAGGCATGACTGCATAAGTGAAGACACATTTCCCCCTTCCTATCTGTTGGTTTTCCATCTTCTATGTTCTCAAGGACCTCCTGAGACCAAGAGGCCAGGTGCAATCAGGACAGAATCACATACAGCTCGTGGGAGGAAGGGGCTGCAGGAGGAATATTAGGCTGAGATGTGAATCAAGGATCTGATGACCTTCCTCCATCCCCCCTTCTATGAGGGAATGTCAAGAGGCCCAAACTTTGGGATAGTTCATGATTGTTCACAGCCTCTTCTGAAGATAGTAATGGCTGCTGTGCTCTGAGGAAACTCAGTGTCACTCCATTGGAAAAAAAATCCATTCTTTCCTAACTCTCAATGGGTATAAACTGCAAATATATTCTTAGTTAGGGAGTGGAACATTGTATCTACTTCCCCTTCTCCATCCAGGGAATTTTTTTGGCTTGACCTCGTACAGATTTTGACTATGCTGTCACAATACTGTGAGCTCACGTGTGCATCAGGTCTGGATGATGATGTTTCCTCAGAGTCATCTATCACCTTTTACAATCTTTCTGCCTCCTCTTCTAAAGATACAGCTCTCTAAGCCTTGAGAGGAGGGGTTTGATAATAATGTTTAATTTAGGGATAAGTGTTCCAAAGTCTCTCTGTGCATTTTTCTGTTGTGGCCTCCATATTAATTACCATCTACTATAAAACCAAGCTTCTCTGATGAGGGTAAGTGATGACTAAGGATGTAGAAATATGTCATCAGGAGTCTATTTCAGAGGTCGCTGTGTTCACTTAACAGAATAGTACTGTAGGTTTTCCCCTAGGTCCATGGCCTATCTAGTCTCAGGTACTTGGCTACTTTAGCAGTGTCGGGTATGGGTTCCATATAATGGAGTATTCCTTAAACATTGAAAAAATGGTTGGTTACTCCCACAACACTTGTGCCCTTATTGTATCAGCATAGTTTATAGGCAGGTTGCTATTGTAGGTCACAGTGTTCATAGCTAGTTAATACTGACGATCACTTTGCTCATTTGGTAGTGTGTATGATACTACCTTCCAGCACCATGAATACTAGTCAATAAGAATGAAGCTTCTAGTTAGGCACTAATTCAATTTCTCCATGTTCAATGACAAGGGATGTCTTCAACAATAGAAACTTACCATCAGGTTGTGGAAGGTATCCAATAGCATTGACAATAGCATGTAATGTTTTGTGGGGTGTCTATGAGACCCCTTTCATCCAATGACTCAATAATATTTAAACCTTCTTCATATTGAGAGTTTTACTTGGAAAGCATAAGATATTTAGTTGGGGTATTGTCTCTCCCATTGTATGGTAATTCTATTTAAATTCCATAGACTATATAATTCCATATATAATATTCCATATATATATGGAATATTATATATATATGGAAGATATGGTGATGGACATTTCTGGCTCTCCTAATTTCTAGCTCTTATAAATAGAGTTGCCTGTACTGCATTTCTTGGGGTCTATTGTAATAGGATGGCTGTCTTCTAGAGGAAATGTGTTGTCTTAGTTGTTCACGTTTGTTAGGCATCTGCAGTTATGATGTTTGTGGTGTTTCTTGATGGACATAACTGATCTTGCCCTTGCTGGGTGGGAGTTCTCTTCTTTGGTTACTGTTGTACCAATCTGACAGGTTGTGTACCAGAGAATGACACTCAGTCGTGGAGTCTCTAAGCAGTCCCAACTTGGTGCAGTGGGTAGGGTAGGTGTCAGGCTAGCAGGCAGAGGAAGGAGACTGACTCTTGAGGTCTCTTAAGCAGGACATGGCATCCAGATCTATGGAGAATGGCAGAGGTAGAGCTAGTGGTACCCTGGCTCTGGTCATGGATAACAGTGTGTCCAAAGGGGATGAAGATGGACTAGGAAAAGGGGCTGAGGTAGGCAGGTAGCAGCTAGTCTAGAGAGATCAGAATTGAGGAGGGAAAGGAAGACATGGTAGCCCACCTTGATCCTGGCCAGTGTGGCTGGTGGAGAGCAATTCTGGGATCATTGGGGAGTCACAAAAGAATAGAGATGGGCTGGGAGGAATGGCTGAAGAGGGTAGTGAAGAAGAATTGGGAGAACTCTGTATCTACACCATGAGGCCACATTCCCAGGAGATGGGTGTGAGCTGGAAGGAGGGGTTCAGACAGGAAGCAACAGGAAATCTAAGAGTACTCCAGAGACTCTAGAATGGAGCATTGGAAAGAGAGCGAGGATAACCTACTTGGGTCCCACTCAGTCAATTGTGCACCTGTGAGGTCCCAAGTAGGGAGTGGTTTTGCAGTTCTATGGGGAGTCACAAAGGAAAGGAGATAGGTTAGGAGAAATCACATTGTACCTTTTAATTCACTGCCACTGTGTTACATGGAAGCTGTATATTTATACAGAATAACTTTTGTAGCCCTGATGTTAATTATAATCACTTTTTGTTTATAAAAATTTTGGGTTAGTTTTCCTAGTGATCCCAGGTAAATCTGTATTATACACAAAGAGTAATACCTTTCCCCTCATATATACATAAAGCCCCATCATTTGACTCAGTGGAATTTTTAGCATAATGTTAAGTGGAAGATGCAACGGTGAGTGTACCTGAACACAATGAACTCTTGCCAGAAGTTCTGAAATGGGTGAAAGTTTCCCATGCATCATTCCCCAAAGTGCATGGAAATCTTTTGTGTATGTGGGGGCGGGTGCAGCAAACTTTATTGATGGTATTCAAGAGAGTAGGGAGGACTCCCTAGGCTCCACCTGCTATTATGGGGATCTGGAAGGGAAATTGTGAGGGACATGCTCAGTGCTAGGGGCCAAGTTGGGACAGGGACTCCTCAGCAACTGAGGGCCTCTCTTTTGCTCTCAGTGTTCTTGCTGGGGTTGGTGGTCCAGGGTTTCTTACTAGTTGGAGGCCACATAGGCCATGAGGTCCACCACCCTGTTGCTGTAGCCATATTCATTGTCATACCGGGAAATAAGCTTTACAAAGTTGTCATTGAGAGCAATGCCATCCCCAGCATCAAAGGTAGAAGAGTGGGAGTTGCTATTGAAGTCGCAGGCGACAACCTGGTCCTCAGTGTAGCCTTTTAGTGGGTCCTTGGATGCCTGATTCACCACCTTCTTGGTGTCGTCATACTTGGCAGGTTTCTCCAGGTGACATGCCAGATTCACAATGGATACATTGGGGGTGGGAATGCACAAGGCCATGCCAGTGAGCTTCCCGTTCAGCTCTGGGATGACCTTGCCCACAGTCTTGACAGCACCAGTGGATGCAGAGATGATGTACTGGGCAGCCTCATGGCCAGCATGCCACAGCCTTTCAGAGGGGCCATCCACAGTCTTCTGAGTGGCAGTGATGATATGGACCATGGTCATGAACCTTTCCACAATGCCAAAGTTGTCATGAATGACCTTGGCCAGGGGGGCTAAGCAGTTGGTGGTACAGGATGCATTGCTGACAATCTTGAGTGAATTGTTATATTTCTCATGGTTCACACCCATCTCAAACATAGGGGCATTGGCAGAAGGGGCAGAGATGATGACTCAAGTGGACCCCGGCCTTCTCCATGGTGGTGAAGATGCTAGTAGACTCTACAACATACTCAGCACCAGCATCACCCCATTCGATGTTAATGTGATCTCCATCCTGGAAGATGGTGATTGGCTTCCCACTGATGATGAACCTCCCATTCCCAGCCTTGACTGCAGCTGAATTTGCCATGGATAGAGTCATACTGGAACATGTAGACCATGTAGTTCAGGCCAATGAAGGGGTGGTTGATGGCAACAATCTCCACTTTGCCAAGTGCAGAGCAGAAGGCATCCCTGGTAACCAGGTGCCCAATACAGTCAAATCTGTTCACACAGACCTTCACTATCTTGTCTACAGAACAAGGGTGACACTGCACAAGAAGATGCAGCTGCCTCTGGAACAGGGAGGAGCAGAGAGCCAAGCTTAGAAATCTTATTCCCCCCAAAATGGCCACTTTGAGCTGAATGTCTATCTCTATTTACTCAGTCTCTAACTTGAATAAATTGGTCTCATCCATCAATTCTGTCTCCCAGGTGTTTGATCAAGGCAAGTGGTCATATAACGTTTCTGGAAAGAGTGAAGATATCTTAAAAACCAGACACTTTGGTCATCAGAGGACTGAATCTATGGGCCCTAAGCAATGCAGGGAGAGGGGAAGGATGAAGTCTGGTGCCCACCAGAGAAGGGGCTGCCTGTTAGGAAGAGAAGCCACACAGTGCTAATAGTTTGCAGGGCAGACAGGGACCTGGAGTAGAAACAAAGATGAATCAATGATGTGTGGGAACATGCCATGACAAAGACAGCTTAGTTAAGGCTCTTCATTCTCCAAAGAAACCCAAACCTCATGCTAGTTCCTCTTAGACAGTCTTGGGAATCACTGGACTTCTCTCTTGGCTATTCTTTACAATGGGGCCACATTGAATGTCTCTGCTCTTTGCTTTTCACTTTTACCTGTCTCTTTAATTGGTCTATTGAGGATGGGTGGGTGATTCTCGATTGCTTAGGTTGCTAGGGCTCAGGATTTGACTTTTAAAACTCCAGTAAGAATTTTGTCATGCCAAGTCAGGATAGAGGGCGACACCTGGAATCAGTCATTCACAGCCAGTTGACTCCTAGCAGAGAAAGGATGGAATGGTCCCTGTGCTGGGTTGAATAAGAATGGCCCCATCCATTTATCTGAATGCTTAGGCATCAGGGAGAGGCACTACTTAAAAAGGATTAGGTGTGGTCTTGTTGGAGGAAATGTGTCACTGGGGGGTGGGCTTTGAGATTTCAAAAGCCAATCCAGGCCCGGTATCACTCTTCCTTCCTGTTGCCTGTGGGTCTGGATGTAGAACTCTCTGCTCCTTCCCCAGCACCATGTCTGCCTGCAAGCTGCCATGCTTCCCACTGTGATGATAGTGGACTAAACCTCCAGACTGTAAGCAAGATCCAATTAAATGTTTTCTTTTATAAGAATTGTTATGGTCATGCTGTCTCTTCACAGCAACAGAAACCACAACTACGTCCCACACATCTGCCGTAATCATTTTACTCCAAGGACTTTTCCTTAATGTCTACACTTCAGCATCAGCTGCTTTGAACTGCTTTGCTAAGCAAAGCAATGAGTGTTGGAATTCAATGAGCTCTGAAGTCCGACCCTTGGTAAGCTCTCCCTTGACCAGCACGTGGATTGATTACTTTTCTCATTGCTCAGACAAAATACCTGAGAAAAGTGAAATGGACGAAAAAGGGGAAGGGTATCACTGAGCGTGACCAAAATTTTCTTGTTTTAGGTAAGATTAACTCAGGGGTTTATGGTCATAAAAAATTAATGGTCACCAGACTAATGGTTTCCAGGTACTTTGTCTATAAACTCAAAGAACAGATTTCATGGGCAGCAGAAAGACTTAAAAAGGAGTTCTATCACAGGAATGAATCTAAGAGAAAACAAGCAGAGCTCCATATAGCAGGAGTGGCTCCATCTAAAAGCTGCCACCAAGGGTCTTTGTTAATAAGGCTTTCCTGGCTTGAGGCATGGGAAGTTAGTTTATCAGTCTAGTTGGCCCTCCCATGAGCTGTTTCTATTCTTCTCTGTGGTGGTCTGAATGAGACCGGCCTCAATAGGCTCCTGTATTTGAATATGTGCTCTTTAGCTGGTATTGTTGTTTGGGAAGGATTAGGAGGTGTGGCTTAGTTGGAGGAGGTGTGTCACTAGGGGTGAGTTTGATGTTTCAAAAGCCCATTCCATTCCCAGTTAGCTCTCTCTACCTCCTGCTTGAGGATCAAGATGTGAACTCTCTGCCACTGCTCCAGCACCGTGCCTGCCTGCCTGCTGCCACGCTCCCCACATGATGGTTATAGGCTCTAACCCTCTGAAACTTTAAACTCAAAATAAACTCTTCCTTCTATTAGTTGCCTTGGCCATGGTGTTTTACCATGTCAATACAAATTAACTAAGAAATGCTCTGTCCAAGTGACCAAACTCAAGTGGCATACATATATTCAAGAGTCAATGAAGTATATGGTCATGCAGAGTTTACAGGTATGTTCTCATTAGGGGGCTATATAAAAGAAGATAGAATAACAAGAAAGCAGAACAAGAAGCAGCTCTAAATTTGCCTAGCATTTCTGGCCTCCAGCCAAAACAGAACTGCTAACAGGGACAAGAACATTTTCAGCTTCTGGGAAAGACAAAACAAGTTGTCAAGGACAAGGAGTAGAAATGTTTGTTTTGAAGTCCCTGTCCTAAACTGCCAGAATGGCTTCTTTCTGCTCTCATCAAAAGCAGCTGAGAGGGGGAGGGGCTTATTTTCCTCACTGTTTAAGGGTGCAGTCCATGGTGGGGAAAGAAAGATGGCAGTTTCCTTATAAACATAATATGGAGGCTGTAGAGATGACTCAGTGGCTAACAGTGCACTGCTCTTGCAGAGGCCCCAAGTTTGGGTTCCAGCACCCACATCAGATAGCCCACAATCCGGTTCCAGAGGAGCCAATGCCCTCCACTGGCCCCGATGGGCGTCACCTTCACGTGTGCACCACACCACACCCCCACACAACAAACACATATAATTTAAACATAAAACTTTTATGGCAATTTTTTATGCATTCTGGAAGAGTGAAAATAACTTTGTGATGACCAATTCTTTAGAAATTTAGTAAGACTGTTAAGAGAAATCATCTGGCTGCTGTACATTTCCTGAATCGACAGAGGTTTATTTGTTAAAAGGTGTTATTGTCTGACAGAGAGTTGTATAGGATATTTCAGTCACTCCACCTCTGATCCCCTTCCTCCTCCCCTGGAACACTTCGTCATAAGTCTTTCCACCACACCCTTTCATGTCTTCTGTTTGTGTGTAGTCCACTAAGTGTAGAGTGTCTTGCCTGAGCACAGGTAGGAGGTTATTCACTGGCACCAGGGCAACTTGTCAGTACCTATTCCATTGAAGAATACATCCCCTTTCCTAACAACTGTCGGTTGTCAATAATCCCTTAAGGAGGAGGAGGACCTCATGGGCCCCTCCTCCATTCTTGATGAAATGATGATAGACTCAGCCTTGTGTGGATCTTATATAGATAACCACAGCTGCATGTGTTCATAAGTGCAATGACTGCGTCATAGTCACAGATAGCTCTTTTAAAAAAAATGAGACAAGGTTTCTCTATACGGCTCTGGATATCCTGGAACTTGCTGACCTCAAACTCACAGAGATATGCCTGCCTCTGCCTACCAGGTGTTGGGTTTAAAGGCATGTGCCACTACGCCCAGCTCGGGGACATTTTTTTTTCTGCACATTTCTTTGTACTCTGACTCTTACATTCTTTCTTCTCTTTTGTGATGTTTCCTGTGCTTTATTACATCTGTTTATTTAAGGACAAGCATCCCACTATCATTTATTTTCAGCACTTTGACCAGTTATTGGTTTCTGTATTAATAGCCACCTGCTGTAGTAAGAAAGTTTCTCTGATGAAGGCTGGGTACGGCAGAGATCTATGGATTTAAGTATGGTTATTTATGAGGTAGTATGACAATGAAGCAAAATGTAACGCGGCAAATGTAGCAAAAATAGTGTCCGTAGGTTCCCCTGGGATCCATGACTTCCTTAACCAAAGGGTCTTGACCAAGTGTGTGGAGCTAGATCAGGGTTCCCTCTTATGGAGTGGGCCTCAGAGTCAATCAGAAAACAGCTGGCTTGCCCCATAACATTCATGCCACTACTGCACTAGAGGGAACATCTCGCCTGGCAGGCCATTGTAGAAGCTTACAGAATTTATACCTGGGTAAGATTTGGAAGGTTTCAGGGCTGGGATAGTTTTAAGAGGGACACTGAAAAATATTGTTGGAGAATAAGGCAGAAATATATTAGAAAAACTACGCATACCACAACAGATAGAGAGCCAACTACATAGCAGGGGCTCAGCATGGTGATATCTGAAGATGAAAATTAGTTCGCCTGGTAAAACTGGAATCTCTTTTTCATGCCTTTTTAAGTATGGGGGAGGCTCCACAGCTAGGCTGTCTGATTCCCAAGTAGGAGTCAGGGAATGGGCTGGGGGACAGGATATGCCATCAATACCCCTTATGATGTTAATTCACTTTCCAGCTGAGAGATCCTGGCACTGGGAAGTCTGTTAGCCAGGACTCTCAGACTGTGCCTCACTAGGGTGCCTGTCAGTATCTGTGAAAGAGCTGCTGCAAAGCACTGTGGCCTGAGCAGTGATTAGATTCTAATATTACTTTCTTACAAAACCGTTGATGCCTTTCTTCCTTACATAACACAATCTGGCCCTACGGAAGATAGCCAGCAGGGTGGAACCTTCCAACTCACCTCCAGCTTGATGTCTCTATGTCTTAAGACTAACATATGTGGTGTCTTCAGCAATGAGTCTTACCATCAGGTTCTGGTGGGCAATTAAGAGCAATAGCAATAGTCCATATTGCTTTGGAGACTTCTGGAGCCTCCCTGGTCAAGAATGTATTGAGGGAAGTGTCCATAACAGGTTTGGGATTTCTCTTAAACAGTCCGTGGCTTCTAAGAGAAGCATTGTCCATTGATAGAGAGTACCTCAGTTTAAATTCATCTTTTAGGTAGTATCTGTAGTGGGCTTATAAAATAAAAGGTTTCATTTACCTTCCCACATATCCTTATTGTGGGTATTCACCACTTCTTCCCTGAGTTCCCACCTGACTCCTTGTTCAGACCTTCCTACCCCCAGTATTCTGACCTCCATTTCCATTTCTTGTGTTTTTGGCTATGCCCCTGCTTCCTCTGGTGGCTCCTTTATATCTTTCTCTCTGTAATCACATTCAACGTTAGGCACAATAGTACAAAGCTTTGTGAGCGAGGATCTGAATATAAGTAAGAACATATGTGTGCTGGTTAGCTTTTATCAACTTGACACAAACAGGTACCTGGGAAGAGGGAACCTCAACTGAGGAGTTGCTTCCATCAGACTGGCCTGTGGGCATGCTTATGAGGCTCTTCCTTGACTAATGATTAGCACAGGAAGGCCCAGCCCACTGACCATGGTGCTATCACTTACATTTTGGAGGTGAGATGGATAAATTGAAGTCAAACGTTGGAAGAATTTTAATTTTTAACATGTCGCCAAGTTGTTTGTGGAATCAAGCCCAAAATTTATACCAAAATTGACAATGAAAATTGAACAGAAATAAGTGAATGGGATGAAAACGTTTGCTGAATTTAATAGCTCATTCAAATGAGATGGGCATTTGATTTTAAGATGAAAATCAACTTATTCGTGTAATGTTTTCATTAACATTTCAATAACATGCCAAGTGAAACTGAAATTAGAGCAAGCTCACGTTTAGGCAAACAATTCTATGCATTTTGACACACCGGATAAGCACAGTCCCCTGAACAGGGGTGGGAGGTAGACAGCATAGAGCTGCTTTTCTATTTGATAGGAGAATTTACAAACAGATTACAAGATTCCCGGGAGATCAATATTTTTGGTATATCGTATCTCTGACACTAGAGATAAACTTGCTCTTATCAGTTTCCATTTTGCTCATGTCTCTTTGCTAGACAAGTCCTATCTTCTCAGAGACAAACAGCCCTCACTTTGCAATCGTGCCGCCTGCTTGCCAGTGCCTACATTTGTGAGCCACTATCTTTTAAGAATGAAGTACAGTGAGTAAAACCCGAAATATCTGATGAGCACCGTGAGAATTCACCGAATTTACCAAGAGCTGTGACTGCCTGTCGAGCCAGGTATTGATGTCTCAGTGTCAGAGAGACAATGTCAATACAATGTCAAATGTCCCACTAGTTTTATGTTGCTTTTTTTCTTTCACTTTTACAATTAAAATGTAAAAATCCCCTAAAAGTTTTAATGCTTGTACTATTCATTCAAAAATAAAACAACTATAAAATAAGAGACCATAAAGAAATAAAGAAAATAAAAGGAGAATTACTTTATAATCTTAAAATTGGAAAGATTGTCTAAAAAATAGTAATAGTAAAATAAAATTTTGACAAATGATACTGGGTTAATAATACAAAACTTTTCATAAAAAATGAATATGAAAAGAATTTTAGTTTATTGGGTAATTTGTGTTTTGTTAGGGTAAGGAATATTAGTGATAAGAGTGATTATATTAAGATGTACAATCAAACAGCAGCCTGATTTGACTTACCTGAAGGCCCATTGACAGGTACCTATTATTTAAAGGGCACCTGGTTGAAAGGGTGGACTTATGATCCTAAAGCAAAGGATTGATTTGGTGCAGGAGCAAGTGGTTACTTTATGGCAATTAGCTCAATCAGGATGTGAATGGAAAACACCGGGACTGTGCATCACTTCAGTACCTTATCACAATATGTCCAAGGCTGCTAATTTGTCTAACACATTATTTGAGTATCTTATAGGAAATTGGTCCCGTGGTTTTGATACACTGATGCAAGAACTTCGAGTGGCGATTATAACTGTCAACTCTACCTGAGTGGATCCGTCTACAGCGGAGGGCTTGTCATCCTGGATTCTACAAGCAGCTCATTGCCTGAAGGAGTGGGCGGGGTTAGGAGTGCTAGCTTTGGTTCTAGTGGGTGCCTGTGTGCTCTTCCTTCTTTGCATCTGTCGGATGGCAAGAGATCAAAGACACGAAAGGGCACTAGTAGTACATGCCTTCCAAGCCAATGAGGTTGGTGTTTCTCCTCAAGCATGGTTGACGGCATTGAAGCGGTAGCCATAAGTTACCCCATAAGATATTCTTCGATCCAGACAGCCCTTGCACCCCCAGAGACCTTAACGTCTCATTGCACGAGGGATGGGTGTCTGGTCAATCTTGTGGAGCTCAGCTCTTGCACCTGGCGGGCTTTGCCCATTGCACCCAGGAGAGTGAGTACCGCTATTTTAAGCCTGTCTGCCCTTGATCGTGAGATCCTACGTAATGGAACTCGCTTGATCGAGCAGTAACTGCTTACTTTGCTAATAAAATAAACAGGGGGGAACTATGGAGCGCCGCTGCTGCAACCCTAAAATGGCGCCTGCCAGGCTTGTCCTTTGGAGTAAACAAGTCTTTATATGGTATGGAGACTGTGCTTGCTGGTAGCCTGATCAGTCGTCACGACCTCTTAGCCTATGATAGTGTGAAGCGTGGTATGGGCATATGGGCAGTCCCACGAAGAGCATTTAAACAGCGCTCGAGGGGTAGTAGGGGGCACACTCTTGTTTCCAGATGTAACAAAAGACCTGAGTAAACTGTCTCTGGAAGGAAAAAAAAAAAAGAAAGAAAGAAAGAAACTAGTTAGCCCTAAAATACACCTTACTTGTGAAGTGTGAGTTAAGACGGTTTTTTTGGTTTTGGTAGAAACCGTGTATTAGCCGGACTAGCAGTGTTCTTAGTTTTGGTTTCTGTGTTCAATAAAATACCTGTATCAAAGCTAAAATGCAAGACAGAAAAAAAAAATAATACAAAACTATTGCATATCCAAAATGTCATATAAAAAAGTGAAAAGACAATTGAAAAATATCTGCAAATTACAACTCTGACAAATGCTTAGTCTTCCTACTATGGAAAGTGCTACTGGAAATCAAGAAGAACAATTTTAACAAACCAATAAAAAAAATTGATCAAAAGATGAGTTGGAGAGATGGCTCATCAGTTAAGAACATTTGCAGCTCTCCCAGAGGACCTGGGTTAGGTTTTCAGCACTCCCATTGGGTGGTTCACAACCACCTCTAACCCAGGCTCCAGGAAATCTGATGCCCACTTCTGGCCTTTATGCATATATGAAAGCACAGACATAAACATAATTAAAAATAAATTTTTAAAAAACTGATCAGAAGAAATGAAGAAAATTCATTATGAAATAAATTGTTCTTAAAATATAGAAAGATGCTCAGCTTTACTCATAACACAAGAATCCACATTAAAGCTAAGTTGAAGTAACTTTGATGTTGGCCTCTCTGCTTTCCATTCTTCAAGCCATTGTTATTACTCAGATTAAATATTTTCTGATTTCACATCATTAAGCTTATACAAAGATTACATTACTTACAGTTGCATACTGCAGTATGTTATTGTGACATTTCTTATTTTACTTTTTGTTTTTCTCCAAAGTTAATAGTTGCCTTGCTTTTTATTAGTTTAAAATTTCTATTAACTTTTATTTTTTTCTGATAACTTTATCCATAGCTTCCAATAGTCTTTTAGTGTATTTGTCCAAAAAGTTAATAACATTAAATAACTGATTGTTTCTACTTTTCTTAAGACATGGTCTCTGGGAATCCCCAGTCTCCATTTTTTTGTTTTGTTTTGTTTTGTTTTCCTGAATTAGGAGTAACTGTATCTCAAGGTTTCTCTTTCTTATCACCTCCAAGCTCCACTCCTCTGTTGGATTGAGTGTTACTAGGACCTCATGCTTTGTTGGAGCAGAACTAGGGACTTAATCAAGAGGATGAGCATAGAGTTCCACTTCAGGAGCTTGTGAACTTTCCTGGACACTGCTCACAGAAGATTGCATCTGTAGTCCACAGCAGCAAGTAACACCTCTGCATAAGGGAGAGAGTGTGGTGAGTGCAATATCTGAAAAACATGGTGTGAAAATGCAAAAATATCTGGAAAAGTATATTGTTGTCATAGTTGGTTTTTATCTTGGGCTTTGCTACTTCCAGAGTCAACTCTGTCACCTTTACTGTGTTAGTACAAAGCATTGGACCATCAAGCTAGATTATCTGGGCTGTGGCAGATCTGTCAAGAGTCTCAGACTGAAGAGACTCTGGAGCAAACCAGAGATGATATAACTAAGGCAGGTCTTTGGACTGCTACTAAAGTCTGTCATTGGGTCCCCCTGTAGGCAGGCAGAGCCTTGTTATCTTTAAACGCTGACAAAAGGCAACAAGTACCTTCCTCTACTGACATGGAGTTCCAGACTTCTCTAAACAAATTACTTGATAGCTGTTTTGACACTTAATTCAAACTTCCAATATTATCCTCAGATTAAAAAGAGGATCAATCACCATTCCATAAAAGTTGATTCCACTTTTGAATCCAGCATGGACAAACCAAGGCTCAGGAGGGAAGCATCAATGTGATAGAAAGAAGGGAAATGTCAGAGACAATCTCCTAGGAAGAAATGAAGGACAGATGTAAGAAAGCATGGGGTTCCATAGACTATTCAGGGATTGTACAACAGGCCAGGGCTAGACCCTTCTGCAGTAAACACTCACTCATGTCGAAATGAAATGTAGGCTGGCTCTCCCGTCTGGAATGACCATGAAATGTGGGGTGGGTTGACCTTGTTAGCAGGCATTTGGATGGAATGTGACCCATGGCATTTTTCTACAAGCATTCACTGCTGGAGCAGAAGGTTAAAGGGCATATTTTCTTCTCTCAAAGAATCCACAATTTAGGAGATACAGATAAGTTAGCAACATAAAATCAGATGAAATCAGGACTGCATGAAAAAACTAGAGAAATGCCTTCTGCCTGGAAGACAGGGAAGAATTCCTAACCAACTTGGAATCTGTTACTGGGCAGCTCTAATGTGTACCCCAAAAATGCATATGCTAAAGCAGTGGTTCTCAACCTTCCTAATGCTGCAACCCTTAAATACAGTGACCCTCAACCATAAAATTATTTTCATACTATATCATAACTGTAATTTGTTAGTTATGAATCATAACATAAATATCTGTGTTTTCCAATGGTCTTATATGAATCCTGTGTAAGGATCATTCAATCCCCAAGGGGGTCATGACCCACAGCTTGAGAACTACTGTACTAACAGTTGTATCATGTCACCAGGACAACTACCTTAAGCAGGTAGAGATATTAGGATTCTACTTGCTCTCCTTCTTGCCTCATGCCTACCCCCACTCACCCCACCCCATGCTTGCTCCTTTCCTCTAGGTTCTGTCTTGCTGGGGAGTTCTTACTTCAGTACTTTGCATCTCTGTATAGTTCTAAAAACTGAGCAACTTAGCTAAATAAAAAACTCCAACCTCTATAAAATTTCATCTCTTGGTGCTAGAAAACACCATAATACAAATTGGCATTTACTCTTTCGTGTGAAATTTGACATTTAGGCAGTGTGACTTTTTCTCCAAGAGTTAGAGTTTGACCAAGAAATATTCAGTTGGGGATGTTTTCCTTTAATATGCCTGTGGTAGCTTTGGCATTATTAGGAGTTGTGGCTTTGTTGGAGTAGGTATAACCTTGTAGAGAAAGTATGTCACTGTGTAGGCAGGATGTGAGGTCTCCTACTGCTCAACTGTAGAAGAGAGCTTCCTCCTGGCTGCCTTTGGATCAAGATGTAGAACTCTTAGCTCCTTCTCCAGCACCATGCTTCCTGCCATAATGATAATGGACTGAACCTCTGAAACTGAAATTGAAGCCAGCCCCAAGTAAATGTTTGCCTTTATAAGAGTTGCCTTAATTATGGTGTCTCTTCACAGCAGTAAAACCCAAACTATGATGGAAGTTGGTACCAGGGACTGGAGTATTGTTGTGATGAGTTTGGAGGAATGTGGATTTTTGGGACTTTGGATTTGGAAAGCAATGGAATACTTTAAATGGGGCTCAATGGGACAGACTAGAAAGAATATGGAAGAAATTGTGTAGAGGGCCGTCCTTGCTGTGGGCACAGGGTCTTAGGGCACGCCTACTTCCCGGCGTCACGCCATTGAACTGCGCATGTATATCGCAAAGGAACCTGGGAATTTGAGTGAACAGCCAACCATGATCGATTACGCCCACCGGGTAAAAAAGACGAAACGTTACATACGGCAGGCCTCTTGCGGGTAACCCTCTCTGTATTTCTGTTCTTCCTCTATCTTACTCTTTCTGTCTCCCCCACTCAGGTTAAAAGAATAAAATCACCACGAAAGGATTCCCCACGTGTTCGTGTGAGTTCCTGCGGGCAGGGATACCACGCGCGTTACAAAATTGGTGGTAAGGGTGATTTGAACTCTAAAGGCCTGACTCAGAGGTTTCAGAGGAGAAGAATTTTAGTATGTTGCTTAGAGATTATTCTTGTGATATTTTGGTGAAGACTGTGGCTGATTTTTGCCTTTGTCTGAAGAGTCTGCCTGAGGCTAAGGTAAAAAGATTTAGATTAATTGCATTGACAAAGAAAGTCTTAAAAAAAAAATCCTAGTTTTTAGACTTTATTCTGTGGTTCACTCTTATGAGGAGCGTTTTGATCAAACATAGCAAGCTTAGAAAGAAAAAATACAAAATGCATCGTTTAAGGATTAAAGGGGCACCAGGAAGTAGAATGGAGCTAAATCCTGAGTTCAAGGATATTAAATGTAATTAAGGGAGTGGTGACTTCAGGGCAAGATCCCACCCAGCTAACTGTTTATGTATTTGCAGTTCAATGAGTGGTAGTTATATCATGTTATGTACTATTATGACCTGGCTATTGTTTTTTATTTGGGCATAAGAAGATATGATTATGCCTCAAATTGACAAGGGAGGGATAGGTTGTAATGGCTAGTCTCAGTTGTCAACTTGACTATATCTGGAATGAACTACTATCCAGAATTTATAAAGATTTTGTAAAAAGGCAATTTAAGGCTTAGGTCCAGGCATAGTGGTACACATCTTTAATCCCAGCACTCAGGGGACAGAGGCATGAAGATCTCTGAGTTCAAGATCAGTCTACAGAGTAAGTTCCAGGACAGCAAAGTTTAGGTAGTGAAGGAGTTGGAATTTTGGAATGGTAATGTAACTATTTTTTTTTTTTGGTTTTTCAAGACAGAGTTTCTCTGTGTAGCGATTCCTGGGTGGAATTTATATTTAGAACCAGCTACATGTGGGCAATGTAAACACCCACTATGGAGTGTGGCTTTAACGTTTGAAAGAGATGTTTGTACCCCCAGCTTGGTTCCGCTCTCTGTTCAGCATGCAGCCTGGGATTTCCTGATAAATAGGAAGCATTTCCATAGAAAGCCTACATGAACTAGACTATCCAAGACCCACAGAGACAAAGCCATATTTGAGAGCAGTGATAAGCCAAGACCCAGGACCAGCCTTGATTAACCAGGGGTTCACTAGAGTGACTATGACACTTTCTGATCAGGTTTTTTTTTCCTCCATCTTTCTTCCTCTTGTGAGGAGAGGCTCTGAAACTCGCTCATGAGGTGGACATCAACTGAGGGTGGTTCATAAGGGTCTACTCATCCCAGCAGATGTTCAGGGAATGTGAGATTCTCTCAGGCAAGGTTTATTGTTTGTGGTGTATGACTGAGTGTGTGTATGTATGTGTGTGTGTATATACATATATATACATATACATATGTATATATATATGCATGTGTGTGCACATGTGCTCATATGTTCATATGCTTAATAAACTATATTTTAAACATAGTAGAAGATTCACCAAAAAAAATGAGTTAGAAGGTACAGAGATTTTTCCATATGTTCCCTACTCCAGTATATCCATCTCTCCTATATTATCTGAACTCTGTATCAGAGAGATATGTTTGTTACAATTAATGAGCATTCATTGGCATTCAAGAATTGCCCAGAGTCCTTAGTTTAATTCAGGGTTGCATATTCTGTAAGTTTGGGCAGATATATAGTATATGTGCCCCTGACTAGTATTCTCATAGAGTAGCTTCACTGTCCTAAAAACAGAGAATGAAGGGAGAGGTCAGGAAATGAAGATACAAAGAGACAAACAACACAAAAACAAAATAAAAGAGAAATTGGTCTTTCATGTGTTGTAAATACCACTAGAAGAGAAATGAGGACTGAATGCAATATCCGTGGAGGGCATTGCATCATTCGGATGAGACCTGCTGCCATCTCTGCTCCTCCCTCCTGCTTTGGCCCTGCATGCTTGTTTGTTCTGGCTTAGATCCCCCCATCCCATTTTGCCAGCTGCCCCCAAGTATGAACTTAGACAGCAGAGCTTAGGCGCTAGTTCTATCTTTGGATGTTCTTCCTCTCTCACCACTAAATATAACTCACCCCAGCTGTCCAATGCAATTTGTGATAGACCCTCACAGGGACCCACTCATACAACCAGGGAAAACAGAGGTGATCTATTGGATGTGACTGTGCTCTCCCAGGCACTGCCTCATTCTTCTGCCATCATAACCCACTTCTCTGGGAAGATTTCCTGAACACATTTGATTCTAGTAAGAGTCATTAGTTAGGTTTTTAAGCCAGGTATAGTTGGTCTCTAACATGTTCTACTGTTACAACAGAATACTCAAGACTAAGATAATTTATCACGTTCAGACATGAGTCTCTTGTAGTTCTCAAACTGAGAGAAGTTCAAGAAAAAGATGCTGTATCTGGTAAGGATCTTCTTGCTATATCATCATCACATGGCAGAAAAACACAGGCAAGGAGACAAAAGTGTCTGACTTGCCTTGTTAGAACACTAGTATTCTCACCTTGAGGGTGAAAACCTGACACTTAATTACCTTCGAAACATTCCACCTTGTAATTGTAATGCTGTTACAATTAGTGCTATGACATTAAATTGCATGAGTTTTGGAGAAGATAAATATTCAAATCAAAACATACCATTGGTGTTGCCTGGGATGTGGGGTTCATAGTTACAATTCAGGGATGAATAGAAAAGCTTGAACCGTTAGTAAGTAAATACCGATACACTCTTTTCTCTGGCGACAAAGCCCATTATCAATGGGACAGCACAGTGACCTTGAACTGTGCCCATACATGGTGCTTTTCCTCTGGCCAGTCATTCTAAGCAAGAGCCATTTGAGAACATGTGATTCATTTGTGCACATTGTTCTAACCTGAGCTTTTAATTTTAGACAGGGATCCAAGTTAAATATTTCATGTGAACAGACCAAGAATAGAAAATGAGGTGAAAAGAAAAATAGAGAAGCTGCCATTACCCAAATTACAACCTTCATGGAGCACTGGTGACAGATCAGGCACTGTACAGCAGATGTCTTCATCACCTGATAGTCCCCAGCTTACCTCAGGATTCAAACCCTTGCCCTCTTGGGTTCTACTTCCTTCACAGGGAAACTACTCACCAACATACTTTCAAAGTTGTCCTGAATGAGTTACAACCCTTAGATGGCCTTTTGGCCTTACTATAGCTAAGTCCAAAGAAAATCACCTCTAATAGTGATGGAGTTCTCCATAACATGGGTAAGAGCAACATCCAGGACTTCCATCTTATATGGCTAGTTGTGAGCCCTGACCAAAAAGAAAACGGTGGTCAGTTTAAGCCTGTCTCCCTTGGGAGCTTGTTAAAGCCTTACCTATTACCTATATCATTTGTGACTTTGAAGTATTCTATCTTCTGGTCCCTCTGTCTATGGAAAAATTAGGTCATTCTTCCTCTTGGTCCTGGCTCAAATAACAGCTTGAAGTATGATTTAAGGTATCTGTGGACACCTCGTGGAGTGAAGATGGACTATAGCCTTTCTCCATAGCTCGTGAGTGGGTGTGGGCGAGGGTTCTTGTTGGGTGGTTGTGGTTCCTGAGTGTCTTCTGCCCTGAGCAGCTTAGGGAGGCACGCATCACCCATGGGAAGAAGCAGAAGCGCGGGATATTTGACTGAGTTCACTCTGCACATCACCTGGTAGACACTGCGGGGCTCCACCCAAGCCTGGGGAATTCTCACTCAGTCTGAATGGGTGGGGGCAGGGCTCTTGAACTGGGGATCCCCGGGTCTGGAGGCGGCTGGGAACTGACTGGTCTCAAGCCCTTGGGCTCTCAGGTGCTGCTGAAAGGCCACAGAAGGACCAAAATTGGGGGTGTGCGGATGCGAGAAAAAAACAAGGAAGGAAGAGGGAAGCCCTGACCTCACCCTGCAGGAAAGAGATTCTTTGGTTACCATACTTGCTTGGCTGACTCGGCCAGGCTAGCTTGCTTGAATTGGCGTCCTCGTGGCTGGAATACAGAGAAGTCCTTGATGGGAGATTAGATAGCTGCTGTGGTGGTGGCAGTGGTGGTGGCGGTGGCTCGGCTCATTAAAGGCCTTCTCCAAGGTTCCCCACGGCAGGCCCCAAAGACACGAGGGAGTCCATGGTTTTACAAGCTTTATTGGCATGGTAGATTTAGATGGATTGCTGTACCCCCTTTTAGGTCAGGGCAGACCTGACTTAAATAGGGAGGGAGGAGGGAGGAGGGAGGAGGGTCTGGTAAAGGAATACATAATTGGCTACGCCCTCTGGCCTTTGGGTATCTCATTAATATGGAAATCTCTTGAGGCTGAAGCCAGTAGTCATGCCCTCTACCTGAGGCGGGGCACAAATCTCTTTGGGAGGGGCTGTATTGCCCTACATAACTGAAAAGCTTGGACCAATGGAGATCTTAGACTTTGTCAGGAGCCTGGGGTCTGGGAGGGTGGTTGAACACCTGCTGTTCTTCCATTAGGGTCCGGGGTTAGAGGCCTATTCTCCAACAGAAACCAAGCCATCCCTTCACAGTCCCACACTCCAAAATTCCTCTCGTGATGTGAGTGTGTGTGTTGAAATCTATTACCATGGTGACACAGAAGACGGAGCCACTAGGAAGTGCTTAGGTCATGAGAGTTATAATCAGGATTGAGATCATGTCCTTATAAATGAACAGCAGAGAGATGTCCCCAGTCCCTCCTGTCATGTGAAGGAAAAGCATTCATCCACCGAGAGGATGCAGGAGCAAAGACCCATCCTGGAAGAAAGAGCTATTCCTCATGAGACACTGAGCCTGCCAGTGCCCTGATCTTAATCTTCTCAGCCCCTAGAAGTAAGCCCTTGTTTAGGAATGATTTAGTCCAAGGTATCTTGTGTGGAGTCAGGGATGGATTATGTCCTGTTTCCATATCCTTGCTAGGATGATAATTTCCCGCGGTTTCTTCATGTTGAGAAGGGGTCCAAGGGTTCAGAAGTTCTGGTGCTAACTTCTGGACTTTAATGAAAGAGCTTTATGTTATACTCATAAGATTTAAGTTATTAGAATAAAATTTCCTGTACCTCAGCCACATTTTATTTTTTTCAAATTTTCAGTTTGGAAGACCATTGGACTTGGAGCCTCTATAACAGGAAAATCTCATACTTCTTTGCCCACCCAGGCTGAGAAAATCTGATTGCTGAAGAATGCCGTTTCTACCCCTAGCTCTCCACTGATACCAGTCCCAGACCAGCCTCCAGGAAAATGCTAGACAAGGCTCCAGCATGCTGATTAATGTTTCCTAGACCAGACATGGACAAATTCTACGGTAAGGCCAGTCCTATTACAGTCTATCACCACAGAACTTTATAAATCCCACCACTGAAATATATGTCCTATTTATAGAGTGAGCTAAATCCTGTGGCATAGTTTATTCATCAGTCCCCATGTGGATCTCCCACTCCTTGAGTGAGGTCAGTGAGCAGGAAACACAAGTGGCAGAAATAGTTTAGTTGGATGGCATCAGCTGCAGAGACTTCCTCCCACACTGCCTTCTAGGAGGTTAGAGATGTGGACTGAAGCTTTTGGGTAATAATCCAAGACAAGATTCGGTAGCTGCTTTGTGCCTCACAGACAGGCTATATTTAGATAACAAGGGAAGGGCATAAGAAAAAAAGAATTCGTATAGTCTGCTGGGAATGATAAAGGGCATTTTATACTTAGAAGCAAGTTCATGTTATATGCATATAAAAACTGAATGTCAATGAATTTTGCTTGTGGAGCCAGGCATTGTGGTGTATACCTTCATCCAAGTGCTTGGAGGCAGAGGCAGGTGAGTTCAAGGCTAGCCTGGTCTACATAACAAGTTCCAGGACAACCAGAACTATAAAACCTTGTCTCATTTTTTTTCTCACAGTAAGTGGTAGAGGCAAGTTTAAAGGCAGGAGACCTGATCCCTGCCTGCCATGCAGCAGTGACTAGAATGCTTGAGATCACTATCAAGTTTCAGCAAAACTGTGGACTAGTCACACTTTGTCTCCTGGACCCCAAACCTCCTTTTCCTCACCTTGGGCACTAACTTCTGTTGCGTTTCACACCTAATGGTCATTATCCCTCAACAACTTAATCTTTTGGGTAGTTGAGCATCCTCTGAGACATACATGTGGAAGAGCACTTCAAACCCATGCTCCAGTGGGAACAGTTAGGACCTCCACTGCTGCTTCATAGTCTGAGAGTTTAATAATCCGTCCTTAGGCTTCCAACAACTAGAACCAAACTGCCTTTGCTAGAGCCGACATTTGTACTTTCCAATCATGTGTCTGTAGTAGAACCTAGTTAACGATACTCAAATCAATCCCGGCACAGACAGCTGCATGCATTCCTTACTACCCTCAATGTTCTGGGTTCCCAAATGAAAGGCATGTGTGAGCACACACACATGTACACACACACACACACACACACACACACACACACACACACACACCCTTTATATTTGGATATGTTTTAAACAGCTCAATGGCTGGGCCACTTCCTAACCTCCATGTGACTGATGTACCTTTCTCCAATATTCCCGAGTTATTATTTACTAAAATCTATAGTCTATCTTTGCTGCCTCGGACCCAGATCTGCAGCCCACTCAGCTATATTCCCTGGCACCTACATGACAACTATTTCTCTGTCTTCTGCACTTCTCAGGCCTGGTGTCTCTCTTCCTTTCTGGCATGGTGGCTGTATCTCTTCTTCCTTAGTCCCTTGCCTGGGACTCCTAAAAGTCTGGCCTCTGTCTCCCTGCCCCACCATTGGCTGCCAGCAACTTTATTTATCAATCAAAACCAACTGTCCCTCGGTTTCTTACCTGCAAACATGTGGATTCTTGTGCAATTTTGAGGACCAGATTAATGTAATACAAGTGGCATTAGACTAAATTCACAACACATGTCTTATCCCTATTGTGGTGGTTTAAATGAAAATGGCCTCCATAGGTCCATAGGAAGTGGCACTAATAGGAGGCATGGCCTTGTTGGAGTAGGTATGACTTTGTTGGAAGAACTGTGTCACTGAGGTTGGGCTTGAAGGCCTCAGATGCTCAAGTAAGTCTCAGGGTCAGCCTCTCTTCCTGCCCATCCAGATGTAGAACTCTCAGCTACCTCTCTAATACTACGTCTGCCTATGTGCTACCATGCTACCATGATGACAATAGACTAAACCTCTGAACTGTAAGCCAGCCCCAATTAAATGTTTTTGTAAGAGTTGCCTTGGTCATGATGTCTCTTCACAGCAATAAAATAATGACTAAGACACCTATACAGCTTGGGGTCCAGAAGCAGACAACTCTTTCTCTAATCACTCTAGGCTCCTTCATTCTTTACAGATCTTACCTTAATCCTTTTCCTGGGTCCCCTCAATAAGACTGTTACCTAACCCTATTACCTCTCTAGCACCTCTCCTGCCTCCCCTCTCATGCAAAATACTCATCTAGGGTCAATATGCCAAAACTCCTCTCTCTGCTCCTACAGCCAAAAGTTACTGGAAACACCCAGATTATTACCAATACAAACACTCTCAACTGGATCCTTGGTGCTTCCATTAAGAAATCCTGGTATTTAATACCCAGTCCATCATTTTGTTGACTAACCAGAACCTCTGTCGTCTCTCTTGACCAAAACACTTAGTTTTGAACCTGGCTTTTTTCTTGGCTTTAGAATGAATGTCAGCTGAAAAACATCCACTCAGATCTTTTCTCTCAAAGTAAATAGCCAGGATTGACTATGAGACTATAGGTCTTCAACCCCGTCAGAAATCCAGAATGACTGAGTTAACTGAAGTTGTGGGAAGCACTAAGCATAGCTTCTAAAACTTAGCCAATTTATAGAGACCGCTGAACACCTGGACAGCCCCTATACTACTGAACGTTGAAGCATCAAATCTTCAGCCTTCTGGCCCAAACTCATCTGACAGACCTTAGGATGCAGAATTATTAAGGGCTGATTACTCTGTCTAGGCAGATATAATCAGTCGACTATTCTGCGAGTGTGTCCTTTTCTGGACAGTAATTTGTCTGTAGATGGAAAGAGGTAATTCTTGCCTAGTGGCTGTCTCCGCACAACTGGAGTAACTCCAAGGATGCTCAATTTCTTCTTAGAATCCAAGACAGGAAGCTGTCAGGAGCATACAGATCTCTAATCAAAATGAACATTAATATAGAAATATTTGTGACGTCAATTCTATGGATTTCTGACGTTTTGAAATCCAACTATCCATGTAAGGTAACATGAACTGTACCTCACTGGTACAAATAGGAATAATTATGCTCTAATTGTATTTTGAGAGAAAAGTTTTATTTTAACAGGAAGGGTGATATGTAGGAGGAGCTAGGGGGAAGGAGCACCGAGAGGAAGAGATGGAGTAAGGAGAGGAGAAGATGAAGTAGAGGAGAAGCTAGGTAATGAGAGAGAGAAAGAGAGAGAAAGAGAGAGGGGGCATGGAGGCAGAAGTTCATGTGTCTCCACCAGTCAAAGATAGTTTACATAGCTAGGTTGGGTATTAGGTTACACTTCTGATTGAGCATTACCATACTTATAAAGCCTTTGATTAACATTTAAAAAAAATTGTATAAAAGCAAAAAGGAAAGGGGGCATGGGATACAGGTTTTCTAGGGAGGGGAAATGGGGAAAGGGGATGACATCTGAAATGTAAATAAAATATCCAATAAAAAAATAAATTGCTTAAAGCAAAAAAAAAAAAAAAAGAAAGAAAAGAAAAGAAAGAAATCCTGGTATTTACTCTTCAGTGTGTTGGGGGAAGGCATGTCATTTCCCACTGTCATTGTTCTATTGCTGTTAAGACAATTTAACCAAAAGCAACTTAGAGGAGGAAAGGGTTTATTTGGTTTATATTTTCCATGTCATAGTCTATCATTGAGGGACGTTAATGCAGGAACTTGAAATATTATTCTTATTGTTTGAGAATTTCATACATGCATCTAATGTGCTCTTATCAAATCTATCCCCGTTCCTCCCCCTCTAACTCCTCTCCTATCTTTAGCCACTTTTCCACCCCAACTTCAAACACTCTCATTTTTAAAACCTACAGAGTCCACCAAGCCTGTATATACATGGCTGAAAGATCACTTGCGGAGCAAGACTAGCTCCTCAGGGGCCACATCTCCCAAAACCACTGACTCCCTGGGAAGCTGTCACTTGCCAATGGCTCCTCAGATAGGTGTAGGACTTCGTGAGCTGGGAACTAGGCTGGCTGGATCGTGTACAGGCCTTGCCACAGCTGCTGTTTGTGCACAGGGTCCTGCTGTGTCCAGAAAATATAGTTCCCTGCAGTCATTCACTGCCTTTGGCTCCTGCAATCTTTCTGCTTCCTCTTCCATGATGATCTCTGAACCCTGGAGAAGGAGGTATGAAGTAGACATTTTATTTAGAGTTTCTTATTCTCTGTATACTGGCCAGTTGTGGTCTCTGTATAAATCTGCCTCTCTCAAAAAGACACTCTTCTGATGAGGGTGGAGACATGTACTAATCTATGGCTACAAAGATAAGAACTTAAGGGCTGTTTATTACTAAGTCCATTGAGCAGCATTAGGTTTTCTTCTAGGACCTATGACCTAGACAGCCACAGGTTTGGGCACAGTTAACAGTACCAGGTTTGAGTTTCAAAATGTGGACGAAGCTTTAAATCTAATCAGAAAGTGGTTGATTTCCCCCATAATATTATTCCCTCCAGCATTGTACCAGTGGGTACAGGAACTTGGAACAGAAACTGTGGAAGAACACTGTTTGCTGGCATGCTCTCAGACTAGCTCACGGGTTCATGATTAGCATTCTTTTTTTTTTTTTTTTTGGTTTTTTGAGACAGGGTTTCTCTGTGTAGCCCTGGCTGTCCTGGAACTCACTTGGTAGACTAGGCTGGCCTCGAACTCAGAAATCTGCCTGCCTCTGCCTCCCAAGTGCTGGGATTAAAGGTGTGCATCACCACTGCCTGGCCCATGATTAGCATTCTTATATAGCCCAGAATTACCTGCCCAGAAAATAGTATTGTTCACAGTGGGTGGAACCCTCCATTAGTTAAACTAGTCAGGACAGTGGCTCACAGACCAACCTGATAAAGATGATTACTCAAGTGAGACTTTTTTCCCTGGTAATTCCATGTAAACCTGACAGGTAATGCTATCTAAGCATCCATCAACACGATTCCAGTCTAGAACCCATGTCTGTCTTCTCCCTGCTTCTTACTGTCAGCAGGTGACTCCATCTACTCTATGAAGAAAAACTAACTTAGTAGTCGGGAATGCCAGCTTCCTGCCATTACACAGTTATCTACTTCTCAGCCAGCCAACCATCCCTCTCCCCAGTACTCTCTCCTAATCATTTTCTACCAGCAGCTTCCTCTTGGGCTCTGAACAGCTGGCATCCTAAGCAATAACATGTATTTCAGGTCGCTCCTTTCCTGTTCTGTCTCCTTCCTGTCTGACTCATCTCCCTCCCAGAAGACTTGATCTTACTCTAACTTGTGAAATCACACCTAGCCTTGACCAGCTCACTCTCATCCCTTCCTGCAGAAGACATGCCTTGTCTCTGTACTCTTTTTAGCACTCAACTTGCTGAATTTCTTTGCGTCTTTAATGCAATGTGTCTATTAGGCCCAACATTTGGAAACGTCAGATTGTGTATCTTAAATGAATAGGAATTTGTTTCTTGTAGTGGTAGATGCTTGGCAGGTATCAGCCATTTGTGGTTTAAGACTTTAACAGATGCATTTGGAGGATACATCCAGCACTTAAAGTGCTCTTCTCCCTTGAAAATTCTGTTCCCACTCTTTTGACTGTCTCTCCTGAGGGAGCCAAATGGTCATTTTCCCCCCCTGAGGGTCACTATGCCTTTGCCTGACCCTTGAAGACCTTGAAGAGAATCTATTCTTGACTCTGTGTGTGTGTGTGTGTGATGCACACATGGAGGTTTGATTAAGATTCGAGGTCTCATTGAGGTACTTCTCTATCACCCTGCCCTTGAGAAAGGATCTTTTATTGACACTGGAGCCAGGCTGACAGCCAGCAAACTCCAGCAATACCCTCCCTGCCTCCTCAGTGCTGGCACTGCAGGTCCATGGTTACATGTGTGCTGGGATCCAGATATGCATCTTCACACTTGCACAGCGTGAATTCTTACCCACTGAGCCATCTCTGTAGCTCCTACCTCTACAACTCCTGTCATGACCTCGTCATCTTGTGGTGTTAACTACCTTATCCTGACGATTTACCATTCTACCTCTCCAGTTCTGACCCTCACTCACTCACAGGACACAGTCACCAAATACTCAGGTGGATGCCATAGAACTGCCTGGTACTGAAGAGATCAGTCACGGAAATCATTTTCTTTTCCATCTCTAGCTTGCTACTCATTCTGGGTTCTCTCTGACTAGGTGGCCCCAGTATATCTCAGTCAACAGAGTAGAAACTCTGTGGCCACCCAGAGCCCTTTCCACACGCTGCATTCATTTGCTAAATTCAACAAATCTGACCTCCTCAAAACCATTGCTAGGCAGTGTGTGAGAGACTGACTGTGGCATTTTAAAGTCATCATAGCCTTCTTAATTCACTAAAGGAGCAACTTTAACTTTCTTTTACTCTGGCCTACATTTTAATTTCTGTACTTGCTTTTACTAGTTTTTTAAGGTAGCATACAAAAATGGATTTCATTAAGGCATTTTCATAAATATGTGTTCCTATTTGTCTCCCAACCCCAGCGCTCTCCCCCAGCCCCTCTGCTCCCTCTTGTTGCTCTCCTTCCTCCTTCCGTCTCACAGGTAGTTTCTCCTGTTTTTATTCCACATGCACTTCTGTGCCCTCTCCCAGATGTGGTCCTCCCTTTTCACAATGCTTTCTGCTTTCATACCCAACACTCATACATATTTGTACATACAAACTCCTGCACATACAGATACCTATACACATGCACACAAGTACCTATACAGATGCACACATTTACACACACACACACACACACACACACACACACACACACACACATATACACAGGCAAACACATATTTAAGTCTAGATTTTATATGTGAAGGGAAAAAAAAAAACAAATGTTTTCCTGCTTTTAGCAGCTTTCCTTTCATTTTCCTAAGAACATAATTACAGCAAAGAAATTAAACCTACAGTAACAATATTCAAAGCTGAATTCTCGATGCAAAAAAAAAAAAAAATGTAATACAATGCCAAGAAACTAACCTTTGCAGAAGTGCTCAGACAGGGAGTAGAGTGAGGCATGCATCCTTGTGATGATGTGAGAGGGGAACTTCTCTCACCTGTGAGAGCACTACCTGGCACCTGATCTATCCAATGGGGCCATGGTACAGAGCAGGGTAAGAGCAGCAACTGGTGTGGTTATACAGAGGAAGGCACATAGTTTCACTCAAGAACAGTTGACTTAAGTGTCCTTGTGCACTAAAGAGCGGTGCACCAGGGTCCTCCATTCTGCATTCTGAAGATCCCCCAACAGAGCTCTGTTGTTGCCTGCACCACAGTGAGTTACAGCATCACGTGGCTGCTCTTTCTATGGAGGATAAGCTGTTGGACCCAGGTCAGTTCAGTGCCTGAAGCACAGAAGAGGGCTCTCCATTTATAACTGCTGAACAAATATAAGAAGTGAACCAACCCTGTCTTGAAAAACCAAAAAAAAAAGAAAAGAAAAGAAGTGAACCAATCAGGATGCAGGGAACTGACAGAGAGGTGGGACTGCTTCGTCAACAACTAGAGGCATTTCACACACTTCCCTGGGTAACATGCTATGTCCTCTCCAAAGGAGAATTGGAACTTCAAGCCCTCAGAGGAAAGCTGGTAGTCAAAGGAGGTGGGCTCTGGTCCAGGCACAAATCCTTACCAGGAGAGAGCTCTGCCAGGAAGCTCCCTTCTTGAACAAGACAGTGGCTGAAAGAAAGAAAGGACAGATCCCTAGGCATTCCCTCACCAACCCCCCTTCATTCTCCCCTCTTTTCTTCTTGCTCCTCTTCCCTTCCCCATCTCCCTCCCTTTCCCCACCCTGCCCCTGAAAGACTCTTGATCAAAGGAAGAAGAACACAGTCTGTCTTCAGTGTCACTGCTAACTTCACTAATAGCACAATTCCACCCTGACCCTAAAGTCACCTCTCTGAATGGCACTTAAGGTTCAGGAGATTCACTCCTCCCTTCCATTGCCACTCACCTTCTCACTAGCCAGTGCCAACCCCTTCACAGGCATCCAGTGACACTCAAGGGTAGAATGAGGCTGGAGCACCTTGCTATTGTTTGTCCTAATTGCTTTGCACGGGTCAAGTCTTTCTGCACACAATTGCACTCCACAGGAATTTCCTTGCCTTCCCAGTTTGCAGAGTGGGAGCAGGTATCCTACATCTTCAGATTCTTCCTCTGAGACTGTAATATAGGAGCAAATGTTGTATTTGCTGAATGCTGCCCTACAAAAGCAGAAAACAGAAGTGGAAGGTACCTCACACGGAAGCAATCTCTGGAGAGTCCTAGCTTTGGTATGAATTTGGCTGCAGATTCCACTTCAGAGCAAATAGCTTCCAGACAGACATCACCCATCAGTCACTGGCTACAGGGGGATGTCAATTCCCAGGCACTTCCAATTCTTCCCAGGACTAAGCTCAAGGGTTGGTTCAACCCTCTGAAGAGGCCCAGACTGTTAGCAAAGTTCACATGAACTAGGAGACAGAACAGTAACTTGTAAGTAGATCCACTGAGGAAGCTTGATTGTAACTCTGATATCATCCTTTGTGACAGGGCACAGCACAGCCATGTATTAACTGGACAGCACTTCACTGATAAAACTTTCATTGGGGAGATTTACGGATGGCTAATGAGTTCTTAATATCCATGGTTTGGCCTTTTGAAGACAATGTCTGAACCCAAGATTTCATTAGGGTTGATGCTACTGGAGAAGGTCCTGAGAAAATGGAATCCCATTAGTTTGGTTTAAGTAGCTCCTGAGTTCTCTGAGCTTCTTTGTCACCTCTGACAAAACATAGCACAAGAAGTTATTCATGCCCCCATAGACCAGGCTCTGTGATGTCAGCCAGCATACAGCTTGGAAGAACTGGGTAGGGAAGACAAACTGGGGTAGGAAATAGGTACATATCTACCTCCTCCTGCTGCAAATGCTGGGACACCTGATTCAGGAAGAACAGTCTCAGTGGATCTGCAAGAACACAGCACACCAAGGCTAAAGGTAGGTGTCCCCAGCCTGTGTGTAAAGCTATACCCAAGGGATAGACTGGTCTCCTAGGACTAAGTCCCATGCCCCTCCACCTGTCCCCGATGGCCAGCATCGCTGTGAGTGCCTGGAAAATTAACAAGCCTCTAACTGTCATGATAACACATTCATTTCCATCTTTCTTCTCTGACAAGATCAATTTCATTTCCTCAAAAAGTTAAACTGCTTCCTAGAGTCAAAACTGGAGCGAGAGAAGGCGAAGACAGCTGTGATCTGAGAGGATCAGCCGACTTCACATGCTTGTCAAGTGCCTCTAGCTGCAAATACTTTGTTTTTAATGATGAGCTTGGAGGGAAAAAAATAAAAAAGAACCCTACTTGCTTTTTGCCTCCGGGCTCCGACTTACTTCTTTTAGAAACCCCATCTGGCTTTGAAGGGAAATGTAATCCATATGTTTGAATTCCTATTAATCTAACCCATCCTTGTCACATTTATGGGCGAGATTTACTGCCTATGAACACTTTAGCCTCTTAGATGAGACTGTCTGCTATTTCTCCCTCTGTTCTCTGCTTTCAGCATCTCTTTTCTTCCTTATTTGTCGCTCCTTTCTGTTCTTTTGCTTTATTGCTTCATGATTCATTCTCATTCTCTCTCTCTCTCTCTCTCTCTCTCTCTCTCTTTCTCTCTCACTTACTCTCTCTCCTTTTTAAATTAAAAAATTCTTTTAATACTTTTCAGTGACATAACATCACATGTATTTCATATGTACAAGCAATGCTCTGAAGTACAAGCTATGCATCGTGGGATGGTTATGTCTATGGCTGTACATTCTTTGACTGACTCTCTTGCTTCTACCACACTACTCACACCGGCCCACAGCAAGGACCATCTGTTCTCTGTTCCTCTAAGTTCACCTCCTGGTCCCACATTCGGCTGAGAGCATGCAGCATTTCTTCCTATGGTAATGCTCCCGGCAAGAGCCACAGACTATTTACCAAAAACCCAGGTGCCAGGCACAGGAAAACTTCCTTTGAGTTTTTGATTTAGGGAATCCAGGACACGCCCCTGCCAAAATATAGGCTGTTGCTTTTGCCCTTTGTTGCCTCCAAGAACCTGAAATTTCTATTGGTGGAAAAGCCACACACTTTGGGTATAATGACTGAAGGAATAAAGCTGAAATTGACCCGGAAACCTTCCCTTTAGAGCTAGCTCTCGCAGTACCTGAGGGGCTAAGTAAACTCAAAAGGGGAAAAAGCAACGAAAACCTCCCACCTGTAAAGACTGCAAACCACAACAGCAAAACATGATATTCTCAAGGGTACAACAGTGGCATTTATGTCTTAGGGGTAACCAACAGCTACCTACTTGGATTTAAGGCCAACTCTAAGGGAATTCATGCCTGGTGCCGTAAACCAAGCCATTTAAGTATGGCCAGTGAGGGCAGGACCACAGAGGAGACCCTACCACTGCCATAGACTTAAACCAAAATAATCGCCAACTTCATTCTTAATATCTATCCTTATCTCCACAGGTAATTGTGTTTCTAACCTCTTATCAAAAAAGCTTTTTTTTTTTTTTTAAACAATAGATAGGGACAATCACAGAAATCCACAACTTGTCAAATTTTAAGAATAAGTAACTGTGGGGATCTTAACCCCAACTGATACATACATTTTTACAGCACAACCTCTGCACCCAAGCCTCAGGAGACATGATGGAGGGTTGTGAGAGACAGAAAACCAGAACATCTACTGTGAGGTCGTGTCTTAAGCTTCATTTATAAAAATGTTCACAACACGGTCACCTAAACAAGACCTGCACAATGAAAATCTTAGTTGATGTATCAACTTGGATGTGGGAAATCTCACAAGGCCTCACCCCTAGAAGAGCTACAATCAAATAATGGCTACTAAAAGAGAGAGAATCGGAGTTCTCAAGGGCAAGCTCCCTGAAAAGTTATTCAGTCCCAATTTGTCATCTCTAAATAAATATGCACCAAATGGACTCAGCAAGATCTCTCTCTCTCCCACACATACATCTATTTATCTTTCTATTATAACAATAATAATCAAAGAATAGGTCATAAAGTTGAGAGGGAGTGAGGGGGATAGGAGAAGAGCTAGAGAGGGGAGAGGGTGAGTAGAAATGTTATAAATGTGTTTCATGTATAAAATTCTTAAAATAAAAATAAAATAAATGTTAAAAAGAATACAATCATTTATGTTTCCATAAAAAGGATATGTAAAAATGTCTATTCCCTTAACTGGGTAAAATAGATTTTAAATATTTCTCCAATCTTCTTGCTGACAAACATGTTTCATTGGTTAATTTGGTTGTTCTTCATCATGAGAGAGGTCGTGGTATAGAGATGTTGATTGAGAAAGAAAGGGATACAGGGCCTCATTCATCTTAGTTTTCTGTCATGAGACAGAAAGAGAAGCTGTGGGCATCAGGACTTAGGAAGACATGTAGGTCAGGGACAGAAGAGAGAGGTGACTGATGGGAAGTGGTGAGTCACATCTGGAGGAGGACTTTGCTACCCAAGAAGGAAATAGGCATGCAGGTGTGCAGCTGCTGTTCTGGGGAAAGCTCTGCAGACAAAACTGGGCCTGGATGCTTCTGACTGTGACTCAGGTCAGGGACATGGGCAACAGCTCCACCACTTGGTATCATAGAAACGATGTGTGTAATACCAACAACAATTTTCTACTGTGGCAAAATTGTAACATCATTTCTAACAAAGACAGTATATAGTGTTGCAAATTGAAATGGAAATAATTGCTGAAGCATATGACAGTCACCACTATGGAAATTATTTTATTTATTTATTTGTTGACAATTTCATCCACATATACAATGCATTTTTACCATATGTATTGACACTTAACCAATAAGTAAATTTTAAATGATCTATGTCTCAAGGAGAGTGAGTAGAAGAAAGACGTTGGGATTTATTCTCTTAGTCCACAGACCTTGCTTCTATGGGTTTATTTTTCATCTGGTCTAAAACTGTTCCTCCAAACCACCCAGCCCTGTCCTTGCCAACCTTGGAGATGTGTCTTATACACAAGACCAGCCACTTTGTGCTAAAGCTGTCACTCTTTATGTGCTGTTGGTGAGTGAAGACTGTTCTGAAAAACCAGTAGTTGACCCTCACAAGAGCTAACCTCACATTATCAGACTGGAAGTGTAGCTGTCTTGTGTATAAGAAGTTGACCCTGTGTTTCCAGACATGGATACAGTATCAATACCATGACACCCTGTCTAACCAACAAGCCAAGCCTTTGCTATACCAAGTCTGCACTCTAGTCTTCCCTGGGTGAGGTATCCTGGCTCTGTATGGGAAGCCATGCTCTTCTGCAAACCTAACTACACTTACCTGGGACATGCTGACTAAACTTGGTCTGTGGACCAGTCAGGCTTAGGATGAGCTAGGGATGAGTCCAAGGAAAGTCAGAATAAATACACCACCATGTCTACCCCAACTAAAGTTTGTGTGTTAACCTGGTGATGACCTCTTCTGAGCTCACAGATCTGGACATCACACTGACACCAGAAAAGCTTCCTGTAGCAGTGTGGAAAAGTGTTCCAAATAAAACTTTCCCACCATCACAGACTTGAAGGGGCAGACCAGCAATTAGAGAAAGTAGGTTCCTGGTTTCCCTCCATCTCATGGTTCTCACCACACAGGATCTACAGTGACCTCACATCCGCCCCTATGCCTCCCTCATAGGACCTGCTGCTATTGAGTAGTGACCTTGGTTCCCATGTTTCCACACACAGGTGCTGATTGGTGAGATGGGAAGAACCTTGCCTCTGATCCACAGCAGCCTAGGATTTGGGCAATGGACCAGGATCCTAGAACAGAGTCCACTTCCTATAGAGGAATGAGTTGACATGAGTGGCAAGGGCAGTGGTGGAGGATGCTCTGCCACCTGCATCTTTCACCTTCTAGGGATTTGTAAGGCAACAAGTGGAGCCCCTAGTGTATCACAAGGGATAATTTGTAAACTACTGACTGAAGCTAGACCCCAAATCACAGTGAAATGGTTATGATTGACTGATATATAAAATAGTAACATGTGCCATGTGCCTGGGCTGGTGTTGTTACTGCACAGTACTCACTTTGTAAGAACAAATTCAAGCCAAACAGGTACACAATTCAATAAGAATTATTGTGGTTCTCTCCACTCTCATGGATCATCTGCCAATGTGGTCCATAAGGGCAGTGGGAACAGGGTTGATGAATGGGGGGTTCAGAAGCCCTGTGGGAACATACAGTGAATGGCCACACTGGGACCAGCTATCAGGAGACAGATCAAATTTACTTGGGGTGATTCAATGCTTATAAAGTTTTAGAGGACTCAGGGTAGGAACATTCAGGATGGGCAAACGCTGAGGGTTTAGGATACCGAAATACTTCATAGACATGGGAAAGCATTTCAGGAATCTCAGGTGCTGGTTGAATAGGTTCTCATCAGGAGAAAGGAAATTGATCCTGTAATCTAATTAAGGCTAGGTGACATTCTTCAGGTAGAAGCATGTGTGGGGGCTTAGAATTAACCAGACAAGGTTGGAGGAAAAGCCCTGCTAATGAAGGGACTCACCCATATTGCACCGAGCCCAGAGCATATCCAGTCATAGTGGACTTCGATCTTAACTAGCAGAGTTTTCCCACAAATGATGCTTGATGTATGAATAGAAAAATAATGAGACATCAGAAAGATGGAGTTTTTAAAAAAGTAATTAATGAGACAAGATACTGGGTTTGTTTGAAATAAAGAGAACCCTTTAGCTAATGAGGCCAAGTCACTCATTTCACTGAGCCTGAAGCTAAGGGGCTCAAAGCCACATGGTGATGGATTCTGGGTAGGAGCTTGGATCTGGTCATGGAGGCTTAGTACTCTTCTCAAAGTCCTGGGCTTACTTTGGCAAGGCTTGTTTTCTCTCTGTCCTTGTTAAGTGCCTTGGGGTATCTCCCACTGTACCCCAAGGGCATTGATTGACTGAGCTGTGTTTTCTCTTTCTTTTTCCCTTGCATGTCCCACTGTGCTCACCCCAGATTGGCTGCATGGTCTAGATTGAATTCTTGTCCCCAGACTCATGGTTTTAGACTAGAGTGTGAGTTGTTTTCTTCTGAACCTTGAGCATTTTGCCTGATAGACATCATTTTATTTGTCAATTATGTCCAAGAAGAACCTGAGAGGTCGTGCTGTGGACCTGCCCCCTTATTTATAGATAATGGACATTTGGAAAAGGCCACTTCTAAATGGGATAAGGTCACTGCACTGAGGGAGAGTGCTAGAGATTGAACGCAATGCCTGGTGCATGCTGGGAAGGCTACATTTTTGTCCAGTTTAAAGGCTGAACTGTTAACCTTGAGAAAAAAATTTCCCCCAAACAGCCACCAGAGATGCTTAAATAAACCCGATTACACTGAGGACAGAGGGAGCTGAGACTGAAGGGGGTCTGTGGTGAACACTCAGGGAACTCAGAGAGTGGAGATTTTATATGTTGGTGAAATGTTTTCCAGAAGATTTAGTTTTTATACTTTACATCAATGACTAATTGTTAACTAATTTTTGACCACTCATTGCCCATAACCCATGGGTTATCCATTATTATGGTTTAGGTGTAAATGTCTCCCACGAGCTCATATGTTTGCAAACTAGTTCATCAGCTGCTGCTGAGCTCTTTGGGAAGGTTGTGGAATCATTAGGAGGCGGAGCCTCATTGGAGGTGGGACTTGAGACCGTGTAGCCCCGCCCACTTCTCTGCTTCCAGACTGCCACTATTGATGCAGTGTGGTGATTGGGTTTCCTGGCCCCTTCTTGAACTGTAAGCCTGAATAAACCTTCCTTGATCACTTCTTGTGAGGTATTGGGTTACAACCTTGAGAAAACTAATAAAGAAACATACTGACACATTCAAGAAACTACATATTGAGAGTATTAAAATTCCAGAAAGCTCTATAGAGCAAACCCCCAAGTTTCCTTCCCCCTTGCCAAACACACTGCTAAGTCCATGAGGGTGAAGCAATGTATAGGCACAACCTGCCTCAGTCTCCTGCCACCGCACAGCACCTTTGCCTTTCGGTGTTCAATGGAGCATTGCTCACTTGAGTCTTTTCAGCAACTGTGAAGTTAGGCTTACAATGCCTGCATCTATACAGAACACTCGCAGACTTTTTCTTGTTCTTTTTCTTAACACTGTAGCTGTTTATGGGGAATTTACATTATACTGGGCATATAAATAATCTAGAGAGCATTCCAAATGTACAGGTACGTGTGCCTAAGTTACAAGCAAATGCTACGCCATTATAAATAACAGAATGTATAACAGACTGGAACATCACCTGAGGATTCTGGGGTCCACTAGAGATCAGAAACCAATCCCCTGTGCATGCAGGGGTGACTGCACATGGTATGAGGTAGGAACTGGGGTCTATATTTTTCAATCACATGTGTAACTGTTTTAGGACTATTTATCAAAAAGGCCTTCTGTTCACCACAAAAATGGGCTTGTTTGCAAGAGTGAGATTCTGTTTCTGGGCTGTGTGTTCTATTCCATGGGTCTATGCCTAACTTTTTCCTTACATTATGATCTTGATACTGTACTTTAACAGTGTTGAAGAAGTCATATAATGTAAACTCTCCATTTCACTCTCTGTCAAGATCACTTCAGATATTCTAGGCTCTTTGTTTCCATATACATTTTAGAAACAACTTGTCAATTTCTGTAAAAAGAAAATCAGTAAGAGAGGTCCTGTTTGGATTGTAACTGAATGATACATCCTTAAAGCTTCAAAAGTCATATTTCAAAATTTCAGCCTTGTATTTAGTAACAAGTTAAACTCAAACCTTATGACTAAGGCCACATTTATGCTGAAGCCACAGTGCCATACAGCATCCCACACCCAGCTGTTGGTAGGCTCAACACAGTGTCTTATCCAATAAATACTCAATATCTCACAGGTGACCAACACCCACGGGACAAAGGGCTGTAGCTGACAAATGCCTCCATCAAAGTGATCTTTTCTACTTGCCAAATGGGTTTCCTATAGGGAAAAAAGTTAGTGTTCACATGACACATGTGTATCTTTGTTGTCATGGAAACACATCTTCAGGCATCTTGATTGCTTTCTTTCTTGAGATATCTTAACTTCCAGATTTCCCAGGGCCTGGCTGCCCAGTCTGGAGTCCACTGGGGGAAGGCCAGAAGATGAAGCAATGTCTTCAGGCTTTACATATGAAGGAACCTTGTTGGAAAAGCAGGATTCCCAGAAACTGTAAATGGGCTATGAGGACTGCATGTTAGGTTCTGAGAACGCACTAGATGTAGGCTTGAGGCTGACGTACATTGGTTCAAATGCATAATTTTTGCCCCCATATTCCTTTCTATTATTATTAAAAATTAAGTCTTAAGAAAGTTAAATTGTCACTGGAAGGACCTGGAAATTTTAGAACCTTTGACATTCTCATCTTATGACTTTCCAAAGAGGGCAGGTCATTGTCAAAGTGTTATCATTTGTGTTCTCTTTCAGGAGCCTTTATATCCTACAGTCCTGAGGCCATTGGTCTTTTATATATGCCATAGGTGAGATGTAAACATTTCTTTGTATTTATGAAAGATACTTTATTTAAAATGTTTGTTGTTGAGCTGAAGAAATGGCTCCTAGGATAAAAGGCATCTGCCATCAATCCCGACAACCTCAGTGTGATCCCCAGGATTCACATCATGGAAGTAGAGAATCAACTCACTCACACTGTCTTCTGACCTACACACACATACACACACACACATATCCACACACACATACACACATATACACACACATACACACACACATATCCACACATACACATACACACCTACATACACACATACACACACATACACACATATACACACACATAAACACACACACATATATATACATACACACATACACACATATACATATATATATACACACACATATGTATATACATACACACATACACACATATACATACACACACATACACACACATATACACACACACACATACACACACACATACACAGACATACATACACACACCATGGCATGTGCACTCCCCTCACCATAAATAAATAAATACAGTAAGAATATTTGTTGTTTATACTCATGATATATTGTTTTATATCCATGAAATATTCATTTAAATTAAGAAACTATCTTATTAACGCCTGCTCCAGGAACAACTCACAAAGGTTGGTGCCCTTAAGACTCCCCTGCAGGTTCACAGTGAGCCTCACTTATATGGTATACATTTGAATGGCACTGTCCTACTAGCCCTGACCTTTAATATAAAACATTTATAGAAAGACATACAACAGGGCTGGCAAGATGACTCAGTGGATAAACTGTTCACTGTAAATCTGACAACCCGAGTTCTAAGACCCACATGGTGCAAGGAGAAGACCTACTCCTGAGAGATATCCTCTGATCTCCATGCATAGGCTGTGGCATTTGCATCACACACACCCTTCCCAAAATCAATGCATGAATATAAAACTAAGGCTTAAAACAAAGAGACATCAAGAATGTTGTGACAAATGCTCAAACTGGGCCAAGATGAATAGAAGTCCCATGAAACAGTGTTGGGGAGTTAGGCAGAGTCTCTGTCGAGGGAGACCTAAATTGGGCCTCAAGGCTGACCCAAGAGTACATTTCCTATATCATGTGGTCCCATGGCAAGATTCCTATTTTGTGCTCTTTTCTAAAAATTTGATCTGGAGCCTTTCTGAACTGTCCCCAGTGCAGTTGGAATTCCAGCTCAGTAAGGGATAGAAAGCATTTCCTTAGCAAGAGTAACTGGTACACTTTGAATCTTTAATTATGGTCCAAACAAAATAAAAGGCAAACACACTTAGTTAGAAACACTCCATACGAGCCTGTATCTGTTTAACCAGCAGCTCACTGCCCTGTTTCTTCAGCTCTGTTCCTCAGCCCTGCTGTCTGCCACTTGGAATTCCTCTAGTACCAGAACATTCCCTGTACGTGGTCATTCTAGGGAGGAACAGGCCGAACTCAAAGTCACTAATTCCATCTGACAACCAGTTGAGGTTTTCAGGTCTTTATTTGGAAACTACCCCTGTCCAAAAATGTGCCAAGATCTGCTCATTCTCCCTGGGGCCATGATACCCAATCTGGGCCTCTCTACCCTGGGAAATTTTAGTAAAAGGAAAGAAGTTTAAACTATATAGGCTGATCACTTAGCATTTGGCCACACATGCTGAGGGCCCTTTGCCAACCCAACTTCCATCAGCAAGGAATCAGCTTTATGTTTCAGTGTCTGCACAGAGGCTGAAATGTCCATGTTGAGGGTACCTTGTCCGGAGCCTTCTCTGACTACCCCAGCTTCATAAAGCATCTCACATGTCCTTAGACATGACTGGGACATTGTAGGATGTGTCCTTGAGGAGGTATGCTCCACCCCTAACACAGAAGTAAGCAAAGGCAAACAACTCATTCTAGACAAGGAAGGGCACGTACATGCATCCTAACTCCTGGCCCTGTGGTCTTGCCTACAGTCTGATGAAGGGCAGAGATAGCTGTAAGAAAAAAGAATATGAATCAACCACTGTCCTATTTGCAAAGTCCAGGGGATCTCAAAAGCCTTTTCCAGGTAAGTGATTAGATCTGGAGTCTAAGAAAAAGCTCATTTTCATGCCTGTTCTAAAGATTTGAGTGTGCTATTAAGAATGTCCCACAGGGGTGGAGAAAAGGCTCAGAAGTTAAGAAAGCATGTTGCTCTTCCAGAGAAGCCAGGTTCAAGTCTCATCACCTCCTTAGAATGACCTGCTCAGTGGCTCACAACCATTCACAATTCCAATTCCAGAGGATCTGGGAAAGTTTTAAATTTAAAATTAAAAAACAGAACAAAACAAAACAGTGGCAGGTAGACCAGCAAGATGGTTCTGTACAAAACTTGTATTGGATCCTCAGAACCTACAGAAGAGAACTGAATCCCAAAGTTGTCCTCCCTCTGATCTACACACACACACACACACACACACACACACACACACACACACACACATAAAACATGCACACACAGAGACAAAAAATAGGTAAATGAATGGGTGGATGGATGGATGGATGGATGGATGGATGGATGGATGGGTTCTCCATGGATGGATGGATGGATGGATGGTTGAATGGGTTCTCCATGGTGAGAGAGGAATAGGGCAATGGCTCAGTCAATAAAGTGATTGTAGCACAAACATAAAAACTTTAGTTTGCTTCTCAAAACCAATGTACAAAAGTCAGGAATGGTATCATATATGTCAAATCCCAGTGCTGGGGCAGCAGAGACAGATAGATCCCTGATACTCACTGGCTAGCAAGTAGAGTCTACTTTATAAGATTCAGATCAGTGTGAGCTGGTTTCAAACAAACAAAAAGGATAGCATTCTGAGGACTGACACTTGGAGTTGATCTCTGGCCATAGCCACACGCACATACATACACCTACCCAAACACACACAGAAGAATACCCAGCCTAAGAAAGGAAGGTTACAGCCATTCTGGTGGACAAACTCTTTTGTTTATTAATTTAAATCATCAAATATTTATTGGATAGCAGTCACATATTGTCCTAGGCTCTAGGAGAGATGAAGTCTAGGATGCAGAATGTGGAAGAAATAATTAGGGATATTGTGCCGTGTGGTAAGTAGGGTGTGCCACGGGAGTGTGCACTGGAGACAGACAAATTGGGGGATCAGAGGAGACTTCCTAGGGCAGATAGCGCCATAAGGAAAAACACTAGCTGATTCTGGAAGCGAGTGGCAGTTGGGCAGAGCAGACTGTAGGAACAGCTTATATAAAGACATGGCCACACGGCAGAAGGCATTAATGACTAAAGCAGGGTGAGTCAGAGCCTAACAAGGGGAAGCAGACTCCCATGTGTTCTCACTGATGTGAGATAATCGTCAAGAATTCATGGTAGGTGGGGCATGATTATACCTGCAATCTTGGGGCTTGAGGCTGAGCAAAGAGGATCTTGAGTTTGAGACCTTCTCTCCCTCAAATTAAAAAAAAAAATGTGGCAAAAAGGTTCTATTGGGTGGTGAGATGAAAAGGTGCACATCGGTAGCATCAGTACCACCTAGAACTTGTCAGAAATTAGACGGAACCAGACACTCTGGAGACAAGTCTCACACAGTGGTTTCTCAGTGTCCCATCCCTCCAGCTGACTGTGGTGCTAGTTAGCCCTCTGGATACATGGCTGTCAGACGACAATCGGCGTTAGTACAGCTAAGGTCCTGATGGTGTGTCTGTTGGTCCCTTCAACATCCCATGTGGGATGCAGTCTTTACCCCCACCTCTAAGCAATTCCCGCTTCATCTCATTCCTTCGACGACCACATCACTAGGACTTCAGATTCAGACCCAAGCTTTGTCCTCCACATCCCTCATGTCCTTAAGCCCTAGCTAGCATCTTGTTTGTCTGTCCTGCAGGTTCCTTCAGCTATAAAATAGAGGTAATAGTATACCTGCCTCACAGGGTTGTGGTAGGGAAGTTTATACAAGTAAAATACTTGAACCAGTGCCTGACTCAGTAAACACCATGGTCATACTTACTCATTGCTCCAGTCATTCCTGTTACTTACCTGTAACAGTATCTGGTCCCACAGACTGTCCTGCTCCTAGGCTAAATCCTGACCCACTGGACAGCTTGAAACACTTCATGTTGAATTAGTCAGTCATTCCCCATCCCCAGGGGTCCTCAGTGCGCCCCATGCTCATTGCTAATTTAAACACTCCCACCCTGCTCTCCTTTTAAGCAGATGAGAGGTACCTGCTCCGGTAAAATCGGTAAAATCGGGATGAGCAGGCTGCTTCAACCCCTCCCTGCTCTTCCTTATCCCCCAAGAGACGTCAAAGAGTCTTGGGATCCTAGGAGTCTAGTGTGAATTTCTTGTTTGTGAAGTCCAAACAGCTTCTAAATGAGCCTGCCAAGGTTTCACTTGCTACAAGGTCATTGCTTCTTTGAAGCAAATCAGCTCCATTGTTGGAGCTGATTTGAAATGCCCTCAGCTTTGGCCTGAATGTCCCATCTAACTGTCAGCTACCAGTCCTTCCAGTTAGGCCAGTCCCAGCAGACCACCTCTTCCTTTCAACCCCGGTGCTCCTTATATTTGTCAAGCATCCTCTCCAAAGGCAAGGAAGAGACTCTGGGGAACCCTGAGAACAGAGACACCCAGGAGAGCTATTTTCAACTCAGAGTGACTTGGCCAGCTGCCCAGGCTTTGTTCCACTTTCTGATGTTCTGTGAAATCTTCTCATCACATTGCTAAGAAAAGCACGGCGAACCCCTCATGTCCCCCTTCTGCTTTTAATAACTTTGGTTCTATTTTTCCGATTACGAAATAATGTGTGACCAATATGTCAGGAGCTATATGTAAAACACAGAAGATTAAACAACAAAATAAGCTACAACGGCACCAAAACAAAGCTGAGCCTTGTTAATTCTTCGGTGTATTTCCTTCGACTATTTTTGCATGAATGTAGTCATATTCCGTCAGACAATTTGGATCATGATTATAGAACACTAAAAAGATAGCCCACAAGAATGACAAGTTTTACTAATAGACTTGGCAGTGCCTTTTCAGTAAGTGATGGCTAAGCTTTGCGGAACGCTTGGCTTGGGCAGGCCTTGTAGTTGGCATCATGCATACAGGAAATAATGAACAGAACAGATACACAATAGCAACAGCACAGTAACACTCCACAAAAGCAAGGATACTGTCAACAAACAAATGAAAACAGAGTTTCGAAGTGCCCCGAGTGTGAGGAGGGTCAGGAAGAGCACGTGATGCTGTGGTTTTAATATGAAAGGCTGCCCACCAGGCTCGTGTGTTGCAGTCTTGGTCCCAGTTGGTGCAGTTTCACTGCTTAGAGAGGTGATGGATGCTTTAGAAAGTGGGAGCCTAACAGATGTCCTTTGAAGAGTGTATCTTCTGAGTGCTCTCTGTTGCTTCTCCTTTGGCTTCTTGTTGCCCTAGAGTGAGCTGCTTCATTTGCATCATTTGTATCATTTCACCATGTCCAATCTCAGACCCACATAGACAGGACCAGTGGACCACAAACTAGAGTGTCAGAATTCATGAGAAATAATATATCTAAAACCTTGGAAGCAATAAATACTTTACTCAGGATGATTTTCTCAACCATTTGCCCAGAGACCACAGTGAGGCAGCTGAGTTCAGACAGAAAGTGAAATAGGACTGGGGATCGAGGATCCCCCATGGAAGTGTTATTTCATTCGAGACCCGAGGTCTGGTGGATGGCAATGAGAGAACAAGGGAAGGAGACTAGCTCAGATCTGTTAGGCTTTGCTGCATTGATACTCCAGAAGTGCCCCAAGCAAACACTGACCAGCGTCATCCTCTGCTCTCCCTCACAAGGCTGTAGCATGGCTTGGGCCTGGGCAATCTTGTCTCAGAGCAATGGAAATCAATGCTAAGCTCTAGGTTGATTTGGGATTTGCTTCAAGGGTCTCATGTAGAGCTAAATGGGTCTATAGACATTCTCTCTCATGATGAATGACAGAACAAGAAAGGCTAAAACAAATTTACCATGACCATTCAAGCCCCACCTGTCATCATCTGTTAACATTCATCAGCCAACACGGAAGAACTTAGCCAGAAAACACATCCAATCTCTTTTGGAGATGTTCTGGAAACTTCATTACAGGAACAGAGTGGAGAACTGGAAACAATAATAAAATCTATCCCTAGACTAAAGATCCCCAAAGTCAAAAGAGAGATAAGGCAAAGGCCACTGTGATGACTGGGATGGTGATGATCTTGCAGAGGCAGTGAAAATATCTAATAGTTACTTTCACTTCACTGAGCCATCAAACTAATTCTCAACAAGACATGGAGGGAACAAATGATATAGGAAACCTCCAGGAGCTGCCCTTCCCAACACCATTTTCCTCATTTTTTTTCTTTTGAAATACTAACTTTCCAAGACTCCCTTGCAGCTAGGAATGGTCATGTGATACACTTCTGGCAAATGATATAAATGTTTACCTCTAGCAAAGTTTCTGAAAGTTTTGTAAATTATCTAATAGAAAGAGAAAAACAACTTGATGTTTCTGTATTGTTTTTCTAACTAAACTTTCACCTTGAACACAAATGTGATGCCTAGAAGCACAGCAGCTATGTTATAGTCATGAGAACAAAGGATATATTTAGTAGCAAAGAGGAAATATGAAAAGTAACTAACTCTATAATAGCATTTTTAGTATGTGCCTACATTCTAAACTGTCTATCCTTGGAAGTGCTCTCATGTGGTAAACATATGCCTTTAAAATAATTGTAAGTTGGATTTTCTTTTACTTTTCCTGGGATTAAGTCTATACAAGTTGACATGTTTCAATTTATATTCTAATGGCCTGAGTATCATTTCATCAGAATGACTTTTGTGAGATAGAAAAGGGAAATAGGAGATTACCTGTGAACTGTATAGCAACCTAAACAGGAGACAGAAATCTTGGCTATAGTGAAGACTGGAGATATTAGATATTTGATGATGCTTTTAAAAAAAGTTGGCTTAGGGCGGGGCTGGGGAGGGAGCTTGGTATGTTAAATGCTTGCCACATAAGCATGAGGGCCTGAATTTTAATGTCCCCTACCCATGGAAAAAGGTGGACACCATGATATGCATCTGTAATTCCAGCACTGAGGGGACAGGGACAAGCAGGCTCCAGAGCTTACTTGCCAGTCAGTCTGGCTAACCAGTGAGCTCCAGTTTCATTGAGGAACTCTGTCTCAAAAAATTATAGAGGGCCATAGAAGAAAGACACCTAACATTGACCTCTGACCCCCCACATGGGCACGCGTGCACAGACACATACACACACAAACATATACAGAGAGAGAGAGAAAGAGAGAGAGAGAGAGAGAAAGGCATGTCCCCCAACTCACAAAGAATTGGTTTAGAGCTGGAATTCTCTGTATGCATACAAGAGGGGGTAATGGTAAAATTACAATCTGTGAACAGACATTTCCAGGTGGTGGGGAGCCATACTTACATTAAGCATTCTATAAGGTTGATTGATTGGTTAAAACTTCAGTGGTCTAGGGAGCTGGAATGTTACATGCCCAAAGTCAAATTATCTTGAGCTATCTTTAGTCCCCAAATAGCCACTTACTATCCACCTCTGAGTTTGACCTAATGTGCTTCTGACTGTCATACAAAGCTATTTCGGAATGCACAAGCGTCCACCAGCCTAGAGGCTACAACTGTTATAGATAACAGAGCCCTGTAACAGAGGCTTCCCCAATTGCTACAGCCCACCTACCTGATGTTTCCACCAAATGAATTTGAAAAGTACCTTTATTTAGTGTTACTATAGAAACTTCAGAAATGGCTACCATATCAAACTGTATTATTTGAGGTAATCAGAATCTGTGCTCCCAGGCCATGGTCTGTCATAGTGGGCTCCAACATAAACTTTCTCTTATTACCTTTAATGTGAGAGCCACTTTTTTTTTTCATTTTCATCCTAATTTCTGAGGTTGTGAGTTTGATTAATTTACACAGTAGAACCCAGATGTCCCTCAACAGAGGAACGAATACAGAAAATGTGGTATGTTTACACAATAGAGTATTACTCAGCTATTAAAAACAATGAATTCATGAAATTCTTAGGCAAATGGATGGAACTGGAAAATATCATCCTGAGTGAGGTAACTCAGTCACAAAAGAACACACACTGTATGCACTCACTGATAAGTGGATATTAGCTCAAAAGCTCTCGATACTCAAGATCCAATTCACAGACCACATGAAGCTCAAGAAGAAGGAAGACCAAAGTGTGGGTGCTTTGGTTCTTTTTAGAAGGATTAACAAAATACTCATGGGAGCAAATATGAAAACAAAGTGTGGAGCAGAGACTGAAGGAGGGGCTGTCTGGAGATTTCCCTGCCTGGGGATGCATCCCATGTTCAGTTACCAAATGCAGACACTGTTGTGGATGCCAGCAAGGGCATGCTGACAGGAGCCTGATATAGCTGTCTCCTGAGAGGCTCTGCCAGAGCCTGACATACAGAGACAGATGCCCACAGCTAACCATTGAACTGATCACTGGATTCCCAAAGGAGGAGTTAGAGAGAAGACTGAAGGGGCTTGAGGCCCCATGGGAAGAATGACAATACCAACCGCCAGCTGTATATGTAATGGAGGATGGCCTTGTCAGGCATAGGTGGGAGAGAAGGTCCTTAGTCCTGGTGAAGGCTGGATGCCCCAATGTGGGGGAATTCGAGGGCAGGGAGGCAGGAATGGGTAGGTGGGTGGAGGCACACCCTCATAGAAGCAGGAGGAGAGTGGATGGGATAGGGGGTTTCTGGGGAAGGGAATGGGGAAAGGGGCTAACATCTGAAATGTAAATAAATAAGATATCCAATTTAAAAAAAAAAAAAAGAAAGAAAGAAATCTAGATTTGGCAGAATCCAGTCATCTCCCAAAAGGACTAACACTTCTTCTTCTTCTTCTTCTTCTTTTTTTTTTTTTTTTTGTAAAAGTGGTTCATTTAAGCTTGAACTCTAGATGGGGGTAACTGTCATATCCCTCAAAACAAAATACATCCCAGATTCTTCATTTCTTGCTACATTATCTGGGCATTTTCTCCAGGAGACTTGGTGGTCATGAGAGGATAGAAGTTTAGGATTCAGATGGTATTTTAGTTTGAATTTTCCTTGATATGACTGCATATCAAAGTGTCACCTCTACATTATAAAATGTCCCATAATATCTTTTTCGAGTGCCCTAATGAACATATAGGGGCTATCCTGAACCCTTAGAGGAGGACAGAGCTAGTACACCATACTATAGTCATTGGCTACTCACATTCAAATGCAGACGAGTACCAAGAGTCAGAACACAAAGAAATATGAAAAAGGGCATCTCTCAAGTGTGACACTGTGTCCTGCTTAGTAGATTGGGGACCTGAGAAAAAAGGGCATAGGGATTCGCCACTAGCTGATACAGTAGGGTTATTGTCTCATTGACAAGCCTATAGTCTGTCTATAGCATGAGGAATTCCCCATTTTAGATTTTGACTGGGAAAGCAGTTTTGACCCCACTAGGTATCTCTGTATCACCAAAAGCTGAGTCTAGCTTTGCTGGAATTCCTCAGAGCCCAGTTGAAGCTAGGTCTACCATAACTCAAGGGATACAGCAGACTTGCAGTCTGGCCCTTGCGTTAAGGGACGGCCAGGAACATACTCTAAAACCCAGTGCTAAGTTCTCATTTTCACAGTGCTAGGGGAGTGCAATATTGAAATTATAGAATTACTTTTATCATTACTATCTCTATACACTGGAGGAAAGGGTTCTAAAAAACAAAAGGCAAGAGCCAAATGAGTGATCCTGGCACCTGAAAGCAGATTAACTTGACTAGGGCAACTCAAGGTCCATCAGCAAAAATCGAGCTGCCTAGAACTGAGACATCTTGTTCTCCAGCACTTTTGCTCCTATAAAGAAGCCATGATTTGGGGGCTATGCCTCCCCAACTCTGAAGACAAGGAAAATCTAAGGCCAGGCTATAAGGTCTTTACATATCAGACATGCCTGCAGGGTTGATCTGTTAGTTTTGTGCAAAGGTCTGAGCTCTGACACTGGAAGCAGATCTGGTCCCATTCTTTGCTTTCAGAGACCTCTTACGGGAATTCTTCAGTGGACAGGTCTGGCCAAGAGCATCTTCAAGTGCAAGCACAATAATGTGATCGCCATTCACTCTTCTCCTCTCTTCCTGATCTTCCTTCCTCCAGATCTCAGGTAGAGAACACTGAGAAGGCAGTGTCTAGCAGCTGAGCCAGAAGAGGTTCAGGTTGCATCTGTAGTAAATCAAGTTTTCTACAGAGGTCAAGGGCTGAGTACAGTGAAATGCTGGCTTTAAAGGGCTTATCAAGAGATAAGGAATCCAGTTGGAAATTTCCTTAAGGATTAGACGATCCTGTTAAGAAGGAAAGATTATCTTCTCTTCACTGAGTGAGTTCCCTGGCCTTGCTACTGTTAACAGGTTTACTTCAATACAGCTGTCTACCATAATTCTACGGCTAGGGTCCCTGCTGGAGTTTTAAATTTCCAATTAGTGGGTTCTGGATCTGGGATGACCTGTGCACTGGGCTGATGAACATTAGGACTTTGAATAAATGGCTCATCTTATCTGGACTCTGTTTTCCAACAGGGGTAAAGAAGTAGCCTAGCACAGTAGTCTACAAGTGCAGGTGTCTCTATGTATGCTCTTGGGATAAAGTTAAGGTCTGGAAGTTACTGGTAACTCTGGATGGGTTCTCAGTGAAGCTTCCAAGCTCCTTACACTGTTGGAGATCTGTGATTAAAAAGGGGACATAGATTTGGATTGCCTCTGTAGAGCCAGGCACATATCTTAAGAAACGTGTCATAGTCATAGGAGAAGATGGTCGGTAGGAGGCTCCACTCCCCAAACATTCTAGGTTCCCTTTTATCTTGTGACTTGGGATAAATGGGAGAACATGGTGCCAGGGATACAGATCTGAGAGTGGGAGGAGATATTCTCTCCTGACCCATTGCCTGCTGTCTCATTTAAAAAGTGATTTTGGAGACAAACAGGGATCATCCAAGATATTACAATTTCTTCTTTTGTTTCTCTTTTCACAGCCCCCTCTCTTTGTAGAGAGCTATGAAGATCTGAGCATAAGGCACTTTAGACCATTTCTCTTGTTTTCCACAAAATATACCCAGTTATAGAATGGTATTTTGAGCTTCCACCCTTTGGCCAGATTATCTCCACCACCCAGCTTGTATTGAAGCCAGCCTTAAGTAAAACATTAATCTCATTTTTTTTTAGGTTCTCAATATCAAACTCATCCCAACTCTTGAGGATTCATTGTAGCAGGAAGTCTAAAAAAAAAAACTAACAGTGAATTTCCCATGATAATCCTAGGCAGGGTATGGAGAGGGAGAGAAAAGAAAGAGGAAGAGATGGTAAGTACTAAGACTCCTCCCCATCCCTCCCTCAGACCCTCAGGAGAGGGCAACACCTCTCAGCAATGACTGTGTGTGATTCCACTCTCCCCTCCCCCAGGCTCTCCGGAGATGGCATGGTCTATCATCAATAACCGTGTGTGTTCTGTTTCCCCTGAATTAACTGATTTGGGTGCTACATTTTGGTGACTCATTGGATCTCCTGGGTGGGCATTAGTCTCCTCTCTATAACCCAGTGAGCACTACCTTTGAGCTGGAAATTCTCTTGAACACCTTAAGTAGATACAGACTGCAGCTGTAGGCGAGATGCAGACTCTGCAAGACCTGTGTGTGAGACTCCCATGACGGATGAAGCGAAGTTCATACCAACAAGGGCGGTTTAAAGACTTTCAGTTTGGTGGAGTTTTAAGAATTTTTATACTCCATATCTCAGACTATGTTCACAAGCAGACATCTAAGTATTTGATACTGGGAGGTCAGATACTATTATTGAAGTTAGAGTCAATTTTATATCACCATTATCATAACAGTTAATAAAATCCATCGTTTGAGCTTATTACGTGATCTCAGCCAAGTCATCGTGAGTAGCAGATGTCATCTGAGGTGCAGCTCAAGCCACAGAGAACTGTCAGTGCAGTGTGGAGGTGTTATGAACTGAAGTCCCCAGGGGTTGGGGAGCAAACCTGTGTTAAAATTTCTATAAGGCTGACTCATTACAAGTTTTGGGATTATAGAGGGTTGGAATGTTGCAGGTCCAGAAGCAAGTTATCCCAGGCTATCCCAGACTATCTTTAGCACTTAATTGCCATGTATTGTACATGTCTATATGTAGACAATACACAGCATCTAGGATTCTTGTGAATATCAGTTTGCACATTTGGTATGTACAAACAGACCCTTAGCTTCTACCAGCCCAAAAGCTAAGAATGTCTTCAGACAGCTTCTAAAATTTGTTCCAGAAATGTCCCCACTTTGATGTAACTCATCCATCTCATGTCCCACCAATGTATTAAAATGCTTTGACTTATAAGTTGCCTTGTACTGTTACCATGCTGGAACATGGGATTTGAAGTTACTGAATCCGTGTTCCTGGTCCTTGGTCACTCATATTTGGCTCCAGAAGAAGCTCTCTTATTCCCTTGAGGTGACAGCTGTGTTTTTGCAAGGACTTGAGTACTAATACAGTTAATGTGTATGTGTGATCTACTGGGCACCTTTTAAAATTTGAAGATTTGAAGGTTCTTCAGATGGAAGGGCACAGCATTCGAACAGATTAAGGGCAGAACCCTCTGCAGCTTTAAGCTCTAATTATGTAATTAGACATGCCCAGCCCCACCCAAGGCAGCAGCCAGGGCCTTAGGAGAGAAGGGTGCCAGCCAGGGCCACACACAGGACAGACGTTTGTACCTGGAACAGAGTAACAGAACAGCAAGCCACAGCTGTAGAAGCAGCTTAGGCAGGAGGGATAGAGTCGGTTTGTGCTCACGCCTCTCTTTGGGTTGGCTAATTTGAATAATATTTTGGGCCTTGGGAAATACAGTCCATATCAAGCTCTCTGTTACCTGGAGAGCTAAGTCAGAAAAACATTTATGTTTATATGTGGGGGAGGTATTTTGTTGTCTGTATTATGAATAATCTTTTGTGTGTTGTGGTGTGTGTGTGTCTCTGTGTGTGTGTGTAGAGTGTGTGTGTAGTGTGTGCTTGTCGGGGGAGGTATAGTGTGGTGTGTGTGTGTGTGTGTGTGTGTGTGTGTGTGTGTGTGTATGTTTGGGAGGGGAGGTATAGTGTGATGTGTGCCTGTGTGTGTATCTGTGTGTTTTGGGGGGAGATATAGTGTGTGTGTGTGTGTGTGTGTGTGTGTGTGTGTGTGTGTGTGTGTTGTTAGGGATCAGACTCAGCACCTTACTCATGCTGGACAGACACGATATATCTGAGAGACACATCCAGTTCCACCCAAGGCATCATGTTTTTGTTGTTGTTTTTAAAGGTTAAAAAAAGTACAGCCTGTTTGTGCTTCCCATAATTTCAGTTAACTCAGTCATTCTGAATTTCTGACGGGGTTGAAAACTTATAGGCTCATAGCCAATCCTGGCTATTTACTTTGAGAGAAAAGATTGGAGTGGAGGGTTTTCAGCTGACATTCATTCCAAGCCAAGAAAAAAATCCAGGTTCAGAACTAAGTGTTTTAGTTAGGAGAGATGACAGAAGTTCTGGTTAGTCAACAAAATGATGGACTGGTTATTAGGACTAACTAGTACCTCACTGGTACAAATCGGCACAATTATGCACTAATTGTATTTTAAGAGAAAAGTTTTATTTTAACAGGAAGGGTGATATGTAGGAGGAGTTAAGGTGGGAGGAGTATGGAGAGGAAGAGAAGGAGTAAGGAGAGGAGGAGAAGAAGGACAGGAGAAGCTAGGTGATGAGAGAGAGAAAGAGAGAGAAAGAGGGGAGACTACATGGAGGCAGATGTTCACGTGTCTCCACCAGTCAAAGATAGTTGATATATCTAGGCTGAGTATTGGGTTACACTTCTGACTGAGCATTACCAAACTTATAAAGCCTTTGACTAACATTTTAAAAAATTGTATAAAAGCAAAAAGGAAAAGGGGGCATGGGATAGGGGTTTTCTAGGGAGGGGAAATGGGGAAAGGGGATGACTCTGAAATGTAAATAAAATATCCAATAAAAAATGGGGTATACAACTAAAAAATAAAAAAAGAGTAAAAAAAAATACAGCCTGATCTCAGGAAGACTGGTTTAGTTGCCATTTGATTTTAACAGTGGGTATCCTACAATAAGGGACCTTACAGTGGCATGTAAGGACACAGACCAACACATCTAGACCTGTCTCTCCTCTACACACACACACACACACACACACACACACACACACACACACTCCTTACTCACCTGTTGCCCATCACATCCACATTTACTGTGTCACGCCTTTCCCCATCTACTATGGACTGAGTGCCTGTGTCCCATCTTAGTCAGTATTCTACTGCTGTGAAGAGACACCATGACCATGGTAACTTTAATAAAAGGAAATATTTAGTTGATGCTCACTTACAGTTTTAGAAGTTTAATCCATTATCAACCTGGTGGGAATCGTGGCAGCATGAAGGCAGAGGAAAGGCGGCTAAGAGTTCTATAACTGAGTCCACAGGCAGCAGGAAGAGAGAGCCTGGGCTTGACTTGGGCCTTTGAAATCTCAAAGCCTATTCCCAGTGACAGGCTTCTTCTAACAAGGCCTCACCCACTCCAGCAATGCCGCACCTTCTAACATCTCAAGAAGTGCCACTCCCTGATGACCAAGTATTCAAATATATGTGTCTATGGGGGCCATTGTATATAACAGGAAGCAGGCCTTTACCTTACACCATATCCAATGACAGTGTGGCCTTGAAGTTCCCAGACACCAGCACTGTGGGAAATGAAGTGTTTGCTGAAGCCACAGTCTGTCTATTGTAATGTCGGCCTGAGCAACTGTCATGAAATTCCCTATATCTAAGTACTCACTATACATCTACCTCACGTATTTCTGAATACCCCTCAAGGGCCAGCATGCTACTCCCGCCAGCCCTAGAGCCCTCCTGTATTCTCAAAGTTCTCCCTGCTCTGTACTCTTATTTCTAACCAACCACACCGCACATTTCTCTCCACCTTGCACCTCTCACTGGAAGAATCATCTTCACAAGAAGAATCCTTGAATCCTCCTTGTGTCCCTAGAGGCCACAGAGGTTTATAATGTGCAAACCCTGTCCAGTGCTCAACAAGTAGGGCAGTGGGTACTTTGCTACAGAGGTACAGAGTGAACTTTGACCCACAGGTATTGGCACAGGTGCTTTCACTTGGCATGCCTAACATAATCACAGGTTTCCTCAGAGTCATGCAGTCCTTGTCATCAACATGATTGCTCTGCTGGCCTTGGGCTGCTGAAATGCACTGAAAGTCATAATGCATGCCCATAACCCACACGTGGAAGCCAGCTAGGAATGCACAGTCTAAGTCAAGACAAGATGCACAAACAAGATGCACAGGGAGCACCATCTAGGACTCAGTGCTATCAATAAGACTGCACATGGGGGAAATTGAGCTTAGTGTTAAGAAAGACAAGAGCCTCTGTGGTGAACCCCGCAATGGGAAACCACATGAGCTGGAGCCTGCCTGGGAACACAGGGATCAGGAAGAGAACAAGTGAGGTGCATTGCATTGAAAGCCCTGATTCTTACTGCTCCCAATGTCCATGTACTCATCATGTGACCTGGCAGTGTGTTTTCCAACTCTTGACAGGGTCAAGAGAAGCTGGGAGATATTGCCTTGAAATGATGCCAGTGCCATCATCTGCCTGTCTTGACCTTGAAATCCAATTTTAAGTCAACAAATGAAATACTCCTCTCCTCCATGTGCCATGCTCTGCCGTCTGCTTCAAAGGGCAAGGAGAAGGCTGAGGAGAACTTGATTTGAGCAAACTGATCTTACCGCTAAGTCAGAAGAAGCAGGACCTTGTCCCATATCCACAGTGGTGGACATGCTCCCAGGTAAGTATCCAAGAACTCAACAAGGGTGAGGACAAGGTGTCTAGAGAAATCCTCATGACTGTCATCAGAAAAGTTCACCGCCCTGGTCACCATTGTGTTGCTATAATGAGACACTATTACCAAGGAAACTCTTGAAAATGAAAGTATTAGTTGTGGGCTTCCTTATAGTTTTAGATGTTTAGTCCATTTTCATCATGGCAAGGAGCATTGTTGCATACAGTAAGCCACTGGAGCAGTAGATGAGAGCTGCATCCTGGTATATAAGCATTGAGAGAGACTGTGGGCCTGGTGTGAGATTTTAAAACTTGAAAGCCCACCCCAGTGACACACTTCCTCCAACAAAGCCATGATCCTTCTAATCCTATCAGAGTTCTACGCTCTGGTGACTAAGCATTCAAATGTATGAGCCTATAGGGGCCACTCTTGAAACTGCCACATCTACCAAGTTTCTTCTGTCAATAGGAGCCCATTAATCAAAGTTTCTTTACATTTTCCCTTCACCCATCCCAAGACCCTCCTACTTTAAGCACAGTGGTTTCTCTGTCTGAGAATCACAAACTATATATTAATGACCCACCTTCCATTGCATGTGGCATCGTGAAAAATACTCTTATCTGCTACCTCCTGAATCATCCTAGCCTCCTACACAGAGGAACAGATGGAAATAATGCCATTGCACAGATAGAGAAACTGAATTACAGGGAAAGGAAAGAATTATGGCACCCAGAACCTTTCTCGCAATGGTGAAACAAGTTCTCCAAGTCATTTGTCCTTAAATGCCTCTGAATCCCAAAGCCGCCTCTCGGGCCACAAACCCCATGAATGCAGCAACTATCAGCCACCCCAAGTACTCTCATGGACTTCTCAGAGGGAATCAGACACAATGGTGGAATCCACCATAACTTAGAAGATCTCATTCTGGGTTCAGGGTTTTATTATTTTCCATGGCTTTCTGGGACTAGCAAAAATTTTAGTACCAAAAAATTAAAAAAATCTTTTTTCTTCACTTCTTTGAAAGGGCATAACATTTCTCATTGCAACATAGAAATGGCATTGTCTCAGAAAAAGGGCTTTGCAGATATAATTATCAAGTGACAGCTCCTGGTCCATCCTGTATTCGTTCTCTCAGAATGCCTGGATCGATTATATCTGGTGAGAAGATATTATGTGGCTCCCTTACAACACTTATTTCTAAAGCTCTTCTTTCCCTAAGAATGTGAAGAAGCATAACCAGGGAGGCTAAATCTTCAAGAAGGAAATTATTCAGTTATAATGTCCCTGTGGCATCATTGTGTGGCCCACAATGATGGGGACCATTGAGAAGTGGCTGTTTAAAGCCTCTTTTTTAAAAAGTACATTTGCTTTTTGACAATTTTATTATATATGTAAAACCTGCACATTCTGATTATTACATGCCTTTCAAGCTCCCTCCCTCCCTCATCTGCCCCCCACAAGTCCCCTTTCAACATCCATTACTGTTTTTGTTGTTTTGTTGGTTAGTGTTTTGTTGTTTGTTTGTTTGTTTGTGACTCAGAGAGTTTAGTCTGGAGCATCTTTGTGACTGGATTTAGACCTGGTGGGCTCCTCAGCGGGCATACAACAAAGACAAAGCCTCTCTCAGAACCCTTCAGTAGCCAGTAGTTCAGCAGGAGTCAGGAAGGCCCCAGAAGGTCTCTCCTATCTATGACTAATGAGTGATTGTTGAGAGAGCCAATCCTGTGTAAGTCACAGCTGCTGTGAAATCACGACTGCACTGGCTGTGCCACACAATCTCCCTATACTTCCAGCATTTATACTCTTTTCACCACCTTTCTCTCAGTGTCCCCTAGGCATTAAAGTGTGAAAGACACTTCCCCCCACCCCAAAAGCCTCATGAGTAGTGGGGGTCCATCTGCATAAAGAATAAAACTCAGAACAGTACCACCTTTATAGGTGGTCAAGACCTCCAGACAGTGACTTCATGGTTTACTTTTCTTACACATTTAAACATAGTAGAATTTATAACCTGTGACCTTTACAATAAGAATGTAGCCAGGCAGGGCTCCCCATGAAGGGATAAGGACAGCAACCCACCCACAAAACCTTTAACCCAAAATGTGCCATGCCTACGAGATGTACAGGGACAAAGACATAGCAGAGATGGAGGGAATGGCCAACCAATGACTGGCCCAAATTGTGACCATCCCATGGGCAAGAGCTAATCCCAGACACTATTAATGATACTCGTTAAGCTTTTACACAGGAACTTAGCATAATTGTTCTCTGAGAGGCTCCACACAGCAGCTAATGGAAAGAGATGCAGATACTCAGAGCCAAACATTAGATGGAGCTCTGGGAGTCTTAGGAAAGAGTTGGGAGAAGGATTGAAGAACCTGAAAAGGACAGGGACTCCACAAGAAGACTGACAGAGTCAACAAATCTGGACCCTTGGGGGCTCCCAGAGACTGAATCACCAACTGAAGAGTGAGCCCAGGCTAGATCTAGGCCCTCCACACATGTATAGCAGATGAGCAGCTTGATCTTCACGTAGGTTCCCCAACAACTGGTGCAGGCAGGGGTGCTGTCCTTGAATCTGTTGCTGTTCCCCTAATCTGATCCCCGTTCCCCTAACTGGGCTGCCTTATCTGGCCTCAGTGGGATAGGATGCTCCGAGTCCTGCAGTGACTTGATGTGCTGGGGGTGTTGGTGGGGGAGCTTCCCATTCTCAGAGGAGAAGGGAGAAGAAGACTGTGTGGGGGATCTGAGTGAGAGGGTACTTTGAGGAGAGTGGGGACTGATATTGGGATGTAAAGTGAATAAATTAAAAGATAAAATAAGAAATAAAAAATAAAAAGAATAAATTCTATCGACTGATAAACAGAGCTCAGGTCTAGGGCCAAGATGAAGGATCTGTGATAGGTATTAAAGATAAGAACAGGTTCTACCGGTAAAGGATGAAAAGCACATGGGGCTTCTTACATAGAACTGCAGGAACTTCTATTCGCTGCAGGACCAGGTCAGGGCCCAGTGATGCCTGGGATATTGGAGGTTTCAAGCAGAGGCTGGCTCCAATAGAAGAGCAAAGAATCACCTGATTGAATGACTGTCTTTCACTCTGGCATTCCAGGTGACTAGATATCACTCACTTCCTTCCATTGAAGAAAATAGACATAGGTGACAATCCTGGTTTCTCCAAAGCTTACTCTACGCTGCACTTCCTACATTAGAGGATGCTGTACAAATGTTCTGTTTAGGGCTAAGCACTCAACGGTCACTCTCTGCAACTCAACTCTAAGCTTCTCTGCAGTCACTGCCATTTATTGCAAAGAAAGGCTTCGATGACTAAAATTGAACTTAGCTTTGTCTATGGGCATAAACATAAATGTGTAGAAGGCAGCTTGCTATAACTGTTTAGCTAAAGAACAGTTCACCTCTAGGGCCTGTGACTGCTTCAGATGTGGGATGTTTTGTTTTGTTTTGTTTTTAAACCAAGTTTACAGTACCATTAGTTTCCTTTTGTGAAATGGGCTTCATAGCCAATCAGAGACAAGTTAATTGCTACCATTACAATGGTGTCATTATTATACCAAGAGACACATCTGGCCTAGCAAAAACTCTCTTACTTTTAAAGTGTCTCATTCCTCTGAGCTTACTTCCAGCCTCCCTTCAGTGCAATAGGTACCAATATCATTGTTCTGAAAGTGGGGGTGGGGGGAGTCTATAGTTTCTGATAATTCACTACTAAGCAGGTTGTCTGCTTCTCAGGCTTCTCATGTACCTTAGAGTGGTACTGCACCCTCTTAAATATCTTGGCCATGGAAACTGCATCTTACAGTGCAGTTGGGAAGACTCCGGAGATCTAGTTATAAATACCATCTTTGTCACTGATTATTGAGAGGTCTGAGGATCCTTCTTACTTCTTTGAGGGTCTGTCACCTTTCTCTCTCCACAGTCAATGCAAAGAGAACAGGGCCTATTGATAACTGTGGGACATTTAATCATGCAGACATTACTTATGAATACTGGTCTGTAGTGGGTAGCTGCCATTTTGGCTGCCCTGAGTCTGTTCAGGTTCATTTTCCGTGTTGGAGATAAGCCAGGACTGGTGAGAGGAAAGTAGGGCTATCCTTCCTGTGTCCTGGCAACTAAATATGGATTCGCCCCGAGATTTCAAGTCTGAATAGAGTGACTCAAAGTCCTGTCTTTTCTTGGAGGTTCCTGAACAGGACAGGGGTAGAATAAGAGGGTGGGTTACACTGTGACACCTGGGCTATTTGGTGGGAGAGGGGGAGGGAAAGTGCCTATTGTAATGGGACACAGAATATCTAACTGGTACCTTCTGCAGCTTCTCTGTTCACTCTTTGGATTTCCGAGTCTTCTGGGAACTGCCCAGATACTCTGAAAATTCCTCCCAAGCTTAAGTTAATTAGAAACAGTTTCTATTATTGCCAGCCAACAGTTCTGACTCATAGACTCTCTCAAATGGAAAAGAAGCAAAACTAATTCTTAAAACACAAATTAAAAGGTTAAAAACATTTCTCAGGCCAAGTGGGAAATGGACACTTTGGTTCTTTACAAGTTGATTTTGCCACTTGTGATGATCAGTTGTAATCTAACTTGACCTGGGAAGAGAGGCTCATTGAGGGATTATCCACATTGGATTGGTGTGTGGGCATGTATAGGGCTATCCTTCCTGTGTCCTGGCAACTAAATTTGGATTCGCCCTGGGATTTCAAGTCTGAATAGAGTGACTCAAAGTCCTGTCTTTTCTTGGAGGTTCCTGAACAGGACAGGGGTAGAATAAGAGGATGGACTATCTTAATTGTTGAGAGGAACCAGTCTACTACAGGCAGCTATATTCCCTAGACAAAGTCCTAAACTGGGTAGGAGCAAAGGAATTGAGCTAAGCACAAGCATGCATATACGCATCCATTTCTTCCTGCTCTTGACTAGATGTGATGTGATTAGCTGCTTGAAGTTCCTGCCCTGACTTCCCCACAATGAGAGACAACATCAAATTTAAGCTAAAATAAGCCTCCTTTTCTCCCCTAAGTTTCCTTTTGTGAGGATATTTTATCACATCAACAGAAATGAAACTAGAATAAGCATCACGAAATTATTAGCTTCTGTTCACGAATTTGAGTGATAAGCGACATCCTGAATATTTACAGATGTGTAAAACCTAAGTCCAATTGATGGGGTCCCCATTACAATGTAAATTTATTATCTGAAAAACATACATAGGTCTCAAAGCATGAGAAGCCAGAATTAAGGCACTGGGGACAAAATGTGCATTCCCTTGAGGTTTCAAAATTAGTAAATGAATTTTGTATATATTTATCATCCCTTTGTGGGCTTGTTTGGAGATTCAGAACTTTAGGATTTCCTCCTCTTCAGGAATATTTCTCTTAGGCAGAGCTTCTTTAAGCATGGCCCCCCCAGACAGAGCCAAGATGTTAGCATAACTAGGACTGGTTAGAGAGGCCGTTCTTCAGCAGGCATTCTCTGTCATACACATTCTCTGTCTCAGCTTCTACCATTTGTACACACTTGTATATGAGAGAAAGTCTGCGTCAAGCCCAGAAAACTAGAAAGTGGCCCATGAAAACGAGGAGATGTATCTTTAAGTGGGGTAGGAGGTTGTAGTGCATACATGTGATACAAAAATGGAAGAGGAATTACTAGAAGTGGAAAGGTTTAAGCAAGAAAGTAGACAGAGAGATGAGGAGAGGGAGGCTTGGGTAAAGCAGTGGTGAAGGCCACCCATAACAAATGATGCACGGAAAAAAAAAAAGAAGAAGAAAACTGAATACTTTACAAGACAATAAAGAAACGTAAAAGACTGAGTGGAGATGTGATGTGGGTGGATAAAGTCATTCCAAAGACAGAGAAATCAAGTTGCTACTGAGCTGAAAGCTTCCTGCTTCTGGCTGGCTTTTAGGGTATCAGAAGGTGCTATACAGGCTGATGGGGAAGAATTGTCAACTGTCTTACTCTGTTGAGGACCCTGTGTGCAACAATGACTGCCAACTAGCCAGGCCAGATGTGCCCACTGGCTGGGCCATGTTGGTAAGGCCATTATGGGGTAGCCACCTACTTTCTGGTTGGATTTGTGACCTACCCAATGTAAGAAAATTCACATCTGGTAGTATTCACCCAGTCAAAAAGCCATGGTTGGTAGGAGCCTGATGCTGTATTTTGCTAAGTAGACATGATATGCCCTTCTAAATATTACCTTCTAACTAGCTATGTTTATGCCCATAGATTGATGTTGTTTTCAGCTTTGGTCAGAGACAGTAACTAGAAATGCTTATGAATGGTAAGTATGACAAGAGTGAGTGTTCTCAGAGGTAAGTGAGACATCGGTATCACTCCCTCCACTGCTCAGGGAATGTCATAGAAGTGGCCGAAGTGTGTAAGATCTGGAAGAATGAAGGAAGCACACACACACACACACACACACACACACACACACACACACACACGACAAGAAAGCAGAACCAGAGCAAGTCGATAAGAGAGGAGGAATCAATGGGAGTGAGGAGTAAAAGAGGTGAATATAATTGAAATACATTATGCAAATTTGTGAAAATGTTATAATGAAACCCATTACAATGGAGAATTATATGTTAAGGAAGCCATTTCTAAGCTTATACCAGAACTTGCTGCCTAATTCAACCACCTGTGGTTGCTTTTTAGGCGGCCAAATGACCCTTTCACAGGTGTCACCTAAGACCATCAGAAAACACAGATATTTACATTATGATTCATAACAGTAGCATAGTTACAGTTATGAAGTAGCAATGAAAAGATTTTGTGGATAGGGGTCACCACAACACGGGGAACTGTGTTACAACGCGGGGAACTGTGTTAACAGATCGCAGCAGTAGGAAGGTTGAGGACCACTAACCTTGAGGGTTACCCACTTCTCGGCAGCTCCAAACAAAGGTCCATTCCTGTAGCAAACTGTAGCAAACACTTACAGGCAAACAAAGCAACAGATTAAAGAAAACCAAATGTTAATGATAACTTCAAAAAGCTAGAAGACAGAGCCTTGAATGCCTTATCATTGAGATGCCTGAGGTGAGGATGACTTTGTCTGATTTGATCATCTTCACAACATACATGTGTGCCAAAATATCACAGTGTTCCCCATAAACATGGGTAATCATTGCATTAAACATGGGTAACCATTGTACGTGACCTCAAAATAAAATTTAAAAATAAGAGTAGACACACATATCCCTGTTTCATCTGTTCACACTCCAGGTTTCTGGCGGTTTACCCTCCTTTAGCTCTTTGAGGGGGAAGCCCTGTCATCCCTTGATGTGAACTCTCCAGCTCCTGTGGTCCTAGAAGCCATTGCTTGGTCTTCTCTGGCCTCTCCGTTCTTTCTCATCCCTCTGTCGCTGGAACCTTTGTCTCCTTCATTTTTCCTTCTTCTCAATTCCTATGCTTGTGAAAGTTTTTAAAACATTTGGGAGACTCACATAAGTAATAAAATATCTACAATCTCCCCGTGTGGTGGTTTTTTAAAAAAGAAAGGAATCAGGAAGCATGTAACCTGAGTGTGGATAGTTCTCCCTAAGAACAGACAGATGGCACCTGGGCTCACTTATAAAAAGGAAGATATTTTAGTTAGTTGAAAGTAGAGAGGGAAAAAAAAGCCATGATTTTCTTGCCCTATATAGGATATAATTGTTTCCTCAGTGCAGTGGGTTGTGGCGATATGTGGGCAGTGAGTCACACAAAGGCCACTGTCCTCAACTTCTTTGTAACTTCTTTAGTTTTTTTTTTCCCCAGCTCCTAAGTTTCAAATACAAATGTCGACCCAAAAGGCAGAATTCACTTTCTTGAAGCTGTTTCCTGCCATATGAGCTTTTCAGGTGCCCCCAGTAGGGCCAGTAGCTGCTGTGGCCCTTCCCCCTCCCCAGTGACAGAGTTGGCAGTGAGTGCCCAAGCTTCACTTATTGCTTTCACTCAGTCGAGGGCTTCAGAGACTGTGGCACAATGCCAGAGTCTCAAAATGCATACAGGAGGCTAAAGGTCATCAGAGTGGGTCTACCTACCAGTCCTCACCCTACAGGAAAGTGCAGGTCAGAGAGCTTGTCATCCAAGGGCTGTGAGCTCCAGAGATCCTGGAAGGGCATTTGGAAGCCACAACTCAATTAGCAGAAGACTGCATTTTGTAACCACATGCAGATAACCTTGGGTAAGGCATGAGCTCCCTTTCATTACATCTTGACGCAAACACAAAGCCGTAGTAGATGTACACTTCTGTCTCCCTCTTCCCATCAACCCCGTGTCTGGGATATCGAAGGCGATACTACAGCTCTCCTGCCTCTCACAAACTGCCTTCCACCCTGCCTTTCCAGAATCCATCTTGTCAAAGATCCACAGTTCTGAGCAGAGCTTTAATGCAGCTTTATAGCAACATTATAATTATCTCAGAGACTACTTAATAATTGTCATTGATCAAAGACAAACGAGGAAAAAGACATCAATCATTACTGAGTTTGTAACTAGCAGAGAATCATTAAGGCCTGGCACACAGTGCCCTGTTCTAAGTTCAGAATGCCTTACAGGTTTCATTCAGCTGGGCAAGCACTGCTCATGCCTGCCTTTAAAAGTTTGTACATCCCTTGGGGTGATGACCAGTCCAAAATTCTTCCAATGTGTCTTAGTAAGGGTTTTACTGCTGTGAACAGACATCATGACCAAGGCAACTCTCATAAGGACAACATTTAATTGGGACTGGCTTACAGGTTCAGAGGTTCAGGCCATTATTATCAAGGTGGAAGCATGGCAGCATCCAGGCAGGCATGGCGTAGGAGTACCTGAGAGTTCTACATCTTCATCTAAAGGCCACTAGGAAAAGACTGACTTAAAGGCAGCTAGGATGAGAGTCTTAAAGCTCACACCCACAGTGATACACTTCCTCTAACAAGGCCACACCTACTCCAACAAGGCCACGCCTCCTAATAGAGTCACTCTCTGGGTCAAGTATATTCAAACCACCACACAAGGAAAGAACCTAACATGGAGCTTCTTGTATCTCTACCAACAGTTTATTTCTAGTCAGCCTGTGCCACAGAGATACTATCAGGGTCCCATAAACTGCCAGTTTTGAGTGCCAGGGTCATGCAGGAGGTTGGTTTACTATGGCCACACCTGGACAGGGAGCACAGATGGGCAGCACTATCTCAGCAAAACAGCCACCATTTTCCTCAGATTGGCTTGCAAGAGTCCATCAGGAATGGGCCTGTGCACTGCAGGCGATCCACTGGAGGAGAGGCAGATAGATAAATCATTAGACCCTCACCTGCTCTGGGGTTCCCCATGCTTCTACAGGCAATGCCTAACCCATGCTCTGTAAGTCAGCTCATTGGCTCCTCCGGTTAAACTGTGGTAGAATCCCTGGAATCTTTTACAAGTAGACATCACTCTCGTAACAAACACACCTGAACAATGGACAAGAAAGGCTGCCTGGGACCACCCACCAGTCCCCACCCTCATGAAAAGTACAACTCAGGAAGCCTATCATCACGGGGCTGTGAGAAGTTAACTCCAGGGATCCTGCCGTCCCAGAGCTGTGGGAAATGAACCTCTAATCTCTAGAATAGCCCCAGGGTCATGTGGAGACAGATACTAGAACTCTGGCAGAGCCGCATGTAGAACAAAGGGTTGATCATAAAATCCTTGGCCAATAATAACTAATAATAATAACTAACTGATAAGCCCAGTCATCATTGACAGCCGATACCTTAGGATTTGAGCACAATTTCTAAAACAGCGCACACAGACAATATCTCAGCTACCCCACCACCACCATTTCTGGACCCCTTGCTCTGTGCACTCTGTCTTTAAATAGTCTCTTTAGTGGCAGCTTTTGAGGAAGAAAGGGAGGTGGACGTAGACAGTACAAGGCAGGTTTAGGACGACTGCATTTTAACAGAGCCAGAGTGGTCACCCATGGCTCTGCTCTAAGTTGGGAGTTGAGCCTCTGAGAGCAGCAGTGGGGACAGCTGATGGCTTCTACTGAGTTATGGAGCACAATTATCTGCTTATCAGCATCTTCACCAGCTACCCTACCAGCATCAGACATTCCAAAGTGTGACCGGGATGAAGCAGGTTTTACCATGCTTTTCAGATGTGCGCAAGTAACCAGAAGGCTCATGAGTCCCAGATCCCAGGCACCGCCTACAGAAACAGTGATTCAGGTGGGCGAGGGGGAAGGTCTACATTACAACGGAAATGACTGTGAGGCTCGGGCTGTAGATCAGTCTTGGAACGCTTGAGGAACATGTGTAAACTTCTAGGTTCAGTCTCCAGCGCCAATTAAATAGATACATTTTTAAAGGAATTTGAGGCAGCTCATTACTAGTTGCTATAAATTAGATAATGTTAAAAGTTCATATGCTTAAGCTTCACTTCCAGCATATGATACTATTGGGAAATGGTGGAGCTTTTAAGTCATTGGGTCTAGCAGAGGAAGTTAGATTACTTGGGACATTCCTTTGAAGGAAGGAGACTCCGGTCCTTCCTCTTTCATTGATGGTCACTATGAGTACTGTTTTCCCCAGGTCATGTTCTCACTATAATATCCTACCTCCCAACTAGTTCAGAAGCAAAGAAATCCTCTGATGACCATAAGAAGAAAGCTCCAAAAGTATGAGACCAAATAAACCCTTCTTCTTTTTAAGTTGATTTAATCTCAGTAATTTTGTCACAGTGATGGGAAGCTGACTGGTACACAAACACATTCTCCCCCTGCCCTCCTTGGCTAGCATCTTACTGATTCCAGACAGTGGAGGTTAGATGAAGGGAGGAAAGAAGAGGTAGCTCCACGTTCTATTCCAGAATATCGCAGCCCATTAACAGCTTTCACTGGAAGGACAAGAGAGACAGCTGAGATCTATCAAACAAACAACTCACGTCAGGGATCATTTCTACATGGAAAGCCTATTACACTAGAGGCATCTTCCAGAAAGACTGGCCTCTTCATACATAAAAATATTTTAAGATTTCTTTCAAATATCCAAATTGTTGGCAGGCCATAGAAGTTGCAGAATGTCCTCTTGTCTTTAAGAGGTCATCATGTTCTCATGTTAAACAGAGAGATCCAGGAAAGAAGAGTCACGCTCTAAGACATCAACACAAGAGTGGACTGAGTGAGAGAGTAGTGTTCCAGCCCTAAGCTGTGAGCGGCACATTTTTTTAACCTTAGTAAGTAAGTAGACACCAGTCACGAAGAAGAATTTTTGTTAAATAAAAACGTCAACTCTGAAAGGGATGGGTGGGGCTTAGGAAGCACAGAGTTTGATGGGGGTATACTATTCAAACCAATCAAGACACCGGCTCCCTCAGTCACTGAGAATGCTGACTGATGTGGTCCCACAGTCTCCCCCTGAGGATTGCTCTCTGTGCCAACAAAGGTTGTTCTATCAAAGGTTGTGCCCTTCCTTGGATCAGCCAAATCTAAGAACTTCAGGGCTCAAAACCTAGATCTGTACGCTGGCTTATTTGAACTCTGGAATTTATTCTGGATGCAACTGTAAAAGGTGTGTGTGTCAGGCGGAGATGAGATCATCACTTAAATATTTAAATTAGTATGCACACTTCCAGTAAAGTGGACAAAGTGAGTTGTCCTCCGTGGTGTGCGTGGGTCCCATCCAACCCAGAGACAGTCTTACTAGAACAAAGATTGACCTTTCCCAGCAGGAGATAACTTGGTTGAAACTCTTCCCAACCTCTAACCTGTCAGCCTGTCACAGCAGATTTGGACTTGACAAGCCTCCACATTTGAGTTAGGCAATTCCTTAAAAGAAACGGTCTCCCCCTCTCCCCCTGAACCCCAACTCCCTAACTCCCCATGCCTTTTACTGTGACTACGTCAGCATCTACTTCTTCTGCACAGGCCCTTCTCATTGTAGCCTAAGAACTCTGTAGTTAGCTTCCTACAGATAAATCTCCATCTTAGAATCCGTTCCCCCAGAATTCCAACCTACTAAAGAAGCATGTGAGTGGGGGAGGGGAGAGAGAGTATCAAAGCTACCAAACATCATTTTTAATATAATCCTCCAATGTATAGGTCGTACAGAGCAGGGGATGCTTGCATCTTCACACATTTGCCATCAGCTGACACACTTAGTGCCTAAGAAGTTTGACTCCTGAGAAGTTTGCTCATCTAAGGTCACAGGACGTGACCTTCATCATGGTTATTTCTAAGTGGGAGTCACCGAATTCCACTTGAATACCCTAAGCTCTCACTGCTTCACGAGAAAGGCCAACTCATAGAACATTCCTTGGCACAACAGATTCAGACTCTAAGTCTGCTGGTGAAAGAGCCATGATGAATGCTCTCAGCTCCGTACACATTTTGGTCCAGTTTCTGTTGCTATAATTAAGTATCACAAATGAATGAAGCCAAGTGGTTCAAGATCAAGGGTGGCCTGAAGACAGTTTCTTCGCTGATGTAACCCTCACTAGTGTCCTGGGGAGGTACAATATGGCAAGAAAAAGCAAACTTTATATCTTGGACCCTTCCTTTCTTTATGAAGACACAAAGCAGCCACCGTCATTACCTCATTCCGTCCTAACTACCTCCTATGGCCTTCTCCAAAATATCTTTAATGTGGGACTTTGAAGACAAAGTTTCAACCTGAGCTTTGAAGGTGGCAAACACCCAGACCACGGCAACACGAAAACCTTTTTATATTAGAAGGTGCTTGACTTCCACAATCCTTTTCTGGCCCATTCCTAAATCTTAGACACACTGTCTATTTCTTGATGCCTCCTAGGTACCTTCTTTTGATGCCCTCTCTCCTACTATCTGAACATCAAGGGCTCACAGACTACAGACTGCCAGGACAGTATAGGCCCATTTACAGTGCAAGGGTGATGCCAAGTCCAGCCCATAGCTATAGACATGTGGTAAGGCTGGCTCCTTGCTCCATGCCCTTTTACCCCAACATCCTGTCCTTCCAAAAATGACCGATGTCATGCAGGATACATGGGGTCCCCATTGTCTGGCTGTAGAGAACAGCTCTTTGTCCTCTGGAGGGTGTCTAACTTCTAACAGCCTCTTTCTCCTCCTGACTACTCTGACTCTCAAGTCCAGCCTTCCTAAGCTGTTCCCTGTTGGAAGTATTGCTACAGATAACTTCTACAACAGGAGATTATCTCTATTCAGTGTAATTTTCTATTACCATGTCTCACCCAACACATTTTAACTCCTAAATTCCATCAACACCATGCCTTGGCTGTGAAATGGAAAAATCTTAAGTGTCTCTTTTGTAGGAGCTGAATTACTTAATATTTAAAATTGGGTTATTTTGATGACTCTTCATACTGAGAACAACGATAGAAAGAGCTATGAACAGCATTGTTTTTTTAGGATTCAGCCAGCACTCTGTCTTCCTTGAGAAATCCTCTAGCAAGGTCAGCATGATTAAAAATCACTAGGTTCTCATGGCAGGCAACAGCATCAGAGACAGCCCCTGCTCCTCCTCCCCAAGTTAGACTGCCAAGTTAGGCCTTGGTGGGACTGGATGTCTCAGAGCAGAGTGGTGCCCAAGGGGGCTGGGGGCTTCCTTTTCTCTGAGAAGAAGGGGAAGGGTAATGGGGGTAAGAATTTGTAAGGGTGGGACTGGGAAGAGAAGGAAGAGGGAAGTAAAGTGAGTGAGTGAATGAATGAATGAACAGATGAATGAATGAAACCACTAGGGTTCTACTCTGATTGGAAGACTTGGTTTCACTTATCCCAGGTTTAATGGAGCCATTGCTTTTTCACAGGATCTGGGACCGTTGATGGAAACACTCCTAGCTGAAGGTGACCCAGAGCAAACCAAGAGTGACTGCCACCCTCATGCTTAGAGGCGACAAGAAACCACTCAGCATGCCAGCAGGTTCCAGCGGTTTGTATTCCCTGCTGGGCAACCAAGAATTTCCCAAATGGCAAGCCCTGCCTGTACAACCCTACAGTCCCCCCTCCACACACACATCTTTTTCATCACCATCATCACATCTATGGATATTAATTTTTATGCCAGGCGGTGTATCAATGAAGCAATAATTTATTGGTTTTGCTCCTTTTCTCTTTTTAAGATCATAATTTAATTACATTTCTCCTCCTTTTCCTCCCTGCAATCCCTCCCGTACAGCCCTTTTTGCTCTTTCCAGATTCATACCTCACCTTTTATACTAATTGTTATCATATGCATATATTCCTATATATAATCATTCAATCCATATATTGCTACTTGTGTGTCTGTTTTTAGGGCTGACTGTTTAGCCCTGAACAATCGGTGTGTTCTTCCCTGGGAACGGCATCTCTCTCGGTTCCAGGTTTCCACAGTTGCCTACGGTTCTTTGTGGCGATCTGAGACCTTATGGGCTTTCCTCTGTCCAGTCTGCCATGTTCATTGGTGTCATGCTTTTTCAGCTCATATTTGTGTGGTCATATTTGTGCGTATAGCTTCTGATATTACCAGAAGACATAATTTCATTTAAAAAAAAAAAGCCTCCTTGTCCTTGTGTCTCTTACAATCTTTCATCCCTCTCTTCTACAATGTATCTATTGAGGCTGGCCTCCACAAGTCTACATTTTGATTGGTTGTGGTATTCTGTAACTGTCTCCATCTGTTGCAAAGAGAAGTTTCTTTGATGAGGGGTGAAGACTGCAGTTATTTATAGATATAAAGACAAATGTTTATAGATTGTTATTAGAGATCAGACTGGTATTGTAAATTAATGGTTATAGAGTCTCCTCCAAGAACCATGACTTCACTAGCACTGAGCAGTCAGCTAAGTTTCCAGTACAAAGGACCATCTCCCTCTTATTGAGCAAGTCTCAAGTTTGATTAGAGAGCTGTTGATTACTGCCAAGGTATGTATGCCACCATTGCACCCTTAGGGTTATTGCATCAAGCTGCTCATTGACATAGACCATAGGAGTCATATCTGGGTAGGACTGTTGGTTGACACCTTCTGGTACCATGTAAACTATTCATCAGGGAGGGCACCTTCAGGTCAGCTCTATCTCAGGGGTCTTAAGACCCTGTGTCTGAAGTGCATGGTGCCTTCAGCAATAAGGGCTTACTTTCCACCTCTAGGGGTAACCAAGGACAACAGCAATAGGCTACACATTTTGGGAGTCTCTTAGACAGCCTGGCCAACAACCCAAGGACAACAGCTTATTTCCAGTATTGGATTTTTTGTTAGGTGGTCTTTGGCTCTTGGAGGAAGCACCATGCTGAGATGAGAAAGGTTCATTAAAACTACATATTTATACACAGTTATGTTTATTATAGTATTTTTGCTTTGTAAATAGTTAACAGTATGATTCATTGTGGCTTTTTAGGTGTCATTGTTGTTATTCTGCCCATCTTTCTCCCTCGTCTGCATTACCTCCCTCCCCTTCCTAAGAGTTCCTTCTTTTCTCTATTTCCATTATACACATCAGTGATAAAGCCAGCTTGGTCACGGTGCACAATCTCTTTGATGTATGTCTACATTCTGTTCAAAAGTATTTTAATGAGTATTATTTTAGTCTATGTTCATTAGGGATATTGGCCTGCAGTTTTCTTTCTCTTTCTTGTTGTTGTTGTTGTTGTTGTTGTTCTGTCTTAGAATGATACTGGCTTCAAAGACAGAGTTTGGACTGACTCTTTATGGTTGTTTTTGTTTGGTTTTTGGTTTGTTTTTGTTTTTGTTTTGCTTTGCTTTGAATAGTTTTAAATGGATTGGCTAGATTGGTTATAAATCTTTTTCAAATGTGAAATAGAATTCTGCTGTGCATCCATCTAGCCCTGGACTTAATATTGTTTATGGGGAGGCCTTTTATTACTATTTCAATCTCCTTGACGGCTGTGGGTCTGTGTAGGCTGTTGACTACTTAGTTTAATTTTGTTGGTTTGGCTTCCTCTAGAAAAGTCATTCATATTTTTTACATCTTCCAACTTAATGGAATATGGCTTTTAAAAATATTCCCTTATAACCTTCTGGCATTCTTTGGTGCCTGCTCTAATGTTTCCCTGTTCATTTCTGATTCTATTAATTTGGGTTCTCTTTTTCTTTTGGTTTGCTGGGCCAAGGATCTATCAATTTTATTTTCTTAAAGAACGAGTTCTAAATCTGTTGATTCTTTGAATTATTTTCTTTGTTTCTGTTTCATTGATTTCTGTTGATTTTTATTAGTTCTTGCCCTCAGCTTGGTTTGAATTTGATTTGTTCTTGTTTCTTCTGCTTTTCGAGTTGCATCATTAATGCCATCATTTGTCCTCTTTCTGAGTCATTTACTGTGGGCACTAAAAGCCATATATGTTCCTTGTAGGACTGCTTACAACATGTGCCAGAGGTTTTGTTGCATCGTGTTTTGTTTTCATTTTCAGTTGGTTCCAGGAAGCTTTTTAGTTTTGCTTTGACTTCTTAGACTCATTCATCATTTAGCAATGAGTTTGCACACTTACTAGTGTTTTATTTTTCTGCTGTCAGAAAGTTTTATTGTATTGTAGTCAGATGGGATACAAGGAGTTATTTACATCTTTTTGAATTTGTAAAGATTTGTTGTGTGTCTCTGGGTGTGGTCTATTTTAGAAAAGCTTGCATGTGCTGCTGAGAAAAATGTGTTATTTGTGTTAAACAGAATATTCTGTAGGTATCCGTTAAGTCTATTTGGTGTCCATTAATTGTGGGCTTTCTTTGTTTATTTTTTTGTTCGGATGACCTGTCTACTGGAGAAATGATGTGTTTAAATCACCTACTACTAACAAGTTACTGTCGATCTCTGTTGTTAAATCCAGCAGTAATTTTTTTTTTTTTTTTTTTTTATAAAACTGGGTGCCCTTGCATTTGGGGCAAATATGTTGAGGTTACTAATGTCTTCTTGGTTGACTGTTCTCATGGTTGGAATGGAGTGTCCCTCTTTATCTCTTCTGATGGGTTTAAGTTTGAAGTCTAATCTGTCTGATATTAGGAGAGCAGTGCCTGCTTGCTGCCTGGTCCCATTTGATTGAAGAACTGTCCCTGCTTTTACTCTAAGGCAGTGCCCATCTTTAAAACTGAGCTGTGCCTCATGCAGGCAGCAGATAATGTTGGTTTTTGTTTCATTTACTCAGACTGTGTCTTTGGTTGGAGAATTGAAGCCTTGATATTTAAAGTTATTGTTAAAATGTGAGTGTCAGTTATGGTCATCATGTTGTTGACTTTTAATGGTGGTGTTTGTGTTCTCAATGGCAGCTTTGGTGTTTTGACGGTATGGCTTCAAATTTGTTTACACAGTCTCTCTGCTGTATTCACTCCACTTTCTGGCCTGAAACACTGTTTCCTGTATTTTCCTTAGGTTTAGTTTGTTGGATATATTTTAGGCTTTTTATGTCATGGGTTTTTTGGTTGTTTGTTTTTTTGTTTTTCCTTCAATCATGCAGACAGTTATTCTGGGCATATTATTTTAGGTTGGCTGTCAATCTTTAAGGACTTGTAATAAATTATTGCAGGCTCTTCTTGCTTTCAAAGTTTCCATTGAGAAATCAACTGTTATACTGATGAGTGTTTCTTTCCTTTTTTTATGTGACTTACATTTTTTTCCTCTTGCAACTTTCAATTTACTCTCTTTGTTATGTATACTTAGTATTTTAACTGTGGTATGTTGTGGAAATCTTCTTTTCTGGTCTTCTCTATTTGGTGTTCTGTGTGTGTCTTGTATCAGTACAGGTGTGGCTTTCCTTGATTTGGAGAAGTTTTCTTCTATGATCTTGTTGAAAATCTAGTTTGTGGCATTGACTTGAGATTTTATCTCTTGTCAATGCTTATAAGTCAAAGGTTTGGTTTTGTTGTTGTTGATGTTGTTTTTTATGGTACCCCACACCTCCTGTGTGTTCTCTTCCTGGTTTTTGTTTTGTTTTTAATTTTCATACTCTTTGCTTATTTAATCCAGATCCTCCATTTTAACTTCAAACCGATATTGTGTCTTCTGCTTGATTCATTCCAACTATAAAGCCTTTCTGTGAGTTTTCTAGTTGGCTATTGGGTTTTTCAACTACATCTTTATTTCAGCTTGGATCCTCGTCAATGTTTCTGTCATTGTTGAATTCCAATTTACTCCTACATTATCTTTGTCATTTCCATTAGTTCTGTGCTTGTGTTCTCTCGCACATTGCCTAGGCATTTATTTTCTTAAGCTCTTTCTCCTGGGTCTCATTGAGCTCCCTCTTTATGTCTTCTTTCATTCTTTGAGGGAAGTTGTCATTTTTTAAATTTCTCTGTCCTGGGATTCAACTAGAAAATTCTCATTGGCAAGCATTTCTACAGGATTGGTAGGATTGAAGAAGAAGATACCGGCATTATCTTTTATGTTTTTGTTACTCCTGAGAAGGATCCACTGGTTCTGAGTTGGTTACAAATAAAGCAGACTGGAGGAGAAGAGAAGATGTCGGGGTGGATTAGGTCTAGAGGTCGAAAATGGCTTGGGTGGAATGACGTCAAGTGGAAGGAGGATGCTGAGCTGATATAAAGGGTGTACCTCCTGCTCTAAGGAGGGAGTGTGAAGGTATAGAGGTCCAGTAGAAAGGTTGGATATGAGGCTGGGAGAGTCCGGTGGTTTGGCAGATAGGTAGAAAGAATAATGATATAAGCCTAGAACTCCTCTGAAGGCAAGACAGGGAAGGCCAGACCAGGCCAGTGCACTGGCTGTGGGATCCAGGCTAGATCTGAAAGCTGCAGAGAAGACATTGAGGAGGACGTCAGGAGTAGTCACCAGGTTAGACCCTAACAGAGAACATAGGAAGTCTGAGAATAGAGTGGGATGGTAGAGGTGACACAATGGGCCCTGTAGGTGGATGCAGGTATGGCATATTCTGGCATAAGCCTAAAGGTTGGCTTTGGTGCAGTAGGAGGTGGTGGGACTAGGTTGGGGCACAGGATGTGGGACCCTGTGGAAGCATCAAGGTCAGCTACTGTAAGATATGATGAGAAGAATAAGCCAGACAGATGGAATGTGGGACCTGAGTTAGATCTGGTTGCAGAAATAACAAGCCTATACTCACTAGGCTAGACCCTGGAGGAGGATATAGGAAGTCTGGGTATGGAGTAGGGTGGTAGAGGCAGCATAAAACATCCATCCTGCATCCCCACCTTTTCTTCATGGCTCTTCTCTAACACTGAGTGCTCAGAGCCATCATGCTCTTCAGGCTCTGGCTTGCTCACTCACATCAGTGGATCAACAGCCCCGGGCCATGGCTTCCTCCTGTCACTGGACCTTGCTTATGTTCTCAGTCCCTCATGCGATTGTGCATGGTCTGGTTCTTAGTACATCACGTCTGCCATTTCTGTTAGCAACTCACTGTAGGGTGTTGCTGAACTACACTTTGCTAGAAGGCCACTGTAAAGAAAGGCCAACCCCCACCCCAGTCTCTCTCTCCCAGGCTCTTTCTCTCTTTAGTGAGGTGACAAGTTGAAGCAAGCTGCTTTGGCTCTTGTTTTGATTTTTTGCTTTGGCACCCTGCACAAGAGGACACAGGGGTCTCTGTCTGGAAAAAGGGCTCCTATTTTGGTCTCCTATCTCACCACACTTCTTTGACCTCTGATCCCCACCTGGGGTTCTGAGGGGTGGGCTGTCGGCTCTCTCCTGGCCACTGAGAACTTCTGGCATGTCGTGTGCTTACTTATCCTTCATGGTCAGCACCAAGACAGGAGAGAGGTAGTTCTTGGCCCTTGCCCCAAAATGCCATTGAAATGGTTTGCCATCTGTCTTGCCTCCTCCATATGGACAGGGACCTCATCCACTCAGCAAACACTATGCCTCCAGACCTACACAGTGTGATTTCTCAGTAAATATATGTTAGTTAGCTAATAAACACATTTGGCTGGAGGGGTATCCTTTGATTTTGTTTTCCCCTCTTGATGATATATTGACAAACACTGGAGACAAACTGTTCTTTTTAGCCATACTTTTGCTTGTACCAGAATTTTTGTTGTTGGTTTTTTTTTTTTCTTTTTTGTTTTTTTCCAAAATCTTCCCTTCCAGAGAAACCTGTGTGGGAGTTTTCTCTCAAAGCAATAAATAATAATTTACATACACATACCCTCTAAAGTACTTTGCATTTTCTTGGCTTAAATGTTAATGGGTAGCATCAGACTTCCTTGGGGAAAGCAAGGCTGCAGTTCTCTCCGTGTGAATCTGCGCTTCCCAGTCTTATACCTCCATCCTTTGCTCCATTGCCCACAAGACAAGCTTCCCCTCCCCCAGCCCTAGGCTCAAAGGCAAACTGGGTCCATCAGCTGCCAGCCTGTGTTGCTTTATCTCATCCAGCAAATAGCACCCATTTCTGAATGCAAGGAAGGGTTATACCTCAGAAGAACCCTCAGGGATGCTTCAAATTCTAAGTCCCCAGAAATCAGACAAGGAAGAAAATTAGCATTTCCCATGAAGCTGCCCTTACATTCTGATGAGAAAACTCCTGCTGCTTAGGTGACTGCTCATTCCCTGTCATCCCTTGTTTCCCACCGTTACCTCCTGTCACTCCCTGTCACTCCAAAAAATGTTTTCAGGCTTTGGCTTTGGGGATTTCTCTTCAAAGAAGCATCGTATGCACACCTTTGTCCACAAACTTGTCTCATGACCCTTTGAAATGAGTGTGTGTGTGTGTGTGTGTGTGTGTGTGTGTGTGTGTGTGTTTTACCCACTAAACCTTGAGTGTCATAAGCAGAACTCATGTGTTATTTCTCATAGGACTACCAATGTCCAGCACATAGTAGACCCTTCACAAACAGTGTTCCGAAGGAATGAACACACCCTGCCTCATGATCTTTGTATGTGGTATATTGCCTAGTTGTCAAAACAAGTCAATGGATAGAAATGGTTATTCTCATTATACAGAAGGAAAAAAAAAAAAAAACCCTGAGATCAAAGATACTAACCAATGAGGATAGTAAAGTTACCCAACCAGTAAATGGAAAAGCCACAGTTTAAGCCCTGTGAAGTCTGCTTCAAAGCTTATCCACACTCCCTTCCCTCTGGAGATCTCAATTTACTTCAAAAGTATCACAGATCCACACGCCACTTTGACTTAGTCTTACATGCACGAGAACTCTCCCCACATAGACCACAGGGACAATGAGGTCTTGAAAGAGTAAGGAATAGATGATAACAATGAAGACCCGACATGGCCTGATATTCTGCTACCATGTCTCCCTCACTTGTGGCAGGCACTGTTAATCAATCACAGTACTAACTATGGATAGGATCTCAGAACCACTCCACCTAGTGCTTTTGGCAGACTCTACTAATCTGCTAAAATATCACAATAGGCAAAATTTTTCTGTCATTCCTGGCAGTGAAGCATACATGCTTTTAGCAGTTGGAGTGCCTGGGTTCCAGACCCACCTTTCTATCTACTGGCAGGAAAATTAGGGAGAAGGACCCTATTCTAGCCAGTATCATTGTTCTAATATAAAATGGATGTAATATCTATACCAAAACTGGCTTAAGAAGAAATATGGCCCCAAACTTTAAAAAATGACAGATAACATATACATTATTATATTATGATGGTGATGCATGATACCATACATCATTTATCAGTTTATATGATATAGACTGAATGAGAGAATAACATTATTTAATTAAACATACTTTTGCTTTGCTTTGCTTTGCTTTGCTTTGCTTTGCTTTGCTTTGCTTTGCTTTGCTTTGGTTTTGAGATAGGACCTCATGAGCTCAGGCAGGCCTCAGACTCACAATGTAGCTGAGGATGACCTTGAACTTCTGATCTTCCTGCCTCCTTTTTCAAGTGATAGGACTACAGGTACCCAGTTCATTTGACTAGAAATATTAACTAGGAGATTGGTTACATTATCTAATCTCTGAAGGAAAAACAGATGAGAATTGCCAAGCCAAAAAAAGGCAGAGAGCAAAAGACCCGGTACAGAAGCAGAAGAGTGGGGCTGGTGAAATGGCTCAGTGAGTGATGGTGACTGCCACCAAGACAACCTGGGTTCTATCTCCCAGCCTCTGTGGCAGGAGGAGACTATCAGATGTCCATTGCACACACAGAGATATGCCCTCCACCATACACAGGAACAAAAATATGTGTGTCTCAAAGCATTTGCCAGTGTAGCCATTTGGGGACATACTTATTGGCTAGGCCAATAGGTGCCACAAAGTGATGGGATTTGAATAAAAGGTGCCTTTTGCCTCAGAGTTCTGAAGACCGGAAGTTCAGGATCAAGGTCTCCCCATAGCTCGTTTTTTTTGACAGTGATGGGAAGAACCTGCTTCAGATCCATATGCTTTTGCCCCGACTCTGGTGACCGGAAGGCATCTTTGGCTTTCCTGAGTTTATGGAAGTTCTGCCCAAGCTCTGCCTTTGGGTTCACACTATACTGTCCTTGCCAGAGTATGCCTGTGTTCAAGCAATCCTGTCTTGGGACAATATAGCATCACACCTCACTCCAGTGACCTCAATTTAAGCTGCAAAGATCCTATTTCCAAATCTGGTCTCATCTTAAAGTACTGCAGCTAGAATTTCAGCACAGTTGCTCTGCTTTCTTTCTTCCATGTCTGTGTTAAGAGCAGGCTCGGCAAACCTACAGCTGCGCCACAGCAGGAAATAATAAAGCCTAGTCAATGCATAAAACAAGAAAATTAAGAGGTACAAATATTGAAAGAAAAGATACAAAAATATCCTTACCAAAAATAGTAAAGCCTGAACAAGCTTGGGTGCAGGTGGTATATTTTTGGAGGTGATCCCGGGAAGCAGGGCTTGGGGGAGTCCTAAGAGAGAGAGAAAAGTTAAGGGGTGCTGTGTTGTTTTGGTCTCATATGCAGTGGGACCCCATTCCATCCGGTTCCAATACCTACACAGAAATCCCCCGGAACTTCCCGCAACATGGACAGATAATAGCATTTGTCCCTCAGGTTTTGACCCTGCTGCTCAAGGGCAGGGCTACTCCTGGAAAGCTTGGCTCCATTGAACATCTGGATTTTCACTTGCAAGGCTCCGATGAAGGCCAGCGTGGGTGAGTGTTTGAGGTAATGTTCCGGAACATCGGCAGCTCAGTGCAGAGAGCTTTACACAGAGCCTGGGAACAGAAATTAAGATGATCAGAGCATGCGCATGGACCAAGGCCACAGAGAGGCTCTGGGGAACACGATTCAGACAGCTGGGGAAACAGGGAAGAAAGAGGATGTTTGGGAAGAAGGGGGAGAAGAAGAAGCTCCCAGAACAGAAAGTCCACACAGCAACCCTAACATCTTCTGTCATCTCTGGTCCCTCTGAGCCTCAGATATTTGGCAGGACTTCCCACTTCCTCCCCGTCTGGCTCCCAATCCACTTCCCATTCCAGTAAGGCTTCAAACTGGTGGCAGCAACAGAAGCCTAAGTGTTAGAAACAGGTATCTCAAAATTAGCCTTCTCCTCTAAAATCTCCTGTTTTGACTTGTTGACAAAGGTAACCATGTCCCCCTTCACAGCCAACATAAACTAAGGGCACTTTCCCTGTAATGGAAAGCCTGCTCCCAACTCCCACCCTCTCTTTCTCAGAAAGCCTCTTCAAAAGGATGACGTTATGAACAGAAAGCTCTGCGTCGCAGTCTTCCCCAGTACTTTCTAGCTTTTCAGCCTCTTAGCGTGCTGGCGATCAGGATGGCCTGGGCTGTGACCTCTAGAGGGTTACTAGCCTCTCTTATCGACAACGTCCCACGTGTATAGTTATGATAAGCCTCTTCAGCCTGCTCCCAAGGTGAACTGCTCAGTGTCAGACTCATGCTAACTTAAGTTAGTGTCTCCTTCTGTGCTTTCTTATATTCTGCCTTTAAATCTCTCCTAACTTTCTCATCATCCTGAAGGAAAAGTCATCTTCAACTCTTCTTGGTCAAATATCTCCCCCACATCAGCAGCCAGGCTACAGGGTGTGTTACCAACTTGATCCAGATCAGGAGACAGCACGTTTTCTAGAAAATGTTAGGTTTTATCTTAGGCTCTACAATTTATCTCCTTGTGGCCAAGTGACCTGGAAACAAATGAATACTCACAGTACAATGCAAAGGAGATGTCAGGATTCACTCAATAGCTTCACAGATCACAACTTCTCCCTCTCCTGGGTTCTCAACGATTTGAGAATTAATTTTAAAAGAGGGGAACTCAAAAGCAGAGGCTTGTTCCAATTATATGAAAGACTAAATAACATGCTTATTGCTTATTATGAAATGGAGTGGGAATTTAAATGACAGAGAGGGGGCAACTTCACCCACTTCAGGACGGTGGAAACATACCTCTTATCTGGGAGGATAGAGATGTAAGACTGACGGGCTAAACCAGCAGAAAAGGACAGATACCAAAAGGATGTTCTCTCCCCCAGTGGAAAACAAGTTGCTGAGCTGAGCAGATTGCGTTTATTCCTCCTGAATTTAGCAACCAGTTACATCATTCTACCTCCCTTGGGATAGAGTAAGTAAAATGCTGGAAGCGTCATAGGTGGGAAAGCCTTCTCAGCCCTCCCTGGTGACGTCTAGCTCTTTGTCCTTTCAGCAAGTGGACCTGTCACTAAACTTGTGGTAAAGAAGAGGTCCCATGCCCACCATCAAGACGGCAGCAATTGGTGGGCAGAGTGGCACGTGCCTTTGGTCTCAGTGCTCGGGGGCAGAGTTAGGTGCATCTCTGTGTTCTACCTAGTGTGTTCCAGGTATAACAGAGTGAGTTCAGGGCCAACCATGGAACCTGTCTCAGAATAACCAAACAAAAATAGTAACTGTCAGATCAGATTGAGACCCACGGGGGCAATGTGGAAATCTATGGAAACTTACAGACAACTCCAGAAGTAGAGTTTTTCTTTAATCAGAACAATTCTGAAGGGCAGCAGTCTCTCTGCGGGAGTGGAAGCTGTGTGCCCTTGGCCTAGGCGTCTTGTGGGTTCATCAGAAGTAGGGGGGAGGGGGACTCCATCTGCAGGTCAGCTCCCCAGCATCTGCAGGTCAGCTCCCCAGCACTCTGGGAGTGGTAGATACTGGTGAGTTAGGGATGTGGAGCTCCTGAACAAAGGCTTCCCAGGTCAAGTTATTTCGTGTGCAGAGCTTCCGGTTCATCTGAGGTGGCTAGGTCAGTAACAACCTTTTAGTTTTGTTTGGTTTTGTTTTTGCTGTTTGTGGGTGCACACGTGGGTAATTTCCATTTGTGCCCACAGTGATGCGAAATGTACCAAAAGAATAATACTAACGAAACCTCAGAGTTATTCTGGAACCGAGACCTAAAATTCATCCCTACATTCTTTCTTTCCCAAATTATATGCAGTCATAGTTTTATATAACTAACCAGAAGTCGTCAACGAGTGATTCATCACTGAACAAAATTTAACAGTACTCACTTGGTTCCAGGTTGTGTTCCAGGTTGTGTTTCAATGCTAAAGATGCAACAGTAAACAAAAAAAGATAAACATCTTTGCCGTACCATCTCATATCCCAGTGAGGAGAGAAAGCAGAGAATTAATCTACACAACGTAGAATGTAGCACTGAGCATAGCCATGCACATTTGTAATCCAGCACTCACCATGTGAAGGCATGAGGATCAGCTCAGCCACGTGGGCAGTTCGAGGCCAGTCTGGGCTACTCGAGATCTTTTCTCAAAACTTAGAGTGGGTAGGCAAAGAGGAAGAGAGGAGGGGAGCGACTGAGGCTACCCTGCTTGTTTGGAAGTGGCATGCATCACAATGTGCAAGGAGGAGCTCTGGGAGAGGAGGGCATGCTGCTCTCATAGAGAATCCATGTAGAGCCAGAGAGGAGCCAGCAATGTGGGCAAGAGAAGGAACGTGTCTCACACAAGGGCCACAGTCACTGTGAAGGCCCTGGGTTACAGATAGACACAACCTTGTCAGTGAGGTGTGAACAAGGAGGGCAAAGGAAAGAGGCACCGCAGAGCCAGATCAAAGCAGATCAAGACATGTGCTGGCCTTCCCAAGGAAAGGGGGTTTCTAATTTATGCCCACAAATAATAACAGGTTGTTGAAACAACAAAGGAAGGAAGGAAGGAAGGAAGGAAGGAAGGAAGGAAGGAAGGAAGGAAGGAGAGGAGAGGAGAGGAGAGAAGGAGAAGGAGAAGGAGAAGGAGAAGGAGAAGGAGAAGGAGAA
>JANHMN010000002.1:194579099-194676657 GCA_030674055.1 Rhabdomys pumilio | reverse complement strand
GAAGGAGAAGGAGAAGGAGAAGGAGAAGGAGAAGGAGAAGGAGAAGGGATAGAAAAGACAAGACAAAACAGGACAAGACAAGACAAGGAGGAGCCGTCAGGGAAACAAGGCATCTGCTTGTCAGATTTCAACATATGGATCTCTGAAGAACACAAATTTTAAAGTAGAAGAAAACTCCTTTTGGTCAAAAGAATAGAATCTCTGGGCTAGGTGGAGATCTAACATTCCAGGTCAATTACCTAGCCCAGGGACCACCTCTACGAAGGTGGGTTCACCTTAAGCATGCTAAAGAGATAAGCAGAAAAATGGTTTTGTTTATTGAAATACTATACTTTTCAGTCCCAGAAGTCCTGCTGTCAGCATAGTCCCTATGAATCCCAATGTGTTTCAGCTGGGTCTACATGCATTTCTGTGACCTGAGTCAGAAACTGTCTCAGTAGTGATCTATTGTTGTGGACAGACACAGCAACATAACAGTAGCTTTTTTTCCTAACTTTAAAAAGCATTAATTGGGGCTTGTTTACAGGTTCAGAGGGTTAGTCCACTGTCATCATGGCAGGAAGCATGGCAGCACTCAGGCAGACACTGTTCTGGAGAAGTAGCTCAGAGTTCTATATCTGGATCCTCAGGCAGCAGGGAGAGAGAGGGGGAAGGAAGATGGGGGAGGGAGAGGGAAAGGGAGAGACAGAGACAGAGAGATAGAGAGGGGGATGACCTGACATAATTCTTCCAACAAGGTCTCCTATAATCATTTCAAATAGAAGTCCTTGGTGACCAGATCTTCAAATCTATGAGGCTATGGAGGCCATTCTCATTCAAACAACCACAGAAAGGCCCTTGTCCTTTTTTTTTTTTTTAAATTAACTATCTCTCTTTTTGTCAGATGCTGGCCAGAATCTAAGCATGGGTTTCTTTACTCACCCTCTGAAGCCCCCATACTCTGGTTGTTTATCCTCCAACAGTTATTGAAATTAAGAGGATCAGTGTTGTCAATTAATCAGTACAATATTTGCATAGTGGGTACACCCAGCAGCTATGGTTGCTTCAGCAGTTAATTAAACTCTGGGAATTATTTAGAGAGCATGCCAGGCATCAGAGACACACTCTGAGCTTCTGAACTGAGGATCTACTTCTAAGCCATGCACCTAACTCTACCACAGCTAAGACCCACCTGAACTACATGGACACTTCTTTTGAATGAGTGCATCTCACAGTTAAATCCACACAATGAATTATCCCCAGATGCATACATCCCAATGCAGCAATATAAGAAATACAAAAGACCAAGACAACATAATGTCTCTAAAACGTAGCCATCCCACTATTAGCTGAGCTCCCAAAGAACTCAGAACAACTAAAAGTATGTTGACAAAAAGGTCAAAAGAGAAAATAAGCTCTTGAATTATCCCAAGAGAATGCTCATGTGCACTTGTGCACAGAAATTACAATTAAGTAAAGATGCCAAGGTAAGATACGGAAGAGTAATTTCATAAAAAGATAAAAATACTGAAGATGAATCAACTGAGATACTGAAAATGAAAAACACAGTAAGCCAAATTAAAATGCTCTGTGGAAAACTTCACCAATAGAGCAGCTCAAAGAGTGGATAAAATACCTGAGCTTAAAAATGGAGGAACCGGACAGAGAGCATTGATAAAGAAGCTGTGAACAGTACTCTCAGGATACACAGAGCTGTATAAAGACCAAATCTGAGAACCATGCACATAGAAAAAAGGGAAGAATTTTATTCAAAAAGAACATAGTTTCAACAAAATTACAGCATACATTTTCTCAAAATGAGAGAAAAAGATACCAGTCTAGATTCTGGAGGTGTTTAGAACATCAAACATACATACCGGAAGAGGTGCTTTTGTTTCCATGTTCTATTTAAACCATCAAATATACAAACGCAAAGCAAGTATTGATCATGGCAAGAAAGAAGCACAGAGTCATGAGAGAAGGCAAGGCCAATCAGAAAAGCAGATATCCAACTTCCAATCCAGATAGCTTTACAACCAGCACAGCTACCTGTCATAATAGATGGAGAAAGAAAACTTTTCCATAGTAAAAATAGGCCTGCAGATTTCATAACCATTAAGCCACCTCTGCAGAAGAAACTTGAACGAATACCCTGCAAGGATAGGTAGAGTGGTTCCCAGAAGCCATAGATCACTAAACAAAAATAAGGCTAGGGGTGCATGACTTCCCTGTGAGTTGTTGGCCAGGAAGGCCACTGAAGCCCCCAAACAATATTGTCATCGCTGCTAGTTGCCTACCAGAATTGGACTGTAGGACTCTGTTGCCAAAGACACCGCATAGTTTGGTTGTAGGACACAGAAAAATAAAGCTGGAATTGAGTTGAACGCGTCTTCCCTGCTAGCTAGCATCCAGGGTTCCAGAAAGTGAAGTGCAAGCTGTTTTGGGGTCAGGGAGAGGGCCATCATTGGTCTTGCATAGCTGTAACCAGGCAAAACACTGCCACTCTGTGATGATGACAAATGTGTTAGAGGGTCAACCAAATGCTCTCTTAAATTCAAAGCCTGTCCCCAGTGAAGAAAGTCACATCTGGTACCTAAGATTCAGCTGGAGAGTCCATAGTTTTTAGTTGGTAAGTTGCGCTGTTGTTTGGCCAAAAGGACATAGTCTGCCCGTAAAACTGACTTCTAAATCATTTTCTTTACCCCCCAAGTAGTGCTTTTCTCAGCCAGGAGTGGTGACAGTTACTTCAGAGACTCATAATTGTCAAGTGATTAGGATAAGCCACTGTTCAGTGTTGAGCCCTAAATAAGACAGCAATGTCACCCCCATCCAAGGCTCAGAGAACACAACCGAAGAGAAGGCAAAAGGACTTAGGAGCTGGTGGAAGGTGTGATTCTGAACCCTATCTTCTGCTCAGGGCTTGTCTGCTGACTATACTCTTGAGCTCAAAATTTACAGAAGATTAGGCCTGTCCACATTTCATCGTGAGAAGGGAAGGGCTTTATAGAATTCCCACCCCTCTCTTTATATTTGCAGGCAGTTAACAGTTTCCAGGAGGGAGTTCACAAGGGATAGAGGATCCACGGATAATTAGTGGAGGCTGGAAGAAGGAGAGGCATTTTCTTCAGTGATGTAGACATTGATCCATGATCCTGTAAATAACCCCTCGCCCATGCTACTGTAAGTAATCCTAATTAAACTATTGGGTCACCAAAACAAAAAAGAGCTTTTAAAATGGCATGAGAGCGCAAAGAGGACTGGCTAGAAATAGGAAGGGGCTCGGCAAGACTGGGAGGAGAAAAGAGAGGGTGAATGTGATCAAAATATATTTTATATACATGTATGAAATGCTGTAATGTAACCTGTTGTTATACATAATCTATCACACTAATAAAATCCTTTAAAAAAATGGAGTATTAGCAAAAATCCAGGTAAAAAGTGTCAAACACACATGCGATGGGTGAGCTTCCAGGGCATGATGAATGAGTAGAGTATATGCTTGGGCAAAGGGAGGGAGAGCTTTGTGCCAAGCTCGCAAAGTATGTGAAAGAGTTAGAGAGAGAGAGAACTTCATTCCATGGCAGTGCGCAGGCCTCAACATGTCTAACTGAATGGTGAAGATCCCAAGGATGCATCAAGCCTGAAGGATAACTTCCTACCCAACAGACAGGTGTGTCAATGAATGGCCCACAGCTCACTCGGGGGACTTGCAGAGCTAGGTATTTAGCCCTGGTACCTTTGAAAGATGAGTAGAGACCAGTCATTGCAACGTTTACAGGTTGTCAAAGAAGTCGTCCTCTTCTTCAAAAGTCTTAAATCTTTGTGTGTTTGAAAATACACATGAGTCTATTGTACCTTCCGGCGGCGTCAGCCCTATTTCCCGCGCTGCACTGCGGGCATTTCTCATTCTCTTCCGGTCCCAGGCGCTGCGGAAGCCGCGGCTTACCGTGCAGACATGGCCAAGTCCAAGAACCACACCACACACAACCAGTCCCGCAAATGGCTCAGAAATGGCATCAAGAAACCCCGGTCACAAAGATACGAATCTCTTAAGGGGGTTGACCCCAAGTTCCTGAGGAACATGCGCTTTGCCAAGAAGCACAACAAGAAAGGCCTGAAGAAGATGCAGGCTAACAATGCAAAGGCAGTGAGTGCACGCGCAGAGGCCATCAAGGCCCTTGTGAAGCCTCAGGTCACCAAGCCCAAGATGCCAAAGGGCCCCAGCCGCAAACTTAGCCGCCTGGCTTTCATCGCTCACCCCAAGCTTGGGAAGCGGATTCGAAGCTACATGGCCAAGGGTCGTAGGCTCTGCCAACCAAAGCCCAAGGTTCAAACCAAGGCAGAGGCCAAAGCTCCAGCCAAAGCCCAGGCCAAAGCTCCAGCCCAGGCTCCTAAAGGTGCCCAGGCCCCTGTGAAGGCCCCATAGAAAAGGCTCCTGCCAACATGAAGACAGACGGACTGCTGTGACACACCTACCCACACACTATTTGCAGATGACCAATGTCCTATGCTGTTTTTACAAATAAACTTGAGACAAGATCTGTTAAAAAAAAAAAAAAAGAAAGAAAAGAAAAGAAAGGAAAAGAAAAGAAAATACACATGAGTTAGTTAACAAGACTCTAGGGTAAATTTGTTTGATAACATCTATTTGGGTGCCTTGAACACACGGTGGTTGTTTAGACATTTGGTTACAATTGCCCTTAAACATCCTTGGGAACGATGGGCTACAACGTGCTGCAGTTCTGAGGGTTCACTGAGTCCTAAAGTGTGCACAGAAAGCCCCGGAAGTCACATACTGTTTTATTGGCTCCCGAGGTTAGAGACATCTGGGAGTGGGTGGCAATAGAAACAGAGACTATTTGTGCTGTTTAATGGGAGTTCTCTGCTGTGTCAAATGGGGGGAAAATATATCGTTAGTTCTTAGTGCTTAAGCTTAGTGGGAGAAGAACTTGCTGTCAAGTGCTGACAAAGTGCTGTCTCAGAACATGAGCTTGCAAGAACAGTCACTATATGTACACATAAACAAATACATCTTAAAGTTACTGTATGTGCACATACTCAAATATGCCTCAAAGTTATTTAGTATGTGTACATATACAAATACATTTTAAATTATTGTATATGCATATGCACAAACACATATTAAATTTATTGCATCTGCATATACATAAATGCACTTTAAAACTGAGTTCAAACTGTGTGTAGTAGTATGCCTCCAGAAGTCCAGCACTCAAGAGATGAAGGCAGGAAGATCAGAAGTAGATGGCCAACCTCAGCTACATAGAGTTCTAGGTCAGCCTGGACTACATGCTGTTGTTTGATTTTGGTTTTAGTTTTTCTGGGGCAAAACTTCATACTTCCTCCAGGCTTTCTCACTGAACCAAACTGGCCATTCTTTAGGAGACCTGAAAGTTTTCTTCCATCCCTCCCTCAGGACAAACCTGACCTCCATCCATTTCCTACCCAGAATGCTTCTCTTCAGTTGGCTCACTTCCTGAGCAAAGCACATCAACAGCAAGCACACTCTGTTGCCAGAGTTGGTGTTTGTGAGAACTGTCCAGAGGCTTAATTTGTCTCTTCCAGAAAGGACCATCTGTCTGATCCAGGATCAGACGGAATTTGTGCCAGACTCCTGCCTCTTCAAAATCTCAGCATATTAACCTAGAAGTTTCTTCCCTCACTGCCAGTCCCTAAGTTCCTAACAATTTTCTCAGGTTGGCGGCAGTGTTGTTGCTTCCTTGTTTGCCTGGGGTTTGTTTCTGTGGTTTGTTCTTTACAACACATATTTTCTTTTTTCCTCTTTTACGTCTTAATTGTGGTTTTAAATATTCATCACATAAAATTTACATTTTAAATGCACCATTAATGCACCATTCAGTAGTATTAACTTGGCTTATTCTTTCAACTTCCGATAACTGCCTACTTTGTTGTCTCTTTCCAATTCCCAATCTTAATTTTATTTATAAGAGAATGGCTAGAATTTCTATAGGTAAGTTGCCATCCTTTCTTGCTTAACTCGGTATCTTCTCTATTTTGGTTTGTCCAAGACAGGCAAGATAATTAATAGGTGGCAAAAACTACATCTCAAAAATGAGTGCTCTCTCTCTCTCTCTCTCTCTCTCTCTCTCAAAACCTGAGTAATCAGCATGGGTTCATGTGATTTTTGATTCTCACTTCTGAACTCTGATATAATCTCTGGTTGTATCTGTTGCTTTTCTATTGCTGTGATAAAACACCATGGCCAAGGCATGACCAGGTTTTTTCATAGAAGAAAGTTTACCTGGGCTCATACTTGCAGAGGGTTAGAATCCATGGTGGCCTAGTGAAGGCATGATACCTTTGGCAGAAGCTGAGAGTTCACATCCTGAACCATCATCGCAAAGCACAGTCACTGATTTATTTTGTAACCTCAAAATCTGCCCCCACTGACACTTCCTCCAGCATGGCCATGCCTCCTGAATCTACTCAAGAAGCATCAGAACCAGCTTTCAAATATCTGAGTCTCTGATTAGCGTTACTATTCAAACCACTACATATGTAGTAGCTGCTTATGTCAAGAAGGAAACAAAAGAATAACTCTGACAGGAAAACAGCGAGAAAAGCTAACTGCAAACCTGGTGCTCGGGGCACACTGTCTGAAATTGTGGACACACAGACATAGACACAGACTCTCTCCCACACACAGACTCACAAGATCTGAAATATACATTTTAGGAGGTAAGCTGGGATTCAAATAAAAATGCTAGAATAAAATAAAACAAGTGTGTCAGGGTTGGAAGAGGAGGTCCATGACAGTTATAAGGTCTTTATAATTCTGGGTAAGGAAGAGTGTATTTATAAAGAAAGTCTGCTATGGTCTGAGCTTGAGACCTTCTGGATCCAGCTGGGAGTAATACAAGAAGCTGGTGGGTGAAATCCAGAGAGACCAGCTCAAGAATGTGGCTAGGTGTTGGGTATGTGGACGAACAATATCGAAGAAATCAAGTTACAGGCAAGTGACTGAGTGGGCGGGGGAGTCATGGGAAGACTCCCGTGCTGATGGACCAGGGCTCATCAGATGCCCTCCATCTCTTGCCCAAACTCATCTCTACACCAGAGGCTGCTTCTTAGAGAGACCTCAGTTCATTCTCTGGCAGCTTTTCTGATCAGGGTGACCACCCCACTCACACATAGGACATACCTGCATTGCTTCATGACCAAGGTCTCCAGCAGCAGTCCATGATGGTCAGAAGTAGCAGATAAATATCCCAACTCCTTTCCCACTCAGTTGAGAAAACTCTGAGACAAATGTCCTGTCTCCAACAGTGTCCACTAGCACTAGGCTCTCTCTATGTCAACACGGAAAGTGAGTAGCGTTTTCTTGATTGGCTGTCTTTCCTCCCCCATCTGCTGGAGTCTCCTTTACCTCCCAAATAAATTGTTTACACCCAAGTCCTAACTCTGCTTCTTTCTTCAGGAACCCAAGTCAAGAGAAGGGCTGGAAGAGAACGGGATCATCCTAACTCCTCTCTTGCATCCCTCCCAGCAACCGACCAGAGCCTTAGTCTTCCCTTTGGTGTGTAACAAGAGCCAAGCTGGGAGTGTTTTCTTCAACACTGGGCTTCCAAGAGACATCTTTTTCCCCTAAGTCTTTCATTCTGTGCTTCCTGGTATGTGTAGTCCAGCCATGATCTTCGGTGTTCAGTAATGAGGGCTCCCTCACGAAAGGCAAGGAGCATCGATGTGTGTGCCCCATCTCCATGACAGCACCCACAGAGTGATTCAGAGTTAGGGCAAAGCCTTGGGAGGTCTGCTGCCTCCTCCGACCCTGCTCCACGGAAAAAGTTATAGATCTGAGTAGTGAGGAACCCAACTGTGGAAAACAAGGGAATCCTCAGGGAGTCACACCTCTTCGGGTTAGTCTTCAAGGAGTTTGGGTATGTGGGCTGGTCAAACTAGCAATGTTTCCCCCTTCCTGAGTCCCACCCATAGAGGAAAGGAAATACTGTTTTGACAGAGAGCTAGGAGCTTGCCTTTGTTGCTGTTGCTCAAGGCCAAGCACTGCCCTCCCACCTCCAGCCAGCAACGAGAAATGAATAGCCAGAGTTTGTTCATTAGCTTAATTTGTTGCTGAGGGAAATAATACGTAGGCCATTAGGCGCCTTTCTGAGTCAGCCTTCAGGGGAAATTGGTACTTAGTCCAGAGGCTTCTTAGGGGAATTAATAAGGTACGAAGTCAATCTGAATGCAAATAAGAAATATCTCCCAGTGGGATGTGGTTGTTAAGCTCGATTTCAATCACCCCCAGGCTCAGTTGGCCCTGCAGTTGGGACTCTGTCTTAGGTGTTGTGAGGCTGCCAAGTCTGAGAGGAACTCTCAATCATATATTTAACTTTGCCTTTGGCATTAGGCCATCATTACCCTGCTCTCCCACAGATGCTGTTGGGAATCCCAACATCCTGTGGAAGCATGCAGAACCTCTGGCTGCAATGCTTCCTCGGTTCCTTTTTTGTTCCTTTCTGAGGATTACAGAGCTTTCCTAGGCCTTCTTAGCATAGCAGAGACCATGGGAAACTAAAACATGGATTTTCAGGGCTTCTTAGAGATCCAGCTCCTAATTGTCTTTTTCTCTGGTTGTACAGATCACTCTACTGGGAAACCTATACCTCCTAGACTAGGTAGACAGTTACAGTTCACTCCGGCCTAGACTTTGCAAGCCTGACTTGACCAACCACACAAAATCCTGTCACTAAGATTTTTCCCTTCAGGAAAGATAAGGATCAGGTCTCAACTCAGTTTGCATTCTTCCACCCATAGCATTATTTTCTCAGTTCAGAAAAGACTTCCCACTGAATTTCCATAGCCATAGGACACACAGCCTGCTATGTTCGTGAGCTAGATCCTAAGGGGATGCTCTTGGTCCTGCCGTGTATGGGATGAAATGCTGTGGGAAATTTAGAGATTCTTTATGTACCTGGCTTCAGCAAACACACAAACCCTTGCCTTCCACAATGACCATTCTGTAAAAGGCATTTTTTAGAGCTCAAGTTGAGTATAAAGGAGCCCCGTGTTCCACCCCTGGATTCTGCCTTCACTCGTGAACATTAACAGGAGGACTAATGTTAACTCAAGGACAGAAAGAACTAACAGCATTAAATAGTAGATCCGTGGGTGCAAAGGGCTAGCAGTATGTTGGGCTCGGAAAGGCCTTTGAACCCAGCCTTCACATTTCCCTGTTTCTGTGGCATTGTGGAGTAAGTTACAAGGAGGTTGAGCTGCCGTGCAGGCTTTGGTTCTTCCAAATTTGAGTGGCATGGAATGCTTCAGGGAAGAAAAGGCTTTGATTTCTCTGTGTCAAGGTGACCCACAAGTACCACAGCAGCCATGTTTTGAGGAGGCCAACAAGATATGTCCTTGAGTAGATGCTGGCCTACCTGATGAAAAGGATGTTAGGCATGCCATCTCTCCTTTTATGTACCTCTCTGTAAGGCCAATGAACCACAGTAAACAACAGCTGGCACACTTCATGAGTTGGACTTTCAACTTGATCATAAATTCTCTCAGCCCTAAACTACTGCAGGAGTCCGTGGGAGGCACAGCAGTCCAAGAGGAAGTCATCCATTTTCCACCTGGTGTGGCACCTTCAGCTTTGCCTACAACTGTACAGGGAGACTTGTCTCTACTCTTTTCCCGGCAGAAAATTCTCTGGTAAGTTCCATGGCTCTTGTTTGCTTTGCAGGCCACACAGTGCCAAGCTGGGAATGGATATTCAGCACCTTGCCAACTTCCTAATGTGTGCCCTTGGATGACTTAGCCCTGAGAAAATGCCTGCAGAAGGCACAAACCATCCGAGAAGACGGCCATCCTCCACTGTAGTCCCTAAAATGAACATTCCCTCTAATATTGGCTCAGCACTTAAAAGTTTGTGAAATACTTCCATACTGATATTCAATTAAGTCTACCCTAAAAAATGGAAGGCGTCTAACCTCAGGCAACCATATGTGGAACATTCCTGGTCTGTGCACAGGGCTGGTGTAAGTCACTGCACCTGCTTACATTGCTGTGGACATACAGGAGGCCACAGTGAAGCTTGAAAACTACAGCCTACAGACTACCCACAGGTCCTAGTCTCCATGCTACAGGACATCTCAGGCTGCCAACTCTGTATTGAGAGACAGGGAGAGGACAAGATGTTTCTCACTGACCATTTAACTATCACTGTCCCCAATAGACTAGGCTGACTGATATAGCGTATAGCCTTGAACTTACCCCATGTTGTTATTAAGAAAGCTCACCCAGAGATTACAGCAGACCATCAGCTAACAATACGTCATCTGGAGATTCTGCTGAGTTGTAGCAGAGCCAGATATTTGATTGCAGCAACAGTTACAACTGTGTGTGTGCTTGAGGGTTAGAATGTTCTTTCTTACAGCTCTTAGGAAACCCACAACTACCACCTTGGGACAAGCCTGGCCTTGTCCACTTGAGTATAAGAGACCATGTGGTTTGGTTATGTCCATCACACCAACCAGTAGCCAGCCAATCGTGTAGTTGTGTGAAGCCATCACGGTCAGCTGACTTCAAGCTCTTGAGCCATATGAGAGGTCATCACAACAGCCACTTACATCTCACTCACTCAGAATTATCAACTCATAAAAACCACCGGTTAAGTAAAGAGATATTTTTATCCCTAAGTTTTAGAGTGTCTTATTTGATAGCAGTTGCTGATATCATAATGAGCTTGCACTGCCAGCTAAGGAGGCAGAAAAGCGTGAGGGGTGAGCACATAGAATAGACTTCCTGTTCCTCACATGGTTACAATATAGTTGTGGATGAGATACACACACACACACACACTCACATCAATTTTCCCGTCTTTGAAAACAGAGGCAGGGTGAGTATCCTTCTTACTCTGTAGCCAGTTCTGATGTGACCTGAGAGCACCATCCATCTTCAGTCCTGCAGGGCTCCTTTCTTGCAGCAGAGTCTTCTCACTCTTCCCGTCAGTCCCACAGACTCCAAGAAGATGTGCAATTTCCATCACAACAAAAGCACCCTCCTCTGTGGCCAGTCTAGGGATCAAAGGCGCTTAGTATTTGGTGGGTCTGAGTGTGGGAACAGTTTACATAAATTTATGCAAAGAGAAACACAGCATCTCCCCTGGGGAATGGTAACAGGGAAACACTCAGCCCCAGTTGAAAGAGAAAAGTTTAAAACAAGAAAGTTTATTTAAAGAATAAGCAAGTCCCCGAATCAACAAACAGAGACCTTATCAGCATACGTGGGTCACTCTGACTCTCTGCTCTGTCGGCTGCTCTTGGCCAGGCTAGATTTCAGGGCAGAGCCCTCTGGCCAAAGGACACTGAGGAGCAAGTGAGCAAGGCCCCAGGGGATGGAACTTGGGTCCTGCCATGTGCTGAGAGTCAGGGGTGGAGAGGCCAAAGAATCTCAGGCTAAGATGTAGCAGACAGTTCCATGGACTCCTATTTTTAACATTTCTTATCATTTGAGTTTACTTTTCATTGAAAGTAAGAGTGAAGGGAGGGAGGGAGAGAAGACGAAAGAGGGGGACAAAAGGAGAAAGTGTAGAGTGAAAAATTATAAAGACCATTTTATAAAATATATACAGGCTCACTAGTTCCAAAAAGGCAGAACTGAATGTAAGATTTCAGGCCTTCACTGCCCTGGGATACATCCCGGGAAGAGTATTAACAGTCCTCAAGCCTCAGGGAAAAGAACCCACCTGTGGGTGGGGAAGGCCCAAAGCAGGAAGACACATTCCTGACCAAAAAAGATGCAAGTCATCTGGGTGGTTCCAAGAACTAACTTTCCACTGATCTTGGTTACCCCTCCCCCTCCACTTGAGGTCTTCCCAGTGTTACAGCCTACTGTTCAAAATTTGTAATGCAACCAATCATGTGTAACCGCGCAAAAATACAACCAATCATGTGTAACCGTGCCAAATTCCCCCCCCCCCATTCCCAACCCCTATCTATAAATATCCCAAACATCCTGGGGGTGGGGTCGAAGCCTCTATCCTGCATGGGATACATTTCGATCCGAGGACCCTTGTCATTAAACTACCTTTTGCAATTGCATCAAGAAGGTCTCTCGTGTGTCCTTGAGTGGGCGCTGACCTTGATTTGAGTGAGGGTCTCTCTTTGGGGAGAGACCTTCTTTCAAAAGAAGGAGAGAGTAGAAGATGGTGAGGGGGATGGAGAACAAATAAAAGAAAGAGAAGCCAAGCCCTAGGGTTGAGTGATTGCAGGTCTAGACTACAGGCAGTTACCTACCTTCATTTCAGCTAAAACCTCCACCCCACCACTGCTCTGGACAGAATACAACTGACATCATATGCCCTATGCTAATTTACACAAAATTTTAGACATAGCCAAAGGTACATAGGGTTCCCTGTAAGGACCTTTGCATTCGACAAATTGGATAGATAGGTTCAAATAGTAAGCTGAGGATGGTGATATCATTTACCTATGAGTTTATCATTTCACAGGAGGACCAGATAGCCAACCTCTTTGATGAGACAGATATAAAAGCACCATATTTGACACTGGAGACATTCCTGGAAATGGAGCCTATTGAGGAGTCCTAGTCAGCTTCTGCTTCCACAACAGAATAACTGAATCTTGGTGATGTATGAATAATAAGAACTTATTTCATGCACTTCCGGAGACAAGGAAGGGTTCCAGTAAGTGGTGTGTTGTGGATTGCCCTGGTGCTGTTTGTATTTTAATGTTAATTCCGCTTTCCCGGGAGGGCTGCCTAGGAGTAGGAGTGACTCACATTCTCAGGTGACTTCTTGTGAACTTTCACCCCACTTTAACATGTAAAATAAAGGCTAGAGCCAAAGAACCTGCAGTGAAAAGGAAGACGGAGCTGAAAAGTTTTAGGGAGAAGGAGGGAGGGAAAAAGGGGAGGACGTGGAGGAGGAGGTGGAAGGAAAATGGAGCAGAGCCTGGAGAAACCACAAATTATTCGTGACTTCATAGATGGGAAATACAGTACTGCAGTGGTAGATCTAACCAATCTAGGCACACAGCTCGTATTCATATTAATTAAGTTGTGTTTCTGTGCACTGGCTTATTTGGGTTGGAGAATTACCGCAACAGTGGCATTGTCTGGTTAGGGCCACACCTTCCAGGAGAGGAACATTGTCCTTCACATGGAGGAAGGCAGAAAAGACAGCTGCTGGACTCTGTAAAGCCTCTTTTATAAAGTCCTTGATCCTGCACCTGAGGAAGGAGCCCTAAAGGTTAATTGTGTCTTGAAGACCCCACCTCTGAATACCATCATGTTGGCAACACCTGGGTTTTGGAAGAGACGTATTCAACCCATAGCAGATATGGACTCAAACTAAGAGATTCAGGAGGTGGCTGCCTGAGACAACAGCGTAGAACATGGGGCCTTTAAGACCCACCTGCAAGGGGCATTTGGTGGACTCTAAAGGGCTCTCCATCTAGGTCCTTCGAGCTGTCTTCGACCAGCCTGCTTCCTTAACTACTCTCTTCAAGGATGTTAGCCTTATGGGTGTGTGGGGGGGAGACTTCTCATCCCACTGAAGAACTTCTTTGCCTCCTATGGGTTCCCCGAGATAAGATAAATCCTAACATGAATTGTAGAGCAAATTATTTTTGAAAAGTTATTCTGGCAGAGGCTAAGAGGGAAGCAAGGAATAAAGTGGGAGATGAAGGAGAAGTCAGTTGGCGCAGGGTACCTTAACCAGGAGCCCACTAGAGCCCAAGCCTACAGGGAAAGTCTGAGGAGAGGGAACATAACTCAGGGCTGCCCACTCCAGGGACAAGGGGATGGAACATTTGTACACTGGCTCCCACGTATCATTAGAGGAGAGTCTCAAGGGCAGCGGTTCTCAACCTGTAGGTGGAGACCCCTTGGGGGTCAAATGACCCTTTCACAAGAAGTCACCTGAGACCATTGGAAAACACAGATATTTACATTGCAATTCATGACAGTAGTAAAATTACAGTTATGATGTAGCAACAAATATCATTGTGTGCCTGGGGTCACCACATATGAGGAAATGTATTTAAAGCATTAAGAAGGTGAGAACCACTACTCTAGGGTGAGGCAGGCAGTTCTACCACAGAAGTTGGACCTTAGATTCCAAAAAACCTGACAGAACAATGACAGTGATGGCAGCCAGAATTTGGGGTCTACATGCACCACAGTGCTATACCTCAAGAATGTAGGTAGGTGCCTACTATCCTGATACCTGTAAAATTTCAAGATGGCAAGTGGGAGGGGTCAAGGAGGAAAGACTACAGAATGCCCAGTGAAGCCACTAGAAATGTCAGCCTGGTGTGACCAAGCTAACACTTACTGTCTAAAGCAGGACATAAGGCCCAAACTGTGAGCTGGCTCTGCATGTCATCAGCAGAGCGAAAGTAGAATATGAATATTTAAATCTATACCAATCTGCCCTACTCCACCTGTTGAGGGGAGAGTCATTCTCAAGAATAAAGCAGGAAAGAGGGAGGAAATGGGAGGTAGATGTATCACTTAGATGCAGGAAAGAGAAGGCAGACACATCACTTAGGTATGAGAAGAAGAGTACGAGACTAAACGAAATATCCTGAGTGCCGGCCCTGGAGCTGCTATCATCCAACCTGAACCATTTCCTTAGCCTCAGTATTCTCATCTGTGAAATGAACACACTGTGTAGTTGATCTTTCAAATATTCTACAACCATACAGTACCAGTCATGGGTCAGTTTTTAAAAGTGAAGAGTATTTGGATTAAATAAAAATAAATATAAGTATCCAGGCACTTAAACTTTCAAAAGCATTGAAAGAGCTATACTAACTCAACACAATAGTCAAAAACTCCCTAAACAGCTCAACAAAAGACTTGTCTTCTGTGCCGTAACCACACAAATCCACCAGAGTTGCAGGTGTTGGACTGGAAATTCCTGTGCAGAAACTGGTTCCAGAACAAATCCACTCTCCAATCGTACACTATTACAGCCTGGGTACCCTTACCCTGCCCCTCGTGCCTCTGTAACCCACTACAGTGGTTCAGTGGCAAAGCCTGCTCCCAGCAAATGTAGCCATAGAAAGCTGGATCAGTCCCATTCAGAATTGTAGATTCAGGGAAATCTGCACACGGGCTTTCAATTTTCCATTTTCTCCATATAAAGAACATTGGAAAGAAGACGGTGAAACCATTGCCCTGCATTCAGCCCAGGTGCCCATGCCAGGCAGTATGCACAGCCTTGGGGACTCAAGGGGTCCTGGACCCCAAAAAGCTTGTGGTCTGTGTGGTCTGAAAACAATGCTCAGGTGCTCCAAGCCACCGGAAGACTTTATCTCAATGAACAGGATGGACAGCACCTCGGGAACAGCACCCAAGGTTGACCCTAGCACACACAGGTGTACACACACACACACACATGCACATGTGTGCACTCACTCACACACATTCACTCACTCATCCAGACACACACTCACACATACAAACACAGACACTCACACGCACACATACACACACTCCAAAAGAGCGGCAGTAGAAGAAGCTTGCTTGGAGCCATCCCTAAGAGGTCAGTAGGGGTCAGGGGTAACCTAAGGGGACAGAAGGACGCGCAAAGGTGCAGATGATTGAGCAATAATTTGAGAAACAGCTATAAGAGAGATGTGGAAATGCAGAAGTGAAACGGAAGAGAGAGTAGGTAAGAACCCAAGAAAGGCTACAGCTGTAATCCGTGTTGTCCCAAGCCAAGCTGGATCTCATCACAGCCGTCACCACTCAGATTCCTGCCCTGTCTTCTTGAGAGCTGTCTGCAGCCCTTCATATCACAGTTCAAGGCTGGTCTTCTGGGACCCAGCTTCTCTAGGCAAGGAACTCACCCCAGGCCACTCCTTTCTGGCTGTCCCTGCCCCCGGAACTTACCCCTACCCAGCAACTGTCCCTCAGTGTCTCCTAATCAAAGCCATTGTCTTGGCCTAGTCGATCTATGTTCACCTGTTCTCGTTGCCCAGAGCAGTGGGAGCCATGTTCCTTTCAAGCTGAAAGGGCTCTTTCCGAATAACTCTGTCCAGACGTGTTATCTGGGTAAGCTACAAGGTGCTATGTGAGCTGCTTCTCCGACTCCAGATAGGATCCGAAGCACCTCTCCTCAGATTTCCTGATGAATCACGCATGCCCTACTAACACAGCGGTTCTCAACCTGTGGGTCGAGACCCCTTTAGAGAGTCAAATGACATTTTCACAGGGTCACATATCAGATATCCTGCAGACCAGATATTTATACTACAATTCATAACGGCAAAATTCCAGTTGTGAGGTAGCAATGAAATGATTTTATGGTTGGGGTGACCACAACTTGAGGAGTTATATTAAAAGGCTGCAGTATTAGGAAGGCTAAGACCCACTGTACTAGCAGGCTGTTCCCTGACCTCTCTCAGTGTCTTCTCTATACACAAAGAACTGCAGAAGCTAAAGCTGCTTGAAGAGGGAAAATGCCAGCAAGGGAGAGAACTGGGACTCTGACAAATCTGGAGTCTATTGCTTTTCATTCTACCAAAGACGAAGCCTATGTGACCTGTTTTACTGACAGCTTCACTGCCCAGCTGCAGGCAAGACCCCATGTTTGAGATCCCAGGCTGCTGTTCTCTTGGCTCACCAGCCTGTGCTCCATCACCGTGCCCCAGAGCTCGCCAGTATGGTGCTGGCCTCGCAGCCACGCTCACATTAGCCCAGAGCAGGTACCCTTACACAAGCCTTGGTCTTCATGCTAAGTCCCATCCTATACCACTGATCCTGGAGTCCTTGGCCTTGGTCTATACCAACCTCAGCTCTCCAGGAAGAAATGTTAGAATCTTTGTAGCTTTTCTCCAAAAGATCTTGGTGAACTTTTAAAAAGCAAGCCCTTCCCACAACCTAGAATTCTGCATATCAAGTAGCAGCTTGCCTTCTGACTCACAAAACAAGTCTTATGACAGACACTCTGCTGTCAACATCTATGTTGCTTACTTTGTATTGCTGGTGTTTTCCTTTTGTGGGTATAAATTAGAATGCATCTTTCTGCTCCCTTGCTGTTAAAATGTGGCCATGTAGCCACTTTTGGCCAATGAAGCATAAGTATATTATTAATTTGTTTTCTGTTGCTGTGACAAAATGCCGAGTCAACTTAGAGAAGGATGGGTTTATCTGGGCTCACAGTTCCAGAGAACTTAGAGTCCCTCACAGCAAAGACGCTGCTTGGTGGCAGCAGGCGTGGTGACTGACATAGCAAGCTGAGGTTTCACATCTTGAACCCGCAAGCCCACATCAGAGAGCAAACTGAGAATGCCAAATCTTTTCACTCTCAACACCTGCTTTTAATGACATCCTACCTCCAACAAGACCACACACCTCATGCCTCCTCAATGCCACCTACTAGGGACCAACTATCAGAATGCTAGGGACTACAAGGGACATCTCATTCAAACCACCATAGTATATAAATGACATATCACCAAAGTTGGCTGCATAATTCCTAGAGTCAACTGAAAAATAAAAATGTGGGGTGGAGCACCTTGGTCAGAAAATTATTTTAAGATTCAAGATAGCAACATTAATCGAAACATAAAATGCTTCTGAGAATAGGACTCGGTGTAACTGGACATCTTCATAAAGCTGACCCTTGCATGAAGCTGCTGATTACCTGTAACACGTTAGAGATCTTCTTCTCCTCTAACAGAAATACCAGGAACACCTGGGATTGTGAAAACCCTTCAGTTTAGTTCCCTGAGATCAGATCTTGTCTACCCAGCTTCCATAAGAGACATGCTGTGCAGCCAAAGATAGACATTTGGGTTGTTGGTTGTTGCAACATAAAACTCCACATCCTGATTTATGTACACCCTGCACTGAGATAAGAAATTCTTAGTTGACACATATTTACCACAGTAAGATAAGCACTGACATACAACCTTCCACAGCCAGAAAGGTAATATCTGCCCCCTCCTGTCAATCCAGGGAGACAGTAACTCCATCACTAGATAAAAATAAAAATCTGAACCCAGTTATGAACCATTTGCAAAACTTCAGTGCCCATCACTGTGTTTCTCCCAGAATAATGTTATTTCTAGACATTCTAAATATTTTTGAAGCTTGCTACAACAAAAATCTGCTTTTTCCTATTAAACTAGAGCTGAAGAGGTGACTCTGTGTGTAAAGGATTTGCCACACAAGCATCAAGACCTGAGTTCAAATCCATACCATTCATATAAAACCTGTGACACACATCTGTAAGCCCAATGCACTGTAGGGAGATGGGAGGCCGACACAAGAGGGTCCGAAGAAGCTCATGAGACAGCCAGCCTGGCTACACAACAGGAAAAAAAGTATCAGTAGACCCTGTCTCAAACAAGGTAGAAAATGGGGCTCAGTACTCAAGGTTGTCCTCTGACTTACACATGCCTGTCAGGACATGTGTGCGAATGTAGACATGAATGTGCACATATATATAGATACACACAGTACACACAAAGATAAGAAAGTAACTCAAAGGAAATATTTTAATTAAAAAGAAAAAAAAGACCAACACAAAAGTGTAGAAGAAAATTCACCAACTCACATAACTGGAAGTTAGGTAGGGTATGCATGGATTATCTCTGCCCCATCCTTCTGGCATTCCTGTTATCATTTTGCTTCTTAAGGTGACAAAATGGCATCCAACAGCCTCAAGGGATGTCTGCTTCTTTGTTCAAAGTCTACAGGACTCAGAAAACCTTCCGTCTGACAATAAAAGTCCTCTCTAGCACCACTGGAACCAGCATGGTCTCATGCCCCAACTCCTGGACCAAAAAAAATTGCTTGAGGAACACCAGGCATTTCATCTACAGATGTTTGTTGAATGTGGAACATTTTTAAGCTCTGTGGGTGCAGGAGCTGAAATCTGAGTTCTGAAAATGAATATCAAGAGAGGTAAGAGGAGCTTTCTGCAAGAGGCTTAGACTAGCCTCAACTCCTGCCACCCTACCTGTGCCAGTTAAGGCACAGTCAAAATCACAGAGCATGTGGAGGTCTTTTCCTCACTATGCAAATTGAGGAAAGTGGGGTAGGGACACCCATAAATAATGGGATCTTTCCGAGAAATGTAAACCGTGCATAGTGGGTAATTATACATTCTACTCAACTGTTCTTTCTAGTATTTACTTTGTGAAGAAAGAAGAAATCTCAGGTGATCTTCCATATCTCAGCAGGCTAGCTGCACAGCTCTTTCAGACTGGAGCTGGCTATGTTCTTTAATTAGACCATCCCTCTCTGCCTGACTTCTGTACCTCCACTAGCCACACCACAAGAGCCCTGCCACGCTTTCAAGTCCTCTCTACCTTTGTCCCTACTCAGCCGGCTCAGTTGCACTTCCTCCAGCATGTGTTAAGGTGAGCCTTGAGCCCCATGGCTGTCCACTTCCAAACAGAAGGTTTTAATATGACTTTTACTCTTAAACTAATACCTATTGATTCCTTATAGAAAAATTAGAAAGGCGGGACAGCTTTTGACTGAACTGAGTCATGACATGGAGTAAATAGCTTAGCCTATAACTTTCCAGTCTGCTGTCTGTATATGTTTAAATCATCAAAATCACAGTGCATGTGCTACAACTTCAGGAAGGAAATATTTATTTGAGGATCACAATTTGTGATGATTAATCTACAGTTCTTGGTCTTATGAACCTGGGTAAAATCTCATGGAGGCGGGAGCATGCCAGGGAGAAGCTGCTCACTTCATGAGGACAGATGACAGAGCATAAGGAGGGAACCAGGTGTCAATCTCAGCAGCATGTCCTGAGTGACCTGAGTCTCAGCTTCTCTCTCTCTCTCTCTCTCTCTCTCTCTCTCTCTCTCTCTCTCTCTCTGTGTGTGTGTGTGTGTGTGTGTGTGTGTGTGTGTGTGTCTGTCTGTCTGTCTGTCTCTTTGTCTCTTTCTGTCTCTGTCTCTCTCTTCCTACCTCCCTGTTTCTCCCTCTTCCCTCTCCCTTTCCCTTTCCCTCCTCTCTCCCTCTTACTCTCTCCTTCCCCCTCTCTCCCTCTCCATCTCCCTCTACCTCCCTTTCTCCCTCTTCTAAGAATGCATGTAATCACATTTAGGGCCAGCCAGGAAAATCCAGAAAAGCTCTTCCTGTCAGGAGCCTTAATTTAGACACATGCAGCACCTACCTCATAAGGTGATAATGTTTGGATTCTACGGATGCAGATATGATCCTAACACACTTTCAGCCTTCGAAGGCCATCATTCAACCTGGTCCACTACATCACCACTAACAGTTTTGCCATTTTCCCTTTCCTTTGGGTTAATGTAATGGACAGGACACAAAACAGTAGCGACAAGAAAATTAACACTTTACTATTTGGCCATGTAAATTTTCTCCTTTCCGACTTATTCTATAAACATAGTTCTACTGGGACATCCGGGTGTGTTCACCAAGCCAGACATGCTTTTCTGCACAAACCTAGAGATTGTTACGTATCTTGAAGAAAATTTTCTCCCAGTTAATTAGTTGGTATTTTAAGGGTTATGTGTTTTCAACAGTTATTTTTTCTGTTTTGTCCTTTTTACAATTTATTTTTTAATTGAAAAAAAAAGTTTTCACTTTAAGAAGTAGAATTCTGAGCATCGAGTTAATAGGACTATTCATCCCTTTAGAATTCTGTTTTGATTGATAACTATTAGAATTTTTATTTAATTCTGGTGGGTAGGAATAAAGCTACAACAATTTTAATATTATCTAATAAAATTTGAAATTCTTTATGATTTATTTAAACTCTTAATTTTATCAAGTATTCCCTACCTATGTATTCTTTTATGCCTTACTAGTATTTCAATATTATGCTTGTTCTCTTAATCAATTAAAATTGTTTTTGTTCCAACAAAATGAAACTGAATTAAATATTTTTTGAATTGCTAGAGTATTGTTTCAGCACCACTTACATTGAATAATCCATTTCTTTCCTATTTTTTTTATGGTTCTTCCCCCAGGAAGACATTTAACAATATAATTTCAGCAGCCTAAATAAACACCATAAGCTCTTTAATACTGAGTTTTTTTTATCCAAAAATAAAAAAAAAAAAAAAAAAGACTTACCAAAGTTAAAGTACTGATTATTAATTATCAAAAGGTTGATATCCATAAATCTAAAATTAAAATGAGAAGTATTTGGTTCTTTTGAAGTCTTCATGGTGGAGTTAAATGAAGGGCACCAAGGTCAGCCAAACAACTCACAGGCTTTCGAAGGACTTAAGATAATTTCATGTGAAATTTTAAATTAAGAATAAGTAATATGTAAGTGTGCATGTATGTTCACACCTACAAGCATATGTATCTATGTGTATATCTGTGTGTATGTGCCATCTGTGTGTATCTGTGTATGTCTATGTGTTTGTGTATGTTGTGTGTCCATATCATGTGTGTATATGTGTGTGTATATGTATGAATGTATGTATGCATGCATGCATGCATATCCATTTGTTTGCATGTGTGACGCTTTCATTAAGTCCTTGCTCCTCAAAATATGCTACCTTAACCAGTGACTTCAGTCTCATCAGGGAGCTTTAAAGCATTTGAATCCATTCCTATTAAGAGTTTAAGAGTGGAGCCAGGTACTGTGGCATGTGTCTTTAGTCCCAGCACTTGGAGGAAGAGACAGGCAGATCTTTGTGAGTTTGAGAGCAGCCTGGTCTAAACAATGAGTTCCAGGACAGCCAGAGCTTTGCAATAGAAAATAGAATTTAAGACTAGAAAGATAAGCTAGACATCGTGTGAGAGGCTTTTAATACTAGCACTTAGGAAGCAGAAGCAAGTGGGTCTCTCTAAGTCCGAGGCTAGCCTGATCTACATAGTGAGTTTCAGGACAGCCAGGGCTGCACAGTAAGACTTAGGGAGTAGGGGGAGTGGAAGGATGGGTAGTGGTGTGGAGTGCTGTCCTCTGAACAGGACATGGCTGTTATAGTCATGACCTCAGCAGCTGTGGTCACCTACACACCGTCAAGCCATCTAATCTCCAGATGGATAGGAGAGGAATTTGTGAGCCCCATCTCTGACTGAGAAACTACCGGCAGCTGATGGTGACTAAAGGACTAATAGTTTCTAGGGCATAGCCCCTAGTAGGCTGCCCACAAAGCTGTGGATATCTGTACACCATTCACATAAAGGCAGCATTAATAGATTCAATGAGGTAAGAGGAAAAGTAAAAGAGAGGGAGAATGTATACATTAAAATCAAGAAGCTATGGGTTAAGCATATGATCCCATTTTGGACAATGTTCCAAAAAATAAAGCTCTCTTGATTATAGCTAAAGAGCAGAGCCTACTGAATAGTTCTATTCAGTGGGACTGAGAGACACAGACAGCTGCAGGGACAAAGTTGTTTGGTCCCTTCACTCACTGGTCGACACTCTGTTTCATCATTGTTGAAACTCAGCCACTTGCTTGGTTTCTGCTTCTTTCCTGCCTTAATCTTCTTCCTCTTCACCGTTAATGTTTACTGTTGTTTCTATAACTACCTGGCTACTGAATTGTATTATAAAGAACTTCACCTACGTCTTCTTACCATCAGCTTGTGCATTGTCTGCCCTTGGTGCCTATAGGGGACCCATTACTGGGTCCTTTATACTTTGCCACTGCCAGTGACTACTCATCCTTGGAATGACCTCCGGTTATGAAAGTCCTAATTGTTACTCGTGCTTTTCTCATATTTTAAGATTATTGCTGTTGTCTTTCTCAGGACAGGACGGGAGCTCTGTTCCTAGCAATAGAACTAAGTGTGCTAAACCACTCAAACCTCTTCCAAATGCACTCTTGTGAGTGATTAATAAATAATCAACTGTCCATATGAATAAGTCACACAGTACCCAGGAAATATGGATGAATGTCCAATTTCAGTATTGCAACCACAATCTTGTCCACAGCAGCCCATCCTGTGTCCAATAAAAACAGTAAGTTATGAACATTTTGCCTATTTTCTTTACACTGTTATTTCTCTTCTGGACATATGCATTTGATTGTTTTCTAGTCCCTGGGTTCTTCTGTCATCTGTCTGCTTGTGGGTTAGCATCTCAGCCACTCCAGGGTAAGTGCATACCAAGAAAGAGATTGCCAGGTGGTTAGCCATGAAGACAGAAGCTACTCACACAGCCCATCTTCCAGTGGCAACTCTCTGGCCTGGACTCTGCTGTCTCTATGTGAGCATTCCAGAGTCATTACAGATGATTAGGACACAATAGTTGGTGATAATTTATTGAGCATCTGCTAAACTGGAACGGAGGTGAAAGATACCCTTCCCCCGAAAAGAGCTCACTATCGGCTAAGAAGATAAGCCAGATACTGTAAAGAAAAAGCAGATATTAAGCACCAAGAGCTTCTAAGTAGGAGTGAAGAGAGGAAGGATGGAGAAGTTTACTGTAACATAATGCTGTAATAGCACTCATAAGGAAACGAGCAACGTCTGACCCTTAAATGGCTCAGCCATTCATTCTTACAACCAACGTTACTGAGGACTCAATGTCACTTAATCTTTATGGACTGGCAATACTATTACCATTTTGCAGATTAAGAATGTAAAGACTAGCAATTCAAAATCAAAATAACTTTCCCATGGCAAGACTGGAGAGAGAGAGAGAGAGAGAGAGAGAGAGAGAGAGAGAGAGAGAGCGCATTCACAGTGGGAAGCACTGAGACAAAAGGTTTTAAATTGGCCTCATCTGTGTTCTACAAGACAGGCAGAAAATGTGTGGCATTTACAAAGTATTAAAAAAAAAAATCAGGCCGGGCAGTGGTGGCGCACGCCTTTAATCCCAGCACTTGGGAGGCAGAGGCAGGCGGATTTCTGAGTTTGAGGCCAGCCTGGTCTACAGAGTGAGTTCCAGGACAGCCAGGGCTACACAGAGAAACCCTGTCTTGAAAAACCAAAAAAAAAAAATAATAATAATAAAATAATAAATCAGGTTGAAAATGTCGCAAATTCAGTGAAACACATAAGTGTGCAGATTTAACGCACTGAACAATATGAACCCGAAGAAACCCACTGTTTGACACATCGCAACCAGAAAGCCTTGGAAACTGAAAAGGAGAAATTATTCATTCTCTATAAGAGAAAAAATAATTCTCGTGGCAATAGGTTTCTCCTCATAAACCACAGAGGCAGAAAAGGAGCAGCACTTCAGCTGTCAACCCAGGCTCATGTCACTCAGACTGAAATCATCAGGATAACTATGACAACAGACACTGGCAAGGACGGTGGGGTGAAACTGTATTCACTGACAGCCTGTGTGCAAGCTGACACAGCTGCTCTAGAAATAAGTATGAAGGTTTGTCCCATCTTCCCCAGTCCTAGATGGGTACACAAGATCTCTGCATCCTCCACAGAGATATTTACACACCCATGTTCATTGCTGCCCTAGTGCCAACACCAAGGGAATGGAGGCAAGCCAGGTGTCCATCCGCTGAAGAACAGATAATGAAAATGTGAGAGGACAGCAGTAAACTAAGGGACCCAGATAGGAGAATGAAAGGAAGATGTCTTAAGAGTTATAGGTAGAGAAGGTGTTTATGATGGTGAAAGGGGAAGCCGTGGGGTGGCCGTGTTTAAGCAGACATCAAGAGCATGGAGATGAGCAAGAGGGAATGGAGAGGGTGGATAACCTGAACGAAATATGTGCAATGATGTCGTAGGGAAACCTACTTTATAAGGCAACATTTCTTAATTTTTAAAAATTAAGGAGAGAGGATCAAGATTAGCAAGACTTTTAGCAAGTTAAGAACTCACCACCAGTCCTGACAATGTGAACTTGATCCCCGAGAACCACATGAGAGAAGGAGAGAGCCAACAAGCTGTCCTCTGACTTCCACACAGACAACAGGTTGTGTCTGCACACACAGAGAGACTAAATAAATAAATAAATGTGTGTGTGTGAGAGAGAGAGACAGACACACACACAGACAGACAGACAGACAGAGACACAGACAGACAGACAGACAGGCAGGCAGGCAGGCAGGCAGGCAGGCAGGCAGGCAGGCAGGCAGGCAGGAAGAGACACAGACAGACACAGAGAAACATAATGTCCAAAGCAAGAAAATTGAAAATTAATAAGAAGACAGAGCAGCAGAGATCAATTAAATTGAAAGCAGAAAACCAATAGAGAAAATCAATGAAGCAAAAATATGGTTGATTGAAAAGGCTAATGCAATTGACAAATGTCTAGCAAGACTGGCAAAAATTAAAAGTTATACAAATTATTCCAATCAAATATGAAACTATCACCTTCAGACTACTAAAGAAATACTATGCACAATTCTAAACGCGTAAGTTTGACAACACAGATGAAATACTTCAGAGTTAATGTCACTAATAATTAGACAGGTAGTACCATATATCTCCCACAAAGACAGGCAACGTCACATTTGTAGGGTAACTGGAAGCATGAAGTTCAATCTTAGAGAACATCAGATAAATCAAAATTGAGAGAAATTATATAAAGCACTCAATTGCTGTTCTGTGAACCTTTTCCAGGGGAGACCTAAACAAACATCTACCACCCCAGGGAAGGCACCAATGGCAGACCAAAGTAACGATTATACCACATTCCAGCTTGAGTCCATTTGGGTTATTTATAGGAAAATGGACAGCCCAATGCACCCTCATTACTGAAAAGTGTCCGCCCCCACCACCCACAGCATGGGAGAGGACTCAAAGCTGAAACTCTAGAGCCTTCTGCACTGCTCACAAGCAGCTTCGGGTTAGAGAATCACACCCCCACCCCCTTACAGTTTATACAACCTTGGGGAGAAAGTGAGTTTGTGAATCTGTCTTCAGGGACTTCCTGAGATTTATGAGTTGCTTATTCCTTGGGTCTTAAAGAGTCTCTCTTCAGGGCAGAATGTTTCAGTTAGGGAAAAGTATCACATAGCACCTGTGTTCTTCAAAAATGTCAATGTCTACGTGGAAATAATAGGCATGAGTGTACAAAGCTGTTCCCAGTGCAGGGAACAGACTGACGACCTCCCTGTGAGTTACTGGTCTAGGAGGTTGCTGGGACCCCCAGAGTAATACAGGCAGCTGTCTCTGTGGTTGGTTCTCTATCAGAACCTGGAGAGGGCACAGGCTGTGGTTATAGAACATAGAGAAGTCAAGCTAGGGCTGAGGTGGATGCCCCCTCCCTGATAACTAGAGTTCATAGCACCAGACTTACTTAGTTTATTATTTTACATGTATAAATGTTTTGCCTGTATATATGTATGTGCACCATGTGTGTGTGTGGTGTCCACAGAGGTCATAAAAAGATGCTGGACCCCCTGGGACTAGAGTTACAGACAGTTGTGAGGTACCATAAGGGTGCAGAGAATCGACCCAGGTTCTCCACAAGAGCAACAAGTGCTCTTAACCATTAAGTCATCTCTCCAGCCTTCATAGAGAAAGAGTGTAATCAGCAGTCTGACTTAGCTGTGGATTTTGTGTAACACTGTGGACCAGCCAGACAAGACATGCCTACTGATGCAAGTCTGCTGTGGGGATAAACAAACACTTCCTGACTGAAATTACCATCTGCTCCATAGAAGGGTTTCACATCTGTTACTGGATACCTGGCCCAAGTCAGTGTTTAGGGAAGTCACAGGCTGGGGGAGCTCCTGTTGTGATTTTGCTAACTCAAAGTGATGTGCCCATCAAATTGTCTTCTAAAGAATTATGCTCTCCCAGATAGATTAGTGTTGCTGTCAGCTCTGATCAGAGCCGAGTCTTTCTGCAGTTGGCAGTAACTGCAGAGACACACAACTGGTCAAAGCCATGACAGTAAATGACTGGATGGAGTAATGTTTGGAACACTGTCTTCAGGGCATGGGATGTCTGAGGTACTCTTGATTTCACAGTAGCTGTAACTATCTGCATAAGCCTTGCACAAGTTTGGCCTGTCAACATCCCATCACAGAGAGTGGAGAGGGGAGAGATCCCTAGGGTCTCACCACTCTGTTATCTATAAGCAGTCAGTGGTTACTGGGTTCTTCAGTGGTATAGTCACCAGTAAGTTGTCCGTACACCAGTAAACAATCCCAACACATGCATGCTAAAGCAACCCTAATGAAACCACTGAGTTGCCAAAAATCAAAACTTAACCAAACAGCATGAAAAAAAATATATATATACATATATATATGAATGAACACATATATAAGTCTATTTGTTCTATAGCATATACTTATATTTCATAAATTTTATATGTATTTCCTATATTATCTTAGGGATTCTATTGCTGTAGTAAACACCATGACCTAAAGCTTCTTGGGAAGCAAAACTATATTCAGTCCATGGTTGGTTGAATCCCCAAACGCACAACCTGTGGCTATAAGGGACCAACTTTAGTTCAACAATTAAAACTGAATGAAAAGCTCCATTCTGTTAACAGAATTAAGTAAAACCAGACCTTTCCTATTCAGGCGATTTTTCACAGACAAATGTCTCAGCACAATGCTTTCTGGGTCCAGAATGCTTGCTGTGTGCAAGCAAAGCTAGCTGTTGCTGGGCTTCAGTCCATGTGATTGGAGCATGGCTGCCTGAGTTCCCACCAGCAGCTTCCAAGCTCACCTGGATGTCCCTGAAGCAGCCCTGCTCACCCTCTTCTCTGGGAGGCAGCTGCCAGCATCCCAGCTCCCCTCTCACAAGTTCTTTCTCTTCTGAGAATTCTTTGAGCCAAACATTCACTGAATCACTGGCCAGCTCTGGCTATGCTGTTCTGAACTCTTGCTTAAGTCCTTTAATGGGTGAAGGTCCTCCAGATTCTGGATACAAAGTGGAGAAACAATTTGCATTGCTATTGTGAGTAGTCAGTGTTCATGTGAGATCAGCTAATAGAATTACCTAGAATACCAGCTATAGAACACACACACACACACACACACACACACACACACACACACACACACAGGGGACACACTTTACCTTTGCTCGTCTCCTTGAGGTATATGGCACATGTTCTGGAGCGATATTTGAAACTGAAGTAGCAGTTTAAATTTTAAGGTGTTCCTTTATCAATGTTCTGAATTCCCTCAGCATCTGTTTTGAACATTTCTCTGTTCATCTCTGATTCTGTAATTTGGGTCTCCTCTTTCTAGCTTTTTTCTTTAACTGTGCTAAATGTCTGTCAACATTATTTATCTTTTCAAAGAGCCAGCTCTTAGATTCCATGAGTCCTTATATTGTTCTCTTTGTTTCTCTTCTCTATTTTTTATCATTTTTTTTTACCTTCTACTGGACTCGGGTTTGAGTTGTTCTTGATTTTCCAAATCCTTGAGTTACATCATTAGGTCATTTATTTGTGCTCTTTCTGGTTGTTTAAAAAGATCTATTTATTCTCCTTTTATGTGTATGAGTGTTTTGCTTGCATGCACGTAAGTATGCCACTTGCACAGCTGCTGTCCACAGAGGCCAGAAGAGTGCACTGGATCTCCTGGAACTGGAATTGCAATTGTAAGCCACTATATGGGTGTGGGAACTGAACCCATGCCTTGGAAGTGCTTTTAACCACAAAGCCCTGTCTCCAAACCCCCTTTCTGATTTTTCAATATAGGCACTTAAAATTATAAACTCCTCTCTTAGCACTGTTTTTAATGTGCCCAGACGTAGAGGTGTATATGTGAGTGTGTGTGTGTGTGTGTGTGTGTGTGTGTGTGTGTGTGTGTGTATTTTCATTTTCATTTGATTTCAGAAATTTTTCTTTCTCTCTTGATCCCTTCTTTGATCTGTTCAATGTTCAGTAATGTGTTAGTCTCCATAAATTTGCATAATTACTGGGGACTCCTTTGCTATTAGTTTTAAGCTTTATTGTATTCTAATTGGGTGATTCATCGTTATTCAATTTCTTTCCTTCCTTCATTTTTTGTGTTTTTGTATTTGTGAGGTTTACTTTACATACCCGGATGTGGTCTAATTTGGAGACACTTCCATGTGCTGCTAAAGTAGAATGTATATTCTTCAGTGTTTGAGCGAAATATCACCGTTGTGATTAGATTACTCCTTGTTTGCTATCTGTTTCACATCACATTAATGTGCATTTCTCACTGTTTTGATAATGATTTATTACCTGTTTATTTTATATTTATTTTATGCTTTGAACATGATCCTAAACAAAAAGCAAATTCAAGCATTTTATTACTCAGATTCAAAATTAGTCATAAAGCAGTAGTGACAGCTAGCAATGTCACTAGTGAGTCTGTCACTGCAGGGATTGCAGATGAATACTTGGTGCAGTGTCGTTCCAAGAAGCTTTCGAAGAAGAGAGCCTTGAAGACTAGGAGCGTACTGACAGACCTTGTCAGAGGCTCACAGTGTCAAAGCACTCAACGTTGACCCTTTAGACATCCATTGTTCAGTATAGGAAGAAAATTGGAAAGGAGAAGACTCAATAAATGGGACCCTTGGGAACTAGCCAAAAGTCGTGGTCAATGCTACGGTTTGCTGCTGTGGCTCTGGTCCACTACAGCTTTTTGACTCCTAGGAGAGACCATTATATCTGAGAAATATACTCAGCATATTGATGAGCTGCATCAAATACTGTGTGCTTGCTAATGTTATGTCAACTTGACAAAAGCTTGAATCACTGAAGAGGAGGGAACCTCAATCGAAAAAATGTCTCCATAAGACTGAACTGAAGGGCAAGACTGTAGGGCCTTTTCTTACTTACTGACTGATGTGGGAAGGTCCAGTCCATGGTGCGTGGGGATATCCCTGGGCTGATGGCCCTGGGTTCTATAAGAGAGGGGGCTGAGGAAGCTATGGGGAACAAGCCAGTAAGCAACACTCTTCATGGCCTCTGCATCCACTCCTATCTCCAGGCCCTTATCCTGTTTGAGTTCCTGTCCTGACTTCCTTTGATGATGAACAGTGATGAGAAAGTGTACACCTAAGAAATCCTTTCCTCCTCAATCTGCTTTGCATAGTGTTTCATCACAGTAATCATAACCCTAAGACAAACTGTAACACCTACAGCTGCCATTGCTCAACAGAAAAGACGCAGCTATCCACAACAGCTGACCACATGCCACACAAACAGCACTTCAAAAGCTGGGCAAACTTGTCTACAAAGCTTTGCCTCATCTGACACATTCACACTGCCATCTCAGCAGCTGACCGATGCCTCTTCAAGCATCTGAACACTTTGTTTTTGTTTTATATATGTATGTTGGTTGGTTTGTTGGTTTGTTGGTTGGTTTGTTGGTTTGTTGGTTGGTTGGTTGGTTGGTTGATTGATTGGTTGATTATGATAAAAATGCTTCCACAACCAGCATGATGCAGAAAATGCTTTCCAAGAGTTTGTCAAATCTTGAAGCACATATTTTTATGCCACAGGAATAAACAAACAAAAGATTCATTGGCAAATGAGTTTACTGTAACAGTTCCCATTTTGATTTTTAAAAAAAAAAGATGTGTTTGAGCCTAGTTATAAAGACTTAAAATTCTCAGTCCAAAAGTATAATTCTTTTTGTACCAAACTAGTAGGAGATAAAATGAAGAAGGAGCCAGATGACCAGAAGAAGCACGGGATCTTGGCAAATAGAATAGTCCAGAGAAGACCTGAAGACCAGACAGGAGAAGACAGAATTCAGGTGGAGGCATGCTGACTTTAGGTGGTTAGCACTATTCCAGGGGAGAATTCTAGAAAACAGTAGAAGTGAGGTATTGACCTAGGATCTCTAACACCACATTGACATCAACGGAACTGGTGCTAACACTGAAATGTACATTGGAGGCATGTACTATTATCCGAATGAGTGTTCTAGGGACAAGAAGTAGATGGAAGAGAACAGCAGGCCCAGGAGCGGGCTCTGGGCACAACTTTGCCTACTGGAGGAAAGAGAAAGGAGGTGAGACCCTACGAGTAAATGACAGAGCACAATGACAGAGGAGAATCGGCAACGCCGATCCTGTCTTTAAAGCTCTGATTTCCTTTCATCATGAATTTGAACATTGATTTCTGTCATAATGAAATACTTCATTGTATTGTCATTTATCTTGACAGACAGGAGATGCCATGACTGTCAACACCCTTCCCAAGAGAAGCAGACCGGTGTAACTGAGCCCAATAGTCAGAACCCGAGCACTCATCCAACTGTCTGGAATTTGAATCCTGACTCCTTAAATCACTTCACTTGTCCACACTCTGTGTCCTCACCTGAAAAGTAAGACCCTCTCAGGCAGCATTGTCCCAGTGCCTGCCCCATGGAGCGATTCCTATGTTTCCCATGCCCAGGCATAGAAGGTAGAGAGAAAGACAAATGAAGGGCTAAGCAGGAGAAAGGGTGCATAGTGGTAGGGTGCAGGTAACAGGAGAGCAGGGTTCTCTACACATTGGACTGGTGAACAGAGCCAAGCAGAAGAGGATGCTCTGTTACTGGCCACACTACAGTGCCTTCCTTACATCCAGGTCTTGGATCCCTATGATTCCTTTCCTATGGTGTGTGGCTGGGGAATCCAAACCATTTTCACAGACAGGGAAGCCTGTTGTTCAGAGTATGCTGGAACCTGCCTGCCTTTGCTCAGCCTTTTCCCACCTTTGTCCCCAGGATCCTCAAGATGGTGTGACAGCCCTTTATCTTCATGGGGAGAAGCACAGAAGAGCTCTCTGCCTGGCTCCCCAGAGACAGGGAAAGTCCAGTAGCAGAGAAGACCCACCACTGTTTCCCTATATTTCCTCTGTGAATGCTTCGAAATCCCAAATTTTCTGTCCCCTGGTAGAAAACATCCATGTTTGGTGTCTGCTTAAAGGCGAATATCTATGGAAAGTTTGAGAAAGATTCCCTCTTGCTGGGAATCTGAAGAAAAAAAAAGTCTGTGCCTTTCCCATTTGGAAAAAGGGAAAAAACAGAAAGAACATACTTGAGGCATGGTTATTTTTGCCTCTGACTTGGACACTGCTAGCCTGGCCTGGATTCCCACCACTTTGTAAAGGCCACGGAATGGGCCACGCGGAGGTGACGTGACCCACAGTGCTCAAGTCTCTGCTCCTGATTCCTATTTTTGCTTTTTTATTAGGTATAGCTTCCAAACACTAAAATGCACACATTGTGAAAAGCCTTGTGTGCACAGTGAGTGGATAACCATGAGACTCCTGACTAATTCAAGACACAAACCTTTTCCAAAACAGCAGAGAGCTACCCCGTACCCTTCCCAGGCAATACACACCCCACAGAGATGACTAGATTAGGTTCACAGATTCTTAAGTTTACACAAACGGAGCTGTGTAGTATGTGTGCCTACTCTATGGCTCCATCCACTCCACATGGCTTTGAGACTCATCACAGTATTCCATGTTTTACCAGTTTGCTCAGGCTGCCATAACCAAGCGTTGCAGACAACATGGCTCCAACCACAGCAATCTGCTTTCTAGCCTTTTTGATGACTAGAAATCTGAAGGGCTTGGTGAAGTTGGTTTCTTCTGAAGACTCTTGCTTGACTCCTATGGCTGGCTTCTGTGGGTTTACTTGGCTTGCCTTATATGTGTATGCATGTCCTAACCTGTCTTCTCATGAGGATGTTATGCTGAGTTGAGAACCACTACATTAAAAAAAAAATCACCTCATTTTGATATAATTGTCTCTTTCAGTGTTCTGAAATACCAGAGGTTAGGGGCACTGGTATATGAATTGGAGTCCCGGAATAGATATTTAATGCCAGCTGGCTCTTTTTCCTCTGTTTTCTTCTCCTTTATTTGTCTCCACTCAGCTGAATTCACATGGGCTATTTGAATGAACCAGACATACAAAACAATCTTCTCTTTCCCACTGATTAGTTGTTGCTTTGCTAATTTGAAATAGGGTTGCACACAGCCTCAGCTTGCATCCTATAGTTGGCTTTGATCTTCCTGCCTCCATGTCCCAAGTTTTGGAATTAGAGATATGCACCCCTCTGCCTGACTTGCCCAGTGATTTACTTATTTATTACACATATGTGTGCTTGTCTGAATGATATGTGTACCACATGAATGGCTGGCATGCTGATTTATTATCAAACAGTGATAGGGTCTTTTGTTTTCTTTTATTTCATTTTGTTTTGTTAAATGTGTGTGAGTGTTTTGCCTGCATGTATGTATTTGCACCACCATGTACATGCCTGGAGCCTGCTGAGGTGAGAAGAGCTGGTGGGATTCTTTGGAACTGGAGTTACAAATGATTGTGAGCCACCACGTGGGTGCTGGGAACCAAACCTAGGTCCTCTTAACTGCTGAGCCATCTCTCCAGGACTCCAAAAAGTTCTTGATCTTGAGAGATCCCTGCCCTCTTTTTCCCATAGGCTGGTACTCAAAAGAGTACTTCACATACTTCTGACTTAGCCCCTCTCCCAATTCCTTGTCATATTGGTTTAAGATGCAAAACTGTATCAATGATTAGTCCATCACTAGCAGAAGAAGAGGCACCAGCCACTGGCTAGAAGACAGAAGGCCTCGAGCCTCCTGTTCATCTGTGGCTCTTTGATGAACTGTAGCACAGCTTATACTGAAAACAAAACATAGCGATTTATGTCTTATAAAGTCTAAAGCAATAAAATACCAAAAATTCACTTAACACCTTGTGAACAAAGTAACAAAGGTTTCTCCCTTCTGCAACTAAAGACACAGGGGAGGCAACACTATCACTAAGTCCAGTTTATTCTTGTTCATTGCTGAATCGTATTCCACTCTACTCAGGCTTTTCATTTCTCTTATTGATAGACACTTGACTTGTTTCCATTATTGCAAATACTACTGCTATCACTATCTCTCAGATATAACATTCTTTTTTTTCCCGAGACAGGGTTTCTCTGTGTAGCCCTGGCTGTCCTGGAACTCACTCTATAGACCAGGCTGGCCTCGAACTCAGAAATCCGCCTGCCTCTGCCTCCAGTGCTGGGATTAAAGGCGTGTGCCACCACCACCCGGCCAGATATAACATTCTTCAGTTGCTCTTTCCTATTGTTTTTGTTTGTTTGTTTGGTTGGTTGGTTGGTTGGCTGGGGGAAAGAGAGGGTTGGATGACTTTGAAATAGGGTCTTGCTGTATAGCCCAAGCTGCTCTCAAACTTATTGTATAACTCCAGTTCACTTTCAACTTGTGGTACTCCTGCCTCAGCTTCTGAGTTCTGAGATCAGACCAGCATATCCAATACATTCTCTCCACTACATGTTTTCTGAGAACATACATCCTTTCTAATACCTGCCATATATATTCCAAGCAGTACAGCTGCTGCACCCTACAATGTGAACTTTTGGACATAGTAGCAGATCCTGCCAGTAGTTCTCTGGTGTGCTTGTACTGAGTAGCCGTGTGGTCCCACAGGGGATGCCTGAGGTCTAGTTACTCCATACCTTTGCTGATGCTGCAATCTTACACTTATTTATTTGAGATTTTTCTCACAGAATCTAAATAATCAGAATCTAACAGAATCAGAGCAAGTCCATTTGCAAAATCCACATCCTGGGAATTGTAAAGAGTTTTGCACCTGTAGGATATTTGGCATAATCCTAACACCTCTCTGGATGTGTTAACTTTGCATAGTGAGATTAAGAATTTAAAGAATGCTGCTCTGTTGATCTTTGATGCTGCAGATAATGCCAATAAAATTATCCATGGCCTGAGCTCATTTCCATTTTAGTCAAACCTCAGGAAAGGCATATATAGTTTGACCAGGCTAACCTTTCTTGTCCTGGGAATAATTTTATTCCTGCCCACCATGTTAAAGCTTATCTTTAACAGCATCAACATGTTGGTAACCAAAATACATGGCTTAAACTCGAAAATGAACCCCCAGATAGAGTTATTAAATTAACAGGCTGGCAAGCCAAGGACAGGTAAGATTATGCACAGAGCCTTACCAACCTAAGACATAAGTGAATTGCCTTTGATAATGCATATTCCATGATGGGTAAGGAAGGCATTCTTGTCAGAATGACCTAAGAAAGGCTCAGTCTTGTTAATGAAATAAAAAAGGGGGAGAGGTGGAGAGTCTTTGGGGCTGCTTGACAAGAAGCTGACATGGGCCAAGGACAAGGAAATGGGCTGCTTCGCAGGAATATGACATTGGCCAAGAACAAGAAAGTAGGCTTCAAACAGGAATCTGACATTATACTAGAACAAAGAAGTAATTTCAGGTAGGAATCTAAATCATAGGCCACAACAAAGAAGTAATCTCAGGCAGAAATCTAAATATTAGGCCAGAACAAAGAAGTAATTTCAGACAGGAATCTAAATTTTAGGCTAGAACCAGGAAGTAGGCTTCAGACATAAAAATGACCTTGGGCTAGGATAAGGAAGTAAGTTCAGATACTTAGGTCATCCTAATAGGCCTTTAGAAACAGTGATCACGGGAGTGTTCACGTAACTGGGTTTAATGCCTGGCTTTTTCTTTGGCTATTTGTGCTTATTTTATTGCTTGTTCCTCGACTATTTACATCTATTGTATAGCTAGACCCTCAACCTTGAACTGCCCTTAATACAGACATGTAATCAAAATGGTATAAAAGCATAAAGGAAGAGCAGGTATAGAATAGGGGGTTCAAGGGAAAGGAAATGGGTAAAGGGAATGACATCTGTATTGTAAATAAATAAAATATCCAATAATAAAAAAAAAAAAGAGTTTTGCATCTAGATCCAAAGAGCTCCAACTGAGAAGAGTTCTGTACTATGATCTGACTCACTTGGTCACAGGAACCCTGGCTTTACCTTAACCCTGTCCTGTCAGAAGGAAAATCTCTATCTAGGGATTTTAATGGAAAGGTTTCTTGGAGTGGAATTGGTCCAACAAAAGGGCCTAGGGAAGCCTCAAGGACACTGGATAACTTGATACAGGACAGAATGTGGCTGATCATCTGCCACTTGCCCGCCAGAAAGCCTGGAAGGTCCCTACAGGTTTCCTAGTGTTTTCTGGTTAACAGCTCAAGCCTGGTAAGAAGAAAATCCTTAGGGTTCTTTAAGTGTAGGCCCCAGGAGTCTTCTCAAAACAGGTCCTTCAAAATAAACTTAGGACAGACCTTCCATTTCCAAATTTTCCTCCCCAACCCCACCATTTTCCCTGCCCTTTTCTAGAACCCCATAGTGTCCTTTTCCTGTATTGCAATGTTACCCTGTGTCTTCACACTGAGTGGCAGATATGGCAGCCATAATTTATCCAGGCCTCACATTCAAGGCACTCCTTCTGAGCCAGCAGCACAGAGGCCTAACTGGAAAGCAGTAAATCCTTATCTTATTCCTTACAGCAAAAGACTGAATGTATTAAAAGGGAAAATGATAAATGTATAATTAATCCTAGAGGATAAAGCCTTCTCTAAATAAATTTAAAACTCAAAAGCCATCAAGGAAATGATTCATGCATACAGATACATCAAAATCATTTCAAAGGTGAAAAAACACATTAAGAAAACCAAAAGATAAACTCCAGGTAACATAGCCACACAGAATAAAATAAAAAAATAGAATAAAAGCACTTTATAAAAGAAAATTGTAAATGCCCAGTAAACATAAGGAAAAACGTATACCACTTGAACAACAGACGATTAAGTGCAGTTTTGAATTCTGATGTGTCTTTTTGAAACCGACTGTGCTGCCGTGAGCATGGCGCCTCTGCTGAGGAAGCATGCATTTGCACGTTGCTAATGGGTGTTTGTGGATGGGCTCCTCCTAAGGATGGTTGGGTAGCTCCACCAGGTGGCGCAGTTCATACAGTATCACGTCATGAAGCTCACGGTGACCAGTTCAACTTCCAGATGAATCTGATTTTCATATTTAGATTTCTTGCCTTTTCTGTAGAGCAGTGAAAGATTGTTGTGGTTTGAACGAGAATAGCCCCCATGGATTCATGTGTTTGAATGCTTAGTCCCCAGTTGGTAGGACTGTTTGGGAAGGATTGAGGGGTGTGGTCTTCTTGGAGGAGGTGTGTCACTGGGGGTAGGCTTTGAGGTTTTAAAAGGTCACATCATTCCCAGTTAGCTCTCTCTGACTAATGGTTGTGTCTCTGAGGTAAGCTCTCAGCCACTGCTCCAGCTCCATGCATGCCTGACTGCTGCCAGGCTTCCTGCCATGATGATCATGGACCAATCCTCTAGAAGTACCATCCCCAAACTAAAGGTTTTCTTTTATAAGTTGACTTGGTGTTTTTGCTGTAACAATAGAAAAGTAACTAAGACAACCACTAAAAGGAATCCCATCTTCAACCAATATGAGAGTAGGCAGCAAACTGCAGTATGTCTACCATCATGTAATATGATATGCTTAGTAAAAGCAAAGAACTAAGCAAATGCAAGTACAACAGTGTAAGTAAATCTCTGAGATACATGACTCCAAAGTAAACTATTCGATTCACTAGTCAGTGAGTGAGCCTTAGTGTGATTGAATGACTAAAACACTTTCACCTATAAATACCATTGCCCAAATGACAGTGGCTGAAGTAGTAAAGAGACTTAGCTATTGCCCATAGCAGGGGACTCACTAGGACTAGACTCTGCACTTCCCCATTCTTGGCAGTCATTTCCTGCTCTTGGCACCACATCCACACTCAGGACAGGAAGGTAGATGATTTTATGCCAGAGAGCTCTCTTCCCATGCTTGTCTCTTACATCTTATTAGCCAGAACCATGTCACATGATCATCCATCTAGTTGCAAGAATTCTAGAAAAAGCAACACCAACTGTACTGTCTGGCTTGGCCTGATCATGGTCTGTATTCAGAGGCTACACATTGCCATGCTAAACAAACTTGTCAGCTGGGAATTTCTGAGTGCTACCCCATATTTTCTTTGAGTATCAGTGAATTAGCTTAAGCCTGAATATAATAATGTTTTAGATGAACGGATGAAGAGTCATCAGACAGCCTAGAGGTATGGCCATCTGGCAGTTTTATTGGGAGCTAAATGAAGGTGGTAAATCAGGTTGGTAACTCCAGGCAGGACAATTGAGAGAATCTGTCATGAGAGAAGATGGGGATAGTGTCTGCTCCAAGTTCCAGATTATTCCCAAAAGAAGACCAAATGGGCCCAGAAATTATCAATAACCTGATTTATGTTCTTTTAATTTATATATTTGCTTTTGTTTTTCTTAAGTTTAACCAGGTTTCTTCTAAATGAGAAAGCTGGGAGCCATCCTTTAGGACCAAGTGTGACTTTGTCCATAGTGCTGACATGCTGCTCAGAGGGATTCTGTTATGCCCAAGCTTCCAAGCTTCTGACTAGCACCAAGAAAAATGCCATCTTATACAAGACTGGGTAGGCATGTCCCAACTTCTTAGGTTCTCACATTTTCTGGCCAGTCTCTCTGTTTTAGTGAAGCTGTTATAGTTTGGATCTGGAAGATTCTACAAAACTTGATTTCTAAACCATAACACTGTGAGAAAATGGCAGAATCTTTATAAGGTGCTGGTTTGTAAAAGGTCTTAGACCACTGAAGACATGCCATAGGAGGGGGCTACCCTCTCTACACATTCTACCCTAATGTGGTTGCTCGCACAAGCCCAAATGCAATGAAGAAACAGTCATGAACTAAAACCCAAAACTGTGAGGTTAGGTAAGTCTTCCTTCTTTTTAAAGTTGACCATCTCTGGTATTTGTTATAGCAAAGGAAGGCTGGAAAACACAATTACCTTATTGAAAAATGGAACAAGTGGAGCCACAAATTCAAACATCTCTTTTAGGCCTAAATACTTGTTCTCTTCCATGCCTACAGTTGTAGGATTTACTTCAGAAATTTCAGGGATCTGAACAACTGGCTTCAAACCCCAGCTTCACCACCAGTAGCACCCTGACTTTGAAGGATTTGTTTAACCCTTTGAATGCATTTATTCATTCAACAAACACTACCACTCTGCAGGAACCAGGGTCACTTGCTTTCTCTTTCATGGAGTCACGGTAACTCGCATGTTACCCTTTGTCCTTGTCACCTCAGTGGCCACTGCATGACCTTCTCTGTGCACTCTTCTCTGGGATGTTCCTCTTCACTCTCATCTGTCTTGTTTCACCAGCTCCAGTCCACAGTTCTAGTTGTCCCTTACAGAGTATCCATCACCCTCCAAATGCCTGTCTGCAAGGATGCTCAGCTTCACTCAGAGCAAACATGATGTGGATTTTAAAGGATAAAGCATCTTTACTCATGAGATTAACAAAGCAGGACTCTGAACAGCTATGTCTAAGTGGCCCTCAGGTGCACAACAGGAGTGTGCTTGGTAAAAACCCTTTGAGGTTAAAAAAATTAGCACAGGGCTGGAGAAATGGTCCTGAGTTCAATTCCCAGCAAACACATGATGGCTCACAACCATCTGTAATGGGATCCAGTGCCCTCTTCTGGTGTGTCTGAAGACAGCGACAGTGTACTTATATACATAAAATAAATAAATAAATCTTTTTTAAAAAGAAAAGAAAATTTGGTACAACCAAAATCTTAAGAATTTAATTCTAGAGATAGTCTAGAATTTAATTTTAGAGATAGATTTGAATGCTTGGTCATCAGGGTGTGGCACTATTTGAAAGGATTAGGAGGTGTGGCCTTATTGGAGGAAGTGTGTCACTCAGAATCAACTTCAAGGTTTCAAAAGTTCTAGCTAACCTGCTTGCTCTCGCTCTCTCTCTCTCTCTCTCTCTCTCTCTCTCTCTCTCTCTCTCTCTCTTTATCTCTTTCCTGCCTGCAAATCCAGATGTAGAACTCTCAGCTCCTTCTCCAGCACCATGTCTGCCTGTGTGCAGCTGTGCTCCCCACCATAATGATAAAGGACTAAACCTCTGAAACTGTAAGCCAGCAAACCCCCCCCCCAGTTAAATGCCTTTTCCTTTATAAGAGTTGCCACGATCATAGCGTATTTTCACAGCAGCAGAACACTGACTAAGACAGACACTCTAAGAAAAATTGTTTAGAAATCTTCTGGGAAACCTTGAAAAGAGAAGAGGTTCAAGTGCCATCCACTTCTCTTCTCCACAGCCACCTACCTGAAGCATGGCCTGGTGGCTGGATCTGGAGCAGCTCCTTTGTGACCACGGAAATGGCACAGAGAACTCACCAGGATTTCACTAAGCCACTAAACCAATGCCAGCATCTGCTAGATTTCTCATTACATGAGAAAAATAAATCTCTATTTGTTTTAAATGCCAGTTGTGTGTATTTTCAATCACATGTAGCCAAAATGAGCCCCTAAATAACTTTATGTGTGCAAGGATATTTTAGCAATAGTGTTTACATAGAAATATTCTAGATTTCTGGTTATAGGGAGCTGTTTAATTAAGTTATGAATTGTGCATATGTAACAATACATAGCTGTGTAAAGGAGATGGATTTTTAGTACTAAGATGAAGTGGTAGCTAAGATACTTTTTTAAAGAAAAGAAATCCCACTGTTATGACATTTATATAAAGTTGGATTTTTTTAAAAAAGAAATGTGTGTGTGTGTGTGTGTGTGTGTGTGTGTGTGTGTGTGTGTGTGCAGGTGTCTGAAGGGGCCAGCTTATCTGGAATTGTAAGCAGCCTGACTTGGGTGCTGGAATTGAATTTGGGTCCTTTGCAAGTGTTCTTAACTGCTAAGCCATCTCTCCAGCCCCCATAAAATCGTGTGACAGACATAGAACATGTAAGGGCAAATATGTAAGAATCTAGCTCAGCACTGGGGACTGGGCATGGTCACTTGGGGTCAGGAGTGAGAGAAAAATGTGCTAGTCACTACACCTTGTGTTGTTTGAATATTATGTGTATGCATTTTTGTCTTCCCACAGACCTGTTGGTTAGAGTTGTGCAGTGCTTTAGCTGAGAAGAGTGGGGCAGGATAAGAAGATAAGGGGAGAGAGAAAGAGAGGGAAGGTCAACTGTTCCCATGATTCCTGCCACAGCTTTACTACTGAATGCAGACTGAGAGACCTGAACCTGAATTTGCAGTCCAGAGCCCTGTGGTAAGAAACACCTTTATTTTCTGTCCACCCACTAAGCACATTACATATGGAAGTTTCCCTGGACTCAGCTCACTGCCAACTGCAGCTCTGCTGTTCTGATGTAGTGTGTGCTTCATAGTGTGTGCTGGCTGTCAGCCAGCAAGGCCCCCTCAGAGGCCCTGCCATTTTTGAAAATAGGAAAAGTGCCAAGTCCTACTTTCTTTCCTCTGCCTCAACTCCTCTTCATTAAAATCTGGTGCCCCTTATCTCCCTAGAAAGACATGCCAGATCCTGCCCCTTGCTCCATCAAGCACCACACTGGCCACTCTCCACTCACTGCCCTCCCTTCTAGTCACCATGTTTGGTAATTCCTCCTACCCACACACAGCATGGCTCACAAGCCAACTGCATGTTAAAAGATGTGAATGCGGTCCTTACATTAATCAGTGTTCCGTTGCTGTGATGAGACATCATCATAATCACGGCAATGCTTATAAAGGAGCATTGGATTGGGATTTGCTTACAATCTCAGAGGGTCAGTCCATAATCATCATGGCAGGGAGCATGGTGGCATCCAGGCAGACATGGTGCTGGGGAAGGAGCTGAGAATTCTACATCTGGATCCACAGGCATCAGCAAGAGAGTGACACTGGGCCAGGCTTGGCCTTTTGAAACCCCGAAGCCCACCCCAAATGACACACTTTCTCCAACAAGGCCACACCTCCTAATCCTTCTCAAGTAGTGCCACTCCCTGATGATTAGACATTCAAATATATGAGCTTCTGGGGGATATTCTTATTCAAATCACCACTGTGCCATGCTCCATGTGATCATGTCTGCTTTCTTCCATAACCTGTTTTTCTACATCTCTGAAGCCATGTCCTGCTCCAGACCTGGTCACCCCTTCCTCAGCATAGTCACAGGATTCTCTAAGACCAATGTGACTTTTCAAACACTGATGTCAGGGCATAATTTTTAAGAATATAAACTTGGTACATGACATACAGACAGATGATAGATAAGCAAATACATATTACAAGCCCCCATCAGATCAGATTCCCCACTAAAGCCCCTCAGGCTCCTCAAGGCCCCATGACACTGCCGCATGTCTCTGAGCTGTCTCAAGGCCTTGAAATCAATGACGCTTTCTGGAAAATACCATAGCTTTACATCTCTGTCATGTACACACACTCTTTGTTCTCCACAAACACTAAGAATGTTGTTTTACTTCTTGATTGAACTCTTCAGATACCATTTAGAGGCATCCTCTTTCAGGTGGTACCTGTGACCACTCATCTAACAGAGCCCAAGTTCTTGAAGGAGAGACTTTTGTCATTTAACTTCTATTGACTTCTATCTCTGAAGTCTAGAAACATGTCAAATAAATGAGAGAGGTTCTCAGGAAGTGTGTTTTTATTGTGGTTTGTGTTTTTGAGGCAGAGTCTCATTATAGTATCCCAGGCTGGCCTCAAACTTTCCATCCTCCTGCCTTAGTCTCCCAAGTGCTGAAATTACAAGCATGTTCCAGCATGGTCTTTTGTTTAGTAAATGTTTGTTGAAACATCAAATGAATAAGCTAGTGGGGTCTCAGTAAAATAAAATGAGACATGTAGGAATTTCCTGAAAGCATGCCAGGTACACAGATTTCTACCAAATTCACCTGAATTCCCTTCTGCCTCTCTCCTACAACTCACTCTTCCCAGGTCTCCCAAGCCTTTGCGTAAAAGCAGGGTTCCCTTGGTAGTAAAGATGCACATGCTTCTGGTGCTTGCCTCTCTACTCACACAGGACATCCTGTCCCTGCTCAAAGTCCCCAGAGTGACTGTCATACAAACCCATCTGCTGCCTTCAATGCATTGTCACACCTACCAAGTCTTCCCTCTTCTGCCTTAGAGCCACCTCTAGGATGTACAAAGCCACTCTACACACACACACACACACACACACACACACACACACACACACACACGCACACAGGCACACACGCACACAGGCACACTCACACATGCATGCACATGCACATGCACATGCCACACACAGGAACACACACAGGCACACATACACACACACACACACACACACACACGCACACACACACATACATGCACGAGTGTGTGCACATTCACATGAATGTGCATACTCCTAGCCTCAGCACCAATCCTGACACTTCTTGCTTGCATTCATAGTTTCTCATTCCACCAGGCTTGGCAGAGGCCTGAGGCAGGTCCAGAGTCAAAAGAGTGCTCTCCCTATCCCTTACGCCCACTCTGCCCTGTCTTCTCATTCTTTCATCACTGCTAAACATCTCTGAGTTCAGTGGACTCTGTCCACACCAGCAGATGAACAGGGTGTGAATCTTGGGGGCCGGAAGGACTCTGCTGGGATGTGGATCCCAGTAGCTATCCAGAGCCAAGTGCCCACAGATTACTCCCTCTAAATCTGAACCGTGACCAAGGAAAAGAAAACAGAAGCAAGAGGGGCAGTCGGCATGGGGACAGGACGTCCTTTCCAGTCACTTCCAGTTCAGTCAGGGGCTTAGTCTAAAAGAGGCAAACTATGTGTTTTTCACTGAAAGAAAAAGGCCATAAAATTAAATGTGATTCATATTTGGCACTGTGGAACAGGGGCAGTGGCCCTTCACAGGGTGACTAGAAAAGGGTCGGGTTAAAGGGGACAGAGCCCCTGTGGTCTGCAGAGGAACAGATCACATCCAGGAACAACTTGGAGCCTAGTCCCTGTACCAAGCAGAGTAGCCAGCACTAGCTACTGTCAGCGCTCAGTTTCCCAGCTGCAAGTCCACACTGGCTGCTTATATCTCAGAGAGGGGAAGGACATGGGCAGCCTGGGAGCTGAGGCCACTGCAAGGATGTCTGCCTCCAAGGGAGGCGGCACTACCAGGAGCAACACTGAGTTCTGCCGAATCTGTTTCGGCTCTGCTGGGCTCCACACAGCACAGCATCCCATCAGTGTGATGGTCCTCTGTCTTAGTTACTGTTCTATTGCTGTGAAGAGACACCATAGCCAAGGCAACTCCTAGAGTTTTAGAGATAAGTCCATCACCATGGTGGGGAGCATGGTATCAATCTGAAGGACATGGTGCTCAGAGTTTTACATCCTGATTCATAGGCACACAGAGAAAAGGATACTGAGCCTGGGGCAGACTTTTAAAAACCCGACGTCCATCCTAGTGACACACACCCTCCAACAAACCACACCTCCTAATCTTTTCAAATAGTGCCACTCACTGGTGACTAAGCATTCAAGTCTCTGAGTTTACAGTTTACAGAGGGAGTTATTCAAACCACCGCGCCCTCTGAGAAGGCGGGGACTCTTTGCTGTGATCATCTAGGGATCAGAGTCAAGACCTATGAATATTAATGAATAAATAAATAATACGTTTTTTAAAAGAGAGTCAATACGGTGTAATCATCACAAACCCTAGCTCTTCTCTCTTCTGGTTACTTCAGAAGCTTCCAGATAGACTCAGCACTTTACCAGAATCTGCCTCAGAGGACAAGAACCTTCTGTGAACAGTCCATTCCATTCCTCCACTTCCTCCAGGTCTGGAGACTCAGATGCCTGGATTTGGATAACAAGAATAGTGGAGACCGTGAAGACCCTGGAGAGTTGCGATGAGCATGTGATCACAGCATGGGAGGGAGAGGAGAGGTAAGGAAGCCCCCAAAGAAATAGAAGGCAGTAAAGGAGCCCAGAGTCATCTATTTCCATTGGCAGAATCCCTGCAAATGTGTGGTTGTCTCCAACAGCCAGGCAAGGCTGGTGTAAGAAAGGAAAATCCAGAGAGGCTTTGCTTGAATACAGCTTGTTGGTGAGCTGCTGTATAAGGCAACACAGACAAAAAGAATGCACAGGGATTTTTGTGATTATGTTTGGGGGAAACAGTCATTTATTTGGTGAGCTGCACAATCATGAGCCTCTATCATGACGGGAAACTATGAGCATCTTATTGATCAGTGACTGCGCCTTTGCTGTTGGGGAAGCAGAAGGAAGAAAGGAAAGTGTTCTCGTTAGGGTTTTAGTCAACTTGACATGAGCTCAATGGAGAAAATGCCACCACCAGATTGACCTTTAGGCAAGTTTTCTGTGGGGCATTTTTTTCAGTTAATAACTGATGTAGGAGGGACCAGCTTATCGTGGGTGGTACCACCTTAGGTAGTCCCGGGTTCTCTAAGAGAGCAGGCTGAGCAAGCCAGTAAGCAGCACTCCTCCATGGTCTCTGCTTCAATTTCTGCCTGCAGATTCCTGCCTTTCATTTACGCCCTGGCTTCCCTTTGTAGTGGACTAAATGGGAATGTGTAAACCAAATGAACTCAAGTTCTTCTTGGTTGTGGGTTTCATGACAGCAGCAGAAAGTGAACTAAAGACAGAGGGGGAAGCCCCTAAGGGTGGCATGGCACAGTGGACCATCTCCCAGGGGCTTCCACTCACTAACTAGGGCTATCTCCCTTCAGAGAACCTGCTTCTCTGAAGCACTGCTGGTCAGCCCTGGGTCCATTTATCCAAGAAAAGACTCTGCCCTAGCCTTCAGCCATGGAGTCATGGAGTCCTCCTAAACAGCCTCTCTCTCTCTCTCTCTCTCTCTCTCTCTCTCTCTCTCTCTCTCTCTGTGTGTGTGTGTTTGTCTCTGTCTCTCTCTGTGTGTTTGTCTCTGTCTCTCTGTGTGTCTCTCTCTGTCTCTCTGTCTCTCTGTCTCTTTCTCATCTGTTTCTGTATGTGTTTGTTTCTGTATGTGCTTATAGGGGGAGGTTTTGTGTATACATGTGCTGTGTGTCTGTGTGTTTGTGTGTGTCTTTGGGAGGGTTCTGTGTGTCTTTGTATGTATGTGCTTGCGTCTGTGTGTTTGTGCGGGTGGTGTGTGTGAGAGAGAGTATTTCTGTGTGTAATTGTGTATGACTGACCATCAGGGTGGACACTATTCTGGCCACCAACATGACCATGAAAGTGACCAGTATGGTTGACTATATCAATGACCACTATAGTGACCAATGTACCTGAATAGCTCAGTGACACCGCAATGATCAATACTACAGTGACTGTCATGGTCAGTTGTAGTGTCCACTGTGACTGTCAGTCATAGTGGTCACTGTGGTAGTAATTTACGTAGTCATTCTAGTGGTTACTGTGGTGGTCACTTGCAGTATACATTGTTGTGCTCGGCCATCATGGTCAGTGCCGTGGTCAGTGTTAGTGTACACTGTATTGGCAGTTATAATGGTCACTGCGGCAGTCATTACTGTGGTAACCCATAGTGATCACTGTCATATTCATCTAGTGGTCACTTGTGGTCACTGTGGTGGTCACTTTTACTGTCTTCTGTGGTGGTCAATCACAGTGGCCACTATGATATCTGTAACATTCACTGTGATAGTTAGTTGTAATGGTCACTGTCACGGTCACTTATAGTGTTCACTGTGATGGTCAGTCATAATAGTCACTGTGGTGACCAGTTGTACTGTTCCCTCTGATGTACAGTCATAGTGGTCACTGTGGTGGTCATTGATGTATGCAGCCATATGATGACTTTTATGGTTACTATGGACATCAGTTGTAGTGTCCTCTATGGTGGTCAGTTGTAGTGTCCATTATGTTCAGTCATTGTGGTCACTGTGGTGGCCATTAATATTGTCAGTCATAGCCATCGCTCTAGTGGTTACTCTGGTGGTCACTTGTAGTTACCACTTTGACTGACCATCAATAAATATGGTCACTGTGGTGATCATTCATGTGGTCAGTCATAGTTTTCACTGTCGTGTGTGTGTGTGTGTGTGTGTGTGTTAGGATTTCTATTGCTGTGATGAAAAACCATGACCAAAAGGCAAGTTAAGGAGAAAAGGGTTTATTTGGCTTACACTTCCATATTATTGTTCATCATGGAAGGAGGTCAGGACAGGAACTCAAACAAAACAGGAACCTGGAGGCACCACCACCAAGCTTACAACCCAATCTTATGGAACCATTTCTTAATTTGCTCCTCTCAGATGACTTTAGCTTGTGCCCAGTTGACACAGAAACTATCCAGAACAGTGTGTGTGTGTGTGTGTGTGTGTGTGTGTGTGTGTGTGTGTGTGTGTTTCTGGATGAGAATCCCAGGTTTGACAAGGTCAGGCTCAGTGATGAGCCATTGCCCATCTGGGGCCTCGTCACCCTCCGTTACAACAAGGAGAGCCATGGTGCCTTCGCTGTCGCGGGTTATGTTAGGACAAAGTAAGGTAAATGTAGAAAAAGTTCTTTGGGAACTTCAATGTTGTGAAGGTTTATTGTGATTATTATTCATGTCTGATTTTGCCGCCTCTGTGGAGCCCCAGCTTCAGTTTGTGCCTACGCGATGCCAAAACAACCAGTCAAATCCATCAAAAAGTCACTCAATCGAGTGGGAAAAATGCAGAAAGCACTGGTTTATATTATCAAAAAATAAAGCCAAAGGCAGATCCCTGGTGTTTTTGAGAACATGCACTGGATTGTTCCAGGCACTGTTTTGATTTTTCCTGGGGCCTTTACCTCCTGTGAACCAGAAAACAGTAACAATGGGGAAAACCAAGGACCTTAGTTGTTTCCCAGGAGCAAGTACCACCTTAAGACACCAGACTTAAAAGCAGGAATGGAAGACAGAAATTCTCACAGGATAACCCATCTCTGCCACTTGATCCTCATAGTTTAGGCCAGGGGCTGTCTTCTGATGGGAAGTTCATCTGTCCAGCAACCTTGGGAGACCTCCATGTGAATTAGAGGGAAGCCAAACCAGCAAATGCTACAGGAGCCCTACCCTACCATGTGGGGCAGTACCCTCAGATGGGGCCATACTAGAAGGGCTGGCATTTGGGAAGAAAGGTTCTGAAAGAAGAGAATCCTTGTAAAACTATACTGTCCCAAAAGGAGTGCTTCAGTGTAGCTGTTAAAGCCAGTTACATTTTCTCCATGTGGACAGTCCCACTAAGCATTTTGCTGAGGAAAACCGGAGAGATCTAATTTTTAAGGGGGTGGGTTTTATGTATGGGAGCCTCCCTCACACACCGTTCTCCTTAGGATGAATCTGACTCAGGAATGAAACCTCTGGATCTAAGTGGAGACATATATGAGAGCTAACCCATGCCTCGTCCTGACTTGAATCCCTTCCCCAGCATGTATGTGCTTCTGCTCATTCGCTGGAACAGCGGCAGGTGCAGAAGGGAAGCAGAGGCCAACAGCTCAGCCAAAGGGGTCTATCATGATGGAGGGGGTCTGGAGCTATCCAAGGTGGTAGTATCTACAAGGTAGATCTTGAGATAGTGATTAGAAAGGGGACTGTGTTAAAAACCAAAGTATCTGTATCCGAACATTAATTTTGTTAATTATTATTAGAATTATTGTACTGGACTTGGAAGGGTAAGAATTGTTTCTACTTCTGTGTACACACAGAACCAACCTTCCCATACTTCCAATCTCCCACACCTGCCACCCTATTCCTGGGATGCCCTGTCAGATGCTAGGGTCTTCTAGGCTTGAGTGGGAGTCATAATAGCAAGGACAGAAGATTCAATTCCACTGCAGCAGTGCACATTTATGACTGACAGCAGCAGTGTGCAGATACTCCATCTCCCTCACCACACAGGAAGGAAACTCCGAGGTGTGTGCTCTCCACCAAAGCCCAGAGTCCTCCAGGGAGCTTAACTGCAGCCTCTATAACTCCTCAGAAATGCTCTTGTTGAGTGCCCACCCCGACCCTCCACCCCCACCCCCACCCCCAACCTGCCCGGTCTCTCTTTCCTGTTCTTAATTCATGCAATAGCATGCAAATAAACGATTTGTATTTAAGCCTTAATTTCAAGGTCTACTTCTTAGAGAATGCAAATTGGGGTAATCACATATATTTTTATTATCTCTGAGATTATGGTTTGCAGCATTTAGTCCTCTAAGAGACTAAGAAAAGAGAAATTATTACCAGTTTTCAGATGATGGAACCAAGACTCCAAAAGCTGAAAAATTAAAGTTCATGTAACTATAAAGGGTTCTCCTGGCACTGCTGGGTCCTAGCACAGTGCTCTGCCTTAGCTCACTCCCTCTCTAAATAAACCCCATATAGTGATGTAGTACTAAGTTCATGATGTCAGCATTCCTAAAGGAGCCGATACATTCTCAAAGACTCTGTTGTCAAGACTGTATATTCCCGTTACCTTTACATTTAAACAGCCTAGTATTGGGCCATAAGCGTGGAGCCTTGCTACTTATTCTCCCGTAACTGGAAAACACACCTGTAAAAATGAACACAGACATAACCTTTGTTGGTGGAAAACATAAATAACAAAGTGTCTTCATTTGGGTTGTTATGGCTGTGATGAACACCATGACCAAAGCAAGTTTATCACCAAAAGCAGCGAGGACAGGAACTCAAGCAGAGCAGGAACCTGGAAACAGGAGCCGATGCAGAGGCCATGGAGGGGTGTGGCTTACAGGCTTGCTCTTCCTTACTCCGCCTACTTTCTCTTACAACCCAGGAGTCCCAGACCAGGGATGGCACCACCCACAGTGGTCTGGGCCCTCCCCACTCCCCCCATCAATCACTAATTAAGAGAATGTCCTACAGGACATTCATGCCTACAGCAGATCTAATGGAGTCATTTTCTTAATCGAAGTTTCCTCCTCTCAGAGGACTTTAAAATGTGTCAATTTGACATAAACTAACCTGAACATAAAAAAAAACCAAAAAACAAAAAAAAACAAAAACCTAAACTAGTGGGCTGTGTAGATCTCCGCAGGAAGAGCGGAGTCCGCAGCACTTCCGCATTTGGTCTGTCTTGGACATCCTCTCAAGCCCATGCTGCCTGCTCATCTTCCCAAAGACACTGTGGCACTGTCTACCCCACCTTTTCAACCAGGGGACGTGGCAGTCAACACTGATCTTTCTTCTCTTCCGACAAGATCGCACTACATGCCTTAGACTGGCCTTGAACTTGAGATCCTCCTGCCTCAGCCTTCCAAGGATCACAGACCGATTTGTTTTTTCTTTTACTTCAACTGTGAAAACTTCCCCCAAGGCACTGAGTTATCAGCAGTGCTTAAACTGCTCCCCTCTTATGGTGATTTCCCATCTCAGAAAAGCATCCTGTGCCTTTGCTTTTGTCCCTTTCCTGTAATGGGAATGCTCTCTTCAGGAGTCCCATTCTCCACTGTGACCTGATACACGGCATCCTAGAAAAACGTCCTTATCTTTGCCTCTCTACTAACAGTTTTTCCCATAATTCGTGTAAGTCCTTTATCACTCCCAACATGTATTTAACTCTGCGGGTCAGTTAGTGTTTGTACAAATCATAATGTGTATGAAAGATGCAAGTCGAAGAGGGAAAAACTCAAACAAGGAAAATAATTCAAGGAGCTGTTAGGCAGTCCTGCCCCTGGCCATTTCTCTCCACAAAGGGGAGCAGTGTTACCAGTTTCTTGGGCCCTTTATAAAAAAACAGTGTGCACAGTATCTACAGTTGCTCAAGCACACACACACACACACACACACACACACACACACACATCTATTTCTTTACATGTATGTATGTATGTATGTATGTATGTATGTATGTATGTATGTATGTGCTGGCTAGTTTTATGTCACCTTGACATAAGCTAGTCATCTGAAAGGAAGAAAACTCAATTGAGAAAATGCCTCCATAAGATCCAGCCAAGGGCTACACCCTGCACAGCGTGCTCCTGAAAATCTACCTTAAGTGACACAGGAATGAAGAAGCAAGAGACACCGAAGAAGTGAGAGGCGTACATACAGAAAAGCTTGGATCCAGTGGGCTGTGCTTGCTCTGGTGGAGGGCACTGGGCAACCTGGAAACTCAGAACATATTATGTACAGAACAAGGAGACAGCTTAGCTAGTTTTGGTATGAGGTCTCTGTCGTAGAGCAGACTCAGGTTGTAGTCATCCTAAAGGGGGAAGCTGTGATTGCTAGCTTCTTTCACACACTGTCAAAATCTACACATGTACTGGAGAATGCTTTGCCTATCCCTGAGTCTGAGTCGGGAAAGGCTTTGCTATTCCCATGGGTGTGAGTCCTTGAGAGGGCGGTGACCATGTCAACAAAACACATTCACTCATCCCAGACTTTACCCATTTCCCCACAGCTCCAGCTGCAGAGGAGGACTTACTGGTGTATGAGACCATAGATTCAATCCCGAGCACCACAAAAAGCAATTAAGACTAAAAATAACAGAATGGGGTGACATTAGCAACGCCACAGAGTACAGACAGACCTCTGAAAATCCTCTCACATAACAATAATGAGGAAACTGGCAACTTTTTCAGGACTCTGAAATTTAACCAGGGCGTATATTAGTCACATAACAGTTATTCAAAAACAGGAGTGAATCTCATCAAGAACATTGGATTCGCTGGCATTTCCCTTTCCCATCTGCCCTCTCTAGGCCTCAGGGGTCTTTGTGGCCACAGTCTAAAGGGGCAGCTGCCATCCCCACAAGAGAAGGAACAAGGCTAAGCACAGCCTAATCCTCGGGCCTAAGGAACTCCAGTTTTCTGTCCTGTCTGGTAACTCCAGGGAAGATCCTTCTGCAAGTATGTCTGCTCTGGTCTTTGTTCAACTCAGAGGACATTAAAACACAACTAACCAAACAAAGCACTCCCCAGTTCCAGCCCCACCCCAGAAGCCCCTCTCCCATGCCTTTACCAGGTTCTCCTTAGACTTGTGCCTAACAGCATTTCTCTTTTGCATCTTCTAGGTGCCATCCTACCCAGACTGATACCCTCACTCCTCTCCACAGTACTCCTCCTGGACATCTAAGAACATCTCCAACCAGCTGCATCCTAGATACAACTCCTGACTCCAAGTCACTAGCCAGTACCCGTCACCACCCAGCTAGTTATACAACTCGGAAACTTGTGATCCATCCATGACACCCAAATCACCCTCCTCATCCAACATCAGGAGCCTTTTCATATTGCCTCCAAATATCTTTCAAATCTGCACATTTGTCTGCCTCTCAACGTTGCTGCCAGTTCCTGCCTGGATATGCACACAGCTCTGCCTTGGTCCTCCTGTCGCATCTGTAATAAAGCCTCACTCTTTACCACAGTTTCTCTCCTCCAGCAGCCATGAGATCTCTGGCCTCACAGCCTTTGCTTTCGACTCCTTCTTGTCCCCACTCTCTACTGTGAATCTCAAGAAGCTGCTTCCACGTTACCTTGGCCTGCGGGATTCTTATTCTGATTCATCATTAGCTAAACCATCTTGCTCACTTATTTGCTTGGCTGTCCGTAAACACCGAAGCCTTCTCTGCTGTGTTCATTCCCTTATTGCCTACAGCAACATTCCAAGGCCTACCTGGATCAGAATCTAGAGAGTATCTGCTTGGATCTCCAGGTTCTCATAACAAGGAATTGGACCATAGATACATGGACTATAGTTAAAAAAAAAAAAAAAAAGAAGAAGAAGATAGTTGATTAAGAGACCACTTCTGAGAATAAAAATAGCCAACTTGCTGGGGAAAGTTAGCTCAAAGGCCCTGGCCCTCTGCGGGTCACTAATTTTTTTGGGGGGAGGGGGGGTTTCGAGACAGGGTTTCTCTGTGTAGTTCTGGCTGTCCTGGAACTCACTCTGTAGACCAGGCTGGCCTCGAACTCAGAAATCCACCTGCCTCTGCCTCCCAAATGCTGGGATTAAAGGCGTGTGCCACCACTGCCCGGCTGTGGGTCACTTACATAGCACCCACCTTCTTCCATGTTTATAGACAGGGCTCAGGGATTTTCTCCAGCTGCTGAGCCACTTACCTGTGGTCCCTGGTCGGGAGAAGAATCCAGCCTTTTTTTATTGGTTTCTTTTATCTTTTAATCTTTATGACTCTCTTTCTTGGGCCTGCTCTGCTGCCATATCCTTACACAGGTGGGAGGAATGTGATGCAGGTGTTTAACAAATATTTTGTTAAATGATTATAGTCATTTACATAAAAATGCCTCCCATAGGGAGTGGCACTATTAGGAGATATGGCTTTGTTGGAGGAACTGTGTCACTGGGGGTGGGCCTTAAGTTTTCAGATGCTCAAGCCAGGCCCAGTGTCACTCTCTCTTTCTGCTGCCCACCAATCCAGATGTAGAACTCTCAGCTACTTCTCCAGCACCATAGAGAGAAAGTCTTGTGTATTGTACGCATGTATCACCTGTCAATCAAAAAAAAAAAAAAAACTCTCTCTGGCCTATAGGAAAGGTTAGAATAGAAGGTGGGACACCCAGGAAGCAGAAAGAATTCTGAGATAGAGTCAGGCTTTGGAGACTCACTCAGGTAGATGTGATAAGTTGGACTCATGGTACTTGAGCACAAGTATTCAGCCACATGGCAGAATATAGGTTAAAATAAATGGGTTACTTTAAGTTATGATCTAATGAGAGAAGAGCTTGGACCTCCCAGAAATAAAGACATTTTCCCTTATTTCCTAAGGACATTTTGCCCTAGGAAAGATATGTTCTGTTAGTCAATGTAAGAACCCAGAGTTAGAGTTGAGGCAGGGTTGTTTGCTTTTATTCTTCCAGGAAAAGGAAGCATCCAACTGAATGAATTCAGAGATCACTGAACAAGAGAAACATCTAAAGAATAATACCATTAAGCTTATTAACTATATTGCACATTAATTATCAGCTTGGCAATGCAGAATACAAAATGCCTTTTGTCAGAGGAGATAAATAAATCAAATAAACACACATGTCATAGAGACAATGTGATACTGTTTTAAATTTAAAAAAGACAAGAAATCAGTGCCAATTGACATGTAAATATGTCATCATAGTATCCAACTGGATACACTGACAGACAATTGTCTAGTTTTAAACGGCATGGAAATTTCTGAATTCTTTGGAGACTCATCTGTGTCATATGATGTTTTTCTGGAAACTGTCTTATGAGAGAATATTTTTGCTGAAGTAGACATGTGGGAGGATGTTTTGTTAAGGACAGTCATGTGGTGTTTTTCTGAAAGCTGCCTGGTAAAAAGGGCATGGGATGTTTTGCTAGAGTGGACACTTGAGAGGACATGTGATGTTTGGAAAAGGTATAAGTATAACCCAACAGACAGTAAATGATGCTGTGGTATTGGTTCACCTTACCAGTCTTTGCTGGTGCTGGTCTTCACTGGCCATGCTGTGGCACTGGTTCACTGTGCCTTCTTTGCTTATCATCATTTGATGTGACTTCATAGAGAGAAACGCTCTAAAAAGCTTCTCATGAGATTCTGGCAGCTTCTTTCCACTTCTGTGGACTTAAGCCAATTGACAAAGACTCACGGCTTCTTTTGGTTCAAACTGCCATTGCTGTTTCATGAATGGTGTTTGCAAGTGGATTGAGTGGCAGCTGCTGATTCATTTGAACTGAACTGCTGATATCCTGACAATGAAGACTGAAATCACCCAAAAGAACTATTTCTAAACAGGTCCACATCCCTCTTTGCCTTATTAACCTTTCTTTTCCACTACCTCTGGTGGGTGGTGGGCTAGAAGGGAGGCTAAATCATTTAAGAATTCCTACTAATGTAGGTTTTAAAAAATATACAAGCCTACACAGCCTAGCGCATGGCACATAACCCAGACCAAGGCCTCTGAGCAAATACAATATTGCTTGAGAGAATGCTTATGCACTAAAATTGAAAGGAATTTAAATAAAGTTGAATACAGAGAAAAATATAAAATTAAAGGAGAGCAAGGTGAAATATTTAAATCCACATAGATAGTAATCTCCAAAGAAGGGATAAAAAACAAAAATCGATATAAATGTTTTTAAGGGTTCATAAATACTAAATAAATAAACTTATGCCTTAAATCCCAGTACTTGGGAAACAAAGGCAGAGACAGGTTCCTTGTAAATTCAAGGCCAGCCTAATCTGCAGAGCAAATCCAAGTCAGCCCAAGTTACATATAAGTGTCTCAATAAATAATAATAAATACATGTCATCAAAAAGAACGATATTTGGACTCCATGCAATCTTATTTAAAATTATCAAAATGAAATGGTTATATGTCCAATGGTAATGGTGGTATTATACATTCCTTTTTTAGAGAGGTCAAAATGGAGCAGACCTGGATAGAAAAGGGGCTGCTAGATTGGATAAGTCTATACTTTCAATGACTACTGGACAAAGGATATGCTGTGTTGGAAGTCAGTCCTTGTGGTTTTGTCAGCAGAAAAGGAGAAAAGGAGAAAAGGATTTGGATTCCATCCAAAATAATAAAATCCAGATTTAACAGAGGGGGACTCTGTGAAGATCTTGGCTACATACAAGAAGAAACAAATCAAAATCAATACAGGTAACCTGTATAGGCGATCCTGCTATCTAGAAACAGCTCTGAGACTGGCTGAGACAAAAAAAAAATGTCTTCAGCCAAATCTTTAGCTTACATAGCCAATAAATCTTGACTGCAGAGTTCTCATAACTTTTTATTGCATGCTATCCTTTCATATGGCATGGATGAAGTTTTATATTGCAGTTTGGTTAAAGGATCAAACTAACTTCTAAAGAAAGACAGTTGTCTTCACACCTGCTCAGAGAGCAGAAAATCTTTACTTGATCTGTGCACACAGCACATCCCATACAAATGTCTTTATAGAACTATATACTGCTTGTAAGAAGTTTGTATGTTGCAGAACGGAAGGCCAAGAAAGCAGCCCTGACAAGATCCATGATCAAGGATGCTAGGACATCTGATCCTACCTCAGCCTGCTCAGATACTGTTTCCTTGAGAGACTTGCTCACAGAACAGCTTCAGGAAGGCTTCATTCTGACCCCAGATGACCTTATTTTGCCCAGCCTTATAGACTGATCCAGTCAGGACTTTAATTGAGCCCTGAATTTTCTCAGCACACAGAGACTGGACAACAAATGTTACAGCTAGCTTTCTTAAGATTAACCATTTTTCTGATTTTCTTGGATCCCCAAAAAAGAATTCTATGTCCAAAATCAGCAGAAAGCAATTATAAGAAGACTGCTTTCCCAGTCCCCTAAATTGGGGAGTATGGTTTTGGTCATTTTATAAATTATAGACATGTTGTCATTTAAGGAGATTGTCACAAATAGATTGTTATTGGAGGAAACAAAAATAGGAAAGATAGACTCAGGTATCTCTATCTTTCCTTTCCTTTTCTCTATCCTTTTGTTCTTAGATAAAGGGAGGAGGTTGCTACAAAAAAGAGGGGAGTGTAGAATTATCATATAAAAATAATAGAATAAAAAGTAGATGATTGAATCTACTCCTGAGCTTAGAGTTATTGCTATTCTCAAATAAGGTTATTTTTGTTACATTGTTATAAAATGTGTATTGATATAGATTTAAGGTTTTTATTGTTATGAATCTTTGTATATTGATACAAATTTAAGGTTAATTTTGTTACAATACAATATATGTATGTTTTGACTCTTATATAGTTGCTGTGCCTTGCAGCTCATTTGAACATGCAAAGTTTAATTCCAGTCCATTTAACAGCTGCTATGGCAAACTATTAGGGATAGTTAAGAAATGCAAGGTAATGATCAGTCAATCAAACTCATTGTTATGTCAGATACTAGTCTGGATTATCATAGAAATATGCATCTTGGGTTGAACAGATAATAAATAGCTAGAAACAGACAATGTTTTTTTGTTCAGATATGCTATAAATTGATGGTCTTTAAAAACCTCAGAGACTCACAGAATATGACATTTAAACATGTTCTTAATAATTTAAGATCTTTTTTGACATGGAGACATATCAACTCCTGGCAGTAGCCCATTCAGCTTGGAAAATAATGATGAACATCAAAGGGCCTCCATTTGGGAATGGCTTCAACTGTGTCAAGCTACCCACTGGGCAAAGAAAAGGCTCTACATCTACAGACAAAATGCTGTCCAGAAAAGACAAATAGACACAGGAAAGTCAACAACCAAGCTCTGCCAAGACAGTGTAAGCCAGTCATTCATAATTCCTGCTTCATAAAAGGTCTATTAGATATTCTAGACCAGAAGGCTGGAGATGATTGTCCAATATTTTAGAGAATGTTGGAGACTGTTAGTTGTCTCTGTCATTTCTATAATTTTTGGAAGCTGTGTCCCTGCACTTCATACACACTCAAATAATATTTATTCCTTCTCCAGTCTCTGATGGGGTTGAAAACTAGATAGTCATAGTTTTACTATAAGCTTAAGATTCAAGAAGATGTTCTAGCTTTAAGAAGATGTTTTTATGTTAATAGTGCAAGTTAGGATAAAACTTGATTTAGATACAGAACTCTGAACTCACCAGATAGGATAGATAATAGAATACTTTCTCCAGAATTGCCAAATACAAACAGACTGGACTTTTTGAATGTTACTCTTACTTAATAGTTTTCATAATTATTTCTAATGTGTGTTATTATTACAAGAAAAAGCATCTATTATTGGACTAAAAAGGAAGTTTTACAGAGAATTTTTGTGTATTATATGGATGCATCACCTGTCAATTGGCCTATAGGAAAGGTTAGAATAGAAGGTGGGAAATCCAGGAGACAGAAAGAATTCTGGGATAGAGCCAGATGTGGGAGATTCACCTGGGGAAGATGTGATAAGACAGACACATGATACCTGAGCCCAGGTAACCAGCCACATGGCAGAATGTAGGTTAAAATATACAGGTTATTTTAAGTTATGATCTAGTCAGAGAATCACCTGGCTATATGGCCAAAGTATTTGTAAATATATGGTGAGACTGAGTCTTATTTCTGAGAGCATGGGGCTGGGAGGAAGAAGCAGTCCTAACTTCTACACAACACCATGTCTGCCTGCATGCCATGACAAGCCACACTATGCTTCCTGCCATGACAATAATAGACTAAACCTCTGAACCTGTAAGCTAGCCTCAACTAAATGATTGTTGAACTCCTTTATATGAATTGTCATGGTCATGGTGCCTATTCATAGCAATAAAAGCCTAACTAGGACACTGACTCTTAGATGTGTTTCTACCTTTGCCATTCTCAGCCAGACCCAAAGGAATGGGTTAAAATAAGGTACCAACATGTGCAGCTGCTTCTCTACAGATGCAGTTTCCTAATGCATGTCAGGCATAGATTGAGCAAGGATCATTTGTGATTTTGTCATTATGATGATGATGATGATGATATGTGTGTATCTATAGGAGAGTATATATCCATGTGACTACCTGTGTGTGTAGGTATACATGTGTGCTTGTATGTAGAGAACAGAAGTCAACCTTGGCAATTTTCCTTAAAGTTTTCCACCTTAGTATTTTGAGACAAGGTCTGTCACTGGCTTAGAGCTACACAGACAGGCTGTACTGGCTGGCTAGCTAGCAAGCCCCAGAGCTCCATCTGCTCCATTTCCCTGGAGCTGGAATTACAGTTATGCACAACCACACTGGCTTTGTCACCTGGGTTCTGGGCCTCAAACCTAGTGCACAGCAAACACTTTACAAACTGAGCTATCTCCTTAGCCTTGGCAGGGATCATTTTTATAAAGACAAAAGTATCATTTTAGAAAAAAATTACTTAAAGCATAAATATCTCATTCAAATCTCTATCAGCTTTGAATTTAAGCATCATTGTCATATAATATTCCCAACCACAATTTCCTCCATGACCTCCGACTAGGTATTTGGAACGCAAAAGACACTTTTCCACATGATCCTGACACCTCTCCAGCTGCACCTCAAGCCCTCAACCCTCATGCTCCCTGCTGCCAGATTTACTTTGCCACTAGAAATGCCAAGGCTTTCCTATGCCCTTTTCTTGTCTGATGTGTCTGCTCTTCATACACATTTTCTCAGTATCACCTGACTGTCTTGACCCGCCAGCTCCCAAATAATGACACAGAGACGTACTTATTTATGAAAGCTTATGCCTTAGCTTAATCTATTCCCCAATAAGCTCATATAACTTAATTAACCTGTCTAATCTAATTCACATTTGCCACATGCCCCATCAGTTACCTCTCACTAAGTCCCAATACGTCCAACTTCCTCCATGTCTGAGTGGTGAATCTCCTGCCTCTCTGTCTTTCCCAGAGTTCCTATCTCTGCCCAGAAGTTCTGTCTTTCCTCTCCTGGTTTGCTATATAAGCCATTAAGCTCGTTATTAAACCAATTAGAAGGTGATGGAAAAGATGGTTACAAAACACCATGACAGATGATGCTTCATAAAAAGAACAATACCAAAGCCCAGCCTGTACTCAAATCTCTGCTGGTACCGATGTCAGCGTTTGAATAAGACAAAGCCAACCTTTACACTGTGCTCAAGAGGTTATCCCAACATCTCAGACTCTCACTCAGTTCACATGTCACTGTTACAAGAAGGTAACTCCCCCATCAGTTCACCTAAATTACCCAGCAGCTTCCACTGTGCTGCCGTGGTGCCTGGGTGTGTTCCTTCTTGCATTAGGTTGATCACACTATTGTTCTCACCATGCATCTCCACACAAGAAGATCCATGAAAATCAAGGCTTCTCCAACTCAGCATTTCCTCCCCATTGGCCAGGATGGCAATCAAGACATAGTTTATACCTATAATAAATGTCTGTGGCATGTATAAAGATCATGCCAAACCCAAACGAGTAAAGAAATAATACAGTCATTCACTGATACTTGGCTGGCCCACCTGTGCATCCTCTCAACTCCGTTCACCTAACTATGCATCTCAAGAGTCTGCTTCCACAGTGCATGAGCCCTATGTGTGTGTGTGTGTGTGTGTGTGTGTGTGTGTGAGTGCGCGCGCGCGTGAGCACGCACATGCATGTTTTCTCATCTCAGTTATCATGTCTGTTTGTTTCCAGTATCTGTGGAACGGGGCAACTCCTCTGCTGTGTTCACCTCCTCCTTTAAGCAGACAGGTAGATGGGCAGTACCCAGAAATTATAGACTACTGTTACTCCTGTGGTCAATCCTTCCATGGGGAAGGAAATAACTCACCAGCACAAAGAGAGGAACAAAGAGCTTGTCGTTCTTGCTACCTTCTCACACCTCTGCCTACCTGGGAGATCTGTGACACTGTGACATCTTGTTTCTTAACACAATGTGAGAGGCAGTTCTGGCCTGTCAGAGCAGGAGAAGCTCTAAGTGTCTTCCTGTGCAGGTGGGATGACGCTCTTATCACACAGCAGGGGGAGCCCGCAAGATATAATTTCACACTGGCTCCCAGCTATCAAAACCACGCCACATCCTCCCTGTCGCTTAGAATAGGTCTAAAAGTAGTTCAGCAAGGGACCAGGTAAAGCTAGGAGAGGAGTCAATATCAAAAGAGGTGTCTGAAAGATAGAAAGATTGTGACCTTAAATCAGAGCTGGTTGGAAGTGGGGCTGATTGAGCCAGTATCAAAGAGTCGGCCCTACATTGTAGCCCACATTATCTTCAAGCACTGGTGTTCTTTCTTCTACTCAGTCTGTTCTACTTATAAAATTTCCCTCTGACTTTACCAGTTGTCATTGAATTTATCAATTCCACCTTCTTTTCAGTCTGAATTCTTTTCAATATTTGTGTCACCTTCCTGAGTTCAGTTTTTCAAATCCTGGACTGTCTCCCTCATTTTATTCAACTGCATGTGAATATATTTTTTTTTTACATATACTCAGACATTTATTTATTACTGTTCTTATTAAGTCCTCATTTATTAATGCTCTCATTGAGCTGTTTGTTTTTGCCTTTAAACTCATTAAATACTTGGATGAAATTTATGATTGTTCTAGGGAACTCTCATTGGAGAGCATGTCTATAGGACTGGTAGACTTGGAGAGGGGAGCAATATATGGTATTGGCCTACATTATTTTGCATTCCGTGATGATACCCGGGCATATGAACTTCTTTCATTGATTATGTATATGCGTTATGAGATTCTAGGCTACCTCAGGCTAAGCCTGCATACAATCTGTGCGGTACAGCCTAAGGGTTGAATGGCACCAGCAAGCCAAGTGCCAGAGACTCACCAGGCTGGATCAGCACCCAAATGTGCATCCCTCACTAGGCTTAAGTTTGAATATGGAGCAGGAGGGCTAAGATGGAAGGGGGCATCTTCCCAGATTGGACCGTAGCACAGGCTGTTTGGCTTTGAATTAGGTGAAGATTTATCAAATGCAAGATTAAATACATGATCAGTAGAGGGGAAAGGAAAGATCCTTTGGAGTTTCATAAAATGTTTTAAAGTCTTCTTTTCAAAACACACTATTAAGAAAATGAAAGAGCCGCTGGAGAGATGGCTCAGTGGTTAAGAGCACTGACTGCTTTTCCAGAGGTCCTGAGTTCAGTTCCCAGCAACTACATGGTGGCTCCCAACTATCTGGCATTGGGATCCAATGCCCTCTTTCGGCATGTCTCAGAGAGAGCGAAAGTGTACTCAGATACACTAAATAAATAAATAAATAAATAAATAAATAAAGCTTTAAAAAGAAAAAAACAAAATTCCAGGGCTGGCGGGGTGTTGAATGGTTGTACACACTTGTTGTGCAGCCATGTAAGGGCCTTCATGTAGATCTCAGTACCACATAAGAAGCCAACCATCCCACAAACACCTGTTAACTGCAGCACCAAGCCATCCAGCATTGTATTCTAGCCTCTGTGCCTGGACAGCAAGTGCACCCTCAGACACATGTACATATGTGTTCATATTCACATACAAAATTTATTAATTTAAATACAAGCATGGACTTGGACTGGAGGAAATACTATAAATCCTATAAAATATTTGTAAAACCTATTTTTAAAAAGCAGGTTCTAATTAAGAATAAATAGTTCTTACTTCCTGGAAACTAAGAGACACCCCCATTTTCAAAGGGAAGGATCTAATTTGGTTCATGAATGGCAAGTAAGCTTCCTAAAACGGGCTCTTAGTGAGAAAATGCAAGTTCAAAGCACAGAGAGATACAGATCTCTGAGAAACCCTGACGTAAGGACGAGTGATGGGGAGACAGAAGCAGCTGCGTCTCCCAAGCTGCAGGCAGAAGCCTCTTTTAGAATTCCTCGTATAAATGCAGTGTGTGCGTCCTTTCCACCCCTCCTGGGCCCCTCCTACTCCTCTGCCCCCTCCACTCCCTCCCAAATTCATGACCTCTTCCTTTTTGAACTTTTTACTGATTCTTTGTGAATTTCACATTATGCACCCCAATCCCACTCATCTCCCCATCCCTTTGCATCCACCCTCCTTCCTTACAACTCCCCCCATGTCGCGCCCAACTTGTCCAGCAAGCAGACACAACATGGTTGGATTCTTCTCATCAGCCTTTATTGCAGGAACTAATAATAATACTATGGGGAACCCCTGCAGCCAGAGGGTGCTGCTTATATAGAGGAGCAGATGTTGCCAATGTAAGGATTGGCTAAGGCTACAATACCTCTTTAGCATATGCCCACTCGGGAGGGGCACACACCAGAATCATGCAGACGCATGTGCAGAATACCTGTTTACCAGAAAAATCTGAAGAGGCAGGCAGGCAGTCGGCGCCATCTTCTAATGTCGGCTACCGACACCCCCACAAAAAAAAGAAAGAAAAGAAACAAAAATAATAAAAGGAAAAATAAAATCAAACAGAATAAAAGTAAAAAGGCTCTTCGCGGAAGCTGTAGTGTGTCACAGTGTGTCCCCACAGTGTACCCTTTTGTCCACACATCTTTACTTACATATGTTCATTGCAGTGAGTCCTTGGTCTGGTTCAAGGCCTCTGGCTTCTGCTACACTGTCAGTACTGGATCCTCACCCGGACTCCTCTCAGATGTCCTGCTGTTGCCCGCCCCGTGTCATAGAGATCCTGCATCTGTGGATCTGCAGCACCGGCCTTTTCATGTGCTTAAGCAGATCGTAGATGGGGTGGATGTTGGAATGGGCCAACTCTAAGCACTGGATCTGGGCCTGGAGGTAGCTGAACTGGTCAGCTCACCAGCTCTCCTGTGCCCATACCACAGGGTAAACTCTACAGCACTGCCCCAGCTAGCTCACCCAGTACCACGGGCAAGGGGCAAGGTCATAACCTCTTCTGACCTCTAATTATTATTGGTATATAGATATGTATTCTTCCCAGTCTACTCTAGTTTGGTTGCTTATATGTGTATGTGTTTAGAGTCAACCACTTGAGATTAGGTAATTTATCAGTGAGCTCTTCCCTGGAGAAGACTGAGTCTCCCTTGTCGGCTGCTTGCTGGCAGGTCCAGGTGAGAAGAGAGAGGTCTCTGTACAGCCGGGTCTCTCTGGGGCTGAGTGGGATGGTGAGTGTCAGCAGCCCGTGAAAAACCACACAGAGCAGGGAAGCAGGAACCCAACTTTATTGTATCAGCCTCTCGCTTATATAAACTCGGAGCATAGGGAGCGGAGTTTTGGTGGGATGAGATGATGTAGCGGGGTGGGGAATGGTGATGAAGGGTATGGGGTGACTGACAGGCAAAGCTCTACATCAGCAACAGCGGGGCAGAGGCAGGGCCAAATGGGTCTTGTTGAGTCACCCCTGTAAGGAAGTGACTGAGATAGGTCTCAAAACTTGAGCCAGGCTTAGGCTCTCCCACAAGGCTCGGGTTTGTCCACAAGGCCCAAACCAAGGTGGAAATGGGGCCCAACACTCCCTTTCTCTGGAGCCATTAGTTGCCTGTAGCTCTTCATCTAGTAACAAGGCCTTGTGATGTTTCCCCATTCATGTTGGTGTGCTGATTATTGTTCAGGTGGCCATATTGTGGGTTTCTCATGGCCGCAGAATTCCCATCATGTATAGAAGACACAATCTGGAATCAGTTAGCGGAGTTTACAATCTCTATTTCCCCTTCTCCTTAAGTATAGAATCCTATTGTAGATGTATCATCTGGGGCTGAACACCCACAGTCACTTCTTCTCTGTATTTTGACCAGTTATGAGTTTCTGCAACGGTCTCTGTCTGCTGCAAAAAGACGTTTCTTTCATGCAGAATGAGAACTACCCTATCTGTTGGGGTAAGGATAAGTATTTAGGATATAATAAGAAACTAGAACATTTAGGAAAGTGGAGTACTGGGCTCTCCTCTAGAGCCCATGGCCTCCCCAGCCACAGGTAACAGGTTTACAGTTCCAGGCAGGAATTCCCTCTGTTGAGTGGGTCTTAATAAAAATTCTAAGTGATATAAAACCATTTGGAAACAGTATGACACGCTCTTCAGATATTAAGCAAACACTATTTAAAACTCAACCGTTCTGGTCCTAGATATTTTCCCAGTGAAAAAATACCCATGAGAGCATATTTCCATACTTAAACACAAATTCTTTTTAATAACCAAAGGCTAGAATGGGTATACATATTGTAGTCTGTGTGCGTGTGCATACACAAACACACACACATACACCACAACAACAGATGAATTATCAATGCATCAAACAAGACTAATGCTAAATAGAGTTTTAGATTAAAGGAACACAGACTACATAGTTTCATTTGTACAAAATTTCTTTTTAAAACACAGATTTGTTCATAATGGGGAAAAACAGATGGGTGAATGATTACAAAGGAGAATGGGGGTGGAATTTGGAGAGTAATGCATATCTTGGTTGTCTTGTGTGTGTGTGTGTGTGTGTGTGTGTGTGTGTGTGTGTGTGTGTATGAAAACTTGCCCTTGATAAATTGATTAAAAACTACTCACTTTAAATTAGTAGCTTATATGATAATTATTTTTCTTATTTATTTATTTATTTATTTTGGTTTTTTGAGCAGGGTTTCTCTGTGCAGCCCTGGCTGTCCTGAAATTCACTCTGTAGACCAGGCTGGCCTCGAACTCAGAAATCCGCCTGCCTCTGCCTCCCAAGTGCTGGGCTTAAAGGCGTGCACCACCATCGCCCAGCGAGAATTATTTTTTCAATAAACTGATTTTTGGAAGGGGAATCTGTTTTACCAAAAAGATAATAGCTGAGCCACTCTCCTGGAGCAAAGCAGGGAAGACCTCCATGACCTCATGGGACTTTATGGGACTTCTTGTACCCTCCAAAATGTGTCCAACCTTTTGCAACACGGTTTTGTCATCTGACAAGTTCACGCTCAAGAACTGTATGATTGAAGTACAAAAAAGAATCCCACAAAAAAATTATGCTGTTTTAAGTAAGCTCATGGTTATGTTGGTTCACATTCATTTCCTATCCTCGGCTGCATCCGGGCCATAAGTCATGAGTGGACAATGGCAACCCACAAGATTCTAAGATATCCATATGCTCAGAGTGGTGTGGAAATCTGGATTTTGAGAAACCATGAAATACTCCAAGAGGTGGAGAAGTCAGTTTTATCCATGCAGTGCTGCAGACAATGGACAGCCGCAGCTCTGCAGAGTCCCACCCTCCCTGTAGTTTTATAGTTTGAGCAACAGTGTTGGACTCTCTGACCACCTGAGGGTGCTCTCTGGGTTCCATGACCACTCACAAGAAGCATCTACTGTAGTCCGAGCATGTCTGCAGACATGTGCATTCCTGGACATTCTTGCTTTAGGAAATAGGGTTTTGATGTCTGAACAGATAGCTGTATCTACTATTTCTTAAAGTAGATTTACAAGCATTTGCTTTTCCCCAGATAAGAGGGAAAAGATTCAGCTAAAGCCAGCAGGAGCACAAAGAGCAGAACTCAGTAAAACTTGACGCATTCTGTCTCTCTTAGCCCTATAGTCCTCAGGCTGTTAGCAGTGCCTGGCAGCAACAAGACTTCCTCAGATGCATATAATACTGAATGTTTAGCATATATTCTTCTTCTCCTCTAATATACACAGAAAGGGTAGGCACACCCAGGTGTGCCTCTCTCCAACAGAGTCCCTAGCCCCTTGACCTTCCCTGTACCATAAAGCCCCAGCCATAGAACAGACCAATCTTTCTATTTCTTGAATCCCATATAAAAGTTTCTAGATCTTAGAAAGCAATGGTTTCACTCCAAGTGTCTCACTCTGGTGCCTGCAGTAAAGATGCAATAGCCGTCTCACTGTGCCATTCTCATGGTGATAGTGAATGTACAAGACTCAATCTAACCACACAAGCACATTTCAACCCTTCGCTTCCATCACTCTGCTAACAACCCATGAACCAAAACAATGACAAGAGGCAGAGGCAGTTAACCTCTCTGCCACTAGGCCAGTGAAACTTAGTGATCAATAAACCAATCTTCACAGGCATGCAGACAAATCTTTCCCCTGTCATAACTGCTTAGAGAATATGCTGTCTTGTCTTCCTTGGAGCAGACATATGCAGTTTGGTGCATAGAACGCAGCCCATGGGTTGAGGCTTGAGTGAGCCTGTTAACTGAGCTCCAGGGCTTCTCCCAATGATATGTGGTATTACTATACCCAGACAAACCTACCTACATAGAATTGAGGTCTCCCCCAAGAAATAGCTTCATAGAGAAGGTTTGTGGCATAATGGAGCTAAGTTCCACTCCATGAGCAGGACACTCCAAGGTTGGAATGGGGAAACATAAAGCATTTCCTATTCTAACTCCCTGTTGGTACCTCTCCAAGAGCTCCTAGGAGAATGGTGTCTTTCCTGTCACAGAGAGATCAGGCTCCTACCTGCCCAAGTCCTCCTCAGGCATCTCTTGCAGCAGGTCTGAGCCCCTAGAACATAGATGTACAGCTATTCTCAGTTACACTCGGAGGTGCACAGTCCTTCCCACTTTCAGGCACTTGTTTGCTTGCTAACTTCTGCTTCAGTTGAGTCAACTGACATTGATTGACAAAGCACATTCAAGAGCATTAAAAGATAAATGTGTCACGTCACTGAAAAGCACCCAAGCCCACTATCTCTAGATAAGTCAACAATGAAATCACAAGACATTATTCTACAGATAAATAAAGATAATGGAAACACAGAGGTTGGAGTAAATGAGACTTTCTACTCCCAATCCCATTGCTGGGCAGGATTTTGTCACCATTTACAGTGAGTAAATGAAACACCAGAGCAATTACTGGACTAATCCACAGAGAGAAGAAGGGAAAATTCTAGCAACCCAGGGAAATCTCGCTGAGAAGACTGAAGGAGTCCATGCCACTATCTTTCTTTTTCTTGGAGGAGTTTGTTATTTTTTTTCTCCCTTTATCCTTCCTTTTTCTCCAAGGAATAATTACTAAGGATAATCCTCCCCCCTTCACTGACTTCTCCAGAGACTGAATCTTGGCTCAGGGAAAACGGAACTGGAAAATGGTTTCAGGCCATCTCATTCCTGAACTGCAGGACTCACATCCCAGCTGACGCTGTCTCACCCTCCATAATTAGGAATGGAGTTATCCCGGCCTGCCTGGCCTCACCAGTTGATTTTTGATCATTTCCCCTAAATGGATTAGCTGCATCCATCTGTGTTGGGAAGGCTCCTCCATTACCATCTGCCGCTCCTTTTAGGAGGCAGAGAATTTGTCAAGTCAGCAAAGCACATCCCTGGAACTTCTGCTCACCACATGAATTTACCATGAGGTGCTCTCCTTACCTCTCTCAATCTCCCACCTCAATGGGGAGTCAGCCACCTTGTATATCACATTTATTGGGAGTTATGAAGAATCCACAATGTAATGAGAATAATGTTGAAGCATGGAGTTAGCAGACCAGGATAAGCAGAGTGGAGATTCCCTTTGGCATGGGGTAGACCCCAGAAGGAGAAATTTCTCCATGGAGGTTAAAACAGGGCAAGCTGATCCCTCAACCTCTAACTCATTCACAGGGGTGAGAGGACTGGAACTGTCACCAGCACATTCCCAAATGACATTTCTCATATGTATATATGTATATTGTGTGTGTGTATATATATATATTCTTATATATACACATATATAACATGTATATATGCATATATGTATATATATGTATATACACATACATATACATGCATATATATAAGCATATATATGTGTATATATATATGTGTGTGTGTGTGTGTGTGTATATATATAATGTGTGTGTGTGTGTGTGTGTGTGTGTGTGTGTGTGTGTGCAAGCTGAATGTGTCTATATGGAGCCCAATCCAAAAGGAATGGCCTCACGTAAAATCATAAAAGTATCCCTGGGCCTAAGTAGAATGTTCACTGGGGATCAGAGCAGCCATTATAACTGGTCTTTTCACAGTATGACCCTCTGGCATTGCCCAGCTCATGCACAAATCTGTTCTGCCTACAGCTCGGCAGCATGGGAGGCTGGATTGTTAGCAAACCCACGTTTCTTCCTCACACATATGTGGTACGTGGAACTGGTGAACTTAAACCAATGTGTTTGACGCCTAAAAGATTCATGTCATCTTCCATACTGTGTTTGGACACCAATGTAGACAATCTGTAAGAGGGATTCCGGGTTCTGGAGAATTCTGTCTCTAGCAGTAATGGGGTCAGTCACACACTGGAAGCAGTAGATTCTGGGGTCCCAATCAGACCTAGACCTCAAGGACTTCTAGAAAGCTACTGGTGTTATGTCTTTGCAGGAATCCCAAAGAAGTTGGTTCTAATATTGGTGAGCAAATGCCACAGCAACCGATAGATGAACTTGCCAGTGAGCGTGAGAGCAAGCAGGCAAAAAGTGAAGTTTCCGTTTTCCATGTACTTTTATCTGGGTTGCCACCAGAAGGTACCACTCCCATTCTGAATATGTCTTTCTATTCCAATAATCTAAGAAAATCCCTCACAGGAATGAGTGTACCTGGGATTGTTTGAGTTGATTCCAGATGCAGTTGAGTTGAGAACGAATCTCAGCCATCTGTTCAACGTTGTGCCTAGTGCCCAGAATATATCTTAACAGGTTGCTGATGCTTAGTTAACTTATCTTGAACAAATTAATTAATGGTGCCCAGGGCTTGTGATGTATTAGTGAAAGTTGACTGGATGGTGCCAGTAAATGAGATGTATCTGCCAAAATGGCTTCTCTATCAACACTGTTGCCATTTGACATTCTGACTCTGACAGTGCCAACTAAGCTATACCATCCTCACAGGAGAGGCACTAGTCCAAACACCTCATACTCCACATAACTTCTTATAGAGCTCCTTCAAGCCTGCTCAGTGGGGACCTGAGTTTAGAACTTGTCAACCTTGATGGTAATGCCTTGGTGAATCAAGCTATTCCTTTTTGATCTCTAACATTCCAAAGGGATCTAACAATGGAGAAAAGGAGAAATACCAATTCCGGAGAGCAGACTGAGTCTGCTCTGGGTGGTGGCATGTTACATGAACGAATGTTAGCCTTGAATGAATTAGGCAACAGCCTTGACCTCAGTTACCCGGGTTTGAGTATGCATAACTAGAAATCACTCCCTGTCTTTTTTTACACAAGGAAGCAACAACGGCTACCTGTAACATATCCAGAGGCACAAACTGAAAATTTGTTGATGCTAATAAATATTGATACCTAAAAATGTATCAAATTACATCAGAAACCCCAAACTCACAAGCTTATCAATAGCACTAGATGTAACTCTCTCACCTAGGGCTATAAAAGAAAGCACACAGTAAGACTGAAATGAAGCAAGCATACTGGCTAGTCACCCTGTCACTCAGCACAAGCCTCATCCCAGAAAACTGTGCAGTACAGGACTCCTGACTCTGTCCTTGGGCTCCTGCTCCAGAGAACTTTCTCCTGCCCATGACATTCAGCCAGCAAGCCAACCCTCAAATGGCCTGCCGCTGGACCCATATTGTATACTTTGCACCCATACCTGTAAGGTTTTCTTTCTGATTTCCTACACGCGTTTTCTTACAACTGTAGAATCACTCTGCCTCCAATTTCAGGACAGCGTCTCTGAACCCTGAGGCCTCTTTAACCCTTTCATAGACATTCTGTAAGATAATTACATAAAATGCAAAACTGGGACCAGAGAATTAATATTAATAATTAAGATTGGACTCAAACAACCAGTAATTTTGGGGCTGAAGAAATAGCTCAGTGGGCAAAGAGCTTTCTGTGCAAACATGAGGACCTGAGTTTGGATCTCCAGTACTTTCATACAGCAAGTGTAGTGGTGTATACTGAGACCCTAGTCATGGAGTAGCAGAAACATGTGGTTTTTAGAGCTTACTAGCTAGTCTAGATAATCAGCAGGCACCAGGTTCAGTGAGAGGCCCTGTCTCAAAAATTAAAGTGGAGGCTGGAGAGATGGCTCTGCAGTTAAGAGCACTGGTTTGATTTTTCAGCACCCACATGTTGGCCCACATCAGTAACTCCAATTCCAAGATATCCAGTACCCTCTCCTGACCTCTCTGAGCACTGGATGCTAATATATATAGCCCATAGCAAAATACCATATACATAAAATTAAAATACATCTAATAAAACAAATTTTAAAATAAATAAAATATAGAAGTTATTAATAAAGTCATCCCAATGTAAATCTCTGGCCTCCTTACACATTCACACATATGTACACACACATGTACACCATACACACACACCAGAGAGGAGGGAGAGAGAGAGAGAGAGAGAGAGAGAGAGAGAGAGAGAGAGAGAGACAGAGAGAGAGAGAGAGCTAGGCAATCAAGCAAAACCAACATTATTCGGCAAATTTCAATCAATTAAGCTAACATAGCTTGTGATTTTACTGATTAATCAAAAAGTCCTGACATATAAAAAGACAAACATGTCTCGCTCTGGCATAGCATGAACCTAGTCTTCCATTTTTAAGTGTCTTTCTGGACCACCAAGCAGCTTCTCCAGGATCAGAGAGCCAGTAGTACTCCCATGAGCCCTCTGGGGCTCACAGTGCTTTGAGAACCAGTGGAGAGGCTTGCAAGGGGTTCCCACAGGGTCAGACTTAGATTACCCCACTCCAGCCAACACATCTCTAAGATGCTGGTTTTCTGAAAGTCTGCCTTGAAGCTAGAATCCCATTGCTTTACTCTGTTCTAGTCCAATTCCATTTGCCCTCTGCTATAAAGAAGGCAATGATCCCAGAGTGTTGCTGAAGACTGTACAGTAAGAATTGCTGAAAAACGTACAGTAAGAAAATCCCAGTATTCACTCCCCAGGTATGAGTTCCTATCACAATTACTGTCCTAGGAAGGCAGTGTGTGTATAAGTCACACTTTGCCTGCCAAGGGCTCAGCTCTTGTGGACAGAGCCCAGTCAATGGTTGGCAGGATGTCACACCGCAGTTGAGGCTTTCATTGTTCCTATTATCTCACCATCTGCAACAGGGAATGAAGCAGGTGCCAAGGTCGTACACATGACATTTTCAGAACATCCTCCAGCATCTCTGTGGCCTCACTTCCATTAGTCAAGTCAAGGTAAGAAAGAAACGGTTAAGAATGAAAGACGGTTTTTTGAAGATGTATTTGTGCCTGCACTTCTATGTGTCTGTGTGTGCACATCATATGTGTGCCTACATGAGTTTATGTGCACATGTATGTATAGTTGCCTGAGGAGGCCAGAAGGTGGCACTGCAACTGGAGTTATAGGTGATCGTAGGCCACTTGGTGTAGGTGCTGGGAACTGAACCTGGGGTCTCTGGGAGAGTGGAAATCAGTCTGGGCACTAGAGCTGACAGGAAGGTGAGACTGAGAGGAGCAGAAGCCATTGCTTTCATGAAGAGCAGAGGTGCTTAAGTCATAGCTGGGAAATAAGAGCCTGTCCCCTGTCTGGTCAGCAGTGAAGAGCCTCAGCCTCATGTCACCTTCAGCCTTGGTCTCCAAAAGGTCTTAAAAAAAAAAAAAGAATTCTGGAGGTTCTAGAGCTTTAGAGGGGAGGGAAAAACAGGAAGAACAAGAGTTGCCAATTTCCTGTACTGGCTTACTTGATGCTCAAATCCAAGGGTGGGGAGTGGCAGGGGGAAAAGAGGGGACTCATTTCTCTCTGAGAAGAGAAAGAGTGAAGGAGCTGGGATAAAGCTTGACACCATCCCAGCCATGCCACTCACAACCACATCTTTGCTTGAATTACTTATGGGCATTTCAAATTCACTGTTCTAAACTAAACTCGCCATCCTCAACCCTAAATCCTCAACTTGCCTAGTTTCTTATTACAGAAACGTCATCCATGCAGTTCCTATAGCTAGAAACCTAAATTCCTCCCCTGGTTAACTCCCTCCTACAAATCTAGCCAGTTCTGCAGATGTCTGTGAATCTACTTTTTCTCTGCATAATTTTATCTGAGATCATGGCCCTGATTGTCCCTCAGTCCAATATCCATCTCCACCCCAGTAATGCTTCCTACATATTAGCCTCTCTAAATATGAAAAGGTCCTTCTTATTTAGAAGGACTTGGTCCTGTAGCACAGGCCTTTTTTGTTTCTCTTATTGGAGTGGCAATAATGGTGGAAATCCAAGTGTTTAGTGTGGGAAGCTGTTGCCCTCATAATTAAGGTCAAACTAAACCATTGTCTGGATAGTCCTCTGGGCTTGGTGCAAACTGGAGAGCTCCCTTTACCATCAGGGCTTCCCCTTCTCTGACCCTAACCCCCACACACCTCTACCCTCAAAATATCACATAGCCTTTCTTAAGACTACAGGTTCAGCTTCCTTTCTCCTGATGCGAACCATTCAGCTAGCATCTGAGATTCCTGAAACACCTCCCCATGCTAATGAGGTTTCTTGGTACCTTAAGCCTTTAGCCAATAACTTGGCCCACCCTGGATATTCCTAACCCCTTCACCCAAAACTACATTGCACTTAAATCATAGCCTTTTTGAAGTAAAAAGTTGATGTCTCCCCGAAGCTGGTCCCAGTGTGTCGTCATTACCAACATACTCACAGAGCTTCCAAACCCTGTCCTCTTTGCTCCACTTACCCTCATGGACCCATATCAGCCAACCATCCCCAGGGGCAGGGAGGGTCACAGGAGGTCATTCCAGGAAGCATGATGACGTACTTGTTTTTTAAAAGTGGGTGCTTCTCTGAGACTGGGTCACATGGCCCTGAGGTTTACCTGGGTAACACACGAATGTCAGAGGCATTTGTACCCAAAATGACTCTCACATGAAATTTGTGTTTTAGTCTTGCACACAAGTAGACACTGTCCAGAGGAACTTGCTCTCCCAAAATGGCTAGATCATTCCTTCACCAAACTCCCTGGTCCAGGAATTCAGACTTCAGAAACACCCCAGATAGGTCTCCCCGATTGTCCCGCTGTAACCATCTTTAACACGCTTGGCGAAGGATGTGGCTCCATGGTAAAGTGTTTGCCTAACACGTGCAAGGTCCTGGACCTTCAACCCTTCAAACACACACATACAGAAGTGCATGTGTGAGTGTGCACAGGCACCCACCCCCACAATCCCACAAAATGATCTTGTGTCTCTCCCTATTGGTCCTGTTAGTCAACGGGAGGCTCCTCCTCCCTCCTTTCTCTTTCTCTTGCATCTGCTCCCTTGCATGGCCACACCCCCTCCTTCCTCTGTTCTTCGTGTTCAGGTGTTACCCTACTATTCTCCACTCTTCTGAGAAGTGTGGGCACCACTTTGGTGGCGCTGCTAACACAGTGAAGCTTACTCTCTGAAAATTCACATGTGGGGAACCAAGGCACACGGAGGTCCAATGGCCAGTAAGGGAGGAGCCTGGGTGGTGGAGGCAAACTACTCTGCTCCCTCCCCGTTAAGCACCCTGCAGTAACCTTTCCCACCCTCCAGAACTTGACCTTTACTGCCCAGAGGGAGTCCCGAGTACTTCGAGTAGCAACAGGAAGATTTATTCCGACCGCTGATGCAGAGTAAAGTAGCAGGGCCAAAGTTGGTATTATTCAGAGTGTGGGCAAAGTCCTAGGGCTGTGGCCACACCATCTGGTCTCACGCCAGTCACGCCATCTTCAACCCACGCTCAAGCATCTTGACCCCTTCATGGCTGTTACAATGCTACCACTGAGATCTTAGGCTGGCCAGGCCCCCTAGAGAAAAGAGAAGGGGCATCAGACAACATCCAGAAGACAAGATCTCAAGAGGCAGTGTTTTACTATCCCGCGCTGAACCCACAGATCCTGGGCTCTTGCTGCTCCCTGGCGGCAGAAGCCGGGAGCCCGAAGCCCCGGGGAAATCGCACCTTGTATGCTCCACTAGGGCAAGGGCAAGCAGAGAGTGACCGCAAGTCTAGAGAGAGGAAAGGAGGCAGCGAGACGCGCTGGGGCAAAGGCTGGGGTGCAGAAGAGCTGAGGAAAGGAGGACAAGGGGACAGCTGGGGCGGAGTACGGTCGTGAGCACCGGCGAAGACCCGCGCAGCCTCTGGACGCACGGAGCCCCTTCGCTGGCCCGCAGTTAACGCTCGCGCCGGCCGCCCCCTCCTCCCTCCCGGCCGCCCCTCCTCCGTCCCGCCCCCGCGCGGAGTCCCCAACGCTGCAGAGGCCGCCGCCCGCACTGCCGCTCCCGGAGCCGCCGCTCGCCGGGACACGCTTGGAGAAGGGAGCACGGAGCCAGCCCCGGCCCTTCTTTCCTTGTGACTCCGCAGCCACCACCAGAGCCCGTTCCCTCACGCCCACGTTCCCACTGGGACCTTCACGGCCCGGTGGCCTCCGCCCCGCTCTCCCTGCAGCACCGCTCCCCTGCGGCCCCTCTGCCGCGGGAACTTGGGCAGGACCGACGGGACCGGCGCACGGGGCTGGCTCGGGCGCTGCGGCGATGCCCGCGGGCTCCCTCCCCTCCACTTGCTCGCCCTGTGCCTGGGCTCGGGCCCCGACGGCTGCGCCGTGAGATGACTTTCCGCGACATCCTGAGCGTCACTTTCGAAGGACCCCGGTCAAGCAGTAGCACTGGGGGCTCCGGCGGGGGCGGCGGAGCTGGCACGGTTGGCCCCGAGGGTCCGGCGGTGGGCGGCGTGCCGGGTGCCACAGGCGGCGGCGAGGACAACCAGAGCTCCACGGCAGAACCGGGGGCGGCGGCAAGCGGCGAGGTGAATGGCTCGGCGGCCGTCGGGGGGCTAGTGGTGAGTGCTCAGGGCGTGGGAGTGGGTGTCTTCCTAGCTGCCTTCATCCTCACCGCCGTGGCGGGCAACCTGCTCGTCATCCTCTCGGTGGCCTGCAACCGCCACCTGCAGACGGTCACCAACTATTTCATCGTGAACCTGGCTGTGGCTGACCTGTTATTGAGTGCGGCTGTGTTGCCCTTCTCAGCCACTATGGAGGTTCTAGGCTTCTGGGCCTTCGGCAGGACCTTCTGCGACGTGTGGGCCGCAGTGGACGTGCTGTGCTGCACTGCCTCCATCCTTAGCCTCTGCACCATCTCTGTGGACCGGTACGTGGGTGTGCGCCACTCGCTCAAGTACCCAGCCATTATGACAGAGCGCAAGGCCGCTGCCATTCTGGCTCTGCTTTGGGCGGTGGCCCTGGTGGTATCTGTGGGACCGCTACTAGGTTGGAAGGAGCCAGTGCCCCCGGATGAGCGTTGCTGCGGCATCACCGAGGAGGTGGGCTATGCTATCTTCTCTTCCGTATGCTCCTTCTACCTCCCCATGGCCGTGATCGTGGTCATGTACTGCCGCGTGTACGTGGTCGCGCGCAGCACCACGCGCAGCCTCGAGGCAGGCATCAAGAGGGAGCCCGGCAAGGCCTCTGAGGTGGTTCTGAGGATCCACTGTCGTGGCGCAGCCACTAGCGCCAAAGGAAACCCGGGGACACAGAGTACCAAGGGCCACACCTTGCGCAGCTCGCTCTCCGTAAGGCTGCTCAAGTTTTCCCGCGAGAAAAAGGCTGCCAAGACGTTGGCCATCGTCGTGGGTGTCTTCGTCCTGTGTTGGTTCCCCTTCTTCTTCGTCCTGCCTCTGGGTGAGTGATTTTCCCTCACGTTAGACCCTTCCCCTCTGACAAGTCCCTTCCTAGAAGGTTTAGATGACCCACAACTGACTATGGAAGTTTATCAATGTCCTGGTCGCTTACTGTTGGAGAGAGAGAGTAAGGGGTTCTTGATACTAACGCGTTTTTCCTTTTACAGGCTTCTCATTCTTTCTTACCATTTGTGGCCATTACAAAGGGTAATTTTAATTACCTTGGCCTTGCTTTAGTTTCTTGGAAATCTGGGCAAATATCAACCTGTCTTGTGTGATCAGCAGTGTGCATGATCCTCATGTACACCCATCTCTGGAAATAGATGATTGTGGGTGAGCCCACATGCATGCATTCATTCACTAGCAGCAAGCAGACACCAGAAGTGCTGCTTTCTCCAATAGGTATCCATTCAGTTGGCCCCTGGATCTGGTATCTGGGAGAGCCCTGTGGGCTTCCCCTTCTAAAATCTTTTCTTGAAAGGGTTGGAGGAGGGGACTGTGGGGATGGGAAGAACAGAATGGGAAGTCCGTCCAGTGGACAGTTACTATTGTTTATAGTCATTTACAGGGTGAGCCAGTTCCCTTACAAGGGCTCTGCAGTCCTGGGGGAAGTACAACTGTTCTCAAGGGATTCTTCCCACCTCTCTGAGGGCCCTGGAGCAGAGCCCAAAGGCCTGAACCAGCTTGGAGAGGAGAAAGAGGCAGCATGTCGAAGGCTCTTTGCTCTGAGGCACTTTGCTCATGGCTGCAACCTCTCCTGGTGCAACCAGGACCTCCCCTCCCTTTCTCCTCTCTGGCTGCTTGTACCTGAGACTAAGACTAACTCGGGGAAGAAATAATGGTCTCCCTCCTGATCCCCTGCAAGACACACACACACACACACACACACACACACACCTGCCATAGTGACTTTTGTATATCGTAACTCAGTTGTATGACCCTTCTACAAATCCCTGTAATTTTCATACTACTTGGGAACAAAATCCAAACTTCTTTCCATAGTCTACAGAAGGTAGCCTTCAAGTTTATTATTGTCCATACAGAAACAGGTCACTATTAGTATTTACGGTAGGACCATGGTAGTGAACTGCAGGAATCCCCAACAGATGTCCTCCCCATCTGAAAGGGACTATTCCAGGAAGGGCTGCCTCTCTCTGCCCTGTCCTGCCCTGACCCTCAGTGGGTTAGTTCCTTGCCAAGCCTGTTACCTATCTCTGGTCTTCTCTTTGCTTGTCTCAGTCTGGACTGCTCCCAGACCTCTTACCTAACTCCCAACCTGTGGGTCTTTGCTTAAATGCCCCTTTGGCTTGTGTTTCCCTCACTAGCTTTCCAGCTTTTCCTTCCAGCTGTATTGTCACTGAACCCAGAACACCCAGAACAGTGCCTGGCATATGGGGAGCTATATTGTTCTTCATTGGGGCACAGGCCCTGGTGTCAGGCAGCTTGAGTTCAAATTCCAACTCTGTCTCTCACTAGCTATGCAGCCTTGGGCCTCTGTTTCTTCATCTTTAAGTGAGGATGGTGATGGTGATGACAATCCTGACCTCAACAAGTTTTGTAAGAGCCAGTGAAGTGTTGGCATGAATGTAACTGAGACATACGTGAATGTCATACACTGACCCCCCCAACTCAGGCAAAGGGATAAATCCCCCACTTGAAAAATCATCCAGCCAACTTTGGGACTGGAGAATGTGAAAGCAGTGACATTGGAGGAGGGGAAAGATGTTGCAATGACCTGTGTGCTCTCCCTCTCCATCTCCCTCCAAGGCCATCCCCACAGCCCTGCCCTGGCCTTGCCCTTAGGAACTTGTTTAAAGGCACATTATTCCCCTACCTGTGTGTGTCTTAACTCACCCCAGTCCCTACAGGGAATGCTCAGCCTGGGTAGAAAATACTACCTACCTTTTTTACATTTCCTCTTAACTCTTTTAGAAATTTTCTCTGTTATAGAATAAAGCACAAATGAGGGGAAAACTAATATAATAAGTGCCCATGGACCTGTGGTCACCCACTCTGAGCATGTGCTGACCTGGCCATATCTACCTTCTATCCCCTCTCCTTGCAGCTTTCACAGAATAGATGACAGCTGAACTCAGTGCCCCCCTTCCTCTTCCACCTCCCCAGAGAGGATGCTGATATTTACCACTCCCATGCATGGCTGATGCCCAGACCACATGCATGGCTGATGCCCAGACCACATGCATGGCTGATGCTCAGATCACATGCATGGCTGATGCTCAGACCACATATGCATGGCTGATGCCCAGACCACATGCATGGCTGATGCTTGGACATCATGCATAGCTGACGCTCGGGCCGCAGGCATCTGCATTCACTTCAAACTGCAGCACTGTTCTGTGTGTCTTAATCTGTACGAATAGCACCCACTGAGCATCTCATTCTTCCGTCTGAGTTTTTTCATCCAACATTATGTCCGGGAGATTCATGCAGTGTGGGGCCATTATTGGGGCATTTGAAAGTACTGCATGGTGCGTCGATCCAGTCTCCACCTGAAGATTAGGCTGTTCTTCTCTTTCACGGCTAAAATCACCATAGCCAAAGACTGCTACTGTTTTCTGAGGCCCAGCTCACATGTTCTTGTCTTCCAGGAAATCATCTCTAAATCTCTGTGACTCTTGCCCCTTGCTGGCATGCACTGCTCTTTCTCTGTCCCTGTATTTCTGCTGCTCCTCCCACATGCTATGGGAGCCTTAAAGATGTCTAAATCTGACTCCAAGACGGGATTGCATGGATGTATGAATATGCAGAGCTATTGGGCTGTGTGTTCTAGGATGTGCATGCCAACTCAAACTCTTGGCAGAGTTGGCAATAATGAGCAAACAGGACAGATGCCAAGCAAAGAAGCAGAATATTCCACTCTGCCCTATGTGGTTTGGAGGGCAAAGAGGAGAGCAGAGGCTGCTGTGGGAGAGAGTGGCCTGGAGGCTGTTGAGGCAGGAAGGGGGCCAGGAGGCATGGACGTGCCCAAGGCTTGTGAGGGAAAATGTGTCCTTGAAAAAACATTCTGAGCTGTGGCACTTGGTGGGGAATATGGCCTTCAAGGGGACAACATGTCTTACCTTGGAGGTGCTAGGATAAAGGCTTGAGGGGATCTGAGCAGAGAGGTTTGGGATGAGGGTACTTGCAGGAGCATGGGGTAGAGTCTCCCAGAAGATAACAGCAGAAGGATGGAAGCCAGGGAGCACCTATTTAGAAAGAACCAAACAGAAGTGAAGAAAGACAGCTTCGAGAGGAAAGGGTACAGCTGCACAGGTGGGAAGCCTTCAGGTCCATGAGAGTGTGCCAGCTGCAACCAGACAGAGGCACTGGGAAAGCACTGTGTGTCTACAAGGGCCGTGGCTATACCACACGGCCACTATCTGGGAGCCACAGTGCTCCCATTTACACATTTGTGTTCTGGAGACCCAGCAGCAATGCAGGTGTGGCTGGTGAGCAGAGACAACAAATGTGGGGTAGCTGGAACCCGAGGGCGGAGTCTGGAATCCCAGACGATGCTGTAACTGAGAGCTGTAGACTGTGACCTACCAGCCCCACCAGGCTGGCTGGTCATAGCAGATGTAACCTCAGCACTGAGGACGCTGAAGCTGTCTGCCTAGTGAGACCTTGTCTCCTCCAAAAAGAGCAGTGAGCTACTGGTCAAGCAAATATCCTGCAAAGAGGGGCCAACAACAGTTTTACTGAATTGTGAGGCCTCCTGAGGACAGATGCCAGGCACACAAAATCACAAAGGTCCCAGATAAGCAATGGGTCATCTTATTACCTCACTTATGTCTGCCTCACTCTCCCCATGCGGAATAAGCATAGGGCATATATTCCACAGAGGGAGGCAGAGGAAACTTAATGGGAACTTTAGACACCATCTGTCTGGTACTACATACAGCTCCAGGCAGAACAGGAAGGGAGCTTTCGGTGCCACTGCTGTGTGTGCACACTGGCAACCCTTGCCCCAGTGAATGGCCACTGCCTTCTTGCTGTGTGTCTGTTCCAAGCATGGCAGTACACACACACACACACACACACACACACACACACACACACACACACACGACAGGGCTGAACTGGGTAGTGCTTCCTGTTCACTGTCAGAGGCATTCCAAGTCAGACTGGAAAGAATACAGACATAGCCTACATGGAAAAAAAAGAGCTCTTGATAGCCCTGCCAAGGACAGACACATTTCCTCTGGTCCTAAGCAAGCTGGCACAGGGCTATGTGCCATGAAGAACATCTTAAGAAGCTATATAAATGGACCCTGGTTACAAGCAGCCCAAACTTTGGTATGTATGGGGAAGGGTAGCAGTCAGAGCCACTACCTAGGACTTCTCTGAAAATTTTCAAGGTGGAGGATAGCTAGCATAGGGTTACACTGCCAGGACGAAACTGCCACCTGATCAAAGCTGCTGTCCCTGGGACATGTGGTGCATGGGTCTGCTCACCCCCAGCCATCTAGGGTAGGGGTTTGGTTAGACATAAGGCAGCCTTTCCTATATGCCCATTATGCCAAGGGGAGCCAGGGAACAGGGACCGCAACCTCTGGTAAGTACCAGTTGCAGGAGAGCATCTGTTATCTTCAGGGAGCCTTTGGGGGGGTCACACCTGTCCTCAGAGTCTTCAAGGCTCTATGATCTATATGGCAAGTGCCCCTCAGTGAGGCCCAGAAGTAGGGATACCCTGGAAACTTCCACATACAGGACCCCACCTCACCTCTTGCCTTCTGGTGGCACTGACAGATCCTAGCTTTTCATTTCCATCTCTCTGGTTCTTTACTAAGCATCACTGGCTTCTGAGGCTATTTTATTTTTTGCAGTGATGAGGACTGAACCCTAAGAGATGTGCTCCACCACTGAATTACACCCCTGGACTCCATTGCTAGCCTCTCAATGCCACCACCCAGGGCAGCTTCAGAGGCTCTGGCAGAAATCCACATAGTCATCTAAACCCATGAGCCCCTTCCACCATCTGGGAGCCATAACTGGGTCTCTCTTTCATAGCCTGTCCCCAGGGTACAGAGAACATCTCTGACCCTCAGACATAGTTCATTGCTTGCCCCAGTGCTGTCAGCATTTAGTGTGTATCAGTATGAGGGCTGAGGAGTCTTACCTGATAGGCACAGAAGAGTGGTGGTGTTGGTGGGATACCCAGGCTTGACAGACCTGGAATGGGCAGTTCTTTGAGAAAACATATCCAGAGATGAAGCCCAAATGGGAGAACGGAGAAATAAACAATTTATGCATAGACTAGTCTACTCTGCAGCAAGGAAAAATAACAAGTGGACATTCTACCGGGCAGAGTTAGCCAGGTCAGGAACATAGTGTGTACTATATGATTTTATGTGTAAGGCATTCAAAAAAACAGGCAAAATCCAATCAGAGTGATCACTTTTTTAAAAATCGGAATAGTGCTGTGTGGAATGGGAACAATGAGTGCCAACTGGAAGCGAGTGCTAGAACTTTCTGTGGTGCTGAAAATGTTCTGTATCTTTCTCGCTCAGAGACAGATGCCAGTGTCGTCATCATGTTATATATTTAAGGCATACACACTTATATTAGGGCATGCAAATCCAAAACCCTGGTCTATGTCGGTGTGACACCTTACACAGAGTAAGTGCTCAGCAAATTTGTGCAGCTCGGGGAAGTGATAGAGCCCGTGCTTTGCATATCCTGCGTCCCAAGGGTCTGGAGGGCTAGACCAGCTTATTCCATCTCTCTTTATTTTACCGGAGTATTGTGGCATTCATTGTTTGTTTTATACTAAAATCATAAGTGTGCCCACAATATTCTTAACTACAGGGACAGTGTGGTACAGCTGGTCCCCAGCACCTGTCATCTTATCAGACTCAAGCTTTAACAGCTCCTCTTGAGAAACTGAGGACCCAGGAGAGACATCCATTCTCTGGTATCCAAGACGTTTTCTAGCACCATGGCGGCACTGTGGCTGGGGAGAGGGGCATCAGTGCTGTTGCATGAGGAACCTTTGAGAAGCCTTTGGGATCCACATGTGCCCTTGCTTTCCAGGCGATTACGAGTTTCAGGCTCGGCTGGTATTTTTCCAGCCCCAGGCCTGGCATTCACTGTTTCTCTTTTATGGAGAGATGACAATTAACAGACTACAGCGGGAGATCTCAGCTGCTGACTGGCACTGGCATCTCATTTACCATCGGTTCTGGTTCAGGTTCAGGGTCAGGACAGAGCTAAGAAATACAATACTTTTAGGAAACCTAGAAACACTTGTCATACCTAAATATTAGGGTCACAAACTGTCTCCGCACTCTCATTCCTGGCCTAGTCATCAGAGTGGCACCATTGTGCTGAGTTTGGTCTGTGATGGCACCTCGCCCTCCAGACTAGATTGACTTTCCCTCTTCCCCGTCCTTCTAGGGCCATGTTGGAGTCCCTGTGCCCACCTTGCTCCTCCCACTTGTCGCAGTGTGTCTGTGTGAGTCCACCAGTTCTGTCCTCCATCCTTGGCTCTCTCATTATGTTGAGCTCAGCCTCAGCCTAACTCTCGCCTCCCTGTCTCTAACTGTGCCTCCCATTCCTGAGAGCCAGCCAATCCCATGACTTAGCACTTCGTTTGCTCTGAGCACCTTTAACTCTTTCCCATCGCTTAATTTCTGTGAGTCTCAAGTCCTGAATCGGGCCCTCCATTCTCCAGGTTGTACAGTGGTATACTGATTAATGCATTCTCGTTGGCTCTGGGCAAGACTAATTTGTAGCATCTGCCCATTCCTGTAGTGTAAATATTCTCATCGTAGCCAATTGTCATATTACTGAAAAACACCAATGCCCAGGTTATAAGATTCTTGAGAATGGAACAGTCAGCTTTAAGAGCCGGTAAAAATCATTTAGCTGAGCATGCCAAAGAGTTATCAATGCTACATAGCTCTCTGCCCAGGGACAGCCTCGGGGTGTCCTCAGGAGCCTTTGTCGGTTCCCTTCAGCTCTCATTCTCCTAAGTTCTTTCCTTTCTAGTGGACCTGCTTCTACCAGTTTCTGCCAGGCCTCTGTATCTTCTGTCTCCCTTCATACATGCAGCACATAGACCTTCCTAGAGCCTGTCTTAAGATATGCACCCCCCCCCTCCGCATGATTACTTCCTTCGCTCTACCCTACCATCTCACTGGTATCTTTCTTACCTTACAGCTACTTGTAAAATATCCCTTGTCACTTCCTAAAGAATATTCTAATATTCGTCCTCCTCCTCCAGCCAGCAATGTCTCAGCTCACTCAGGGCTAGCTTCTCTCCCTCAAGGCACATATCTGCCTGTGGGACCGTCACCAGTGGCAACTCAGTAGTCACACTCCAGGGTGCTTGCAAATCCTTTCATCCTCTCCTGTTGTGTCAGCCTTGCCTCTTGGACTGTCAGCATTCCTTGGGTGTTACCCTGCATGCACACTTCTCTGATGGTACCCTCAGCCTCCCTAGGGGGCCCTTCTTCCCCCTCCGATCCCCATTTAACTTCAGGTCCACATTCCAGGCCTTCAGACCATATGAATTTCCTGTCTTGCTGTAACAAATGGTCACTGATTTAGTGGCTTTAAACAATGAATCATCTTCTGGGGTTGAAGGTCAAAAGTCCTCAAATCAAGGTCCTGGCAGGGCTGTCTCCCTAGGGGATGTAGGGAAAAGATGTCAGCTGACCTTCTGCAGTCTCTAAGACAGCTCTGGTCCCTCCTCCTTGCACGAGTTCTGTAGTGTCCGCCATCACATCACCCCTGACTCTCACCCCTTGCTGGAACCCTTGTGACTTCCTTGTGCCAGTCTGGCTTAATTGCAACAGCCATGAAAGGCCTGGCCATCGGGGCCCTCACTCCATCTGCACCCCCACACTCTGACACTACCCTCCCTCCCTGGGCTCACCTTTCTACTCTCCCAGCCTACTGTTTACCGTCTTCCCACATGGCAAGTGGCACCCTCAGGAGCCCACAGTCTGAGCATCAGCCTCACTTTCTCTTCCACACCACTCTACCCACTGAGCATGTCTCTCCTCAGCCTGTCTCAGCCCGTTTTCCCATTCCCACCACCCTGCCTAAACAAATCAGCCAAATATCACCCTCTGTGATATTTGTCCTCTGTGCTGACCCTCCTCACCGTGCCACGAGGTCAATGCTGCTGTGCGTGTGAGAAAATTGGCAAGGAGGCTGAATAATGTGACCAAGTTCCCAGCTCCCTTGGTGTAAGGTCTAGCATTGGAACCCAGGCACTTTGGCCCCAGAGTTCCTGTTACTGCTTTTCCTGAATGAGAGTCTGGGTTGGGCCAAGGTAAAATGTCAGTCGGTAGCCATATTTTGAGCTTTAAACATCACCCAGCCCCTCAGCCCCTTCACAAATCACCCTGGCTCTGTGCCAGATGTCCTATACTTGCTGGTCATGAGGAAGACCTGAGCATGGTCATAGAGCATAGCTTCTTCCTGGGTAGCCTGGGCTCTGACAGACCAAAGAAACAGCATGGCTCTTGAGTTAAGCCCTGAGTAGTGGATGACTTGCCTTCCCTACTTTGCCAGTGACAAAACAGAACAGATGTTGGCCCTGTGCTTGGGCAGTGTCCAGGTTGCTCACTGCAGGGATGCCTGCCCATGGTGACCACTTCCAGGAGGAACCTTCTGTCCTAAGCAGAAGTTTCTCCCTTGCACAAACCCAGGAGTACTCTCAGTGTTGTCCAGAGAGGCTTCTTCTTGGAGCCAGTCCAGCCTGACTGAGCACAGGGGCCACTGGGCAGACCTGCAGACTCTGTCACTCAACATGTATGAGGCCACAGATTGGAGAGAGGGAGACTCATAAAGGGGAAAAGAACAGGACCAGAGTGGGAACATAAAGAGATAGGCAGGAGGGTGAGAAGAGAGCATGATAAATGATAGGACCCAGCACATGCCTACAGGAGGTCAGAGACTGAGAGCCTGGGCTCCACACCCATCATGAACTCTGAGAGCTGCACTACCATGCATGTCCTATGTCCCTCAGCCCATAATAGAGGCCAAGGCTCTCTGCCGGCTCTGGAGAGCCCAACTGTCCTGAAGCAGGTGGTCCTGGAGCACAGAAGAACATCAGGTCCATTCCAGATCTATCTCAAACAAGAAGACTCTGCCAGTGACCCTTCACCTCAGTGCCCTCAATATGCCCATCTGTGTCCCCTTAATCTCTATGGGATACAGATCTTACCTAGGTCACTTCTTCCTGACAGCCCTCCATGATTGTTTTCAAGTGTTTCTTTTCATTCTTCCCCTTCCCTCCCTCTCCTCTACAGCCATCTGAACTTCCTGGATTTTTCTCCACACTATGAGGTATTCTTGCTGCCTCAGGACCTTTGCTCATGCTCTTTCCTTTACCCAGAATTTATTTCCCCAAGATGAATGTCTAGCTCCCTCCTTATCAGGTCCCTCTTACAGGTCCTCAGTTCAAGTACTTTATCAGAGACATTTGTCTGTCTGTAAGGGACAGAAGCCAGAGTTTCTTGAGGAAGAGAGACTGTGAATACCAGTATAAGAGCCACCAAATGACCAGGTAGGAGATAGGGAGCATCTGGGGTTTGTGTTCCTTCTCTCCTGACCTTGCTGGTGGGAAGAGGCATGAGTATCAGAAGATTGTGGGTTTTACCTCCTTGGATCTCTCAGCCAAAGGACTAGCATGCTCTCAACAGAGGTCAGTAGTAGAGGGAGTGCAAAAAGCAGGGGGTGGGGGAGGACACAGCCTGATACTTCATGGCCAGTCACAACTTATGCTCAGGGCTGGCTGTGAGTTCTGACAACCTGCCAAGGACATGCTCCTTTCTGGGGATGCCAGAAGCGACTGTTAATCACAGAGCCTGCCCCTCGGCCTAGGAGCTGTCCATCCTCCCCAGGGCTTGGCCTATTTGCTCCTGTCACTCTGTCTTTCCCCAGATCCTAGGAGCTCCTCCTCAGCCTGCCTTTGTGCTCCCTGAAAGATAACACTGACCTGGGATAAACCAGGATAAAAGGAGCTCCTACCTTCATTGGCCCAGTGTGTGCCAGGCTGGGCCAGCCAGCACGTTTACCTATTGACCAGACAGATGCTTTTATGACCAGCAGTGTCCACATTGCAGGACACTAAGCTGGACCTCTTACACCACATTGGTGTTAGCTTTGCAGGCTCCATGACAAATCCTAAGACAGCTTACTGAAAAGGGGAGAGCTTCCTTTTGGGTCATTGTTTGGAGGCTGCTCTCTGATTGGCTGGCCCATCATTTGGGGGCAGGTGGTGGGGCAGCATGTCAGAGCAGAATGAGTGGCTGGAAAACAGAAGAGGAGTCACACACACCCCTAGTGACCTAAATCCTCTAGCTAGTCCCTACTTCTTAAAGGTTCCACCACCTCCCAGTAGCTGCATGGACTGGGGGACCACACCTTCTGGGAAACTAGCAACCCTCATCCAGGACTTGTGGGAAGGCAGGCGGGTGCAACCAAGCCAGTTGGATGGAAACTGAGCAGGGGTGTGGGTGAGGGGCTAGAGGGAGGCCCAAGTAAGAGAACCTCCTTGTGTCTTCCCTCACCCCACACATATCATGAAACAGGAAGGGATGCGCCTACACCCCTTCAGACCCAAGATCCTTACAAAGTGTGTGAGCTTCAGAGAAAGCATGGAGAAGACGGGAGGGATACAGGGAGATGGAGATGAAGCACTCCAGGCAGAAGTGACAACAAAAATGTCTCCCAGAACCTGCTGCCCATGGAATCTGCCACCTTCAGCAAAGAAGCCTGGATTTTCTAAGCTTATGGTGGTTAAAAAGAGAGTAAGAACTGGTTGTGCCAGAGGCTGTGGGACCCATCCAGCTCCCTCAGACCTTCAGTTTACACAGGCCCACTCCTAAGTGCCTGCCTGCATCTCTTACCCACAGGCTTCCATAACTTCATGTTCTTGTAGTCCATCCATGAAGCAGGCAGAAAATGGGGAAATTTAATAGCTGAAGAAACCAGCTGGAGACTGATGGAGAGGAATGTTAGGTACCCACATCCCTCCCCACTGGTGGGGAAACCCAGAGAGCCCCTTTGAGGTTAAGCCTCAGTTTCCCACATCAGCATCTGACTTACTGACATCCTTCTACCTGTGTCAGCAGCTACCCAAGGTGTTTCTCTCTCAGACTAAAGGCTTATACTTGAACTCTGTCTCGGAGCTTGCTTCTGAGAGAACTCAAGTCAGACCTCAAAGGAAGCAGAAGGCAACTGTTGGGGCTGGAAGGCTGCCTTTGAATCTCAGCCCCTTCGGGTGTGAGAAATTCCCTGTTCCAGAAAGACTGCACAAGTCAGTTGTGCGTAAATTAAAGTATCAACGTTTGCAGTAAGACTGGAACGGCACTAAAACATGTCATGTTGTCCATAGATCTGAATAAAACCAGGCTGGCAACAGCCACTGGACAACATAGTCCACTGATGTGTCAGCCACAGCTAAACAGAAAAGATGCAGTCTGAGTCAGAATGGTATTTCCAGCATTTGGCCTGACTTCGCAGCCATTGAGGAATGCTATTCGTGGGGGCAATCTTCCTGCAGGACAGGGTCCTTCAGGCATTTTCCAGGGACTGCCTAACCCTTCTCCCAGGAGAAATAAGACTTACTGAGCCCTGGTACCCATGACCCCACAGTATTTCAGCTACTGTTTCTGACCACTCTGTAGATATAGACAGTAGGTCCTTTCCCAAGTCTATGGTACCTCTCTGAAAAGCCACAGAACAGGGGAGGGGTAAGTAGATACGAGGGGTGGGTGAGTGGGTGGGTGGGTCATTTTTTCAGTTGGTTGGCTTGCAGTTCTGGGAATTGACCCTGAGGCTCTCAAATGCTGCATGAATTCTCTAGTACTCATCTGTTACCTCTAGCCCAACACATTTAGATTAAAATCCTGCGAGCCCTGAGCCCTGAAATTTATGAAGCCCATCCAGAGAAGCATTATCGTCTCCCGTTCACAGAAAAGAAAGTGAGACTTTCAGTGACTAAGTAGCTTGCCAAGGGCAGCATGTGCAAGTTTTAAATGGCTGGGCTGTGTGGTTCTGACCTCTCCTTCCACCATCTCTTAGCGTCAGGAACTGTTTCTCCACGTGGGTAGTAGTTGATATTCAAGGGCCTCTGCCTTATTTGGGGAAATCAAGGGCAAAGAGAAAATGCCATAATTTGTCAAAGAATGCCATGTTTAGCCTTCTCCATCTCTCAGATACTACAGGCTTTGTCTAGAATGAAGCTTTTGCTGAGAAGCCCATGAGAAGGTGGCCTCTGGACTGTATTTGCACTCAGTCCCCTTTCGCTCAGAGTGGCTTCCTTAGAGTCCATATTGGGGATACAAATGAAGATATTTGTGGAAGACAAGGTCTTGGTGCCTATTTGCACTTGTCTGGTATTCTGTTCCCCCACCTAAAACCATCTCAGCTTTTCCTCAATACTTTCCCCGGGACAGCCCTACAGGGCTACAATTTGACAGCCATGGGTATTGTGCTCTTGAAGCTTAATTCTAGACTGTGTCTCTCACCTGCTTGAAAATACCCAGGGCTCCTAACTCCCCACAGAAGGAAAGCTATGCCTTCATTCAAGGCCCTCCAGTATGGAGCCTAGATGAGATGTGTTGAGTTCATACTACAGGATAGCCACAGGATACAGGAGAGTTCCGTGCCTGTCCCGTCCTGCCTGAGTCTGAGATGGTTGGAAGCTGTCGCTGAGCCTACAAGCAGTCCTGTGCCCCACTGGTAATCACACTGTCACCCAGAGCCAGCACCACGTTTCATGACTCCTCCACAGTACCCAGCACTGGACAAACCTTCTGTCCCTTTCTGTACTTAGGTAGTAGAGTACACTACAGAGTGTCATAAAATGCTATACAAAAGATTGCAAATGGACTCATTTTGCTGGAAAAGGTTGTCAAAATATTTTTTACTTGAGACTTGTAACAGAATCGTGCTTCCACATCAATGTCTTAAAGAACAAGACCTGCTGGTGTCTTCTAGAGACTGCCCTCAGCAGAGAGACCGCCACACAGGCAACAGTATCTAGGCTCCACAGCAAAGATTTCTGTCAGTCTCTCGGAGGTTGCTGTAGTCACCCGGCTCATAAGCCTGGCAGATGACAGCTTCTGCCTCATCTTGGGGAAGGTTTAGGGACATTGCTTCCACTTTGGAGCTCAGGACACACGCAGTCTCCAGTTTCTACACGAAACCGGTTGCAAGTGGTTTGTGGTATTTTTCTGGTTGGGATTTGTTGCCTGTGCCCAAATAGTTTTCTATCAGGTCGGACTCGGAAAACAAGAAGATGGTTCTTTTTTCCCCCCATCTATGTTAATAGAGAGAGAGATTCTCGCCCCCTTGATAGCACCTACCTCGTGACTCAGCTTCTGAGGTCGGCAACTTTGTCAACCTCCCTCCTAACCCCATCAGTTAACTACCCTGCTCTCTGTTCCCTGCAGGCTCTCTGTTCCCTCAGCTGAAACCATCAGAGGGCGTCTTCAAGGTTATCTTCTGGCTGGGCTACTTCAATAGCTGTGTGAACCCGCTAATCTATCCCTGCTCCAGTCGTGAATTCAAGCGCGCCTTTCTCCGCCTCCTGCGCTGCCAGTGTCGCCGCCGTCGCCGCCGCCTCTGGCGAGTCTACGGCCACCACTGGCGAGCCTCGACCGGCGACCCGCGCTCCGACTGCGCCCCCAGCCCTCGCATCGCGCCCCCTGGAGCCCCCCTAGCCCTCACTGCACACCCGGGCCCGAGCTCCGCAGACACGCCAGAGGCTCAGGCTTCGGTCTCAAGCAGTCGAAAACCAGCCTCCGCCCTCCTGGAGTGGAGGCTGCTCGGGCCGCTACAGAAACCCACGACCCAGCTGCGTGCGAAGATGTCCAGCCTGTCCCATAAGATTCGCTCTGGGGGAGCGCGGCGCGCGGAGACTGCGTGTGCCCTGCGCTCGGAGGTAGAAGCAGTGTCCCTAAATGTTCCCCAAGATGGGGTGGAGGCTGTTATCTGCCAGGCTTGTGAGCCAGGCGACTACAGCAACCTCCGGGAGACTGACATTTAAGGACCGAAACTCAGGCTGGGAGAGGTGCTGGGGCCAGGGGTGGGGTGCCTTGTGGGATGTTGCCTTCGGATCCAAGACTACCAGGGTGGTTGCTCCATCTCACCCCAGAGCAACCGGAGCTGGACCTGGGGTCGGAGCACTTTGAAGGTGGTGGGTTATGGTGCCGCCTGCTGGACATAGTTGTCCAGAGCTCTTCCTGAAAGGGAAGGGCTGCAGAATTCGCTCTTCTCATCCACTCTAGGAAACTGTTTAGTCAGCTCCTGATGTCTAGGCAGAAGACTTGAGGTATGGCTTCTCCCCTTGGGGAGGAAGAGGTACAAATTCTTGTTTTGCTGCTCCCAGGGAAAAGATTCGTGGACAGTTTCTACTACTTACTGCCACCTAGAGGAAGTCAATGGACCAACCATAGGACCTGCCAAACAGCAAACTTTGGTGGCATATTGGATGCCCGCCATACAAATCTTGTTTTTCCCTCCCTGGGCCCACTGCCAACTTCCCCACACTCCAGCTGTATGTACCCCTCACCATCGCCCCTCCCCGGGGTCTTACTGTTTACACTGTGTACATAGTTCATTGTGCCTGTCTGTGCCCATCACTTCTCACTGGGATTCCAGGCTGCCAACAGGGGAGAGCCTTATTTATCATTCTGAAACCTATTTATTGGTAAGAGTACTTATATTTTGTTCAGACTGTGCAAACTGTCCATCTTTGGCCTGTAATGCATATAGAGCCTCCATCTTCTGAAATCCTTAGACCATCACAGGACAGTCAATGTTCACCTTGCTAGCTTGTGAAGGGAGGGGCATATAGGTCAGAAACATATTTTGGGAGCTGGTTCTCTCCTTTATCCATGGGGTCACTACTGTCCTTTGGTTCTTTTAGCAAGACTAAAGGACTTCAGAGCCTTGTTGGCTTTTAAGAGTCAGATAAGCACAGACCTTCTATCAGCCCCCCTAGACGCATCTGCAATGCCCTGAGGGCCTGGAGGAGCACAGTGGCTCCATCATATAGGTGACAAAACATCACAGGAGATGTACACTCACAAGCCTGTGAATGTCGAGAAAAGCCATATTAGCTGTGGTGTTCCTTAGCTCTGAGTAGAGACATACATCCCAAGGGTCATTTCAACTAATCTCTGAAAAGAAAATATCAACCACACGTATCTAACCTGCATGAGACTGATAACTGTGAACAATCAGCCCTCAGAAGGACAGCTTTCCAAACAATAACCTGAAACTGGAAGAGCCAGTGATTGGTGTTGTGAACAAGGATTGGTGTTGTGAACCAAAAGTTTCTGTCCCTCACTAAGGAGGTGGTCTGCCTGAAGTCCAAACCTTTCACGCTGATTTTACAAGATCAAAGAGGAGGGGTATCAGGGATCTGAAGGAGATGGTTTACAAAGCGAATCTGGGGTCTGAGTTTCCAAAGTTGGCCTTCCCTAAGCACCCAGGTACAGAGAATCGGTTATGGCAGGCACTGGGAGTGTGCTACCTACACCAAAGTAAGTGTCCCTTTGTATATACTGACCTCCTTGAAGCTAGGGGACAGGCTTCCCACAGAGGAAGGATCCATGGGTCAAGTCAGAAATCAGTTCGTTGGTAGCCCCTAGTGTCAAATTACTGAGCATTGACCTCTGGGTTAGAAGGGAGCCAGGTTTTTTGAGGTCCCATCCAGTACTTGTGCCAAGCACGGTAGTCATCTCATGGCCAGGCTTCAGCCCTATGCCCTGGGCACACTGCTGATGCTCACACCAGAAACTGAGTATGAAGGGGGCGCAGAAGGCTGCAGAGCCCAGAGCAAGGGTCTCTTCAGCAGAGGCCTCCGGGGATCTTGTTTTTGTAGCTAATAAAGTATGGCTGCTGACCTTACTCCTGACTGACAGGATCTCAGCCCAGAGGAGTGGGTGGAATTGTGATGCCCTTGGGGTGGGGGAGAGATTGCAAATGACTTCAGGAAAAACAGGGAGAACGCACCATCTCTTGGGTCCCCGGGTCCTACAGCCTCTCAGCCCATCCTAGGAGTCTGAGTAGAAACTGTCCCTGAAGTCCAGGTAAGACATGAGGCCTTTGCCCTCAGGTGACCTTAAAGGATAGATAAGTCCTGAGGCATCTATGATGGGTGAAGGATGGTCTTATGAGATGTGACAAAGACTGAAACAAGCTTTAAAGGACACTGTGGTTTGTCTACGTCCCATCCCTGTCCTTAGCCTGCTTCCCACCCCAGGTCCCTCACTGCCATCTACCCACTCACCGTTCCTTCCCACACTCTTCCTGGGATGCTTTTGCAACTTGTCAGGGACCTCCAGTTTCTCTGAGCTCATGTTAATGACATCTAGCCTGGTGCTACCTCTTTTCTGATGTATGCAGTCTGCTGGAGCTGGCTGGTATCCATTTATGCTTCACTCTCCTTTCTCCTCCTTTCCCCACAGACTCCCCTTTCTACCCTTAAATGCTCCCCAGGGTTATATTCCTCTTCTCAACTCCACATAATCTCATCCACTCCACTTGCCGATGATCACACATAAATGACTCCCAGGTCTTGATATCTTGAGCTCCAGATATGTGTTCATCGTCCTAGGTACACTCAAGGCCATTTACTTCCCACAAAGCCCCTGAACATGCCCTGCCTCCTCTCTCTCCAGCGTATTGGCTCTGCATTCTTCAAAGATCTCCCTCACAGATTCCCAGCTCTGAACAGGCACCAAGCACACTGCAGCCGCTCAGGTTGCTCACGCCCAGCCTGTCTACAGTTCGCTGCGAGTCCTTATGTCCCCAAGAGCAGATACGCCCTACACATCTGTGGTAACACATGATCCACATTCCAGTCGTTTAACCCCACCCCCCTCAGGCCTCTATCACCAACCAGTCCCTGGGTCCCTCCTGTTCCAGTCGCTGACAGGCCAAGGGGAAGTGTCCGAAACTTCCATCATCCTTCCTTGTATCAGTTCTGACTCCTTAGAGCCCCCTTGACCTTGATTCTATTCCCATCTTTTTATACCCCCAGGGGACTACATGGTCACCGTCTGTCCGCTTGGAAAGAATTCTTTTTAGTTGGCCCCCGTCCTGCCCCGCTTCTTGTGGCTCCAGAGAAGTACAAATCCAGATGCTCCAAAAGGCTAAATCAGTCCTCAGCCTCTCGGCCTGGAAATAGCTCACAGAGAACCACATGGTGCAGACAGAGCCTTTTGAGAAGGAGCTTGGTGCTGCCCTCCAGTGGTCTGGGCTTCCTGTCTTCCCTTCCCCCATCGAGAAACTTAACCTCAAAAAGAACAAGGGAACTAAGAAATGTGACCTGGGCAGAGACCTACATTCCAAAGTGACTGGTTTGAAAGGACCCCTGGAAAACTGAAGGATGCATTTGGAATGGAGACGAGGGACCTGGAGCTCAGGGGAGTGGCTGTGGCAAGAGAGTGTGTGCCTTTCATGCATAAGGCCCTAGCTTCAATCCCCAGGATCAGGGGTGGGGAGTATCAATAAGGAGTCCGGAAACGGAGCCACACAAGCTGGGCTTTGAAAGACAAGGGCCGGAAGGAGGCACACATTGCAAGCATCTACCTGCTCTGGAGCTGCTCTGTCTGCACAACTTTTCTTTTGCCACCCATTGGCTCCATCCGAGTTTACGTTCATTCCTTTCTACCCTTCCTGGAACCAAAGGAAAAGTCCCAGGTCCTTTTCTGTTTTTTTTCATAACATGCCTTGACCAAAATGGAGGTTTACTCTGTGTGTGTGTGTGTGTGTGCGCGCGTACATTTGGAAGATAACTGGAATTCTCTCCTTCCACCTCTTACATGGGTTTCAGGGGTCAGAATCAGGTCCTTAGGCTCATGCAGCAAGCACATTTTCCCACTGAACCATCCTGTCACCTGAGAGTTCCTTTGCCTGAGAATGAATCAGATTGGTCCCATTCATCCACTGAATAAAGCCAAAGAGGTCATGGGTCACTGGCCAGCTCACAGGTCAGCTAATATGAGGTCAAATTTAACAGCAGGTGAGGCAGATGGGAGTAGGAGGGTCACAGAGGACAAATGCCATCTGTGCACCAGCATGGGAAAAGGGAGGGGTGCTCAAAGAATGGGAGGAGCGGAGTGGAAGATAGTGACATCTCTCGGCATGAGGATCAGCTAAGGAAACCATGACTGTGAAGGACACTGATCACTACCTGTGTAATCCATGGTGTTACCTTTCTCACCTGACAAGGGGTAAATGGATTGCTGGAACTGCCACTTGTGCCATCTGCTTTATAATCTTCATTGAGAGCTTTTCCCCTTCGTTGCCCCGTGTGTGACCAATGGCATGTTCAAGGTTAAGAACAGAGAGGCTCTGAACTGAATGAAGCACTGCAGCTAGCACCTGTCTTCTGTCACCCAGCATTAGCTGACCCAGAGCCACACTTCCCCTACAGCTCTCACACAGGGCCTTAATGGCTAGAGGTAGATCACATGACTACCTTGCATGAAAGACTGGGAAAGTCTGCATGGTCAGAAGAAGGGGTCCAAAAATTCTGCCAGCCGAATTCAGCCTGCCACCTGACTCAGTACCACCCACAAATTAAAAATGGGGAAAAGTCAAACAAATACTATTTTATGGCGTTATGTGAACAGTACCATCCAATATCTTCAGTTTTGCCTCTTGATTCACAAAACCTAAGTTTATTACCTTAACCTTTACAGGAAAGCCTACTAACCTCCATCTTAGGATAACATAAGGGAATCAATAATTCCTGGTAGAACACTGCTACCTGGACCTGAGCAGTTTTACGCCTAGCAAGAAACCTCAGAAAAATCAGCCAGGCAGCCCTAGTTGTCTACAACATTTCAAACTTGTATTCGGTTATTTAACCTTCTTACTGGTGTGTACTCATTGTGTGCAGTGATGAGTTATTTAATCTTCAGATAGCATAAACTGAGAATTAACCCCTCTCGCCAGTCCCTGGGACAAAGGAGTTATTCTGGAATGTATCTGCCTCAAGGATATTTTCTCAGCTTGGCCAAAATGTAGGATTTAGAAAGAGACCTGAGAAAACTGGAAACTAACCAGCCACCAATCTCAATGCCAAGATCTCTCAATGTCACAACTATAGGATGCAGGTCTGGAAGCTGGTCACATCATGGCACTCACTGGGAAGTGAAGTCTGTAAGCTCTGACTACCACCAAGTCCTAATGACTATAAATCATTGACAGGAAGCCTAAATGTGTCCTGAAAGCATCATAGTAAATTTGCAGGCAGAGGCTGATGCTGTGGATCTGGGCCAATGCTCTACCGTCTGACACATCCTGCCTCTGTTCCCAAGCTACGGTCCTCTCCATCCCCCTGGATGTTCCCCTTTCTGTCTCCCATAATGCATCCTTCTCCATCCCACCCCAACCTGAAGGTGATGCTGAGTCCTTATAAGACTGACTTATGTTTCCTTCCCAACTCTTTCCTCTTGTTCTGTGCCTGTAAGTTCACTGTGTGTGTCCCTGATGCCATCTCCATTTCAGAGTGGAACACTGAAAGACAATTTTAAGAGCTTTTGTTTCTAAGTTCGTGATCACCCTGGTAGACCAGCTTGTGTTTGTTGTGAACTCCACCTGCACAGGAGGGATCTTCATGCCTTCTGACGCCCTTTGACCAGTCAGTGTTCTCTAACCAGCAGCAAACAACCTAGGTGAGATCACTAAATAATGCATGCACCTGATAATATTTACTAAGCACCTGCCATATGCCAGGTAGGTAAGAATAAAGCCATTTACAAGAAGAAAACAAAATCTCAGCCTCCATGGAATTCTTATTAAACGATATCTAGGGGATACATAATACACTAAACAAACCCGTGGTAGGTTGCATAGGAATAAGCAAAGAGAATGTAATAGGAAATGGTAGGGGTGGGGAGTTTACACCCTAGAACACGAGAGAGCTCTCAGCAGATGGTGACCTGCAAGAAAAGGTCTGAAGACATTAAAGAACAGCCTCGGGGATCAGTGAAAGGAAGCATTGCAGGCAGAGGAGGCAGCTGGTGCCAAAAATCATGACTCAGTAGGATGCCTGGCATGTCCAAAGATCACCAAGGATGCCCTGTGCTGAGGCAATCACAGCAGTCAAGAAGTGAGGATGGCTTTGCAGAGCAGTTCAGACATGGGGTGAAAAGGTGGCTCTGGAGGTATTCCAGAGATGAGGCCCACTTCCCAGGTACCTCACAGGCTCACAGGCCCCTCCTCAGCTACCAACTAGTCACCCTGTTGGGAGCCCTTTGTCCTTTAGGGAAGTTGTTTGATTAGTTGATTTTTGATCAAAGACAACATTTCCAATTTAAAGTGGCATCCCGTGAAGTGCTTTCTAAGACTCTTCCTTCCCTGTGAAATACTAAGAAAGAAAAAGAATAAGGATAATAAAACCATCATCAGTCAAGTATTTGCATATTCTAGGGATCAACTTTAAGTTTTATGAGTCATTGCCAGAGCTGTCCCTTTGCATTAAGGGCTTAATGCCCTCTCCCTTCCCCGTAGACTCACCACCACCCTTAACTCCAAGAGTTTGCTCAATCATAAAATCACTGGCCACCATCCTACCACCCAAGAGTGACTTTCTAAATCACCATGAAATGATCTCCCACTCTCCCGGTCCCCTTCAAGACTTCCTACGTCACGCAAGGACTTCGTGATCACTTGGATTATTGAGTTAGCATGTAGGTTTGGGGCAGAGGAGGTGTGAAGAACAGAGTAAAATTGTGGCTTCCCCACTGTGTCATCTGATAGAGAATGGGTGGCTGTATGGAGTTGTAGAATGTTTTCAAGAGGAGAGAACTTCCTGGGTAGAAGTATGAGGGAATTAAGAGTGTTGTACTGGCTGGTTTTGTATGTCAACTTGACACAAGCTGGAGTTATCACAGAGAAAGGAGCTTCCTTTGAGGAAATGCCTCCATGAGATCTAGCTGCAAGGCATTTTCTTAATTAGTGATCAAGGATGAAAGGGCCCATTGTGGGTGGTGCCATTCCTGGGCTGGTAATCTTGAGTTCTATAAGGAAGCAAACTGATCAAGTCAGGGGAAACAAGTCAGTAAGTAACATCCCTCCATGGCCTCTGCATCAGCTCCTGCTTCCTGACCTGCATCAGTCCTGACTTCCTTTGGTGATGAACAGCAACGTGGAAATGTAAGCTGAATAAATCCTTTCCTCCCCAACTTGCTTCTTGAGCGTAATGTTTGTGTAAGAATAGAAACCCTGACTAAGACAAGTGTTTATTGGCTTCAACAACATAGCCTACAGCAACATACCCATTATTTCATGAAATGCCTCCTCTGTGGGTCCAAACCCTGTGTCCTGGTCCTTCTGGGCCCCTTGTTGGGATGGGGCCACACTTGAACCCTAAGTGACTTCCTAGTGGCTAGAAATACCTTCTGGGGCTGTTGACTTCCCCCAAAGAAAGGTGTCTCTATCAGCTATTATCACAGTAATGCTGTGAAACAACTCACCAACACTCAGATCACAACTGGAAGCATTTCTTTGTCTTGCCTATACCTGTCTTCAGGTTTGGCTCAAGATTCTCTTGGGTTCAGATCTATTCCCATTTTTTCTGTATTCTACTTGAACCATCAGCTACAGCATGTACTTCTTATGGCAAGTGGTAGTTAAACAGGAAGCTGAAACCAAGTGCACAGATACCAATGCACACCAAATGCACTTCTGCTGCCTGCCTCAGGAAAGGGGCTTTAAGTCATATCAAATATGTGCCCATTCCCTTAGCCAAAGCAAGTCAACCTAAAAATCAGTGGGACAGAAAAGTACACTCTGATCCAAGGGAAGAGGCCCATGAGTGAGTAGTTGCTGAACAATTCTCTAGTATATCATAAGGAACCAACTTTCCTGGCAAATGTAGCCCCGTGCCTTACTCTATCCTGTGTCCAGAAGCCCTGGGTGCAATTAATAAGAAGCCCAGAGATACACTGTGGAATCTGGACCCACTTCTGATGATGGCTGTCCTGCTTCCAGCAAGCAAAAGTGGGACCAAGCAGGGACAGATAATACAGGTCAGATAATACTACATGACCCACCCACATGTATAACCAGGAGGTGGCAAGGTCACACCCAGAGGATAACTATGACCCTAACAAGGAGTC
>JANHMN010000002.1:194530419-194554469 GCA_030674055.1 Rhabdomys pumilio | reverse complement strand
ACACACACACACACACACACACACACACACACACACACACACACTAAAATGTACCCATATGAATGGCCCTTCAGAGCCATCTTTGTTGGAAACATTTACTATAAAGCTAACTTTAGGCATGGTTTTAACCTGGCAACTTAGAATGGTCGCCAGTATTGACTAAAAGCCACACAAGGAAATCCTGACCTAAATGTCTTCCTTCAGACCCTAAGCAGCACTGCAGTTTGATAACTACCTTGTCCGTTTAACTTTCTACAGCCCCCTCTCTTGGCTTTCAGAAGTGAAACTGACCAGCAGGAAGTAGCACAAGTCACAGACACTGAGGGTCATTCTCAGGAAGTAGCCACATAGACAGGCATGGTGGTACACATCTGTAATCCCAGTACTTGAGAAGAGAAAAAAATAAATAAATAAACAGGACTTCAAGGCCAGCCTTGGCTACAAAGCAAATTTAAGGCCAGTATGAGCTATATGAGACCTATCTAAAAAATAATAAAACAAATAAAAACATACGTATTCATGCTTAAAGCACTTACAATAGCCAGGAGTCGGCGTGTAGGCCAGTGAAATCTACTTTGAAGAATGCAGGTTACTACCTGGTCATTAGTAAGTCCTACCCTTTGTATGTGAGTAAGAACGTGGAACTGCACTCACATAACTTGTCGGTCCATACACAAAACAGAGTGTGCACATCCTCCATGGACCGGGGAGAGCCACAAAGCAGGAGACTGGCAACTGTACAGTAGTGCTTAGTGGTCCACTTACTGACCTGGAGGGGGGTCGTTACAACAACAAGACCTGTTGTTCTTTACCCATTTCTTCAGTGCCATTTACGAAGAGATACCGAGAACACTGATGACTTTTTAAAACTTGGATGCTTCAGTGATGCACAGATGCTACTTCTGTCTAAAATCGATTGCAATACTAACCAGTGTAATAAAAGTAATAAGTACTCTGAGGCTGGACTTTCACCATAGTAACCACTAGATACCTGTAGCTATTCGGAATTTAATATTCCTGTATAGTTTCACTAGCTACATTTCAACTACTCAAAAACTAGAAGCTAGAAGCTACCATACTGAACGGTGCAGATCTGAAATATCTCCATCAGTACAAAAGGGTCTCCTGAACGATGCTGGTTACATGTAACTCCAAAAATATTATTATTAGAATGCCAATAGATACATTATTAACTAAACAACTAAATGAATTAACTAATATACAATAATTAACAAATTAACTTAAATAATCACCAGGGAGTTGAGATCAATGCACAAAAATCACTTCTATTGCTATAAACTAGGAACAAGTAGAAAATGCTTTCTAAAAATATTGAGTATCTTAAAACACACACACACACACACACACACACACACACACACACACACAAGAAAACAACATAGTGACAACAATTACCACAACCCACTTAGTAGAGTCTAGCAAATGGCATTCCAGGCCTTTTTGAGGAAATATATCAGTGTCTTGCCTAGCTCAGCACGTTCACGGTATCCCCACACTGTCCTGATGGTCCCCTTACCTCGTTGTATAAATCGCTGAATTCCTCAACCACGTCCTTGGGGATGCGGCGGCCACGGTTGGTAAGGTAGCAGGCCACGCCATTCTTGGAGTAGAGGCTGATGCGGCCCACACTGCGTTCCCCATCTGTGGTCTCTTCCAAAAGACCATTGGCTTCTGCTAGTTGATAGATAGGATTCCCATGGGATCCATGGATCCAGGTGGCTCCCAGCTCAAAGGTGGCGTGTCCTGGTGGTGACAACAGACCCTTAGAGGGGCAGAGGTTTCTTTAGAGAAGGACAGGACTGCCTCCCTTCCTTCTCTAAGAGGACCCCACCCACATATACCCAACAGGGCAGGAAGGGGTTTGGCAGCTCTTTCTGAAGAACAGCTGACAGCAGATAAGATGACCATCAGTGAGAAGCACTGGCCAGAGTGACTCTTATGTCACCGTGACATCAGTTAGAAGTTTCTTCTTCCCATGCCAGACCACTGACTCCATCCCACTCAAGAGGAATACTGAGGATATCCCTACCATTATTCTTAATAATGCACCTTAACAGCCCATGGCTCTAGAGTTCAAGCCTTTCTTCCCAATACAGGATGCCCCCTTCCAACACTTCTAGGACAGAAGAGGGGACAATTCCAATGTAGAACATCTTCCCAGGATATACAATCCCAACCTCCAGGGAGATCCTTTCACGCCCTAGGGCCGGCCCTGAGATTCTGTCAAGGAGAGCTAAGGAGCAGTCCTAGATCCAGGAGCTAAGGGGCCTCGGAATCCACCCGACCTCCTCACCCCCAGCCAAAGCAGCAATGGCAACAGATCTAAGGTCACTGCCTCTGTCTTGAACCTCAGTTTCTTCTTCAGATGCCACAAAGCTATGAGGCAGCTTTCCCTGCCTAGCTTCTAGAGAGGCAAACAGTACAGACAGCAGAGGAACAATTCGTAGTGTTTGTTTTTGCAGGCTAGGCTCAAGATGGTAAACTTCCTGCCAAATTCACAATAATTTCTCCTATCTTATATACACGTCCCTTGACGAAAATAACTGTGCCATGCCTCCCACTGAGAGGCAGGGTCTACACCTGAATTTGGGTTAAACTCCTGACTTGCTCTGACTAGCTGAATGTGGTGGTAAAAGCTGTATTTAAAGTTTCAGAGCCTAGGGCTCCAGGAGCCTATAAGTCTTTCTACTGTTGATATAAACCACCATGACCAGAAACAACTCAGTAAGGAAAGGGGTTTTTTCAGCTTACACTTCCATCTCACAGTCCATCACTGAAGGAAGTTAGGGCAAGAACCCAAACAGGGCATAAAGCTGGAGACAGAAGCTGATATAGAGGCCATGGAGGGGTGCTGCTTACTGGCTTGCTCCCCCATGCTTGCTCTGCTGCTTCCTTATAGCACCCAGGACCACCTGCACAGGGTGATATCACCACAGTGAGCTGAGCCCTCTCCCACTAATTATCAATCAAGATGCACCACAGACCAATTTAGTGGGGGGTGGTTTCAAAATTGATGTTCCCTCTTCCAAAATGACTCCAGCTTGTGTCAAGAAGACAGAAAACTAACCAGCACTCTACAATTAACAACTATGGAAAGAAACAGAGATTCACCTTGCTAGGAACGTAAGTCCAGACCAAAGCCTACACTTCCTACCACACAAAACAGTAAGGCCATGTTAGAGATCCTAACCAACTTGAGTGACATTTCCAAGTGACCCTGAAGAAAACAAAGCAAAGCCAGCAACACACCTACCTGAGTCCTGCCTACACTTTCATCCCACAGATTCTGAGTAAATAAACAGACGACGCAAGCTCTTCTATCTGAGGAGGCTTATTCTGTAGCAACAACTGTCTGACAGTTTAAAGACAGTAGTAGTACTGCCCCTCACCCCGAGAAGTATGTTTATTTGCATGTTTTCCCTTTCTTGGAATGTTTCTAATTAAACCACCAGTTACTAAAATTAGCCCTGTAACACGAATGTGCCTACAACAAGAGAAAACACAGCCTCATACCTCAACTAGAAAAGAACAATTGCCTGGTGTCTCTGAAAGAAGCAAGCATGCAAGGTCCCCTTGTGTAGGAAAAGTAGGCAGACTGAAGGCCACCAAACACAGGAAGTCCAGGACCTTGCCCACAGAAGCTGCCTCCTGGCCAGTGAGGGTAGAGCCTCAGGCTTGGAAGTCCCCCGAGTGTCTGTTCTACACTGACCTCCCAATGTAGAACAATGTAGAAAGGAGCAGAGGGAGAACAGTCATATTATTGTTATTACTACTATTATTCGCTTGTTTCCAGCCAAGGCTGTCCATGTATGTACCAGCCACTCTCTCCTCCTCAGAAGCCTTCCCTCACACTCATGACCACTCTTCCAGCTTTGTGACCCACTGAGGTACAGGGCTCTCTGGGGGTGACCACAGGTTCAGAGTTGTCTGTGGGAGCCTGGTGGGCTCAGCAGTGGGAATGACTGAACACAGCAGTCTCCCTCTCTTCCGGAGTCTAGTAATAGCTAATAGCTGAGAGGGAAAACAGCCATTTGAGAAGGAACTGAACCCTCACCCTGGCAGCCACACAGAGACTGGGCAGGGCTAAAGCAAGGAGATGCCTTTCCTGACCCTAGATGTTCCTCATCTGTGACACAAGGTGAGGAGCAAGGCCAGGGCAAAATTTGCCAGGAATTGAGAGGATCAGAATAAGGCCATCACCAAGTATGCTTCTCCCACTCACCTCCATCTCAGCCATACCTGTCTTCCCAAGGGCACTGGGCACCACCTCATGCCAACTCACTTCCTAGCAAGTGTTGTCCTCAGAGCTGGCTCTGGACCCCTGCTCTCACTACTGACAGGGGCATGGCCACCATGCCATGCTGCAGCATGCCCATCGACATACTGGGTTCTGAGGCCTGTCTGTCTGCATACAACACAGGTGCCCTGCCCAGCATGCTCTCCCTATCTCTTCACATTTATTATTCTGCACAGCCTAGTCTCTCTTCTCTGCCTGGCAAGCTTCCCATCTGGTCTTCTGCCACCCTGTGCCTTCCCTGCATGGTCTCAGTTGTCAGCTGCCTCAGGGACTGGGCCACCAATCTCCTTATCTTCTGTTTCTATGTCAAACTCTGAAAAGCTCCTCAAGCCCAAAGAATCATAAATGGGACTGCTCTTCCCTGAGGCTGCTAACCAGACAACAGTGAGCAAAGTACCCTGGAGCTCCTGGCTGCCCCAGCCTTATGAGAACTTTGGACAGCACTTACATTCTTACTGCCAAAAGTCACCCAAGTTTGTACCTGAAAAGGAGAAACAAAACCTAAGATGCATCTTCCAGGAATGACTCTAGGGAAAGACTCTTACCGTGATCAATAGCTCTATAAGAAGAAAGAATATGTCCTTGATGCCCACTTATTCCCTGCCTGGTCACCTGTGTAAGCAAGTAAGTACACAGGCTGTGCACAAAAACACAAAATCCTCTAGAGGGGCAACTGTGGGGGCTCACACCTGATATTTCAGTACCTGAGAGGCAAAGAACTGGAGTTCCAAGGCCCACCTGCCCTGAAGACTGACTGACCTGTCTCAAAACAGAAGACAAAGCTGGGAGATGGCTCAGCTAGTAAATGCTTGCCACAAAAGCATGAGGACCTCAGTTGGGTCCCCCAAAATCCATGTAAAAACCCCAGACCTATAATCAGTAGAAACAGGTGGACCCTTAGGGCTTACTGGCCAGCCAACCTAGCAGAAAATTTTAGTTCCAGGCTCACTGAAAAACAGAGACCTTGTCTCAAAAAAATAAGTTAGAAAGCAATTGAGGAAGACAGTCAATGTTGTCCTGTAGCCTCTAAACACACAGATACACACAGATACACACACACACACACACACACACACACACGGCACATATACACATTCACTTGTGCAGAGCACACTCACACAGACACACACTCACATAGCACATACACTCATACATACATACACATATGAGGGTCAAGTCACTCACATACTCCAGGGCATGTTTTCTCACTGGATCGTCTTCATACTCCCACCCCACTCAACCTACTCCTGGCCAGAACACACCACACAGGCTGTGTCTGTGGGAACCTTGACCTCCAGTTCCATTTCAGGAAATATTCCTATGCTCTAGAACCCAGGCCACATCTTCCCACCCCAGGGGCAAGTCTCTTCTCTGGCTTCAACATGGACAGATCTTCTTTACAGACAACCCTAAGACACACATCACTCACAGGGAAGCCTAAAATCCCCCTTCCACTCTAATAACCCTAGTTCCTGTTGCCTGGTCCTAGTCATGATATACTAACTCGTACTAAAAACTAATGACTAATCAGAACTTACACAATGTCCCCTTCCCTCTTGTGGCAGTAGAAATAAGTACCCACAGTTCTTAGTATGTCCCCCCGAACAAACATTGTCAGCCCTAACTGTAACACCAAGCCAGCATTCTCCAAAATGGGATGTCAATGCGAGGAGCTAAGGAAGCTTCTGGAAAACACCCACACAGGTACATGATCAAACACTCATCCCAAGGAAAAATTAAATTAGTAAGAATTGAGGCAGAACCAGAGGAACAAAAGGTGGCCTAGAGAGGTAGCTGGGCCTGAGTGATACTTACCAAGTCTCACGCTCTGCACACGGCCCCCGATATGGCTGGAAGCCTCAAGCACAGTGACATCCGTGAAGCCCTGCTCCAGAAGTGCTCTAGCTGCAGCCAGACCAGCCAAGCCGGCGCCGATCACCACCACACGAGGCTGTCCCCTTCTCCGCAGGCCACGACTGAGAGGGTCATCCGCACTGTCGCCACTGGATTCACAACTTTGCATACCGTCCGTACTCACCTTCTAGGAGCCTGTGACGAGAGAGGACAGTGGTAGGGGTCAGCTCACCTGACCCAAGGGAGTCATTGCAAGCTGCCCCCACTCCCTAAAGACCTGACCAAGAAGAGACACCCTCCAAAATGCAGTGAGGGAGACAGGAGAAGGCAGAGATATGAGAACCAGGGAGAGAGCATGTGTTTTAGGTCCTACCAACAGGTAAGAGGTGGAATCTATCAATCCTACCCTCAAATCTCTTTGATTTGCCTGGTCCTTGCCCACAAGTCTAAAGTAGGGACAAGAGGTGACCTGAGAAGAGATGACCAAACAAGCCAAAGTCAGGAGACCTACCCTGATGTCTTGTTCAACCCTGCATGGCTGCTCTCTGTGCCAACCTGATGCTGCTCACACAGACATCAGGATACTCACACATACCAGAGATACCTGCACAGGCTCCAGAATGTTCACAGCAGCCCAGGACACTTGTACACACAGCACTGGGCTCTGTCCCGAGCTCTCACCTGGCACTTCCCTAGTACTCTCTGCCCCCCTCTGTCTTCCTTCTCTCTGCCTTTCAGCTGGCCTTCTGAAGATCAGTGAGGTGGCAATGTGGTGGTAAGGACAAAGTCTTCACCTCCCCATTCCTCCAGAGAGTGCTAGTGTCCAATGAGCCTTGCTATTCTGGGTAGGTCCTTTCCCCAGGCCCCCAGTCACCACAAAACAGCAATGAACCCAGGAAACACTGGACTGTGATGACCCGTGGCACCAGAGACCAGACATCAAATTGACAGTTATACGCTGCCAACTTGCTTAAAGACGCCAGACTTGGGCAGCTGGTAACACAGGGGAAGAAGGTGGCCCAGGGCTGGGATACACAGCTCTTCTAGTCCCAGGATGGCCAGCATGCTTTGAAACTCAGCTTCTACCCTATCCCTTTCATTCCCTGACTCAAGCAACATAAAAGTCCAGTCGTCTTGGCTAAGGTTTGAGTCATAGATGCTGCAGAATTTAATAGCACCAAGATCAAATGAGGAAAAAAAAGACAGATAGAAGCTGCTAGACCACAAACCAAGAAGCAAATAAAAGCCTGTCACCCACAGCCATGAAGCAAGCATGGCCTTTCCCAGACACAGCAATCCGCTTTTAAGAATCGACTGGAGATGCAGGGCACATGCCGCCAAATAGACAAGTCAAAGACATTTATAGCTTTATCACACTAACCAAATCTGTAAACAACCCAAAAGCCCACCAGTGAACAGACGCACGAGCCATGTAGTACTCTTGTCCCACGCAAAACTCAGCAGCTACAGAAATGAGTTGCTGCACTCCAACGGCACAGGTGCACCTACAGACGTGACTGAGCTAGAAGCTAGACACCGAGCAGCACATACTGTATGGCTCCACTTACAGGAAGTTCAGGGAAAGGCAAACAGTCTGTTGAGGACAGAGATTAAGGGAAAGGTGAGGTGAATGAGAACAGGAGGGAGCTTCCTGCGGTGGAGGGAGCAGATCTACCTTGATCTGAATGGAGGTTACACAGCATATCAAGACATATCCACTTCCATCTGAGGTTTCCATTTTTCCCGGGACAGTGTCCTCTATCACTTGCAGGTTTAGCAAAGTAGGTGCTTTTTTTTCTAAATATGCTCAGGCTAAGAGGCTGCTTCTCCCCCAACTTATTTCATGTGATGTATGGGCTGAGACAGAAGTGCTTCCTCCCCTAGTACACCTCCTATTCCACTCCCAGACTCAACTGGCCAAATCAGGGTAGAACACGCTTCCTAGACTACAGGCAGATGGCGCTAGAGACCCAGAATCCCTCCGGGAAATTCAGGCTTGCCAGAGTGGTCACTAATAGGTGGGCGCCAGACTTTCCTGCCTCCTCCTCCTCCGCTACCCTCTTCCCCTTCTTTTAGGCCCCCACCCTCCAGAGAACAAGCCAAACAGGGCTGTCTGGAGTCTTTCCCTCCCTTCCCCTCTGCCTAGGTTCCTGTGCACTAAATTTAGAGGTGAGGATGTGGCGGATTGCACGCGCTGGCAGGGTCAGTGACGATGCCACCGGAAGTCTGCCAGCCACTGCCGACGCTGTGACAAGCTAGTAAACACACAGAGTGCTGTGAAGGGCCTGCGTCAGCTGTAATGATGCCAGGGTGCCCATGCACCAGGTAAGACCTGACACCCTGACACCGCTGCGTGCTCCAGCCCATACTCTTAGAAGAGTGGGGATTCCCCTTTACAGCACCCGGCTCCAGGGACATTCCAACAACCTCGGGTTGGTTTTTGTTTGTTTGTTTGTTTGTTTGGTGGTTTTTTGGGTTTTGTTTTTTGTTTTTTGTTTTGTTTTTGGTTTTTGGTTTTTTTTTTTTTTTTTTTTTTTTAGGGTGGAAAGACAGCAGTGTTTGTAAAGCTTACTAGTGGAGCCAGGTTTTGAAATGCTTCTATGTAGAGCAGGTGTAATAGGGATTGAACTGGAGTTCCCACACTGACTGTAGCCACATATACCTGTAATTCCAGTACTGGGGAGGTTAAGGCAGGAAGATCATGAGGTTCAAGCTAACCTGAGCTATATGGAAAGATATTATCTAAAAACTGAAAGAAAAAAAAAACGGGGGTGGGGGGAGTGTTCCTGCTTATCATAGGATCCCTAACGCTCCCTTCTAAAAGCCATTAAAGTCTACCTGGCCTCTCTTCCCCTAAGCATGTTCCTCGATATACTGCTGTAAGTCAAATAAGGTTGTCATAAGACTGTCAGCATTTAAGGACCTAACACATGAAGGAACAGGTGCTATAGATACATTATGACAGGATTCTGAAATGGACCATAGACCATCTTATACATGACTACAGAAAAAAACCTCCATTCCCAACACCAAACCTCAGAGACCTTGAACATGGGTATCAGATGCAAACAGCACAGGACTTTCGGGTCCCTGAACCACTGGGAAGCCAGCTAACTCCATGGTACTGGCCTTCCATGAGTCCCAAACCAGCTCCATCCACATTTGTCGCCCACAAGAAGCCAGAGGCACCACACACACAGAGCCACAGAAGGCAGAGGACCGTCTACCATGGCCCTCTTACCACCCTGGGTCCATACACCCTGACGCCCAACTAAAAAATAAGAGAAGATTTATCCAGAAAGCCTCCTGTGCCGGGTTCAACCAACTTTTGCCATTGGTTTTTATCACCTTCCCCACTTGGGTTTTTTTGTTTTGGTTTAGTTTGGGGGGGGCTTTTTTTTTGAGTGGGATAACAAAGGGTGGAAAGTAGAGAGAGGGAAGGATAGAAGGAGAGAGAGAGGGAGGGAGAGAGGGAGGAAGGGAGGGAAACTGTCTTATTGAGGAAGAATTTAAATGGTCCTTGGTCCATGCCTGTCCCCTTTTCGCCTTGATCTGTATGCACAGGAGAAACAGAACGCCTTGTACTAGCCCACAGATAAAGGAATGAAGAAAAAGTGCTGGCTCAGCCAGGCAGTGAGCGAGGAGGAGGGGAGCTGAGGGAGCACAGAACAATAGACACTTGCCTTCTTGCTCTGGCCTCCATGGTAAATTGGGGCGGGAAGGGGGGTGTCTAGGGCTTCCTGCCCAGCATCCATGTCCCCAAGCAGGCCAAGCCCCAAAGCTTCAAGAAATCAGGTCAGTCAGAGCATAAGTACCTGTCTTCAAAATACCCCACTGCCTCCTACAGCAGGCTCCCAGTCACAGGCCACAGTTCCCCAGTGTCAGCCCCTCCCCCACACCTGATCCGGTTAAGCCCCTCCCAGAGACGCCAGAACTCAGCTGAGGTAGCACATGTCTTCCTGCTGTCACCCCATCCACAGCCCCAGGGTCAAAGTTGTGGGTGTCCTTAAGAGAAGATCCCCTTTATCCACTGGGCCAACCCACAGTCATTCCTACAGCCCAAACAATGTCGCCTCTACCCGCAATGTCCTCAGGGAAGACCTTCCAGCTCCCCCTCTCAATCTCACCTGAACACAGTCTCATTCACCAACCTCTAGACCAGTGGTCTCAACCTTCCTAACGCTGTGACCTTCAATACAGGTCCTCATGTTGTTGTGACCCCCCCCTATAAAATTATTTCATTGCTACTTCATAACTGCAATTTTGCTACTGTTAAGAATCATAATGTAAGTACTTGTGTTTTCTGATGGTCTTAGGTGACCCCTATGAGGGTCATTCGACCCCAAAGGGGTTGCAACTCATAGATTGTGAACCACTGCTCTAACTATGCTCTAAGATAACTGTGGCTAGACCTCATTAATATGATGAGAAAACAACCCAGCAATGCATTGAGCATCTACTCCCCGACAGACTACTCCTTTAGTCTCTGGCTTTGCTGACTTCTGTTCTCACAAGATACTCCTCACCACACACAATAGGAATCCCTAGCTCCACCAAAGCCTTGGGCTTCCCCAGACCACTTAATGGCCCAAGGCAAGCATTCATTTTCCTTGCCATACATCAAAGAAGCTGCCTCTGGGTTCTGACCACACAGTCCTCACTGGGACTTAAGAGCTGTGCCATCATTTGCAGCTGTAGACTGTAGGCCTCACATACTGGCTTTTAAATACAACTACCTAGTGGTTTCCAGGACACGGGTGTCTCACTGGGGCTCTATGATTGTCTCATGTCTCAGGACCGAGGCTGCAGCTTCCCAGTCACTGAGCAAGGCTGGATTCCAGGCTGGACTGGTAATCTCCAGTAAGTGAGCATGGCCACAGCCTGCAGGATACTAGCATGCAGCTCAGCCGCCCAGCCAGTGTAGACACCCCTTCCTCATCAAGGGGGACCACCTTTGCCTCTCCAGCTCATCCACAGGACACTATGTCCCCAACTCTGTGATTATTGCTGCAAATATGCCACCACCTTTCAAAGACACAAAACATTCTACCCATCCTGGACCCTCTGAACACAAGGTTTTGGGGGTTTGGTTTTTTGTTTTTGTTTGTTTGTTTTTGTTTATTTGTTTGTTTTCCTGTTTGTATTCCCCCCCGGGTGCCAGAGGTAATGTTCTTCTCAGGTCACTCAGTCTGGATTTCCTCACTGCTGCCTGCAAAAGAATATGGCTCCAAGGTCACCAACCCCCATCCCACCCCCACACACACTTCATCTCCTTTAGAGTCTAGGATCACACCAGCTGAAACCCTCCAAACTAGGTCATTCCATCTAACCAGCATCCCTCCTCTCCCTGAAGCCCTATGCTTACTTGTAAGAGATCTACCCAGGACATAGGTGCCCTCAGCTGCAGTAAACAGAATATCTGCACCCTCCTCAACCAACCCTGTGGACTTCATGAGTCTCTCCAACAGGTAGGACTAACAGTCAGCTTCATCTTCCTTATAGGGATGCTCTTTCCACGCTTCTAGCAGGAGGGAAGGGAGATGGAAGGAAGCTGGGACTGATCCAGGGGAACATCTTTGGGCTGCCTGGCAGATCTGCAGAGGATTTGGAATCTTGAGACCCCCTAGACAATGAAATTATTCTTCTAAGGTAAAAAAGAAAGAAAGAAGGGGGAAAAAAACACTCCCAGAAATCCCACACCAGCTGCCTTGCTGTGCTGGCAAACAAAGGGGCTCTGTGTCTGTGCAGGGCTCCTCCCACCCTCCAGTCTGAGGCAGGCCACCCCAGCCTCCCAGCCAGACCCTTCCCAGCCTCCTCACCCAGGCCACAGTGAGCACAAGGCGTAGCACCACCAAACCAGAAGGGCCAGGCCAATGGACAGGAATAGCGATGTAAACACAGTGGGCAGAACAAGGCAGCCCAGCTCAATATCCTACTTGCTGGCTAAGGAATCCCTAGCCAGGGCCTGCCTTTCTCTAGGCCTCATTTGGCCAACACTTCTGAACTCACCCCAAGAATATCAAATATGCTCCCACCTCCTGAGGTTACATCTCTCAGCCCCACCTGACACCAAGTCAGTCTTCAAGTTTCTCTATCTGCATATGGGACAAAGTCCACCTGCTTGTGGACTTCTGGGAGAATTAAACAAGACAGCACAGGAGAGAGATGTGGCCACTAAGAACTATCTCACAAAGGAAGCATAAGGAAGGAAGGTCCCCAGAGGACCATCCCAGAGACTGGAGTCACTCTCCAAGATCCCGAAGCTCCACTGTGTATAAAATAACCCAAAGCTTTGAGCTCAGAGTCCAGCATCAGCTTTGACCCCAATGCAAACGGAATCCTGACCTTGGGGTCAACCAAATACCAACAACTTGACTCCCAGCCCAATCCTGACTAGGTCAGAGCCCCTCAACCCTGACTCTGCCTGACCATTCTACCCAGAATCCATGGCCATTAGGCAACTCCAAGTTCACAACAGGGAAACAGGTACCTCATTTCACAGACCAGCAGCAGCCCTGATGACAACCACAGCCCTAACTTCCTCCTGGTCCCTGGCTTCTCTCCAAGCACTGAGCCTTTGGTGTGCACATCTTCCCCCAAAATGTAGTTCTGAAAAGGACAACTTTACAAAGCTTCTTATAAACCTATTTCAGAAGAAGAGGGGAGTCAGGTACCCGTGGCAGCTTTGACTAGAGTGGAGACAGAGTGAACACACTTCCCTCGTGGAAGTAGTAGGCAGGAGTAGGAGGTGCACTGGGGGAGGTGATCACCCTGGGCCAGACTCAATTTCCTGCTATGCTGCAAAGTAGAACAGACATAAGGTACTTTTATAGCTCCCTGGAAGAACAGGTCCAATAGGAAGCCCAGCTGGGTGACCACCAAGAAAAGATAGCTCTCACTTATAATCACAAACAGCCCCCTCCACCACAGTTGTCATGTATGTTCTGAGATGTGATCACCAACTTTTCAATACCAGTAATTTGAATATACACCACTTACTGGATGGGTGACAGATTAGCTGACTTTTGGGTTTTGTTAACTTGACACAAGCTAGAGTCCTCTGTAAAAGAAGACCTCGCATGAGAAAATGCCTTCATCAAACTACCTGTGGGCAAGTCTATAAGGCATTTTCCTGATTAGTGATGTAGAAGGGTCAAGTCCATTATGGGTGGCGCCACTGCTGTGCAGGTGGTCTTGGGGTCTACAAGAAAACAGGCTGAGCAAAGCTGAGGAGTCAGTCAGTAAGCAGTGTCCCCCACTGTCAGTTCCTGCCGTGGCTTCCTTCTGTGGACTGCGACTCAGGACATGTGAGCCAATAAACCCTTTCTCCCCCAAGTTGGTTTCTGGCCAATGTTTTATCGAAGCAATAGAAACCTGGAACAGGTGACCTCATAAGTACAATGGGTCGAGCGACGGAGAATGCAGAGGCTAGAGCCACGCGCGAAGCAAGCAACATATTCTTCCGCAGGCCTCTACCTGTACATAGTGGGGAGGACTGAACCAGGTGAAAAGATGTAGGTGGAGCTTGAAGGAAGCCACCCGCAGACCCTCCTCTCACATTAACCAATTACAAAGCGTGAACATGACACTTGATGAAGCTACCCACTTCACAAAGTGCTGTCTTATGGTAGGGGAGGAAAAAAGACATCAGGAGAGAAGGGTCAGCCCGTATCCCACCTGTCGCAGATGCTGAGTGCTGGCTTCCAAGATGCCCTTTTTGGTACTCATGCCCTAGTGAAGTCCTCTCCTCTTGAGGTGACCTTTGTAGCTAAGAGGATATTGCAGGAATAATGGGATGTGACACCTAAAACTGGGTTATAAAAGACACAGTGGCCGTGCCATCTTGACAAGGAGAAGTGACCCAGCAGGGAAGCAGATCCTCCAATCCCAGAGACTTCAGATGCCTGAAGCCTCCCAGGAGATCCTGAGTCAGAACCACCCAGCTCAACTGCATCCTCATTCCTGACTCATAGAAGAGCTACAGGTGATGATTTCGCTGTTTTAAAACTACTAGCTTTGAGGCAATTTGTTGCTGAGAAACAGATAATGAATAACCTTGAGTCTCCTATCTAGGAAGCCTTAAGGGGGAGATCCCGAGGCAACATATCCATCACTTGGGAGCTCCATCCCCACTGCTCTGAAAACCAGAACTAGAAAGCAGGCCTAATAGTTTACAAGTCCCACTGACAGGAACATTAGTCCCCAGGAGATGTCTTCAAACACCTATGCTCACACTAGCTCATTTAAGTCAGACTCCATGGAACAGGTGCACAAACTCAGGTTTTATCTTAGGGTCATCTGTGAAGCTAATTTCAAGCCAAGGTTCCAGAGCAGGCTTCAAATGCAGAGACGCCAGGAGACTGCTGGTATATCAGAGGAGGAGGGTGACAGAGCTGAGGCCAGGCCATGGTCAAGGTCTCCTTTGATGCTGTCATTGTCTAGCTCCCAAAGTCTTCAGTAGCCCAGGTCTGGAGTACACCTCAAGCCATGAGTGTCCTTACATAATAGCACATTCATCCATGTCTTCTTCACTCTTTTCTACAGCCTCTTCCTCTGCAGGAATGGCCCCAAGACATAGGGCTGGAGTCTAACCAAACAAGCCTGGAAAGCCCTTTCTCATCCCTAAAGTACAAACAACCATAACAATTGGCCTGGTCTGGCTCCTATGCTCCCTGTCAGAAGTACTCAGTAAGATCTATATTTGCATGTAAGATTCAGTCTCGTCTTGTACTGCATTTGACCCTGTGGAGGACAGAACATCAAATTATCGAGACAGAACTGAGGCTCACAGCTGGATAACTCAAAGGTACACAACAGGCAGCTAAGATCTAGACTGGGGAACCCAATACAGGCAAGGAAGGAGTCAGTTTCGTTCCTAGATGGTGATACTTAGAGATACCGCTGATGAGAACAACTCATGAAACCAAGGCTGCTGACCATCCTCCCTAGGTCTCCTGGCTGAGTCCTGAAGCCCTGGGTCGCAGATGCATTCACCTGACCTTTCCATGCCTAAAGAGTTGGGAATAGATAGACATGTCAGCAGGAGTGGGGAGGACGCATCCCACCTTCTCCTCAGAGTCTTTAGCTGTGCCCATGACTCTCATGGAGACAAGAGATACAGACAAGCCCTGTGCTATTCCTAGGGGGAAACTAGCCCCTCCCCAGCCCCCAACCCTCCCACTGAATGATAAGATACCCTATGAATAGCATCCCCATCCCTTCTCTCCAAAGGAAAGGAGTCACACAGTCACTCAAACAGTATACAGGCATCAGTCTCCACAGGCTGTATTCCAGAGGATGTGAAGTCTGGGTGGACACAGGACATGTGGGTGGGATGTGGTGAGTTTCTTGTTAAAGCACATGAGTATTCTAGGCCTGGACTGGGCAGATCTAAAGCAACTGGATATAGCACATAATAAGTTTGAGAAAAACTATGAGCCAGCGCCAGGTTAGAGGGGCATTCGTTGAGCAAGTTTTAATGAGTGTTACTCTGTGGCAGCCCTGAGTACCAGGACTACAGAGAAGCTAGAGCTGACCCCTTAAAACCTGACAAGTCAGAGCTCACAAGGGCCACAAAGAAAGAGGTCAGGGTGGAGGGCAGGGGCAGCACTGGCACAGAGGAAGTGAGAATGCTATGTGGACCTCCCGGAACTTACTGAGAGGCAGGATGTGGAGTCAAGGCAGGCCAGCATGACTTCAGTGACCAGTCATGACACTGCTGGGATAAACCCAGACTAAGTCTTTGTTATTTATCTAGCTGACCCTTTTACCCCTTGTGATAAGTCTAGAGTGTGAGAAAGATAAAAACCTACCCAAGGCCAAACACCTGATGCAGGCCCCACTGGCTAAAGGGTAAAGCCTGGACTCTGGCCCTGAGCCCTGTCCTTCTGCCAGAATCATCACCAGAGATAGGCAAGCTTCTGCAGGTCACAGTTCCCAGCACAGTCCCCAAAACACAGTAGAACTGCACTGGGTATCATCTGGACCAACAAGGCACGTCCTACCTCAAGAGGCCACCATCATCACCTGAAGACACAGGCCAACCCACCCCAGATGTGAGTCATCCATCCCAGAGCCAGATGCAACAGAGATCTATCCTTGACAGATACTGAAAGATGGACACCTAGAACACATAAACTGGCAGGTAAGGGGTGGCTTCCCCACAGGCTGGTGCTGTGGAAAAGGAGACCAGCATAGTCAGCACTTTCTGCTGACTCTTTAAAACCACTTGCAAAAAAATGAGGCTGTGAACACAACTCAACCACTCAGCTCCCCCTCACCCTCAGTGGCCCTCGTGACTCTGCACAAAGCCCAACTGTGCATGACTGTAGACCCAGGGAGGTGGGGGTCTCCAGCAAGCCTATCCTCTCTCCTGAGTCACAGAGCCTCCACTTCACCCAGCTGAAGACTTGTGCTCCCTGAATGCAAAAAAACACTTCAGCCCCACAATGCAGAGCTGTCTGATGTTTGCTGGATCTGGGGAGCATTTGCAAGGAGGGAGGCCTTGTCTTCAATAAAGTCCTTTCTAGCAAGACTTCCACTCAAAGGTCGCCTCACTACACCACAAAGTACAAAGCTGAGGTACACAATCACACACAGCACCTGCATTAACAAGGTAACGCCCCCAATCCAACAAGAGATGAATACCAGAGAAGACAGACTACTGTTTGATTTTAATATTCTGTACCAAGCCCTGTGCTAGACTCTCTGCTCAATGTATCCTTCACGCTCACAAGCACCCTGCTACCCATTGTACAGATGAGGAAACAGGTAACGAGGGCTGCAGACAGATGGAGGCCACCCAGGGCCAGACCCTGACCATTATTCAGGTCTCACCCTCACCACTCTACCCTGAGAGACAATCTCAAGGGCTGCTTCAGGCAAGCTACTTCTCTTACTCTATCTCTCTCCAAGGACTAACACTACATTATCCCTGGCACTGGGAAGAGTCATCTCAAAGCCTGGCAGTTCACCCCAGCTGCATAGCCAAAACCCAGGACCGTCACTAGGAAGCCACCTGCATCTTGGCCTGGGTGCCTGGCAGGGTGGGCCACAGACCACTCTAGTCTTCCCCACCCCATGCCCCTGGGGCTAGCTTAGTTTTGCCAGGCAAACACCATGTAAGACTCAGCCTTTAGCCTTGTTTCCTTCTTCATAAATAGGGTAGGGGATGTGGCAATGTTGCTTTGCCTGGCCAAATGGAAACTCCAAGACAACCCATGACCCCCACTAAAAATCAGTCACCTCCTCTCACTAGCCCAAGACTTCCCCCTCCTGGTGACTTTAAGCTGCTAACAAGTCACAGGAACAGCCACCAAAGGGCTCTTCACAATACCCAAGCAGGTAGCGTAACCCCCACACAAACAAGCAGTCTGTAAAATCAATGGTGTTCCCAGCCAAGCCTACAGCTGGGTCTAGGTCCTGTGACTTATCCCATAAAACACCTGGAGAGCTAAGGCGCTGAATCCTTTTGTTAAGTTCAAAGAGACTCAGCAACTCCCTGCTTTTGAAGTCAGGTCCGCTCAAGACACTCTGCCAACATTGTTACTATGAGCAAGTTGAAGGTACAGAGTGTAGCCAAGCACCTTCCTGCAGAATGTTCCAGGTGGTCCACACTGCAACCCTGCGGGTTCGGGAAGGTTATACAAGTCGTTCTATGAGACACTAAGCCTGGCCCTCACTCTAATTTTCATGAGAGTCACATTTGACTCCTTACCAAAGCTATCCTCCAAGCTCCAAATCTGTCTGCATTATGTGTGATTTCTAAGTTAATCTACCAAAGTTAAGGATAGTAATAACGTACCGACTAATGAAAACCGCCTCTTACACTTTCTTCAGAGTGTTTGCCCACATGACATCCTAGGTCTCCTGCCAGCATTATCCTAAGATCTATTTGACTCAGAATCTAGGATTTTACCAACCTTCCATGGTCAACACCCTTAGCTCCAGAATCAAGAAAGCAAGCAGATGGGCAGAGTAAGGGTGGGGCACAGTTGAAGGTTTGGGTGCAGGTTCTAAGGGGGTGGGGGGATTGGATAAGGACAGAGCATCAAGCCAGACAGCCTAGAACCTGGAGTGGATCAGTGTCCCCTTTAACAAGAGAATAGCTCAGGTCTCAGCTTGGGGGCTTGGGGGGTGGGGGGAACTAGCTCATAGCTGGCATTTGTGGCCACATTCTTTGCTTTGTTTTTTAATAAATCTCAAGAAGCAGGCAGAGAAATGAATGGCAGGAATATGGAACCCCACACCAGGCCATTCAGCTATGCTTAAATGCAAATGCTTTTCTTCAACCTCTAACCTTGGTCCTCCGGTCCGGTCCTGAACGTACAGACAGCCCAGGGCTCCAGCCTGTTTTTGTTGTTGTTGTTGTTGTTGTTGTTGTTTTGGTTTGGTTTTTTTTTTTTTTTTCCTTTCGAGACAGGGTTTCTCTGTGTAGCCCTGGCTGTCCTGGCACTCACTCTGTAGACCAGGCTGGCCTCGAACTCAGAAATCCGTCTGCCTCTGCCTCCCAAGTGCTGGGATCAAAGGCGCGCCACCACCACCCGGCTCCGGCCTGTTTGAGGAAGAAAGAGCAAGGGCAAAGGACACACTGAGGAGACACACCATAGGACTGGGTTGAAGCTGGTGGGAAGCCCCAGTGAGCAGCCTCTTCCTAGATTTCCCAGGGGGAACCAAGGCAGCAGCAGCACCAGGGGATGATCGATCACCTGACACAGCAAAGGCCGGCTCCTCCTCTAGGACTGCTGGAATGCCACACCTCGACTCCCAACCTGAGAAAGAATCTTCATACTGCAGATGTACAGGGAAAAGGTGGGGGAGCTCAGGCTATCCCCACCAGCCACAGGGAAGTGGGGGGCAGGCACCCTGAACACCACCTCTTCCCCTCCTGTGCTGACTACACCCACTGTGGGAAGGCCACAGAGTGAGACTCCTAATATTTTGCAGAAAGACAGAATCTGAAGATAAGAGTCACATTAACAGCCGGCAGTGGTGGCGCATGCCTTTGATCCCAGCACTTGGGAGGCAGAGGCAGGCGGATTTCTGAGTTCAAGGCCAGCCTGGTCTACCAAGTGAGTTCCAGGACAGCCAGGGCTACACAGAGAAACCCTGTCTCGAAAAAACAAACAAACAAACAAACAAACAAAAAGAGTCACATTAACAACCCAACCACTCCCCACACTTTGAGCCAGAAAGGGGCACAGATACCGGGAACCCCCGTACCCTACCTCTTCACTGTGTACTGTGCCATATTTCTCACTAAATCACTGTCCTGATCACATAAAAAAACAAAACAAAACAAAAAAAAACACCTCAATGGCTCCCCAGGGCCTAAGTAACAAATACAGGTTCCTACCAGACTCTTACATTTTATTGTTACTGTTGTTAGTGCTATTTTTTAAGTTCTGAGATAGGATCTCACTCTATAACCCAACCTAAAACTCTTGGCAGCTTCCTGGCACTGGGATTGCACATGTCCTGCTTGGCCACTGTTTTCTCTCAGGGATCTGACTCCCAGCCTGAAGCCTATGATGCCTTACCCCTTTCCTACGTCCTCACCCTACTGGTCACTACTCCTGAAGCCAGTCCCTGTGGCACTAGCCCCGACTCTTCCTTTTCCTAAACAGGGCACTAGTTCAGCAGGGTCCCACCCAGCCTTGGGAGGATGTCTGCTGGCTCTTCAGCCTCTCTCATCCAGGGTAGGCACTTCCCTGGGTTCTTCCTGGGGACATTGCTTCCATCGGTTTGCTAATCACACTAGTCAAAACTTCAAGGTGGTGTTCCAACACAGCCCTTCAAAGGAGGTGATATTATCCCATGGCATAAATAAGAAACTGAGTCACAGGGATCACATCCTTGCTCGGGTAACTTCTGAATGAGAGGGTGAGGAGCAATGCATTAAGTAGAGTAGCAGGATGATGTAACATAGGCGGAAGCCCCTTCCACAATCAGAAGATCCGGGCCTGCTACCATCATGTCGTGGACATCACATTAGGCCTTCTGGGCCCCTCAATCAAGACAGCAGTGAACACAAGAGCCCAAGCCCAGCTCTGAGCCTGGAATCCATTAGGCCACCCCTCCTTCTGCAGAGCTCGACTGTGGAATTATGCCTGTCCTACCAAGACTCACTCTCTCAGGAAGCTATCCCTCAACCCTTCCTTTCCTCCCACGGTGTTTGTGGTCTCCAGTGAGCAGCACCCTTCCACATCAGCCATTCCCACAGGGAATTTTCCTGCTCAGTAAGGTATTAGATCTTTAAGAACACATATTCCCTTAGCCAAATCATCTTGAGAAACATGAGATCATCTTTCTTTCCTATATAACTTGTCCGGACCTCAAATTCTCATGAACACACAGTGACCCTCCCACAAGACTTGCCAATTTCTTCTCTTATCTGTTTTCCTAATCACTAAGGAGTCTTAGAGCAGTCTTTGAGAAATGTTGCCCCCCTCATGCCTCAGAAAAAGTGGGAGACAGGTTTGGCTGTACCCTTTTTGGAAGAGTTAATAGAACATCTGTAGAACTTAACATTAAAGCAGGCCAACCCCAGCCCTGTCGGCCCCTCTGGGCACAGGGTGGCATTCACCTTCAGTGTCCATCTTCCCACCTTTTGCCGGAGAGTGGTGGCTGCATGCTGGTGATGCTAGCATCTAATAGGACCTCAACTGATTTTAGGCTGTGCTGAGCCAGGAGAGCAAGGAGCCTTGGGAGAGACCAAAGCAAGCCAGACTGTTTTCCACACAAATTACTCACTCTCCTGCATCATTAGCACACAACTTTTAATGGCAAACCAGAACTTAGGTGTATTAAGCTGCTACTCTGGAAATACACAGCGCCCCACCCAACAAACTCTGTGACATCACTCCATGGGGGAACAGAACCTCTCTGTTTACAGACAAGGAGACTGAGATGTAAAAGGGAGCAGACACTTGCCTGTAGTGGTTCAGCCAGGCCCTGACTCCCAAATACACTGAGGAGGTGACCAGGCAGAGTAAGACCACAGCCACAGCTCATGTGACCATCAACAGCAGCAACAGGGTCTCCCAAAGGGAAGGAGAATGACAGAGGTCTTGTCAGAAGTGTCACAGCTGTGCTGAAGCTGAAGCCAGCTGCAGCCCCAATCTCTCGCTCCGCCCTGGCTAAAGGAAGGGTGCTCACCCCAGATTGGCTACCCCACCAGACTATGCTGCAAGCAGAGATAAGGTGCCCTGCCTACCATCTCCACATCACCCTGTGTAAGACCCAGTCATCCTAGAAACCCCATTTGCTCTTGGAGCTCTAAGAAATCAGACCTGAGCTGCCAGCCTCCGAGACCCAAGTTCCCATAGGTCCTTCATCTAGCCCTACTTCCAAGGAGGCCACCCTCAGGCATCCTCTACATCCCTTTCCCTACAAAGGTAACTCTGAATTCTGCCAAACAGTCCACAAGGGACTGTAGGTCCCATCTAAATTGAGCCTGTCCCACAGGACACAAGTCTAAATTCACTGCACAGTTAGCAACCAATGGATTAGCAATTCTGCACTGCACAAACAATTAGAAATGCAGAGTCTCAGCCAGGCGGTGGTGGCACACGCCTTTGATCCCAGCACTTGGGAGGCAGAGGCAGGCGGATTTCTGAGTTTGAGGCCAGCCTGGTCTACAGAGTGAGTTCCAGGATAGCCAGGACTACACAGAGAAACCCTGTCTCGAGAGAAAAAAAAAAAATGCAGAGTCTCAGTCAGGCATGGTGCACACTTTTAATCACAGCACTCTGGAGGCAGAGGCAGGTGGGTCTCTGCAAGTTGGCAGCAAGTTTGGTCTAATTAGTGAGTTCCAGGACAGCCAGAGATAATATAGTTTAGACACTGTCTAGAAAAGAGACGAGAAGAGAAGAAAAGAGAAGAGAAGAGAAGAGAAGAGCAGAGCAGAGCAGAGCAGAGCAGAGCAGAGCAGAGCAGAGCAGACTCGACTCCTAGTCCTCGCTCCAAACCCACTCTCTCAATCAGACAGAACTGACTTGCATTTTAGTAAGCTGAGCAGGTGGTACACCTGTGTTCATGTTTGAGAACCATTTTTTTAAACCACAGCTCTAATCATATAAGGACAGCCGTGGCCTAGAACCTTCCATGGTTTCCTGGAGCCTGGTATAAGTCCAGAGTTTGCAGCTGGGCAATCAAATTTTTTCCCAGCCTGGCTTCAACCTACTTCCCCAAGCTTGACCTCCCTTCCCACCCTGTAATGCTACAAATCCCCAGACAGACTTCAGGATACCCTCAAAGCACTACTTCTTCCAGGAAGCGTCTCTGAACTGCACCTGGCATGGCTCTTCTATTTCCTGAACAGTGAGGACCACGCCCTTTGTTCCTGTTGCCTCTGAACACTAGACTGGGCACAAAGATTCCAAGTGCCAATGACATCTAAGAAGTCGCAGTGTCCAGCTCAGACTCTGCCCTAGCCTCCAATTCAACAAACTAGGATACAGGCATAAACAGGCCTCCTCAATGAACCTCCTGACAACTTCAGCAATGTGCTGTGTATGTCTCAGTTTCCCTGAGAATGCCCAGCAATCCTACTTTCTCTTCTTGGGAGGAAACAGAGGATCTTCCCAAGTGGAGAAACAAATCCCTGAACACTGGAGCTCAGAATTTGTAATAAGCATCATGTCTGTGTGGTCAGCAGCCCCTCCTCAGCCAGTAAGAGCCCTAGGGGTACTCATGTCTGGAGGTGTCCCTGGAAAAGGCTCACAGACACTGCTGCCCTGGTCTGGTCCCAGAACCTGCAACCCTTAGAAAACCATTGACAACATAGTCCCACAAAACTGCAGGCTTCCACAGCCCCCAGGAGCAAAGAGGTCAGCTCTCTCACCCCATTTTACAGAAAGACAGAAAGAGGCCAATGGCACTTCCAGTCCTCCTCTATCCCTCAGTTCCATGTCCACATCCAGCCCACCTTAGACCCAAGCTGGGCTCCAGAGCCAAGATGGAAGCACTACCTCATTGTTCTAGGTAGAATCAGAAAGAGGCTGGATGTCTGCAGAGCCCTACTGAGCTCTGTCCTCTCCGGGGAGGGGGAAGTCAAGAAGCAAAGACAGAGACATAAACCAAGAGGTGATATTCTAATTAGTGTTTAGAGTCACAGAGTCCCCCCACCTCAAACTCTGATATCAGTGTACATGAACCCCAATTACTTGACGTGGGTGTGTAATTCATTCCAGAAGAGAGTGAGATCGGAAGCAGAGACTTGGCAACCCGTTCCAAGCAAGTTCTCCAGCTTTAGAGGGTACCCGGCACCCCTGCAAGGCAGAAAAGGCCCTTGCTTATTAAGAAGCCATCCACTGGCCCAAATCCTGGAGCCATGGGAGAAGTGGCCTGGATTCCAGAGCCAGACCTCTCACTCTGCCAGTCTTAATCGTAATACTGTGCCTCCAGTCTGCCCTCAATCAAATGGAAGTAAAGGCAACCATGTAAGTTACTAAGAGCATTAGAAGAGTCGATATCTGAAGAGTCCTTAAAACAATATCTGGTGTTCACTGAGCACACTAGGACCTTGTCGTGCCTACTTGCCCTTAGCTAGGTTTCCTCTCCTCAGGATGCCCTCTTTGCTCCCACCTATGCCCTTTCTAGATATGCCAGCCTCAGATATGAATTGCCAGCTCCTAGCTTCAGCATTTGACCTCTGGGTCCTTCCTAGATTCCCCCATCAAGATCCCAACTCCCCTCCCTTCCATATCAATGGTTGCCTGGCTCCCCCCTCTACCATGAAATGATGGCCCCATGACTCAACACTCCAGTGACCATTCTGTACAAACTGGAAAGCTGTGGATACCAAGATGAGGGTTCATAAAGAGGCACACCCCCAAACCCAGCTTCTCCCTCTCAACTCTCTGCCACCCTTAGTCTG
>JANHMN010000002.1:194499888-194515832 GCA_030674055.1 Rhabdomys pumilio | reverse complement strand
AGGAGGAGGAGGAGGAGGAGGAGGAGGAGGAGGAGGAGGAGGAAGAGAAATAGAGAGCTAAAGAGATGCTTAGCAGTTAAGAACACCCATGCGGTGGTGGTGCATGCCTTTAATCCCAGCACTTGGGAGGCAGAGGCAGGTGGATTTCTGAGTTCAAGGCCAGCCTGGTCTACGGAGTGAGTTCCAGGACAGCCAGGAATACACAGAGAAACCCTGTCTCAAAAAAAAAAAAAAAACCACCCACAGACCCACAGAAGACCAGGGCTGTCCTCAGCACCCACATCTGCCAGCATACAACCACCTATAACTCCAGCTCTAGGGAATATGATGCCTTCTTCTGACTTCCATGGACACCTGTACTCACATGCACAAGAAAACACACAGATACACACACACACACAAACACACACACACACACGCACAAACAATTTAAAAATTTTAATAAAAAAGAAAAGAATTGCCAAGAAAGACATAGCAGCCACTTGTCAGATTTGATCATTGCTAAATTTTATATTATTTACATTATATTTTTATATTATATATTATTTATATTATATAACATAGTATGTATTTTTATATCATTTGCTAAATGTTATATCATTTAAGATTTTTTTTATGAGTACAGGGAGGAGGGGGTGGTCAGGATCTATCCACAAAATGGAGCCACGAGTGTCCAGGGAGTTAAGAGAGAAGACAAGAGAGTATAGGGTCAAGTTAGCCACAAGCAGAAAGCCTGCCCTGTGGGAGGCAGCAGCCAGTGTACTGTAGTTTTCGAGGGACACAGAGAGAGGCAACAACTCCTATATTTGGCCGTGTGAGATTGTTTGATGTTTTATCAGAGTGCTTCCAACGGAAACCAGGTTGTAGCAGGTTGGGCAGGAAGAAACAGGTGGTGTAAACCCTCTTGTTTATTTCTTCTGTGTGTGGTTTTGGGGCGTACCCCAAATGCAAGTAGAGATCAAAGACGTGTGAGAGTTCCGGGGGCCCAAACTCAGGTCATCAGGCCTGATGGCAAGTACCTCCTCACTAGCCCCGCCTACTCATTTAAATAGACTCTGTGTAGGTAGTAGAGTCTTAAAATCACCAGGCCATGTCCCTAGGAACTGCATTTTGCCTCAGTCCTTCTTGTTGCTACCCTACTCTGCTTCCTGTATGCCATGTTGTGAGCCTTTCCACTATGATGGACTAAAACCATGTGCAAAAGAAATCTTTCAGCTAGGCAGTAGTGGCACACGTCTTTAATCCTAGCACTCCGGAGGCAGAGGTAGGTGGATTCCTGAGTTCGAGGCCAGCCTGGTCTACATAGAGTTTTAGGACAGCCAGGGCTACACAGAGAAACCCTATCTCAAACAACAACAACAAAAACAATTTCTTTCTTCCCTTAAGTTGCTTATGTCAAGTATTCTGTCGTAGTGATGTGAAAGTCACACACAGACAGCACATCAGCCCCACATCTGCTTGATTTATTTTATTATTTAAAGGTATACCTATTTCATCTAACCTGATTGGTTTTATAATATATTATTTTGAGGCCTATTGAAAAGAAAAATAGTGTGCCAGTACAATGGCTCAGTGAGTAACATATAAACACATACTACTTAAAATAAAAATTTTTGAAATATAGAACAATGTTTTTTTTAATGTTGTCAATGAAACCATGATACAACATTGTCTTAATTTATCTATTTTTTTTAGCACATGAGTGTGTGTGTGTGTGTGTGTGTGTGTGTGTGTGTGTGTACATGGGTGCCACGGGACTTATATAGAGACACGAAGACAACTTAGGGGAGTCAGTTCTCTCTCTCCCCCACACAGGTTCTGGGGACAGAAGTCAGGTTGTCACACTTGGCAGTAAAGGTCTAAGCTGCTGAGCCAGGTCCATGGCATGATACTTCTCAAGCTTAGATTTTTATCTCATTGAGAGAGCTTTTCTGTACTTACTCAAAGGATACTGCATTAAATCTAAAATGCCTTCCAAGTTAATATGCAGTCGCACTTCAGACATCTTTATTTACTTTTTTTAAACTTTTTTTTTAATATTTATTTTACTTATATGAGTACACTGTAGCTGTCTTCAGACACACCAGAAGAGGGCATTGGATCCCATTACAGATGGTTGTGAGCCCCCATGTGGTTGCTGGGAATTGAACTCAGGGCCTCTGGAAGAGCAGTCAGTGCTCTTAACCTCTGAGCCATCTCTCTGGCCACCTCAGAGATTATTAAAATGAATAACCTTTTTTTTTGTTTTAGAAGCTAAGGTAAAAATCAATAGAAAGAAAAATGTTCATGTGTGTTCCCTGACCCTTCCCTATCTTTAACATTCTTGCACTAGTGTGACACATTTGTTAAAGCTGATGAACCTAGGTTGATGACGAAAGTCCAGTTTCTGGTTAGAGCTCATTCTTCATATAGTGTATTTTATGAGTTTTGACAAACATAATTAACGAACATCTAATGTGCTGGCTAGGCTTAAGACAACTTGACACTGAAGAGGAAGAATCTCAACTGGGAAAATACCTCCATAGAATCCAGCTGTGGGGCATTTTCTTAGTAAGTGATTGATAGGGGAAGGCCCAGCCCATTGTGGGTGGTGCCATCCCTGGGCTGGTGGTCCTCCATTTTATAAGAAAGAGGGCTGAGCAAGCCGTGAGGAGCAAGCCAGTAAGGAGAAGTCCTCCGTGGCCTCTGCATTGGAGCCTGCTTCAGGTTCCTGCCCTGTGTGAGTTCCTGTCCTGACTTCCTTTGATGTTGAACAGTGCTGTGGAAATATAAGCAGAATCATCCCCCCGCCCTTTTCCTCCCCAACTTGCTTTTTGGTCATGGTGTTTCATCACAGCAATAGAAAATGTAAGACATACATACAGCACTGTAGTTCTTACAGAATAATAGCTTCGCTATCCTAAAAACCTGCTTAGTCCACCCAGCATGCTTCCCTCCTTTAGAAACGCTGGCAGCTACAGATCATTTCGCTGTCTCTATAGCTTTGCCTTTTTCAGTCACAGTTTGAATCGTGTTGCCTTGTCCACTTGCCTGGTTTCTTTCCTGCATTTAGCTTCACAATGGCTACACAGTCTTTACAGTCCTGAAATGTCCTATGTGCAGTGTCTGTTCATCCTACCAAGTCACAGTGCTTTTGGCAAACTTACTGTACTTTTTAACAGTATTCGAAGGTATTTTCCACACTGGAATGCAAGTTCCTGAGTTGCTTGGGGGTTATCGTGTATCCTCCTATGGCTACAGGAGGGAAGTTTGATATGTGGGAGAGAAGGGTCAAATGTGTTCATCTGATCCAGTACTTAGCCAAACAGGTGGAAAACTCATCAGCTACAGGGGGAAGAGGCCTGAACGGAACTGTCTGGGAATTCCACTGGACAGCCACCAATGAATCTGGTATGGGGTGGTGTGTGGGCGGGGGGAGGGGAGGGCGGTGAATCATAAAGTAAGTTGCGCAGCTGTGGAACTGTGGTGATGTATTGTTGTCTATGTGTGACTTGGCATCTCTGTGACAGAATATATGTGCTTCTGTGTCAGAGACTGGGGTCGCCTGAGAGCTGAAGTCTCCTTCTTCCTCTTGGCTTTTCTCCTCTTTTGTTAAGGTATCATTTTACACCTGGTGCCTCACCCTTTCAATGCAGAGTCCCACAGCTCTCGGCACATCATACAGTTGTCTTATTACCAGTACAAGCAATATACAAAAGTGTCACCACCCCACAGAAGATTCCCCCTTGTTCCTTTGTAACCACCCCACACCCCAGAGATCACAGAGAATATCTGGTGCCTTGCAGAATGCCTTTGGAATCTTGTCTCTTTCATTTACAAGAATGTGTTTGAGAGTCGCCCATGTCAATATGCCTGTCAAGAATTCTTAGCTTTCCTTGGTAGTGCAGAGAATGGAACCCAGGGCTTCGTGCAGGATGGGCAAGTGCTCTACCAATGAGCTCCGTCCCCTGCAGGGTAACATCCTTTGACTGTGCAGTAGCATCCAGTTATCCAGATGCACCCCAATTTTCTCACAGTTGAGGAGCATTTAGATTGCTTCTTCTTTCGGGAGATTATGAATGAAATCACTAAATACTTAGACATAGATTGTGTGAGGATATCAATGGGGGTTTTTGCTGTTACTGTTACTAGCTTTTGCTTTTTGAGATTGAGTGATGGGTGGTCTCCTTTAACTCAGGCTGATCTGGAACTTACTAGGTAGCTAAATCTGGTGTTGAATTCCTGATCCTCCTGCCTCCACGTTCCAAATGCCAGGACTGCAGCTCTTTGTACTCATGATAAGTTTTTATTTCTCTTGGATGAATCCTAGGAGTTGATCTTATAGTTCTTATGTGGAGAATTCTAAGTTACTTCTCAAACATTCACTACTACTCTTGAGAACATCAGGTCAGCTCTGATGTAGTAAATTTCAAACTGTTTGAACAATGGATCATGTCAAGAAATGCATTTCCTAACATATCCCAGTTTTTCATACCAATCACATATATAAATAAATAACCACAGCAGACGTTCCATCAAATAACATGTACAATAAATTCTAACATTTTCCTATGATACATAACTTTTTAATTCTAGGCAATGTCACTAGGTTTAGTTAAAGATTCATTAACTACAGCTAGAAGTATCTTCTTTTGACCAAGCCATCTCAGTCAGTCAACAGGTTTTCCAGCACAGGAGTGAGAATTAAAAGAGACGATTAGACAAAACTGCAGCATGACCCCAGCCAGTTCTGAGGCTGAAGGCTGAGGCGGGTTTGGTTTTTTTGTTGTTGTTGTTGTTGTTTTTGTTTTTTGGTTTGTTTGGTTTTTTTGGTGTTTTTTTTTTTTTTTTTTTTTTTTTTTTTGGTTTTTCGAGACAGGGTTTCTCTGTGTAGTCCTGGCTATCCTGGAACTCACTCTGTAGACCAGGCTGGCCTTGAACTCAGAAATCCGCCTGCCTCTGCCTCCCAAGTGTGCCACCACTGCCCCGCTTAGCCTAAAATTAGATTGCTCCCTGAACTTACTTCCTTGTCATGGCCCAATGTCAGATTCCTGCCTAAATCTTATTTCCTTGTCCTTGGCCAATGCCAGATTCCTGCCAAGCAGCCCCAGAAGCTCTCCACATTCTTTTATTAATTAAAATTGTGCCTTGACAATCCCATGCATGTAGATGATGCTTGTGTCCACTCTCACCCTGTCTTACCTCCTGCCCTGTCAATCCCTTTCCCTGCCCTCACTATTTTCTCCATTCATAATCTCAGACTGGCAAGTGATATGGAAAACCCAAGCACATCATAGTTGTCTTTTTAAATTTCCACCAGTGTATTATCTATTAAAACTTTTATCTATTTTTCGGGTAGAGTGACTCATTATTGAATTTTGATAATTCTTTTTCCTCATCTCAGGGTCTTTAAACCCAAGAGCCATGGAGTAAATCTATCATTTGGTTCCTCCCTTGGTTTTCTCACTTTGGATTTTTTTTTTTTTTTTTTTTTGGTTTTTCGAGACAGGGTTTCTCTGTGTAGCCCTGTCTGTCCTGGAACTCATTCTGTAGACCAGGCTGGCCTCGAACTCAGAAATCCACCTGCCTCTGCCTCCCAGGTGCCGGGATTAAAGGCGTGCGCCACCACTGCCCAGCCTCACTTTGGTTTCTATCACAGATTTCAAAATAGTCTTTCTGGCAACAGCAAATGTCCTGACCTTGAAAGGACTTTTATCTCATGAGAGCATAGGGTAGCAGTGGCTTCACTTTGTTCTGCAGAACTCCTGAAAGTTGATCAAGGAGCACATCTGTAAGGGGTGGGAGGGGCTCAGCACTGAGATGAATGAGGAACAGGCACATCTGGAGCACTTTCCACACACTGCTGGGCACCTCGGCACCTCTGGGTTCACCTTACTTTTAGTGAAGTTCTTTGGGAGAGACATTTGTATGACTATTTCATCTTTCTTCAAAGATGTTTCAGCAACGTTTAAAGAGTTTCAGACTGTTCCCCCAGACACACTGAAAACACCATTCTCACCCTCTTCCTACTTCACTACTGATTAAAATGTCTCTGTCTCCCAAACATAAACTAACTGCTCGTAAGAATTAATCTAATAGGGCTGGAGAGATGGTTCAGCAGTTAAGAGCATCAACTGCTCTTCCAGAGGTCCTGAGTTCAGTTCCCAGCAACCACGTGGTGGCTCACAACTGTCCGTAATGGGGTCTGGTGCCCTCTTCTGGTGTGTCTGAAGAGAGCAATGGTGGTGTACTCATATACATAATAAATAGGTAAATCTTTAAAAAAAAAAAAAGAATTGATCCAGTAGGACCAGTGAGATGCTCAGTGGATAAGGGCACTTGCTGGGAAACCCAAGACCTGAGTCTGATGCCCAGGACTCTCACAGAAGGAGAGACCAGGCTTCCCTAAGTTGTGGTTCATGTGCTCACACACACATACAAATAATTAATAAATATAATTTAATTCTTAAAAAGAATTGATAAAATATATATGAAACAAAACTGACAGCAAGAAAACTAATTCATGATTTCTCTAAGAATAAACTTTTAACAAATGTCTTTTAACAATTGAGAAACTACGTTAAGCAAGTTTAAGGTATATGTATTATTTGAACAGTTCAGTTAGTACATTTGAAGTGAAAGACATTTGTAGAATTTTGCAGTCATGAAAAGAAAAAAAAAACATTCTTGAATGCCTACATGATATTTATAAAAACTAACCACATAATTAACCACATTAATTAGAGATTAGAGAGCAATTTGCCGCCAATATCAAGGAATGGGCACCAAGGATGTTTTCTCAGTAGAAAACAATTGAATTAGGGTTGCAGAGACATCTCAGTAATTAAAAGCGCTGGCTGCTCTTGCAGAAGAGCAAGGTTTCATTCCTAGCACCCACATGGCAGGTTTCAAACATCTGTAACTCCAGTTTCAGGGGATCTGATGCCCTCTTATGACCTCCATGGCCTCCATGGGCACTGCATGTGGTCTACAAATGTACATGGTGGCGTAACACTCATACACACAATTTTTTTTTTGTTTGTTTGTTTGGTTTTTTTTGTTGTTTTTTGAGACAGGGTTTCTCTGTGTAACCCTGGCTGTCCTGGAACTCACTCTATAGACCAGGTTGGCCTCGAACTCAGAAATCCGTCTGCCTCTGCCTCCCAGGTGCTGGGATTAAAGGCATGCGCCACCACCACCCGGCCATTTTTTTAAACTTTTTTTTTTTTCCATGAGTCTTGACAATAGAGCCTCACGAGATTCGAACTCGCACGGGACGGGGCGCGCCCGCCCTCTGCCGGCGGGTGCTGTGCCACGGCGGGCTCGCTATAATTTTTTTTTTTTTTAATTTTTAAAAGAATTTATACCAAGAAAAAATTTCAGGCTAAATGTGGTGGTGCACACCTTCAGCTCAGCATTTAGGAGGCAAAAGCAAGTGGGTCTCTGTAAGTTCTAGGCCAACCTGGAACTTATATAAACACAGATATAAATAAACACAGAAAGTGATAGACAGGAAGAGATGGATGATAGATGGATGGATAGACAGACAGACAGACAGACAGACAGACGGACAGACAGAGATATGGATTCGGTCTGTACATTCCGTTACTCTAGAGAACCCTGACTAATACAAGGCCATTTGCTCTTGTGTGTGCCGGCAGCCACAGTGTGAGAAAGTCACAACCCAGCAATGACAACCTGGGCCATACCTGAACTCATTCCTAACCAAGAGGCAGCTGTGGGTTCCACGAGGCACAGAGGGAACCGAGGAGGAGGGAGGAGGAGCAGTAACCGAGGAGGAGGGAGGAGGAGCAGTAACCGAGGAGGAGGAAGGAGGAGGAGTGACCGAGGAGGAGGGAGGAGGAGCAGTAGAGAGTACCTTTGCTTGTTCCGTGTACCTGAAGGCTCGTGGCCTTGGCTTAATCCTGTTGATCGCTCTGAAACATGAAGAACACAGGAGGTGGCAAGTGTACTGGACTTCTGTATCCTTATCAGAGTCAATGATTGAGAAGGTGGCAAGTGTACTGGGCTTCCGTATCCTTGTCAGAGTCAACGATTGCCTTTGGATGACTATTGGGATGGTCGGCAGGAGCATAATCTCCAGGTGAGATGACTGCCACCATCGACGGGGCAACGCTCTTGAGCAGAGTCATAATAAGCTTCTCACAGTCAACGCTCATGGCAGTTACAGTTTTACACTTGAAAGATTCTTCCCTTGCCGCTCTTCTCACAACAATCTCAAATTTGGCTCAGAGATCATCCATTCTGCTAGCAGCTAATCAATAAATCTTTTAATTATAATTGGATTGCATCTATAGTCTTTTCCCAAAGGTCACAAACTCCATCACACATAGTTCCAAGAATCCAGTAGCTGTTTAGTCCATGAGGTTGAATGTCTCAGCTGGTCTTTGGTACACACTGAAATCCTGAAGAAGTAGGCTCTAACGCCACTAAAAGGGTGGGCTTGGTAGCAAGGTGAGAGCAAGCAGACAAAAAGAGAGCAACTTCCTTCTTCTATATCTGTATATAAGTTTCCAGCATATGGTATGGCCCAGATTAGAGGTTGGTCTTCCCACCTCAAAAGAACTGGATTAAAGGTCTGTCTTCCCACATCAAAGATCTAGATTAGAAGTGGATTCCCCCACTTCAGATGATTAAGCAAAAATCCCTCACAGGAGTGCCCAGCCATTTTTGAGTTTTAGTCAATTCCAGATATATAGTTAAGTTGACAACCAAGAATATCCATCACAATGGCCAATGAGTTCTAGGTGCCTCAAATTCATCCTTTGGATCTGATATTGAGACAGTGGATCCAAAACACAGAGATATCCAGTCAGCCAACAGGATTGTCACTTAGACATGCCCTACACTTTCAAATCCATCAGGGTATTAAAATTCCTCTTCAAAAGACTCCTAGCACAAGTGAGTCATAGTGACCTGTCCCCTGAACCTTCACCCAGCTGATACCCTGTTCTGAAAGATATCTGTACTCCCCCTGAACACCTATCCTCCTGCATCATCCCCTTCCCCACATCCTGCATTTTCGTGTTTATAACCCCTGTGTTAAAAAGTAAAAATTATGATTTGATAATAATAAAAGAAAGATTCCTAGTAACGGGGGACACAGAGCCTGAATTGGCTATCCTCTGTACCCAGGCAAGGGCTCAAGTGGAGGGACTGGGACACCCAGCCAGCCACAGAACGTCTGTCCTACATGTTGTAGGTCGTTATGATGTACTGGGGACTGGAGCCTAGCATAATCATCATCAGAGAGACCCGAGAGATTTCAGCCAGCCGATGAAAGCAGAGGCAGAGTCCCATAGCCAAATATTGGGCAGGGCTAGGGGAGTCCTGTCTCGGAGAGGGGAAAGAAGGGATTGGAGGAGCCAGAGGGATCAATGACACCACAAGAACACAGCCCACAGAATCGAGTGATAAATTATAAAAGGATCAAAAAGCCAGGCAGTGGTGCTGCACGCCTTTAATCCCAGCACTTGGGAGGCAGAAGCATGTGGACCTCTGTGAGTTCGAGGCCTGGTCAACATAGCAAGATCCAGGACAGCCAGAGCTACACAAGGAAAACCCTGCATTAAAAAAGAAAGAAAGAGAGAAAGAAAGGAAGAAAGAACAATAAGGTACAAATTAAAAGGACCAAAAAAAAAAAAAAAAAGATTCTCAGTCTCTCTATGGGCTGCATTTATAATTTGAAATTTTATTTTGATACTAAAGAACTTCAATCATAATTTGATACTAAAGAACTTCAATTATAATTTTAAGGCTGTAATTAGGACATATAGTTTAATAGTCAATAACATAAATGATCAAATTCTTCAACATGCTAAGGACAAATGTAATTCATTGACAGGGATAAGTTTTATTTAAAGTCAGATGTACTTAATAGGTGGCCTTAACAAACTTATTGGAGCCAGGCGGTGGTGGCGCACGCCTTTGATCCCAGCACTTGGGAGGCAGAGGCAGGCAGATTTCTGAGTTCGAGGCCAGCCTGGTCTACAGAGTGAGTTCCAGGATAGCCAGGGCTACACAGAGAAACCCTGTCTCGAAAAACGGGGAAAAGAAAAAAAAAAAAAAACTTGTTGGAGATCTGCTGAATATGGCATTTGAGTGTTTAATGAAAAAGGCTAAAAAAAAAAAAAAAAGCCAACTCCTAAGAGTCTCCACCCCACCCTCAAAGTCTCCACCTGGATTATGGTAATGCCAATACCAATAGGAAGAGCTGATTCACCTTGCCCACCTCCTATCCAGACTGTGAACAAGCAAACACTAGAGAATTGATCACTTCTCTTTGACTTGCAAGGTAGACCAGTCTCTCAAGTTCCTGAACCACGGGAAAGTCTCTTGAATCTCACTGCCCTGTGTGGCTGGCAAAGGTTTAATACTGTCCTGTGTGATCACAGGAGCCTGAAGCCTCTCTGCCTCCACTGAGATTGCTGAGAAGGAGCCTAGGGTAGCTGGTCAGTCTGTCATTTTATTGTTACAGAGGTCATTTGGTTTATACTTCCTGTTCAAATGTATCCTTTTCAGATGTCTGGTAGTGTTGATTATTAACTGTAGATTTATCAGTTTGCAGCAAGTGTCTGGTCAATGCCTTTTGTTTGTGAAAATCAGGCCTTGCCTATCAGTTCTGGTAAGGCAAAGTCACAAAACAGGTTTCAGTGTTTTGGAGGGTTTTTTGTTTTGTTTTGTTTTGTTTTTGTTGTTGTTGTTGTTGGTGGGGGGTTGTTGTTTTTTTTTTTTTTTCTATTCTCCTATTTAAAAGAACTTGCTTTGCAATGATTAGTAACCAACCACTTGTGTTTCATGGTAAATTATTGGGAGAAAAAAGGTTTGAGGTGTATGAAAATAGTAAGGGTTTGAGAAAATAATTAAAAATAATAATGATAAAACTTAAAATCTATATATGGTGTTAAGAATTTAAAGGTTCAGAATTTTAACATATTAATCAATGGACTTTTGATAAATAGCTTATCTGGCTCTGATAAAACATTGACTACAATAACAGTCACAAGATCAAAAGTTTAAATTTCCTTTCGTCATTTTCTAAGTAGAAAAGGTGTTTTGCATCATAATATATATACAGATGTATATCAAGAGGGTTATATATTTGGCAGATATATAGAGCCAGGGATAGATAGATAGATAGATAGATAGATAGATAGATAGATAGATAGCTTGATCCCCAAGTTTTTACTATGACTTAAAGGTGTGGGTCTACTGCTTTTTCTACAAATAGATTTCAATACTTATTACAAAATGTGGTAATGTTAATATATCTAAAACTTTTATCTTTTTTGTAAGCTTTAAATTTATGTAAACTTCAGAGAATTGTGACTAGGATTCACTTATCACAGGACAAATGGATTCCAGTAAGTATTCCAATCAACAGCCTAAGCTTCCCCTCCTACTGATAACTCCGTTTTGTTTTGTTTTGTTTTGTTTTGTTTTGTTTTGTTTTGTTTTGTTTTGTTTTGTTTTGTTTTTCGAGACAGGGTTTCTCTGTGTAGTCCTGGCTGTCCTGGAACTCACTCTGTAGACCAGGCTGGCCTCGAACTCAGAAATCCACCTGCCTCTGTCTTCCAAGTGCTGGGATTAACCTACTGATAATTCCTGAAGGGGAAAGTTCTAAATGAAAGATTTTCCTTTAAGTTCCTAAAGTTTACCTTCTGTCCGCAGTCTATATCTGCCTCAGCAGATTTACACTTGGCTGACAGACACCATTCAGAAATCAGCTGCAAACTTCAAACTTCTCCAAATGGCTGCAAGCCCAGACTTGCAGAAAGCTGATATAACTTAGTACAGTCAATACGATTGATCCCCATCTCTCCAGCTGAGTCAACAAACACGATGCTTATGATGAACTCACAGCCCCACTGGCTGAACTTCCAACTCTTAGTCTCTGGCTAGCATTCCAGTCTTCATGGGCCCTAACAATGCCCTAATTTTAGTTGAGAAGCAGTTATAGGAGAGAGTATATCACCCCTTATTCTCAAAACAAGCCTGGAATATTAGGTCTAAAGGAAACTGGGACCTGGCTGGAAGGGAGCACACCTTGTCATCCTGACCACCCCTACTGCTGTCAAGGTAGAGCACGTCTGCACCTGGATACATCACTCCCAGATGAAGCTCATCACAGGGGATGACAACCCAGCTGCAGAAAAATGGATCATCACCAAGGCCTTAGGAGATAAACTAACGATATGACTGATGCAGACTGTAGACTAATAATGTTGGTTTTCTCACTATGTTCCCTTCTGCTCTTTCATTGGATATGTGTCTAGATCTCCCTTTAAGAGTAAACACAAACTTGTCATGAATGTCTCATAGCTCCTGGCCACCACTTCATCAGGTGGACATGCCTTCCCTTACCTCCTGGTTGAAACTTTTGTTTGCATGTGATGAGAGTTTGCAACCATGCTTGCCTATTTGGCAAATTATCAACCCCCAAAATTCTGTATCTTAGTATCCCTATTCCCCTGGAAGTACATTTATGATAGTCCAGTAGGGAGAAAACACATATATGCAAAAACACACACACTCTCCCAGTCTCCATGTTCAGGGGAAAACATGTAATTCCCCTTGTAATACACCTCATAGTAAGCTTAGGGTTAGAAACAGCAGGAGCCACTCTTGGCACCACTGCTACAGTAATAGCTGACATTAACCTCAAAAACCTAGGATGCCACAAAAACCAGGATCTATCTATATTAGAAAAAAATCTATTGCCAAGCTAGAAAAACAGGTGGGTGCATCAGATGAGGTGGTTCTACAGCATGGGAGAGCACTTGACCTGCTCTGTGCAGACCAAGGAGGTTACTGTACAGCTTTAGGGGAGAATTGTTATTCCTATACAAATCGTTAAGGAATCATCAGAGAGAACTTGGTTGTGCCCTGGGGGGGCAGGTGGTGGAGGTGGGAGACAGAAAGGGAGAAGGTGAGAAGAGAAGAGAAGAGAAGAGAAGAGAAGAGAAGAGAAGAGAAGAGAAGAGAAGAGAAGAGAAGAGAAGCAAACAAACAAAAAAATCAGCCAGATTGGCTCCCATTCTCTTTCTCAGACCCTTCCTGGATAGTAACTCGGCCTCCTGCTCCTACTGATTAGGGTTGGCCCTGTATCTTAGTTAGGGTTTTACTGCTGTGAACACACACCACAATCAAGGCAACTTTTATAATTTAGTTGGGGCTGGCTTACAAGTTCAGAGGCTCAGAATACTCACTTCCAGGCAGCTAGGATGAGGGTCTTAAAGCCCACACCCACAGCTATACGCCTACTCCAACAGGGCCATACCCTCTAATAGTACCACTCCCTGGGCAGAGCATATACAAACCATCAAACCCTGCATCCTTGATGCCTTAACCAGATATATAAATTCCCACTTAGGAGCTATTAAGCTGATGGTAATCAAGTCCCTATATGAACAAGTACTGTGATGGTTTGTATATCCTTGGCCCAGGGAGTGGCGCTATTAGGAGGTGTGGCCTTGTTGGAGTAAGTGTGTCACTTTGGACGTAGCTTAAGACCCTCATCCTAGCTGCCTGGAAACCAGTCTTTTCCTGTCTGCCTTCAGATGAAGATGTAGAACTCTCAGCTCCTCCTACATCATGCCTGCCTGGATGCTGCCATGTTCCCACCTAGATGATAATGGACTGAACCTCTGAACCTGTAAACCAGCCCCAATTAAATGTGTGCTTATAGAGTTGTCTTGGTCATGGTGTCTTCACAGCAATAAAACCCTAACTAAAACAGGTACCAACCACAGAGTTAAAGATTTAATTCAAGGTATCATATTTCACTCAGGGAAATATGATGGCTAACTATGTTAATGAATATCTTTTGGTTTAAACGTTTAAAAAAATTCATGCTTAAGAAAACTGTAAAACAAAATTAGAATTCTAATGTTAAGAGCTGTTAAGAGTTAATTTTTTTTTTTACTGCTGTTTCTGCTTCTGTAAACAAAAGCTTGTTTAGCATAAGAGGACCTTCTGATTGCTTGAGAACAGAATGTAACTTTGTATTCTTTGCCTTTATAAACCTCTGACTAGGTGGCTAGTCCCTGCATTTTAAAAACTCAGAGTGTAGGGTTTAAAAGACCAAGCTCAATTCTGTGTTCTGAAAACTCACCAGTCCCTGAGCTCAAAAATCCCACCAATCCTTAGGCTCATCCCAAGCTCAGGGCTTGAAATCCCAGCAATCCCCAACCTGGAAATCACCACTCTGGAAAATTCCACCCCCAAGAAACCCTGTATAAACCTGTCTGTCTCCCTCTTGGTTCTTGGTCAAGCAAAGGCAGCCATACTCTTGTGTCTTTCCCAATAAGTATCTTATGTGAGGCTTGTTGTGCAGTGTGACTTTGTGCTATTCCTTGGCTCTCAACTATGAGGATACCTTTCCCTTCCGAGCTGTAACACTCTTACTAAGTCCCAGGTGTAGACCTAGTGTCCATACATGAGTAAAAGCTTCTTCTTTGCTACAATTTATTCATTACCAGGCTAGTGGATCTCTAAATGACCCGAGCCCCACAGTCTTACCCATATTTCTTCACAGACTTACCTGCTGCATTTTAGATGCTGTTGTGTGACAAAACTTTTCCTGGTGAGACAAAAATTATCCCAGTTGAAGAACCCATGACAGACCAAAGTAAAGATACCACCAAAGTCCAATTGGTGAACCAGTGACTTTTTATTGAAGTTCCTTAGCAGGATTAAGTAAGAAGTTACTGACAGGAGCAGAAATGACTCAAAGAGAGCAACATCACCAAAGCCCACTCCAGCATGGGTGACAGTTCACAAAGCTGGGAACCTGGAACACACTTCACAGCCTGCAGGTAACTCAACTGGTTGGAGAGTGTCCTTTCCAAGTATCTCAGTTGCTCTAAACCTCTTGCCCACAGCTGGCTGGTTTCTGCCTCTTCCAAGCAGCTGGTCTGGTCTCAGAATTTTTTGCGCAGCTCAGCTTTTCTTTGTCTGAGAGGGACTCTCAGCTTTTATTGTTTACTCCGGCAGAAAGGTTCTTAGAGAACCTGGTCAGTTTTAGGAACTTCCTGGAACTACTGTGAGTTGTTTACCTCCCTGTTTAAGGAGCTTCCTCTGATGGTGGAATGTTTCAATGTCAAGAAACTGTCACACAACAGAAGGAATGACTCACTCTACAGGGCCAACACCAACTCAAGAATGAGAAAAAAATGTCGGTACCCTCTACTTGGGGATTTTGACTTAGAGCTTAATAAGCTTGTAGGTTTTATACCTGGTTCCTTCTTAGGATGGTTTCTCCCTTGCTTTATAATCTACTTTTTAAAATGGGATAATAACTTCCTAGTCCACTCTTTTCACATTATAATGGCAGGCACAAGTTCAACTGGGAGACAGAGGGTGAAGAGCCTCTGGCCTAATAATTCAATGAATCTCTAAGCTAATGTGGCTCTTTCTTTTCCTAGGCACACTGGTGGCTATTATTCTATTACTTGTCTTTGCCCTGTATGTGGTTATCTTAGTTTCTTTTTCTGTTGCAATCACAAAATGCCCTGACAAAAGCCATTTAAGAAAGAAATGGTTTGTCCTGGCTCATAGTCACATTTTATAGTCCAATAGCAGAGAAATCACAACAAGCAAGCAAACAGTTTAAGATAACAGATTATGTCACATCCAGAATCAAGAACAGAGATTGGTGCATGCATTCGGGCAAGGGCTCAACTTACTTTTGTTACTACTTATCTACAGCCCAGGATCCTCTGCGTAGGGAGTGGTGTCACCTCAGTGTGGTGAATCGTTCATCCTCAATTAATGTAATCAAGATAATCTCCCATGGGCAAGCTCACAGGCCAACCTAATCTAGATCATCTTTATTGAGATTCCCTTCCTGGTTGACAGTTAAAGCTACCATCTACCATCACAGTTATCAACATCTTTTTTTTGGTTTTTGGTTTTTGGTTTTTGGTTTTTGGTTTTTGGTTTTT
>JANHMN010000002.1:194477853-194499878 GCA_030674055.1 Rhabdomys pumilio | reverse complement strand
TTTTTGGTTTTTGGTTTTTGGTTTTTGGTTTTTGGTTTTTGGTTTTTCGAGGCAGGGTTTCTCTGTATAACCCTGGCTGTCCTGGAACTCACTCTGTAGACCAGGCTGGCCTCGAACTCAGATATCCGCCTGCCTCTGCCTCCCAAGTGCTGGGATTAAAGGCATGTGCCACCAACGCTCGGCAGTGATCAACATCTTAATTTACCTTATCTCCTCTAAACTGGAACACCATGCATCTTACCTGACCACTATGGATTAAAGTTAGATATCAACAATGACAGAAATAACAGAAAACTTAGAAACTCATTGAAACTGAACAACTCATTACTGAACAAAAAAATGGGTCAAGATAGAAATTGAAAAGGATATTTAAAATTTTTTAGAATTGAATGAAAATGAATATACAATCTGCCCAAGCCTATGAGACACAATGAAGTTCTAAGATGGAAATTCATAGCAATAAGTGTCTACAAAACAACTGGAAAATATCTCATAATAGCAACTTAGTGGCACACCTGAAAGATCTAGAACAAAAAGAAATAACACCCAAAAAGGATAGACAGCAAAAAATAGTTAAACTTAGGACTGAAATTAATAAAGCAGATCCCTACAAAAAAAAAATCTACAAAACAAAGAGTTTGGTCTTTGAGAAAATCAAGTGATTGGTAAACCTTTAGCCAAAATAATATAATTAGAGATGAAAAGGAGAACCTCATAACAAACACTGAAGAAACCCAGAATCATAAGGATATTCTTTAAAAATCTGTGCTCCACCAAACTGGAAAATATTTTTTTTTAAAAATTGATAGATATATACCGAAGTTAAATAAAGAACAGATGCAACTTAAATAGTCACACAATCCCTAGTGAAATAGAATCAGTAATTAAAAGTCTCCCAGCCAAAAAACAAAACAGACAGAAAACAAAAACAAAATCCAAAAACAAACAACAGGGGCCAGATGGATTCAGTGCAGAATTCTACCAGACTTTCAAAGTCGAATTAATGCCACTACTCCTCAAATTATTCTGCAAATAGGAACATTGCCTAATTCTACAGTTACCTTAATAAAACAAATAAAAATACAGTTACCCTAAAACAAAGCTACAGTTACCCTAAGACCTAAACCACACAAAGACCCAACAAAGAAAGGAAATTACAAACTAATTTCTGTTATGAACACAAATGTAAAAATTCTCAATAAAATACTTGCAAACAGAATCCAAAAACTATCAAAAAGAGATCTTAACATGATCAAGTGAGCTTCATTCCAGAGAGGCAGGGTTGGTTCAACATATGTAAATTAGTAAATATGATCTACCATATAAACAGGCTGAAAGACAAAAAACACATGATCATTTCATTAGATACATAAAAGGTATTTGACAAAATCCAACACCCTTTCATGATAAAAGTCCTGGAGAGATTTGGGATAGAAGGACCATACCTCAAAAACAACAGAAGTAAATTGTAGGAAGCCTATAGCTAGCATCAACCTAAATGGAGAGAAACTTAAAGCATTTTCATGAAAATTAGGAACAAAGCAAGGTTGTCCACTCTCTCCTTACCTATTCAAAAGTACTTGAAGTGTTAGCTAGAGTAATAAGACAGCTGAAGGAGATCAAGATGATACAAATAGAAAGATTCTAAGTATCATTACTTGCAGATGATATATATGGTTGTATACATAATTACCTTAAAAGTTCCACCTGGAAATGGCTACAGCTGATAAACACTTTCAGCATCAGGATACAAAGTATCAGGATACAAAAGTAACACACAAAAATCAGTAGCCTTGCCGGGCAGTGGTGGCGCAAGCCTTTAATCCCAGCACTTGGGAGGCAGAGGCAGGCGGATTTCTGAGTTCGAGGCCAGCCTGGTCTACAAAGTGAGTTCCAGGACAGGCAGGGCTACACAGAGAAACCCTGTCTCGAAAAACAAAAAAACAAACAAACAAAAAATCAGTAGCCTTGGACTGGGGAGATGGCTCAGTAGGTATGATGGCTCAATGGGGTACATGCTCTGGATACTCTTCCATAGCACCCAGGTTCAATTCCCAGCATGCATATGGTGGCTCACAATTATCCATAACTCTAGTTCCTGGGAATTCAACACCCTTTCCTGACTTCCATGGTCACTGAGCATATGTGATGCACAGACAAATATATAGCAAAACAGCCATATACATTAAAAAACAGAAAAAAATAAATAAAAAGAAGTAGCCTTCATAGATAGGTAGATAGATAGATAGAGAGAGAGATAGAGAGATAGAGAGATAGAGAGATAGTAGATAGATATGTACAAATGACAAATGGATTGAGAAAGAAATCAGGAAAACAGTACCTTTCACAATGGCCTCAAAAAAAAAAAAAAAAAAAAAGGATGTGGGGTAACTGTAACCAAGCAAGTGAAAGACTTCTATGATCAACACATTATGACACTGGAAAAAGAAACTGAAGAAGATACCAGAAAATGGAATGATCTCCCATGCTTGTGGATTAGTAGAATTAATATTATGAAATTAGTTGGCTTGGTCATTGTTCCATTGCTATTAGGAGACACCATGACCACAGCAACACTTATAAATGAAAGCATTTAATTAAGGGCTTCCTCCAGGTTTTAGAGGGTTAGTTCATTATCATCATAGCAGGGAGCTTGGTGGCCAAAGCAGGAAGGAAGTCATGGTCCTGGAGCTCAGAGCTTTACATCCTGATCCCACAGGTAGTAGAGAGAGAAATAAATTCAGAAGCTTAGGGTGGCTCTGGGGCCACTGATTTTCCAATACCCTAGCTCCCCCCACCAATAACCAAGAAAGGTGCTGTTGTTCAAAAAAATAAATAATAATAACCTCCGATTACGCTGACTGTGGTGGTGTATACCTTGAATCTCAGCACTCTAGAGGCGGAAGCAGCCGACTACACTCTCTGACTTAGAGCCGAATTTGGTCTCCATATAGAGTTCCAGGTCTGTCAGCCAGGAATGGGCTTTTGAAACCTTAAAGCCTAAGCCCACCCCACATTTCCTCCAACTAGGCCACACCTAATTCTAAATCTTTCTCAAATAGTACCACTCCATGAAGACTAAGCATTCAAATATATGAGCCTATGGAGGCAATTATTATTCAAACCATGACAGTGGTCACCCTAACAAAAATAATCTACAGATTTAACACAACCACCATCAAAACTCTAAAGAAAAATTTCACAGAAATTAAAAAGGCAATTTTCAATTTTCAGCTTTATATGGAAACCCAAAAATAAGCTAGGAAAACTAAAAGAATTCTGGCATTGTGTTTAAGTTTTTGAGACAATATTTCTCTGTGTTCACGACTGTTCTAGAAGGCAATCTGTCCTAGGACACAAAGGTCAGGCTGGTCTCAAAGGCAGAGATCTGCCAGCCTCTGCCCCTGAGTGCTGGGATTAAAGGCATGTGACACCACACCTAGTTACTGAAACAATTCTTTTTTTTTTTTTTTTTTTTTTTTTTTTTGGTTTTTCGAGACAGAGTTTCTCTGTGTAGTCCTGGCTGTCCTGGAACTCACTCTGTAGACCAGGCTGGCCTCGAACTCAGAAATCCGCCTGCCTCTGCCTCCCAAGTGCTGGGATTAAAGGCATGCACCACCACCGCCTGGTGAAACAATTCTTAATAATGAAAGAACTGCTAAAGAATGGCCACCCCCAATCTTAAGTTGTACTACAGAGCTATAGTAATAAAAGCAACGTTGTACTGGCACCAAAACAGACAGATTGATCAATGGAATTGAGTTAAAGACCCCAAAATAAGACCACACATCTATTGATATGTGATTTTGACAAAGAAGCCAGAAATACACACTGGGAAAAAGACATGATCTTCAACACATGGAGTTGCATATAGAAGAACACAAATAGATCACTGCATAAAACTCAACTCTAAATGGATCAGGGACATCAAAATTAGACCAGCTAGAGAAAGTGTGTAATAGCCTTGAACACATTGGCACGGAAAAAGACTTTCTGAACAGAGCACCAATAGCACAGACACGATGTACAATTAATAAACGGGACCTCATGAAACTGAAAAGCTTCTATATAACAAATGGCACCATCATTTGGACAAAGCAGCAGCCTACTGAATGAGAGAAGATGTTCACACACACACACACACACACACACACACACACACACACACATTAAAAAAGAAAACCTGAGCCGGGAGTGGTGGCGCACGCCTTTAATCCCAGCACTTGGGAGGCAGAGGCAGGTGGATTTCTGAGTTCGAGGCCAGCCTGGTCTACAGAGTGAGTTCCAGGACAGCCAGGGCTACACAGAGAAACCCTGTCTTGAAAACCAAAAAAGAAAAGAAAAAAAAAGAAAAGAAAAAAAAAGAAAAGAAAACCTGAAATCAGTAAAACAAAAAATCCAATTAAAAAAATAAGGTAAAGAAATAGAGGGTTCTCCAAGGATAAAACACAAATGGTTGAGAGACAAGGAAATGTTCAACACCCTTAGTCATCAAGGAAATATAAATTAAGACTTTGAGATTTCATTTTACACCAATAAGAATAGCCAAGATTAAGAAAACAAATGACAGCTCATTCAGGTGAAGATGTGGAGTTCGTGGAACACTCATCCATTGCTGTAAGAGTGCAGAAGTATACAGCCACTATAGGACGCTTGGAATAGATCTACCTCAAGAGCCACCCACACACCCCTGGTCATTATATCCACAAAACTCTACATCCTACCGCAGAGACACTTGCTCTTCTATGCTTGTTGCTGCTCTAGTCATAATAGCCAGAAACAGAAAACAGCCTAAATGTCCATCAACAGATAAATGGATAAAGAAGATGTGGTATATTTACACAATGGAATATCACTAAGCTGTCACAAAGAAAAGGGGGACATAAGACAAGTATAGTAGCACATGACTTTAACACCAGCACTTGGGAAGCAGAGGCAGATAGATCTCTGTGAGTTCAAGGCCAGCCTGACTCTACATAGTAAGTTCCAGAACAGCCAGAGCTATATAATGAGACTATCTCAAACAAAACCCTGAAATCATGAAATTCACAGGAGCTGCTATGGTAAATATTTAACACTTCTTACCACTCGCCAGAGTTCGCTGGATTCATGAATGAAAAGACACACACATACACTTTATATTTAATAAACCTTAACTAGCTCAATGACTGGGCACTTCCAAACCTCCATGTGGCTAGCACACACTCCCCTCCAGTATTCCTGAGTTCCAGTATTCTAAATCTATGTTTTATCTTTGCTGCCCTGTTTTCTTCTGGGCAGCCCTTCCGTGGGGCCGCTTTCCCCTTGCACCTACATTTTAGCCTCCTCACCCTCCTGCTTCTATCACAGTGTCCTACACCCCTCTCATGACAGAATCCTCTTTTCTTCTCCCCTGCATTTCTTGGCAGGAATCCTAAAAGTCCGGCCTCTTTCCCCTTGCCCAGCTATTGGCCACTGACTCTTTATTGACCTGTCAAAAAACCAACTGTTGGTAGGGACCTGTAGTGGATGTGCAAATTCCCCTGAAAGCACAAATCAAATCCCCAACAAGAGGTATAAAAAAATCATCCTGACGTAACCCAGACACAAAAGGACAAATATGAGAATGGTATGTGTTCTCTTATATGTTAGCTTTTAAACTTTTAATAGGTATGCTTCTATCTGTCTAACCACAGAGTTAGGTAAATAGGGACTAGTCAGGGAGGGAAGAAACCTCTAAGGTAGGGAGAACAGAATATATAGTTATGGAGATACACAGGAGAGGCTGAACCAGAAGATTAAATGAAGATTGGGAGGAAAGAGGAGGGTGAGGAAGGGACTACAGGGAGGAAAAGCTGACACTAAGGAACATTTAAGGGTCGTATGGAAACCTACTATAGTAGTAAATGCCTCTTAGAATATATACATGCATGAAAGAAATCTAAATGGAGTCATCAGATAATCAGGGGGAAGACAAATCCCCAACTAGACCTCTCTCACCTCCGTGTGAAACCTCCAATACCAGGAATGGTTTATATCTAATTGAATTACTGGCCAGAGGGGCCCCAAGGAAATCCGAACAACACAGGCTATTGCCAAGGCCATTGGTTGCTCTTCATAAACAGATGGTGAGACCCTATTGCTGAAGACAGCACCTACATAATTCATTGAACACAGAGAAATCAAGACAATGCCTACCTAGAGTCTTCACCACTACTCACAAGTTCGTGGTACAGGAGTATATTAGTGTGCTCTGTGTGTTAGTGTGTTCCGTATGTTAGTGTATTCTGTATACAGTATGTTAGTGTATTCTGTATGCAGTATGTTAGTGTATTCTGTATACAGTATGTTAGTGTATTCTGTATGCAGTATGTTAGTGTATTCTGTATGCAGTATGTTAGTGCACTCTGTACATTAACAAAGGAGAGAGGTATGCACCAACCTAGGAAATCTTCAGTCTACGATGGTGACCTGTCTTCACAATAGACTGTACAATAGTGGTACAAGAGTAATAAGTAACAAAATATTCTCTGTTTGGCTTTAAAGCCTACTCCATGAGATGGAACCCATTGACAACACTGCTTGGCTGACTAAGAAAGAGCCTGAGACTAGATAGGCCACACACCTGGGAGAAAACCAAATATTTCTGTTCTGCTAAAGGAATGTAGCCCCAAAGCTATCTCCAAAGGCCAACCATTTGCAAATGAAAGATTAGTTTCTTCTACAAACTAATCTCACTAGATCTACAAACCACACTTATAGGGAGGCACCATGCCCAGCAGTAGATGGCCGACACAAAAGGAACTGGATGGTGTGTGTGGAGATGTTTTGTCTCAATGCTTTGTCTGGGCATTTTTTTTTTTATTACCTCACTTGTCTTTCACTTATCTGGTTTTTTTATTCTTTCTTTTTAATGGAGTGTGTGTGTGTGTGGGTGCATGTATTTGGTACATGTGTGTACATATGTATGTGTTTCTTGTGCTTTTTTGTTATTTTGCTTTTTCTCTGTCATTTGCTTTGATTTCTTGTTTTTTTTTTCTATTGTTGTTGTTTTTTTAAATTGGCCTGTTTGTTTTCTAAAGGCGGGGGAGGGGCATGGAGTTGTGTAGGTGGGGAGGATATGGGAGATTAGGGAGAGGAAACCATAATCAGAATATAATGTATGAAAAAAGTTAGTTTCAATTTAAAAATCATGTTACATATTTATATAAAAATGTCCTGGTGAAACCAACACCACATACAATGGTGAAAACAGTGGGTTTTTTTTCCCCCTTGTTAATAGGAGCTGGTGGTTTATAGGATGTTTGCTCATGGAAATAGGTTTTATAAGGATAAAAGTCGACAAAGGCTTAGACCAGGTAGCATCTTCTGTCCTATTATTAAAAGTCAGTTTATTGCCCATGAACTTGCAAATAACAAAATTTTATTTTGATGTATTTTAAAAGGAGAAAGAAGCTGCTGGGCATGGTGGTACGTGTCTTTAGTCTTGTCACTCAAGAGGCAGAAGCAGGAGGATCTTTGTGAGTTTGAGGCCAGCTTTAAGTGCTTACTCAGGATGACATAGAGAGACCTTGTGTAAAAAAAAAAAAAAAGAAAGAAAGAAAGAAAAATGGGAAAAGAAGGGAAGGGAAGGGAAGGGAAGGGAAGGGAAGGGAAGGGAAGGGAAGGGAAAGAGCTAATATACATAGGCTGAAAAGTCTCACCCACTAACCAAGCTTTAAAAAGTCACCCACTGTCCCAAAATAAACTAAAAGAATTAGAAATTGGACAATGAATCATGAAGCACCACCAAAACAACAACAACCAACTTGATTGCTACAGAAATAAAAGGAAATAGAAACAACAGTAACTACACACTCTCCCAGCACAGGGATAAAAGCATCTTAAGGAAGGAAGGTCCTTTTGGCTTACCACTGTGACAATGCCATGGTAATGGGACCATTAAGTGGCTGGTCAAACTGCATGTGTAGTCAGGACACAAAGAGAAATGTATGCTGGTGCACAGCTGGATTCTTTCTTCTTATTTATGCTTTTGAGACATTTTCTCATGTAGCTCAGGCTGGCCTGGATCTCATTATGTTAGCCCAGGATGATTTGAACTTCTGATTCTCCTATCTCCTTATTACAGGAATCAGAGTACCACATGTGGTTTATGCCATTGTAGGGATAGACCCCAACACTTTGTGCATGCCAGACAAGAACTCTTAACAACTAAGCTATGAACAGAGCCACTGCTTTCCTTCTTAGCCAGTCAGAACCCCAGCCCCTGGGATGGTGCCATGACATTCATAGACAAAGAATCTCATTCATGATAAACTCAGGGGACTTGACCATAGCTGTGAACCACTGCCTTTGTGCTCCAAGCTCCTATTTTGTCAAGGGAGAGGTTTTCATTGGTTACTTTGTCTCCACCTCTGTATTGTATACAATTCCACCTGTGGTATGGGCCAAATAACTTGCCTTTTATGTTACAGATCATTGAACAGAGAGAGGTTTAACCAGGTCTTCAGTTAAAACTTCTTCCTCAGTTAAAACTAGCTAGAAATACCCTTACAGACACACCCAGGTTTGTTTCCCCAGTGAGTTCCATGGATTAAACTCACAGTCATGCTTGTATAGTAAGCACTTTCCCCTACTGACCCATCTCACCAGCCCTTCTCTAGTGATTCTAAAATCTAGTCAAGTTGACAAGGAGGATGAATAATCACAGATGGGGTATAATTTCTAACACTTCCGCTTTACCCACTATACTAGATACCTAGGCAACCCTAAGAACTAACTCTGAAAAGGCATCCTAAGTAAGAGATGAGCCTGGGACACCATGATCTTCTAAACACTTTCAGGAGAGGTCTTGATGTCATGGACATCTGAGTAGCAATGAAGGTCTCCAGAGGACAATAGATGAAAGTTAAGTTACCAAATATTGTAACAGGCATGGTGGCACTCACCCTTGATTCCAGCACTTGAGAGGCAAAGGCAGGTGGAGCTCTGTTAATTCAAGGCCAGCCTGACCTACCTAGTAAGTTCTAAAATAGCTATATAATAAGACCCTGCCTAAAAGTAAGTAAGTAAATAAATAAATAAATATGCTCAAATGTTATTTAAAAGGAGAGGTAGTCTTTTGGTAAGGTGACCTAAGTATCAAATTGCATAGAAACATATGCATCTGCAGAATTCTAAGGGGCTGAAGGGGCAAAAACTCCCAAGCCTGGTCCCCAAAGTGTATGTCAGTTGTGAAAGCTGTGAAGAACTCAGGAAGGTTCACACTCAAAGCTCTCCTTAACACAATAATTAATTAGCAAAGTCAAGGCCAATGAAAAACTGAGCAAGACCAAGTGGGCTGACCATGGAGCATCCTCCTTTGTGAGACAAAGAATCTCATTCATGACGCACTCAGTAGGAGAGGGTGTGAGAGGGGAAGCAGACAGATGGGCACTTGACCATGACTGTGGACCACTGACGATGCGTTCTCCCCGCTCCTATTTGCTAAGTAAGAGGTTTTCATTGGTTATTTTGTCCCCTCTCAAGCACTGTACAAAGCCCTAGGTGTGTTGTAGCCCAGATAACTTGCTCAATATGTTACAGAGAGGTTTAACCAGCCTTGCTGGGTAGAGCCACAGACCCTCCTAAGACCTGGAGGTCTTAGTCCAACAATTAGTTGAACTCACTAATTGGATAGGACTTTAGGGCTGTCTCACTTGGGGAGGGAGAGACAGTTGTTCACATAGAGCATCATGGAAGTATCTCTTTTTTGACTCTACACAAGAAAGACGTGCACCTCTGCCCATCCAAAGATAGACTCATAACACAAGAAGCCACAGTATCAGAAGAAAATATAATTCCCAACTTTCTCTTTGCCTCAATAACCAATTTTACAGGCTAGAGGACTGGGTCATCTTAAGTTCCCTGAACATCCCTCATCCCTGTTCTAAAGAACTTCCTCGCCTGCCTACCTACTCTTTTAGATCCTAAGCTGAAATCAAGACACAACCGGATTTTAACATCCTGCCTTGTTAGAAGGTGAAAAACAGCCCAGCAGGAGCCTTCCAGCAACACAGATACATTTCTTAACTGCACACAAGGCTAAAATAAGCTTTTCCTCTGTGGGAGGGAATGTTTAAAGAGATCACTTAAGTCCAATTTTTTTTTCATGAATGAAAAAAAAAATAATAAATAAATAAATAAAGTTTTGCCACCAACATCCTCCAAAATCGGAAATTCCAGTTAGTTCAGCTCCCAGCTCTACTTCCTGCTGCAGAAGGAAGATGGGTTCCCGTCCAGATATTCTGGGCCCAGCCTTGGCTGGCTTCCCTGGATGGTGTGTTTGTTTGGCCACTGCCACATTTCTTCTCCACTCCAAGTCCCAGGGCAAGCTTTCCTCCTCCCTATCTGTAGATTGAGGAGTGGAAAATGGTAGGCTCTTTTCAAAGCGCTTTCCCTCCTCTGTGCTTCACCTCTCCCTGCTGCTTACAGAGCAAAGGCTGATGCTCATACCCCTGGGCTCTTCTCATCTCCCAAGCTCTCAGAATCCTTCTTATGCTCTTACCATTCACTAAAACTGCTCTTTTGGTTTTGTTTCTAATTTTGAGACAGGGTCTTGGGATGATGCCCAGGCTGGGCTCCTACTCCCACTTCTGGAATTATAGGTGTATAGCAGGACACCTGGCTATTTATTCATTTATGGTGCAGCTAGAGAAAGAACCCAGGGCCTCGTGAATTCTAGGCAAGTGCTCTACCCCTGAGCTTAGACCTAGCCCCAAAACTTCTTTTTTTCTTCTCTTACTGAAAATGGAGTTTTCTCATATAGTATATTCTGATTATAGTTTCCCTCCCCTAACTTTTCTGATATCCTATCCACCTTCCCTCCCATCTGAATCTACAGCTTTTCTGTCTCTCCTTAGAAAACAGACATCAAAAAAAGGAGAAGAAAAGATTTTTAAAAATTTAAAAAAAAATCAGAGTATAACAAAAGCAAACAGAAGAAAGAGACAAAGATCAAGAGACAACATAGTAAAAGAGTAAATATAAACCCCATTTGTCTCCATGTTGAAGATCAGGCCTTATCTGGCCATAAAGCACCAGCTTCAGGAATAGACCACAAGTCCCAGATAGATACCAGGTCATAAGACACCAATTCTAGGAACAGACCATAAAATCCAGAACAATCCACAAAACCCCCTCCCAAAGAACAGCCTGGGGATAACCACAAAAATGGAGAAATGCCTTATCTCAGAATGGGCCATCTTTGCTGGACAGCCTTACTTCATCACATGATTGAATGCTCATGACATAGGAACGCAGACCACTGACCACCTGTGACCCTCTAGCACCTATCAATGAATTTTTAAATTACCTAATCCTTCTAGAGAATTCCCTTGGTTCCCTATAAGAAGGCCTTCGGGCCTTTGTCTGGGGCTCCATTTCACAGAAATCCCATTTAAAAAAAAAAAAAAAAACCCAGAAAACTGGAAGCCATATGTATGCAAAGAATCTATAAGGTAAAAATTAAAAAAAAAAAAAAAAAGTAAAACAATTTTTTAAAATGCCCTGACTAAACACAATGAGACCAAGAACCTCTAAAGAGTCCATTGACTTTGTTTTCTGTTAGCTGTCTATTGCCGGGTGTGGAGCCTCTTCTGGTGCTTGAATACTCAATGAAACTACATTGGAGGGAACTACATTTTTGTTTGAAAGTGGTTATTAATTTGAGATAGTTTTGTAAGCGTTCATGATTTGCTAAAGAATGTTATCCTGGACTTTGTTATGCAGAAGTCCGGCATGTTGGAGTCTCCCATTACCAAGTTAGAGAGACAACCCAGAGAGCTTGCAGGCCTGATTTAAAGCACATTAGGGGAAATCCAGGGTAGGTGGGCTTTGTCTTACTCTACCTCTAGGCATTCCAGAGCCATTACCCCGAATGGTGGCTGGAAACTGTTGCTGAGGAATCTTGGGTTTTGTTTTGTTTTCTAGTAACTGACTTGCCTGGACTTGCCCAGTTCTTAGGCCTAGTCTCCTAAACTGCCAATTTGAAGCCTGTCATGGAGTCAGCCTAGCCTTCTCAGCTTCTGGGTTAGGAATGGGGGCTTTTGTCTACTTCCCCTCTCAACATTGGGACCCCATCTGGCTTGGACCTGTGCAGGCCTTGTTCCTCTTGTATGACCTCTTGTGAGTTGATATGTCAGATCTCATTTAGTCAAGCCTTGTGTTCTTGATCCTCCCTACTGGCTTTTACAATCTTTCTGCCTCTTCTGTAAGGTTCTCTGAGCCCCGAGGGTAGGGATTTTGTATCCAAGGGCTTTTCCATCCATGCCCAAGTTCCTGAAATAATAACACTGAGACTGAATTATTTATGAATAAATGCTTAGGCCAAAAGCTTTGGCTCATTCCCGCTAGCTCAGTTATCCCATTTATTCTACTCTAAATCCTGCCACATGGCTGGTTACCTCTCCTCAGGTTCATACGACCATCTCCAGCAGTGTTCAGGCAAATCTCCTGCCACACCCAGCTCTATGGCAGAGTGTAGCAGCATATTTTCCCCGGAAAGTTGGGAGGAGCTAAGGTGCGAGGAGTAAGGAGAGGAAGAGGAGAAGGAAGAGGAGGAGCTAGAGAAGAGCAGAGATGGAGCAGAGATGAAGGAGTGATGGAGAACCACGCATGTATCGGGAGCAGTCCTGGGTAACAGCTTATATCTAGGTTAGTTAATTGGGAAACACCTCTAATTGTATGGGCATATTGTTATTGAGCACTACCAAACATATAAAGCCTTTGATTAATCTTTAAGCATTAGAGTTTCATTCATACTGGGTACGGTACTAGGTAGATGGCAAGATAGTCAGGGCTCAGCCCAACCATGTGGAGACAGTGTGGAAGATTGGCAGAGCCATCTCCCGTGCTGGCATCTTGTGGGTGGCAGGACCCATGTCTCTGGCCACCTGAGCTGGCTGCCTGAGGTCTAGGCTAGTCGGGAAGTTAGCAGCTGATTAAGAACAAGTCAGATTGCAAGATGCCATTTTAAATATCATCCTCAACACCAGAGTCTTCTCCCTCCCAGAATTCCCACCTCCTATTTCCTGCATAAGCTAATAAGTCAACAGCTTTTTAAATTGACAGTACACAAGAGATGCTCGCTACAGGATTGGATGAAGACATCCATTTTAGGACTGGGTATCCTATTGTCTCTCACTCTCTACACATTGTTCAGTTGTAAGTCTCTGTGTAAGTTTGCATCCTATGAAGGAGGAAGCCTCCCTGATGATGGCTGAGGAAGGTACTGTTCTATGAATGTAGCCAAGTGTCATTAGTTAATCATTTATTGTTATTAGTTAATCAGTTATTTCTGCATTTAGCAGAGCAAAAGCATTTGGCACTGGGTCCATGGCCTATCTAGTCTCAGATTCTTGGCCATCCAAACAGTGTCAGCAGTGGGTTCCATCTCATGGAGTGGGCCTTCAATCCAATAAGACAGTGGTTGGCTACTCTCATAACATTTGTACCACTATTGCTCCCACCAGTATATCATACAGATAGGTCACCATTGTAAATCACCATTGTAAATCAAAGGGTTTTTAGGTTGTTTGCTGTTTGCCTTTCTCCTCCAGTAGTGTGCAGAGTATCTTCCTGAACCATAAACACTAGTCCTTGCTGATAAAGGTTCTAGGTATGCACCAGCTATACGTCTCCATGTTCAGTGAACTGTGTAGATGTTGTCTTCAGAGATGGGCCTTTGCTGTCAGTTTTTGGAGAACAGCCAGTGGACTTGGCAATAGCCCGTGTTGTTTGGGGTTTCCATGGAACCGTTTTATCAAAAAACTCAACTAGATGTAAACTATTCCTGGAACAGGAAGCTTCATTTAGTGACAGATGTGCACTTGGGGCTCACTCTCCCCATTATTTGATAATTTCGTTTAGATTACCTTCATATATGTTTACATTTGAGGAAATGTCTACTGTCTTAGGTTTCCAGATGACCCTTCAAATGGCCTTCATATCAGCTGGCCCTCCCTGTACTCCCTCCCTTGTTCCCTTGTTCCCTCACCTTTTCCATTCAGTCCTGTTCCCTTCCTACCTTTGTTTAACCTTAACTATCAATTCTTTTTACCTTTCTGGAGAGATCCATCACTCTTCTCTGCTCTCTTATTCTGTATATAAACTCTGTGGTTATATAAATTGAAGTTTGGCGTGTATGCGGTGGCGCACACTTTTAATGCCAGCCCTCGGGAGGCAGACATGGGCGGATTTCTGAGTTCGAGGCCAGCCTGGTCTCACTCTGTCAGTGAGTTCCAGGAAAAAAACAAAAAACAAAAACTTTAGCGAAAAATAAATTGAAGTTTGCTTTTTGAAGACTTAACTGCTACCTTCCACATATACACATATGCATGCTGTATTTCTGGGTCTTGTTATCTCTCTTGGGATGATTTTTATACCTCTATTCATTTACTTTTGAATTTTATGATTTCATTTTTAACTAATGAGTAATATTCCATATGTAATGTATCATTTTTTTTTTATCCATTCATCCATGCTATTTCTAATTTCTGGACATTATGAATAGAGAAACAATGAACATGGTTAAGCAATCATCTCTGTAATAGGATAGAGCATCCTTTGGGTATATGCCCAAGAGTGGCATAGCTGTATCTTGAAGTAGATCTATCCAAGCTTCCTGAGGAACCATCATGCTGATTTCCATAGTGGCTGTATAAGTTTGCTCTCCCACCAACAATAGATGAGGGTTCCCCTTACTTCGAATCCTTATCAGTATAAGCTATCATTTGTTTTATAAATCTTAGCCCATCTGATGGGTATAAGATGAAATCTCAAAGTAGTTTTGATTTACGGCTCTTTGATGACTAAGGATGTTGACTCAGTCATTTATATTTCCTCTTTTGAGAATTCTGTTTAGAACTGTGCCCCTTTTTTAAATGAGTTATTTTCTTGATCTTCAGGGTTTTTTTTTTTTTTTTAGTTCTTTATATATTTTAGATATTAGCCCTCTATCAGATATACAGTTGATAAAAATCCTTTCTCATTCTCTAGACTGCCAGTTTGTCTGATTGATAGTGTCCTTTGCCATGTAGAAGCTTTTCAGTTTAATGTGGTCCTATTTATTAACACCTGTGCTACTTCTTGGTGCTCTGTTCAGAACGTCTTTCCTGTGCTGATAATTTCAAGGCAGTTCTCCACTTTCTCTTCCATCGGATTCAGTGTATCTGATTTTATGTTGAGTCGAGGTGGTAAGTATGGTTGATTTTTGTTCTTCCACATGTAGCCATCCGGTCTGACTAGCACCATTTGTTTAAGATGCTGTCTTTTTCCAGTATGTATTTTTGGCTTCTTTTTTTAAAAAGCAGGTATCCATAGGTATGTGGACTCTACCTAGGTCTTCAATTCAATTCCATTTATCAGTGTATCTGTTTTCGTGTCAATACCATGCTTTTATTTCCATAGCTCTGTAGTACAATTTGAGATCAGAGACAGTAATACCGCCAGCAGTTCTTTTGTTACTCAGGGTTGTTTTAGATATCTTGGAGGTGTGTGTGTGTGTGTGTGTGTGTGTGTGTGTGTGTGTGTGTTGGAACTTTAATGGGTATTGCACTGAATCTGTAGATTTCTTTTGGTAGAATGACCTTTTTTTTTTTTTTACTATGTTAATCCTACTGATCCGTGAGCATGAGAGGTCTTTTCAACTTCTGATATCTTCTTCAATTTCTTTCTCAGTGACTTGATATTAACATTAACATACAAGCCTTTCACTTGCTTGGTTGAAGTTACCTCAAGGTTTTTTGTTTGTTTGTTCAAAGCTATTGTGAAAAATGTTGTTTCCCTGATTTTCTTTCTCAGTTTTTCATGTATATATAGGGAGGCTACTGAGCATATGTAAGACCTCAGAGCCCGCCTCCACAGTGGCACACCTTCTCCAACAAGGCCATACCTTCTCTAATCAGGCCACACCTCCTAATAGTGACACTCACTATGGGCCAAGCATTCAAACACATGAGTCTATGTGGGTCATACTGATTCAAACCACCATAATCTTTTCCTACCCTCTCTCTTTCAATTAGTTACAACTAATTGAAGTCTACTTTTTTTTTCAGATATTAAAATGGCTACCACAGCTTGATTTTGGATCCATTTGTTTGGAATATCTTTTTTCATTCTTTTACTCTGAGGTGATGTCTATCCTTGATGTTAAAATGTGTTTCTTGGATGCAGCAGAAATATGAATCCTGTTTTTTAATCTAATCTCTTAGCCTGTGTCTTTTTATTGAGAAATTGAAGCCATTGATGTTGGGAGGTATTAATGAGCAGTGGTGCCATTCTTGGGCAGGTGGTCTTGGGTTCTATAAGAAGACTGAGAAAGCTAAGAAGAGTAAGTCAGCAAGGAGCATTCCCTCGTGGCCTCTGCATCAGCTCTTGCCTGCAGGTTCCTGCCCTGTTTGAGTTCCTGATTTCCTCAATGATGGGCTATAGAAGTGTAAGGCAAATAAATCCTTTCCTTCCCAAGTTATTTTTGGTCACAGTGTTTCATTACAGCAATAGTAACCCTAATTAAGACAACAATACACAAAAAGAGAAAGATATTCCATGTTAAAGATACGGAAGGTACCTCTGGTTAAAAGGTTACCCAAACCCGAGAAAACACAGGAATAATAATCCCAGACTAGCAAATCAAAGGTAAAGAGGCATACCACAATAACAAAATAATAGTTTGTAGAACATCCATCCAGATGTACTGACTTTTGGAGTCTCCATTGAAAAGTCAGGAGCTTTTCAGTGGGCCTGCTTTTATGTGCTACTTGGTCATTTTCCCTTGCAAATTTTAATATTCTTTCTTTGTCCTATACATTTAGTGTTTTGTTTATTGTTTTTTGTCTGGTTGGTTTTTCTTCCAGAACATCACAATCCTAGGATGTTTATTACAAAGGTAAACCCTGGTCCTTGAGATTGCCTGGCTGGTAAGATTTCTGGTATCATAGGCACCAGGATCTCTGAAATTTTTGTACTCTCACTGATGGGGGTCAGCTACCAGCAGAGTCCAATCATACTAGATGAGGCTATCTCTGATCTCCTTCTTTCTAGCCTCATCCACAAGCATGTGGTACTAAGCCACCAGGCCTTTGGAGATGGACTATTGGAAAGCATAAATTCAGGCAACATAATCACAGCCCTTCACAGGAACTCAGACACCCATGCCAGGAAGTCATTCCTTACCCAGAAGCAGAACAGGGTCGAGTAATGTACTGCAGTGTGAGTGGCTTGATGGTCTTCAAAGAATGTTTACCTTGACGAGGCCCTTTCCCCATTCACAGTACATCGTGCAGTGGCTGGCTAAGGAGCTGAAGACATGCACAGACTGCAGCAGACCGTTAGGCAACAAGGTTGTGAGTGTGAGTCTTAGCTTCTTAGCAAGTGGCACTGCCACCGGACCAAGCCAGTGTCTGGATTATTATGTGTTGTGGGAAATTGCTTTTCTCGTCCAGTCTATTGTGGTGTTCTCTATACTTCTTGTGCCTTGATAGGCATCTCCTTCTTTGGATTAGGGGGGTTTTCTTCTATGACTTTGTGCAAGATCTTTTCTGTGCCTTTGACCCGGGTTTTTTCTTCTTCCTCTATTCCTATTATTTATAGATATGATCTTTTCAGTGTTCCAGATTTCCTGAATGTTTTGTGCCTGGATTTTTCTTTTCTTTCCTTTCCTTTTTTTCCTTTCTTTCTTTCTTTGGTTGGAGTGTCCATTTCTTCTACTTTGTCTTCAGTGCCTGAGACTCTCTCTTCCATGTCTTGTACTCTGTTAGTGAGGCTTGCCACTGAAGTGTTTGTTTGAGTTCCTAAATTTTTTCACTTCCAATTTTCCCTCAGTTTGGGATTTCTTTAGTAATTATATTTCTGTTCTCATGTCTTGAACTGTTCTCGTCACATCTTTCCACTGTTTGTGTCTTCATACATTTCACTAATGGATTTATTCACACCCTCTTTGGAGACCTATACACATACATAATAGCTATTTTAAAGTTCATGTCTTGTGTCTCAGCTATGTCGCCTGTCTTTGAGCCTACTGTAGTAGGGTTGCTGGGCTCTAGCGGAGACATTGCCTGGTTGCTATTGTATTTTCATGCTGGCACCTAGGCATCTGGCTTTGGGTGACTGTAATTCTGGGTGCTGATATCTGGTATTGTCTTTATTCTTTGGGTTTTGTTGCCCTCTCAAGTTCTTAGGGGAGTGTGGTCACTGTGAGTTTCCTGGTAGGAAATGCTTCCGAGATCCTGCCAGGTGTGGCTACTACCTGGCAAAGATAGACTGTATTTCTGTGTGTTGGGAGCTAACAATAAGAAATGGGGAATGATTAGAATGGGGGAAGGGGGCTGAGAGAGTCCCAAGGAGAGAGGAAAGTTGAGTGTACCACCATGATCTGAGTTGAAACTTAGGAATGAGGACAGAGGAAGGAGAGGCCACGGTGTGCTGCAGGGCAGTGCGGAAGACTTGGGGATTGGAATTGGAGGAGAGGAGGGTGAGTAAAGATTGCCTTTATGATTCTAGGGCCAGTGTGGCCCTGCAGATTCTCCAGGGAGCGTCTGGTTGGCCGCTGAGATAGAAGGAGAGAGTAGTAAAGAAGTGGGAGATTTAGTGAACCCCTGGGAATGGAGGACAGAGAGAGAAGGAAGGCGACCTCAGGTAGTCTGCCGCAGGGGTAGGAATGAGACTGGGTGTGATTCCCTGGCTGGCATGTGGGAGTTGGTGGCCGAGAATAAAAGGTATGGGGTGGGAGAGGAAGGCCGTAGGCGATCTGCAGGGTCCCCTGGAATGGGGGCAGAGCGTCCTAGAACTGTTCTTAATGATCCTGCCCTCCGTGGACCTTTGTATATCCGCTCTGAATCTCACCCCTGAGAATGACTTGCCTCACTTGCCATTTCCTCCTTTCTTAGAAGCGTACCTGTTTTCTTTGGCCGGAGTCCCTGGCTTTGCTCTTACTGTTCCAGTCATCTGGGTTCTGTCTTCCAGCTCAATCACGCAGAGGGTCCTCTGGGTTTGGACTTAGTGCCTCTCTCTAGCCACAGCGTTCTCTTACCCGTGGCTTAATTTGTCATCCATATGCTAATCACTCAGGGATCTATGGTCTAAATAAGGCATCCAGCCTTTTATAAATATCCCGACGGATGTTGGATGAACTTGGAACTCAAATAAAACATGAAGAAAAGAAACGTCATTTCTCCATCCTTTTGTAAAATATGGTCTGAGTTTTTCTTTTTTATTTTTTTTTATTTAATTTCCTAACACAGTAAAGGCACTAATAATGATTATATTGCTTCTGATCATGTCTGTTCAGTGACCAAACCCAGTCAACTGTACCTCCCTGATAGCCCTCCTGCACCTACAAGGTTCAGGCTGCAGTAATATCCTGAGTGGCTCTGATATCCCAGCACAGGCCCTATGCCTCCACTTGGGTCCTTCTGCAACCCATTTTTCATCCAATACTTCATTTAAACCATACCCTTGAGCATGTGTGAAGAGTGGTTTTCATATAAAAATAAATTCCTGGCTAAGAGATGCTTAGATACTTGCCGTAAAAGTACAACACTGGGGTTTGGATACTCAGCACCCACGTAAATAACATAGGCCTAGGGGCCTGGCTCAAATCCCAGCACTCAGGAGCGCAGACAGAGGACTTCCCTTAGCTGGATGAGCTGAGTTGGCAAGCCCTGCATTCAACTGCAAAGCCCTAACTCATATTAGGTGGAAAGAGATCAAGAAAGAAACCAACATCAAGCTCTGGCCTTCACTCCACCACGGACTCTAATCTTCCAGAAATGAAAACCAATTGTTTTCCTTTATAAGTTGCCTTGGTCATGGTATTTTACCTTTTTTTTTTTTTTTTCTTTTCAAGGCAGGGTTTCTCTGTGTAGCCCTGGCTGTCCTAGAACTCACTCTTCATACCAGGCAGGCCTCAAACTCACAGAGATTTGCCTGCCTCTGCCTCCCAAGTGCTGGGATCAAAGGTGTGTGCCACCACTGCCCAGCTTTTTAATAATTTGTTTGGATGGTGTTTTATCATAGCAGTAGAAGAGTAACTAATACAGAATTTGGTACCAGGAAGTAGTGTATTGCTATGACAGACCTAGCTGTGTGGTTTTTTGTTTGTTTGGGTTTTGTTTTGTTTGTTTTTGATGAATATGGAAAACTTTGGGACTGAGGACTAGAAAAGCAGTTGAAGACTGTAAGCAGAGTTGAAGAAGCCATCATAGTAGGAGCTCGGGAGATAGCAGTGAGGAGATGCATGCAGACTGTGGAGGCCCTCCCTGATAAAGAGGCTTCAGAAGAGAATATTAGCAACTGAGCTCTGCTCTTGTCTTAAGAAATTACCTGAGGATTAACTAAAAGTAATGAAATTTTTGTGTGTGTGAAAGAGGTATCAAGACCTCTCATATTGTCATGTGTTATTAGTAATCAGTCTTACACAGGTCTACAATGAAAAAAAGCAAGTGGAATATAAATAAACAAAATGAGCCAGGTGGTAGTGGGGGCACACCTTTACACCCAGCACTCCAGACAGAGGCAGGTGGATCTCTGAGTTCAAGGTCAGCCTAGTCTACAGCAAGGTCCAGGACAGCCAGGACTATACAGAGAAATCTTGTCTCAAAAGAAAAAAAAAAAAAGAAAGAAAGAGAAAAAGAGAAAAAAAGAAAAAAAGAAAGAGGAAAGAAAGATAAAATGTACAAGTTGGAGAAGAAAAGGACACTGGCTTACTAAAGCCAAGCTTTGTGCTGGAAGACAGACTATGTAAGCTAATATCCTTACATTGGTGCCATCAAAGAGGTCCAAGTCTGTACTGTAATACAGAGAGGGATATTCTTAGGGCAAGACCCCCACCCCACTATGCTTCCAACTTGTGAATGGAAAAGGACTTTTCTGCTCCTTGGCAGGAACAAGAAACAAAAGCTGCCGCAAATGTGACCCAAGCGGGTGGGGGAGCATCCTAAGCTGGGAGCCAAATTTAGCAAAGCCATCTACCTGGTTCTGCTTTAGAGTCATGAAGGATAAAAGAAAAAAGGTTATGACTCTTTGTCTGTGGTGAAGGAGAGTCATTGAGGCATTGGGGACCCAAGATGTCAGGAGATGTCAGAACTGGGAAACATCTGCCTACAAGAGCTACAGACAGAGAGAGTGTGGGGGAACGAGAGAGAGAGAGAGAGAGAGAGAGAGAGAGAGAGAGAGAGAGAGAACAGAGCCATCTAAACCCTTTGGCATCAGACATGAAGCTGCAGGACTTGGAGTCTGCCCTGCTGGCTTTCTGTCTTATTTCAGTCCAATAATTCCTCCCTGTGTTCTATTCTTCCCTTTTTGGAATGGTAACATGTATTCTGTGCCATTGTGAGTTGGAAGTGTGTAAGCTGCTTTTTTATCTTACAGCAGCCTATAGTGAAGAGATTGCCTTGAGTCCCAGAAAATACTTTGAACCTTTAAACAGTGTTGAGACTGACAGACTGTGGAGACGTTTGAGGTTAGACTAAACACATTTTGCATTATGGATTAGAGGGGCCCCCATAGGTTCATATGTCTGAGTACTTGGCCCCCAGTTTGTTTGTGATGGCTTAGGAGGAGTGAGGGGCACTCTGAGGTTTCAAAAGACTTCTGCCGCGCCCATTTCATTTTCTACCTCTTGCTTGTAGTTCAAGATGTGAGCTCTCGGCTGTTTCCGCTGCCATGCTTTAGCTCCATCATCAGGAACACTTTCTTTTGTAAGTTATCTTGGTCATAGTTTTTTGTCACAGTAGGAAAGAAAATAGCTAATACAAGTTACAAAAGGAAAATCAGGAAGACATCTCAGGATGTTTTAAATAAATGTATGAGTTTATATTGGGCACATAGCTATTCCCCCTGCACTAGTTGTTGGCATTTGTAGGCTCCGCCCCACAGTTACTTGGCAACAGCTAGGTGTGCCTGACCTCCTCCTCACTCTCTTCTCCTCTTGCTCTCTTACCCTCTTCCCCCTCTGTCCCTTCTCCCCACACACACACTTCTTTCTCCAGGTGCTAATGGTCGGCCTCTAC
>JANHMN010000002.1:194464484-194477843 GCA_030674055.1 Rhabdomys pumilio | reverse complement strand
CCACATTCCTGTAAATGACTCCCTCCCTTAGCTCCTAAGGCACCTCACCCATGCTTCTGCAAGTAAACCCAACGAACTCATTGTGTGACATTGATGTGGTCTGAGGTTAGGAAAAAAGGAACACAGCCACTCCCTGTGGAGTGTGTCCCTGTGAGATGTGGGCCAGATGTTGTGTCCTGATTTTTGAGGCCAAGAGGACAATGAGCCAGGTTCAGCTGTTGGCCACTGGGGCATATGACACACCAACCTGAGTGACTGCAGGAACCTCTCCTGGCTGACTCTCCAGACAGCCTGAGTGGGGTGTAATCAGCCTAGACAGCTGCCAGCCTGGCAGACAGCGCCTTGCAACCAAGGTTATTTTAGTTTTGCAAAGCTGAGCCAAGGGACTGTTTAACTTCTACAGCAGGGTATTGTGTGGTAATTCATACCTGTTGCTACCAACACTGGCTCTAGGCATCCGAGAGCAGCAGAAAACTGGAGTCCGATAGGTGCCTAACTTGTAAGAGGGCTCTCCAGAGTAATTCACACCAGTGTCCCACCAGGAAACCAGGGGACCAGTCCTGTGTACCCATGTCCATCAGTCATTGGCTGGGATCCAAAGAGCCAAGTGGGCATTTCTGGGCATGAGGAGAAAGGGTGGCCAGAAGTAAAGCTGCCAGCGCTCATCCACTGCAGCTGGGGGGGGGGGAAGGGGACAAGACACTTGCTGCAGGGAACACAGGCTGGCACCAGATCATCCTCTTGGTGCTGTCTGAGCGGCACTGGGTTCAAGCTGTGGTTCTGCATCAGAATTCCTAAAGGACCAGAATCCCTAGAGGCACCTTCAAACACACCCACTCCTACAGAGGCAGGCCAGTAATGGGGATTTCTCGCCAGTCTCTAGGCAGACGTTGGCCCTGCAGTTCTGCAGTCACACAGGCAGCTGCTGGTGCTTGCAGGTTGAGTTTGTGGCATAGACAGGACTTTCTGACAGACTCGGGTGCTTAGCTCCTGCTGCATGCTCATTAGGAACAGGCATAGGGAGAGGGCTGGGAGAAGGAAGAAGGCAGGGAAGAGAGTTTAGGTGGTGTCGCAGGCTGCAAGTTACCAAATGAAGAAAGGACAGTAGGTGAGCCTGCTCCACTTCCGGAGCAAGAATTTCTAAGACACCCAGAGCCAGCTTGCAGAGAGCTGAGTTTCTGCCCCACACCCCGCCAGGGCCTCCAGGGAATGGTGCAAACATTCAGCTCCATTTGTCAACCGAGCAGGGTGGAAAGGCTATCTGTGAGAGAACCATAGCCCTAGCAGCTTAAAGGATACATTTGTGGAGTCATTTAAAATAAACTCTAACTTAAGCCCAGTATCCCAAATGAACAGTTTTCCAAGAAGACATTCCCAGGCTAGGAAAAGCCTCAGCCTCTCAGAGCAGGCAGGGAAGCCAAGTTACCAGTCAGAGTGTCCCCCATGAGAAGGAATAAGCAGACAGTAAACTGGCTTCTATAAAAAGAGGATTTCCTGGTTTCTGTAATTGAATGTGGTTATGGGTTCAGGAATGGCTTGCTCAGGGCTCAGGCAATGTCTCTTTGTTTCTTTCCTGCCTTCTTCTGGGTTGACTCCCATTCCATATTTAAGGGGCTGTGGCAACTTCAGACCTGACCTCTCACAGCAAGTCCTGCAGAGAGGCCCCCCTCTTCATAGTTACTCAAGTCTCAGGAGCAGTTTTGCATAAGTCTGGTTGGTTGATTAGCTCAGACCTAAGAACAGGGTTGATGGAGATAGAAACTCTGAGCCAGCAAACATTCCCTCAGACGGAGCTATGCCCCGTCTGGCTTCCGAGCTGTTCGGTGGCCTGTTGTCTGGCTTTTGAGCTGTCTAGCTATCTAATTATCTTAGTTGTCTGTGTACCTAGAAACCTCATCAGAGACAACCAGCTTAGGGTGGGACTACAATTCTGAGGAATTTTGCTTCCCTCGGTCCTTGAAATTAAAGGAGGGAAATATTTAATTTCTCGGCCTATGATCCTCAATTAACTGATTTTAAAAATCTGGTGGATACTGTTAATGATGTAGAGAAAGGTTCCCATTTCTCCAGTGGATAGTCTCTAAGGAACCAGGGAGTAGGTCCTGGCCTGAGTTTCTTGTAGGCTTAGGTTTTTTCAAAACCTAGTTTATTTAGGGCTCTTAAGCACTTCAACCTCCATTCTAATGCACTGACCAGAAATAGGAGAAAAAGAAGGTTATTAGGAAGTGTTGTGGACCTGTTTAGAAGTAGCTCCTTGGGGGGGGGGGGCAATTTCACTCTTTGTTGTCAGGCTCCCAGCAGTCCAGTTCAATAGCAAACACCAAACACCAATCGGTAATATTGGCCTGAACCAGTGAGCCAGTAGAAACAGCAATAAGTTGGAATACCACGAGAAGTTCTTTGGTGAGCTTCTCTGTACAAAATGAAGACCAATGAAGGCCAGTGAAGAGTTACGTGGTGTAGCAATGCAAGGGTATTTGTTCTCTCACTGTTTGTGGGGTTCCATTTATATTCTTTCTAACCATCATGTGCCCTCTCAAGTGTCTGTTTTCAGCAAAACATCACATGCCTTCTCACAAGACAGCTTCCAGAAAAACATCACGTGACACAACTAAGTTGTTAAAGAAACCAGAAAGTTCTACTTCAGTTCCTGGCTATCCCTGGGGACTGAGGCTATGAAGAGATTTGGTGCTACATCAGATAACAAAGAGCCTGGTCTCAGTCATGGGCTGTCTCAGTCAGTGTTCTATTGCTGTGAAGAGACACTGTAACCAAGGAAAATCTTCTAGAGGGAAACATTTAATTGGGGCTTACTTACAGTTTCAGAGGTTTCGTCCCTATCAACCCGGCAGGAAGCATGCTGGCATGCAGAAGACACTGGAGCAGTAAATGAGAGCTACATCCACAGGCAGAGAAAGAACTGGACCTAGCATAGGCTTTTGAAACCAAAAAGTCCAATCCCAGTGACACACTTACTCCAACAAGCCCATACCTCCTAATCCTTCTAATCCCTTCAAACAGTACCACTCCCTGGTGAACAAGCATTTAAACATATGAGCCTATGGGGGCCATTCTTAATTCAAACCACCACAACAGGTCCCAGAAGGAGACATGCAAATTCAAATCAGAGTTTCTGGGGGCTTAATGAAGGCATCTAACATAAGCCCCACCCCTTGACTTCTCTGTCACTCCTAAGTACTCTGCTAGGCTGCCTACTGCTCCATGTGGCCTCAGAGCTAAACAAGATCTCTTACATACAAAAGCATGACATTCATAAAAACTTAGCAAGGAAACTTATTGAAGACCTACTGCATGTCTGTAAAGTTCTGAGCAAAATGGCCATTCAAGCCAGGTAGAGATACTGAAGCAGGGGAAGCAAGAATGAGGCCAAACTGGGCTAAACAGCAAGACCCTGTATGGAAAGGGGACCAGATTTCTGGTTCACAAACTAAGAAATTTTCCAATGAAGAGATAGCTATCACTGAAGCATTTACCACACAAGCAAGAAGGCATGAGTTTGGGTCTCTAGAGTCCTGTTAAAAATTTAGGGACAGGGCTAGAAAGATGGCTCAGAGGTTAAGAGCACTTCTAGAGGACACTGCTCCCAGAACTCATATCCAGCGGTTCACAGCACTCGTATCTGAGCTCCAGGGGGATCTGATGCTTTCAATTCATCCCATCAGGGGTCTGCACTTAGAAGTGCATGCACACACAGACGCAAGCAAATATATATATTTATGTGTTTGTGTATATATATACATATATACATATACATACATACATACATACATACATACATACATACATACATGCTGTGTTGTTTATTACAGCAGTAGCAAATTAGGACAATACCCATCCATTTGTGATACTTTATACCTTATTACCTTATTACAGTCACCCTAGTGAACTAATATGTGCTCATTTTACAGATAAGAAAATTGAGGCACGGAGACTGAATGCTGTTCCATGTCCTCTAGCTCCACAGAATGCTGTAGTTTGGGGGGTGTTTTGTGTTTGTTTATTTGTTTGTTTGAGGTAAGGGCTAGTACTCACACTCCTTAGAGGTGGGGGTTACAGGCTTTGCACCAGCACACTGGCACTACTTTGACCTTTGACCCAGCAGTCCACGGTATTCCTAATCACGAGTGGTTCTTGTCCTCACCCACTGCTCACTCCTGTCTCTCCTCCCACACCACAAAGAGAGAACTTCTGAACACTCCTTGAACTGTCCATAAGGTTCACTAAAACTCTATCTTCTCTCATGTGGCTTCCCATTTCCATCCCCTGCTCCTCACTGCAGCCACTAGGCAGGTTTTCTCCACCTTGTCTTTCTTCTGCCTAGAGCCTTCAGAATGCAGCTTTGGTCAGCTCTGCCTCTCAGCACTTCAACACGATTTGTCGCCCCAGCCAGTGGCACAGTGGGCAGGGTGTCTTGGTGCTGACCAACATGGATAGGGATCTCTTTTCTGGCTGGCTGATGCTTCTGCCACTGTGAGCTCATTAGCTGTGGCACTGCCTTCTTCACACTTGCTCAGTCCTCCTGAGTGTGACATGTTACTGACCCAAGTTGACAATTTCAGCAACTGCATTTTAGGAACAGATGACTAGAGCTGGAACCCCCTTTCTGCTTGTCCTTACAGAAAGAAATTTGGGATTCTGTACCTTGGCCTAGCCATGTCTATATATCTCCTTGAACCATGTATCTCAGGTCCAGCATAAACTGTGGCTGATCATAACCTGGGGGAATGACTCTCACCTCTGTCTCAATGAGACCCAGGTCCCTCATGTGTAAAGAGCTTTGGGGATTATGACATCTAGTGCAATAACAAGGTGGTCATGTATGTGGAGAAAGAGGAGTCACACTGTGGTCTGCTAAAGTCTACCTTCCTAAACAAAGTGCCACCGGCTGATGCTGCTGACAAAGATCCCCTCCTGAAAAAACTCAGGAGTACAAGAAAACAGATGTCGAAACTCTGCCCGTGGATTTCTTTAGAAAGTGAAGGTTTGATTCTGGCCAAAAGGGGTAACAACCCTACTGGACCACCATTAGATATACTAATGAAAACTTTTTACATGAATAGTAATCGTATGTATTGTTTAACAGTTTCCTCTGAAGTCGAAACATTCCATCTTCCAGAGAAGCTTCTAAACACAGAAAGTAAACAACTGTAAATAGTTTTAGGAAGTCCCTGAAACTTACCAGATTCGTAGGCTGCTGGTGAGGAGACCAACAAAGACTGCGGAGTCACTCTTGAACAAACCAGGCTGCAAAGAAGACTCTCAAAAGAAACCATCTGCCTGGGAGAAGCAGAGACCCCCTGAGCCGCCTTAAAGAAGTTTAGATCAACTGAGCCGTTTGGAAAGTACTCTCTTCAGCCTGTTGAACTGCCTGCAGACAGTACAGTGTGCTCCAGATGTCCAGCTTTTATGAGCCACCATTTGTGCTGTGGTGGAGTTTGGTGATGCAGCTGTCTTTGAGTCATTTCTGCTCCTGCACGTAACCCCAATAAAACTCACTGGTTCACCAAATTGGACTGTGGTGGTATTCATACTTTGATCTGTTATTAGCTCCCTGTCTGAAGTCAGGTGTGTGCTTCATCTCCCCAGGAAAAGACTTAGGAGATTGAAAAAGCAAATTCTCCACACAAAGGAGATTTCTTTGCCGCAGAGGAACAGAGAGCAGGGAATAAGAGACAAAGATTGGAGATAGAGGATGAAGTTGAAGGGAGAGAGGGAAGAGATATTTGTCCCAGTGGGACAAAGGACTGCCTGTAGATAAGAGAGGAGATAAAGTGGCCCATAGACAAATGGCCATTTTTAAAGGTTCAACACTCATTAGGATGAGGTGTTTAATTTTAATTGTACATGTTAATTAGGTGAGCCAAAGGGGGCTTATGATTGCTGGACTTTAATATTTTGATAGCTGGACCATGGTGGTTGGCCTCAGGAGGAGCAAGTAGCCAAATAAGGGAATGGACCTTTGGGGCTAGCCTTAGGAATATAATCTAATGGTTTAGCAAAGGGGAGAGGGTAAAAGGTAAAACCTGTCTGTGGGCCCCATGTTTGTCATGCTAGGGCCTGCTAGAGCCTTTCAGTGGGAACCTAGAGACAAGGAGCTGATACAGTGGCCATGAAGAGGTGCTGCTTACTAGCTTGCTCAGTGTGATGATTTGAAAGAAAATACCCACCCCCATAGGCTCAAAAGGAGTGGCACTATTAGGGGGTGTGGCCTTGCTGGAGTAGGAGTGGCTTTGTTAGAGGAAGTGTGTCACTAGGGGATAGGCTTTGAGGTTTCAAATGCTCAAGCCACACTCAGTGTAGAAGTCTCTTCCTGCTGCCTGCAGATCCAGATGCAGAGCTGTCAGCTCCTCCAGCATGTGTGCTGCATATCTGTGTGCATGTTGCCCTGCTTGGTGCCATGATAATGATAGACTAAACCTCTGAATCTGTAAGCCAGCCCCAATGAAATGTTTTTCTTTATAAGAGTTGCTGTGGTCATGGTGTCTCTTCACAGCAGCAGAAACCCTAAGAAACTCAGGCTGCTTGATGATAGACCCTAGAACCACCAGCCCAGGGATAACACAGCACACAATAGACTGGGCCCTTCCCCATCAATCACTAATTAAGAAAATGTCCTACAGCTGGATCTTATGGAAACATTTTCTGAGTTGAGGTTGCCTCCTTTTAGGTGACTCTAGCTTGTGTCAAGTTGACATAAATCTAGCCAGAATTCTACCCAAGCCAAGCATGATGTACTACAGCCCTGGAGAGGCAAATCCCAAAAGATAATGAGTTTAAAGCCATCCTGGGCTACATAATGAACTTAAGGGTAGCTGGCCTATACAGTGTAAACTTGTCTCCAAGAAACAAAACCAAACAGCAAAAGTAGCACCCCTTAGAATCGTATGGAGCTACTAAAATAGAGGGCGACAGGTGTACCTCACCTTATCACCCAAACCATTGACTTGCCTAAATTCCGAGCTGTAGTGGCACTTGTGGCCTTTAAAACATCCCATAGAGGGTGTAGGTCTTTAACCCAGTGGGTAATAAAATTAAGACTTTATGGCTTAACAGCCAAATTCACAAAGGGGACTGCACAGACCTTATTCTCCTTATAATATAGATAATGAGATTAATATGCAGCAGAGCAAGGTCTTCATGGATTGAAACCATCCTAGAGGGTTTATTTAAGAAGGGGATGACACTACTCCTGCAATGATAGCCTATTAGTCAACCTGAAAAGAGTGAACAGTGCCCCTCAGTAGACTGAACGAATCCTGAGTTGTGGCCTTGCTCATAAAGAACCCCCATATCCAATACCATTGAAATTACAGTCCACGAAGCCTCCAGAACACATTTTACTATTTTATACAGGGCTGATGCACCTGCTCAGCACCACCGTCTCAGCTGCTGCTTAGTCAGCCTTCTGACTCCTGTATAGAGCTGCAATTTGCAATTACCACCTTCCTCGAGGTTTGTCAGCACCTCTGCTATCAAAGTCTTTGCAAGCAAGAGCCTAGCCACACCCAAGTTTCTCTATGGCATCTTATGTTATCATATGTTAGTTCACTGGGGTGACCATAACAAAGTATCACAAATGAGTGATGCCTTAATTGGCTTTCCAATACTGCAGTAAATATCACAGCCAAAAAGCAACTTGAGAAGAGTTGCACAACACATAGCCCATCACTGAGGGAAGTCAAGGTAGGAACCTGGAGGCAGGAGCTGATGCAGAGGCCATGGAGGGGTGCTGCTAACTGCCTTGCTCCCCATGGCTTGCTCAGCCTTCTGTCTTACACAACCCAGGACCACCTGTTCAAGAGTGGTATTAACTACAGTAGGCCTGGCCCTGCTACATTAATCATGAATCAAGAAAATGCCCTGCAGACTTGCCTACAAGCCAATCTGATAGAGACAGTTCTTCAGCTGACATCTCCTCTCAGAAAGCCTTAGCTGTTATCTCCTTCTGAAATAAACCCTCTGTGATGGTTTCAATCCATGAAGGTCTTGCTCTGCTGCACACTATGAGGAGAGTATCAGCTGTGTCAGTTTGATGAAACACCACTTAGCACACGTGACCGGAACAATGGGAATTTGTAGAGTAGGCTTGTCTGGAACTGTGTTTTGGTTTGTGAATGGCCACTTTCTTCCATCCTGTGATTTCACATGGTCTCTCTGCATGTACACATCCAGATTTCTTACATGGACACCAACCATATTCTCTCAGGCAAGGCTCTCTTCTAACTGTCATTTTAACTATATCACCTCTAAATCCTGTCTCCAAAACACTTCAAATTCTGAGTAATTGGGGTTAGGATTTTGGGATATATAGCCAGCTCTTAAGAGGAAAAGCCACCAGGATTTACTCCTGAAGCAACTGAATTACATTGGGAGGGCTTAGATAGTGGTACAAAATACTTTCTATTATTAAAGATGCAGAAGCAACATGAAGGCAGCTGTCACTTCGATGTCCCAAAGCCCTACCTCCTCGGGAAGGATGCCCCTTTGAGTCTGTAAGGTTTTCAGGCCCTGTTCCCCCAGAAGGTCTGCCCACTCTCTGTACTCAGCTCTCAAAGTCCAGGATCTTCTAGAAACCACAGGTACCTGATGAGGACCCATGGGCCCTTCAAGTAAAGTTTCCAGACTCAGAGAAAAGGGCATTCTCAGGTCACCTCAGACCTACAGAATCAGGATCTCAGTGTGGCCAACTCTACAGGAGACTGAGACCTGTGGTTGAGGGACTCAGTTCTGATGGCTACAACGTGGAGCAGCAGAGGACCTCGAGGCAGCCTGGGCTAATTGACAACTCTTAAAATTGCAGAAGCCTCCATCTGCCCTAGTTAGCTTTAACTGTAAACTTGGCACAGCCTAGAGTCACCTGGGAAGGGAGTGTCAATTGAGAGATTGCCCAGATAAGATTGGCTTGTGGGCATGATTGGGGGAGTGCCCTGTTTATTAATAGGTGAAAGAGAGTCCAGCCCTCAGTGAGCAGCACCATTGCCTGGACAGATATTCCTGAACTGTGTGAGAAAGCCAGCCGAGCACGGGTCTGTGAGGGAGCCATTAAGCAACACCCCTCTATAGTTTCTGTTTCAGGTTCCTGCTTGAGTCCTGCCTTGACTTCCCTCAATGGCAGACTGTAACCTGGAAGTGTAAGCCTTATGGTTCCTCTCCTGAGCTGCACTTGGTCAGTGATTCATCAGAGCAACGGAAAGGAAATCCCCACCCCACGCCACCCCTCTGTCATCTCCACCCCACCCCATCCCTCTGTCATCTCCACCCCACCCCACCCCAAACATTCCCAGGTACAGATCATTGCCTGAACATGCATTTTCGTTTTTCTTGCATATGCCCAGAGTGGAACTGTGGAATCCTACGTTAATGTTGTCTGTGGTTTAACCATTTAGGGAACGACTGGTTATTGTCCAAAATGGCTGCTCAGCAGTGTGTGAAGACTCCTATTTCTGTTCATCTTCAGCAACACTTGTCACTTCCTAACTTTTCATTGTGAATATGATTACTCACCTGTTTTCGTTTTCATTTCCATGACGGCTAGCGATGCTGAGTGTCTTCTCAGGTGCTTACTAGTCCTCCTCTCTAGCCATTGGCATCTCTTACTAGCCACTGGTGAAATAGATGCCACTCAAACTTGGTCTATTGAGAATTAAATGTGGTAAAACTACCATGTTACTCATGTTTTTAAAGATTCACTCAGCCGGGCGGTGGTGGTGCATGCCTTTAATCCCAGCACTTGGGAGGCAGAGGCAGGTGGATTTCTGAGTTCAAGGCCAGCCTGGTCTACAGAGTGAGTTCCAGGACAGCCGGGACTACACAGAGAAACCCTGTCTCGAGAAAAAAAAAAAAAAAGATTCACTTGACTTTTGGTTATGTGTATGTGTGTAGTCAGGGTCAGTATGTGTACTTGTGAGTGTAGGTGCACACAGAGTCCAGCAGAAGCCATCAGACCTCCTGCAGCTGGAGTTTGGGCAACTGTAAGTCACCCAACACATGTAAGCTAGGAACCAAATCCAGGTCCTCTGCAAGAGCAGTCTATGCTCTTAGCCACTAAACCATCTCTCTAGCCCCTTAGGTATTATTTTGAGACTGCTGTAAATATATTGCTTTCTTGATTTCATACTATGTTTGTTATTATTTATTTCCTATCACTGTTACGAACTAGGTAAAATATTAAGGCCTAAATGGAATGTTAAGGCCTAGGTAAGATTTAAGGCCTAGGTAACTGTTACCTGGACAGCCTGCCATTGTAAGAAAACTTTCTCATGTTTCTGCTGGTACTAGGAAACTTTCTAATGCCGAGATTGATTATATATTCTGTTCTGTTCTGTGCCCTTGGAAACCGATCACAATAAAAGTCAATAGAACTGTTTTGTATAGTTACCCACAATAAGCTTGGACCCGAGCCAACCACCCAGCAGTACTTCCTGTACCTATAAGCTGCCCCTGGGATAGAACCAACATAAAACTTCCATTTTGAATAGTGGTCTAGCTAGGCAGTGGTGGCGCACGCCTTTAATCCCAGCACTTGGGAGGCAGAGGCAGGCGGATTTCCGAGTTGGAGAGCAGCCTGGTCTACAGAGTGAGTTCCAGGACAGCCAGGGCTACACAGAGAAACCCTGTCTCGAAAAACAAAACAAAACAAACAAAACAAAACAAAACAACAGAGTCATTGAATAGTGGTCTAGTAAAGTTTAAGTTCCCAAGACCTCGCTGGGAACTGACATTCTACTTGGTAGAAAGAGACATGTACGTGGGTAATTGACATCCTGGTTGGCAAGTTAGGACATGAATATTAGACAAGGCAAGTCTCCTGCCACAATTGAATCCCCCAACCAATGGGAGCAGGGTACGTGTATGACAAAGCCATGTTCCTAAAGAAATCCCCTGTCCCTAAATCCTGAATAGTAAAGTAACTTAGCACAGATGTGTGTGGATTTGGGGCTTTAAAACCCTGTGGGTCTTAATTCCAGGTTGTGGTTCAGTTCCCAAATATGGACCATGACTTGGGTTGACCAGGCCTGGGGCATCTGCTCAATAAACCATGCCTATCTAATTCTAATTCAGTGTCCGAGTGGTTTGTGAGGCAATTCCTGAACCCCAACAATCACTATACAGGTATATCAGTATATAGGAACTCTAGAGTATTTAGGAGAACTAATTACGCATAGGCATGTGAGTATATTAGAAAAGCTAGTGTTTGGGGTATGTGACTTTATATCCTGACACTTTGCTGAAAATGTTTATTTTTAGCATTTTCTGCTGGACTCTTTAGGCCTCTTAAGTATAGAATCCTATCACATTCAGTTTGGAATAATTTGACTCCTTTCCCTTTGGTCTCTCTCACTAGCCATTGGTTCCTCTCACCAGCCATTAGTCTCTTTCAATAGACATCCATCCATCTTTCTAGACATTGGTCTGTTACTAGCTCTAGGTAAGATACTACTCTATTGAATAGGAGCATAGAGAAAGGGCTTCTGGGTAAGATGGTAGTTTATGAGATATGTCTGAGAGTAGTTGATCATAATAGAGTGACAAAGGGAAGGGAATATTACGTCACCAGACCACTTGTTTGTCATTGCCTGTATCCACACCCCTCCATTAGACTCCTTAGGCCTCTATATGCTGCTGCCGTCAGCAATAGAGATACTAGCTGCTGACCAGCCTCTTCCAAGAAATCTACAGAAGCCTTACCACTAGGAATCCTGTAGAAGAGGCCCCTATTGATACAGCCTAGTATTTTCCTGGATACCTCAGAAGGGAACCCAGAAACATTACCTGAAAAGAACGCACAAACCCCAAACAGTATTATAGCCACAGCTGGATCACCTGCTGGCCCAGCTGAAACAACGATACTACACAGACAACAGCTTGGCCAGCTCCAGCCAACGAATATGTTTTTATACAGGTTCCATTTTCCCAACCTCTTTTGAAGCTGAAACCGTCAACACAATTCTGGACAGGGTATAAGGGGAAGTGTATTAATAGAGTCCTGGTTTGAGATAACAGAACCTTCTCTTTGCCATGAATCCACTAGCCATGCTTGGTTTATGTCTTCTTGGATGGCCTATTTGTTTCTTGTTTTGTTTTGTTTTGTTTTGTTTTTGTTTTTTGTTTGTTTGTTTTGTTTTTTAGTAAGACTACATTTAATTTGGGGAAAGAAGTTTCAGAACTTTGTAGTCTGTAAACATCTTAGCTATCTTAGAGTTTAGCTAGGACTTTTAGCCAATTATCTTAAAGTGAGCCTTATACAGGTGTGTCACTGGATACTTCTAAGGGAAGAACTGGACTAGAGAAAAGCAATATAATCCAGAAAGAGACCCAAGAAGAAAGGAACCAAGCAGCTACACAAGAGCCCATCAGCTGACCAATTGGTTCCTATGTCCTGTGTCTCCACCCAGCTCTTTCTCCCGTGCTAGTCTTCCTTCTTTCTGTAACATTGTCAGTTAGCAAGATGGCCCCAGTCTTCTACTCTCTTTGCCTTGCAGATTTCTCTTTGTCTTTTTCATTTCTCTATACTCTTTTGTTCCAAACGAACCTGGCCTGGCTTGCAGAGTCTCTGTAGCTAAATCTCTTGAGAGATGAAGATATTTTGTATTATCTAATTCCCCATTTTTACCTCTTTTTCCATTTACCTTAAATGCTAATATATGTAAAATTCAAAAATAAATAAAACTGTCTACAAGACTGTTGATCTTTTGCCTGCTTCAGAAAAAGCTCCTTGGGCTTTTAACTGGAACACAGTATTTTAGTAAGGGAAGGAAAATCCTTTCTAAATGTGTTTAAAGAGAAAATAAATAAAGGAAAAAATGCACAGCCAGCAATATGGTTAATCCAATAAAGGCATTTGCCTGATGACCTGAGTTTAGTCCCCAGGACTTAAATAGTGGAAGGAGAGAACTAACTCCTGCAAGTTGCCCTTTGACCTCTACACTTATATATAAGTATACACACACACACACACACACACACACACACACACACACACTGTAATAGAATATTTAAAAGAACAGAAAGATATAGAGTTATAGATATAAAATATATCTTTCATAAAGTTTAAATCAAAGCAAATGATTCTAGATTTAAAAAAGAATTTTAAACAGTAATTTTGTTCTAAGGATTACTTCAAAATAAAGCTAAGAGTGAAGACAAAACCAAAAATCTTAAGCACATCACAAAAGGCTTGCATATTAGTCAGGATTCTCTAGAGGCACAAAAGGAATAGAATGTGTTGTAGATAATAATTCTTTCCAGATTCAATAGAGACATGAAGAGATGAATTTCAGGTAAAATCTCCTGTAGTAACAGCAGTCACTAACTCGGGGAAGCTGGCAAGGAGAGCCA
>JANHMN010000002.1:194396154-194464474 GCA_030674055.1 Rhabdomys pumilio | reverse complement strand
TGGAAAATCATATGTTCCCCAAGGTGGATAATAACTGCCTCCTCAATAAATCACAGCCTAAAGGTAGGACTCTAAAGGGAGCTGCATGCCGAGTTATAAGGGACCAAGTGGTGAGAAGTAACTTCTCACGAAAGGGGGTGGGGGACAGAAAGACAGACAGAGAAAGTAAGCAGGTTGGAGAGATGGCTCAGCGGGTAAGAGCACTGACTACTCTTCCAGAGGTCCTGAGTTCAATTCCCAGCAACCACATGGTGGCTCACAACCATCTGTAACGGGATCTGATGCCCTCTTCTGGTGTGTCTGAAGACAGCTACAGTGTACTCACATAAGTAAATCTTTAAAAAAGAAAAAGAGCAAGTGAGAGAGAGGGAGGGAGAGAGGGAGGGAGGGAGGGAGGGAGGGAGGGAGGGAGGGAAGGAGGGAAAAAAGCAAAAGAAAAGCAGAACTAGGGATGATGCCCCACCCTCTGAAGACAGGATGTGTGTCTTGCCCCACCCTCTGAAAATAGGATGTCCAACGGTCTCTAGCTTCTAGAAGCTTCATCACTCCAAGTGACCCAAGGAAGTCTTAGGACAACAAATAAAAGGTTAGTTTTCTCTTCAATATGGGCACTTCTCCTCTGTCTTAATCAGTATAAGCCAGAGACCCTTTCTAAATAGATTTGTATAGTAACCAGCATTGGCAGTAAAGTCCAGAGGCAAAGAAGTTATCACTGCCAGCTCCTGCCTCAGGGTTTGCCCTATATATAAAACAGAAAGATACAACACAACACTAAAAGTCCTCATCTAAAAGTCCTACCCCTCACCAGGGCAGTGCTGGAGAGCTGACCCCCACAGCATGAGCTCAGAAGAGCTGGTCCCACCCATTGCTGGCTGCGGATGGCAGGAGAGGTGAGCAAAGCAGGAGAGGCAGTCCTGGTGACACAGGCACAGGAGAGCTGATGGGCTGTCCAACTCAGCTCCCAGATCCAGGGCTTTGAGTTGGCTCACTCCATCTACCCCGTGTATGAACTGCTGGAGTACGTGAAGGAGCTGATCTTATACATCCAAACTGCAGGATCTTCATGACACAGGGCAACATCAGGATAACTGAGAGGAGTCCAGGTGAGGATCCAGTATTGATAGGGTAGCAGAAGCCAGAGGCCTCGAACCAAACCAGTGACTCATTGCAGTGAACGTTTGCAAGTAGAACTGGGCCAAAGGGCATCCAGTGTAACACACAGTGACACACGATGACACACTGTGACACACAGCAGCTTCTGTGGTGAGATATTTTGGGTTTTGTTTTGGTGGGGGAGGATGAAAGAGCTGATATGGTAGAACAGGGAGATCCGTGGGATTGGGTGCTTGGGTGCATGGTGTGAAATTCACAAAGAAGCAATGAAAAGCTAAAAAAAAAGCCGCAGATAAACTCTGAAACTAAGATAGCCAGCATGTTTACAGACTATTAAACTCTAAAACCTCTTTGCCAAAATTAAAAGTAAGCTCATCTTTCAAAAAGAAAGAAAAGAAAAAAACAAGAAAAGAATAATAGGCCATCCAATAAACCACGTAAGCATGGCTAGTGGCTTTGTGCGAAACAGAAGGTTCTGCTCCCTCAAACCAGGACTCCATGAACACACTTCCCCTTATCCCTCGTCCAGAATTGCGTTGATGATTTTAGCCTCAAAAGAGGTTGGGACAATGGAAGATGTATAAAAACATATGTGTTGGCTTGCTCATTTTATCTTAAAGGATTTCTTTGTGTAAAGGAAGTGTAAGGTGGCTTTTGTTTATTTGGCCATGGAGTCCTGGCACCTCAAAAGTCAGACTTTAATCATCTTAGTTACTTGTGCCTTAATGAATGAATAAACTGAAGTCCACCATTCAGAAAAGTCATAGGAGCCCATCCGCTCTATCTCTGTAGTGACCCAAGAGGCAAAGCCAAGCTTCCCCTTCCATAGCCTAACGAAGACGGTCGCCACACCAGGAAAAGTTACCCATTAGATTCTGCTCAGGTGTCTCAGCTGAGGAAACAATACCGCTTGATGTCTGCCTTCCTGACTATGACTAAAAGAACTTTAGAGAGTATTCTCTAAAATAAAACTCCATTCTGAGTCTTCATATTCTCAAGAACAACTTAGAGACAAGCAGAGCTGGTTGGTTTCTAACAATTTGGTGCAAACCTGAACCTATCTGGAAAGAGAAATCTTGATTGAGGAAATGCCTTCATCAACTGGCCTTCAGGCAAGTCTGTAAGATTTCCCTCCCTCCCTCCTTCCTTCCTTCTCTTCGTCCTTCCCTCCTTACCTCCCCCTCCCTCCCTCCTTTCTTTCTTTCTTTCTTTCTTTCTTTCTTTTGACAGGATTTCTCTGCATAGCCCTAGCTGTCCTGGAACTCGCTCTGTAGACCAGGCTGGCCATGAATGGGATATCCACCTACTTCTGCCTCCTGAGTGCTGGGATTAAAAGCATGGGCCACCACTACCCAAAATTTTCTTAATTAACACTTGATGTGGGAGGGCCCAGATTATTGTGGACAGTGCTGCCACTGGATCCTGGTTGATACAAGAAAGCAGGTTGAGCAAGCCAGAGGAGCAAGCCTGTGTGCTGTTCCTCTATGGGTCCAGCCTCTGCTCCTGCTTAAGCTCCTGCCTTGGCTTTTCCCAGTATTTTGATTACCATCAGGTTGTGTGAGCCAAATAAATCCTTCAAACCCCACGGGGCTTTTGGTCAGTGTTTTATCACAGCACCAGAGACTCAAACTAAGACACAAGGGCATTTAAATTTGAGAACCATTTAATATAAATGTTGTCTTTAAGAAAATAAACAGAAGGCCAGGCAGTGGTGGCGCACGCCTTTAATCCCAGCACTTGGGAGGCAGAGGCAGGCAGATTTCTGAGTTCGAGGCCAGCCTGGTCTACAGAGTGAGTTCCAGGACAGCCAGGGCTACACAGAGAAACCCTGTCTCGAAAAATAAAAAAAAAAAGAAAGAAAAGAAAAGGAAAAGAAAAAAAGAAAGAAGAAAGAAACAGAAAAGAATGTCTTCCTCCCAAATACAAAGACAACCCCCACTTGTGAGTCCACCTGTATCCTCATTCCAACCTGTGAGTGGAAAGTTAAATTCGAGTTTTAGTTTCTAAATTCTTTTTTTCCACTGCTGAGATACCATATTCTCAATGATTACATCATTCTATTTTCCTTTTAATTTTCCACCACTGAATTCCTTCTTAAAAGTGTGTGTGTGTGTGTGTGTGTGTGTGTGTGTGTGTGTGTGTGTGATTTGTTACAGTCTAAGGATCTTAACTACTGATGCCTTCCTTTGTGCCCAAGGGACCTCCCTCCTAAATTCAGTTAATATGAAGAAGACAGCTGTAGTGGAGACTGGCTGGCTCTTGAGATTCTGAGATATTGAGATTCAATAGCATGTTATTAATAGTCTCTGAGGCCTGTGTCATGACTAAGGTAAAAATGCTGGAGATTCTCAGTCCTCCAAGATTCACAGACTCAAATCGAATCTGTCAGACTGTGCCTTACGCATCACTGATGTGCTAGCATCAGAGTTCTCACGAAGCTTGTGACGGACAGGACCCTAGCAGTCCACTGTATGGGGTTCTGTGTGGTTTTGATATCTCTGGTAGTGACACCCTCTCTTCCAGATTCCTACCAAACGATGAGCCTCTGATCTTTTACCTCCAACCTCTCCAGAGGTCAAAACTTCTGATTCCTGGGTAGGCCTAATTTCCCTGTTTAGTACCAAAAATATAAGGAGAGTCTTTGGCTTTTACCAGCCCTTATGTTCAAGAAATCAAAGTCCTTTTTTTTTTTTTTTTTTTTTTTTAGACAGGATTTCTCTGTGTAGTTTTGGCTGTCCTGGAACTCACTCTGTAGACCAGGTTGGCCTTCAACTCAGAAATCCGCCTGCCTCTGCCTTTAAATGCTGGGCTTAAAGGCGTGCGCCACCAACGGCCGGCAGAAATTAAAATCTTAAAGAGAGGAACTAAGGCAGCTATAAAGACAGAAAATGAAGGGGGCCCAGGAAGGAAAAGAAACTGACCTATTCGTTGGGATCGAGCTTACTTTTTCTGATGACACAGTCAACAAACTTTAGCTCCTCTGATGGAATCAAACCTGCCTACATAAATAACTGCCCCGCCCCCAGACATGAGGAAAACTGAAGTCATCAAGGGACAGTGCTTATGCAGGGCCAGAAGGCCGAGAGCTTAAGTTTTCTTCTTACTTACCCGGTATCCAAACAACGCACTTCAGAAAACCACCTTACAAGCTCATTTACAAAAGAAAAGGCTTTAAGATAAAGGAAATACGTGTCGTGGCATTGGAGAGGGGGTTCGGTAAGCACAGCGGCTGCTCTTGTAGAAGACCCAGGCTCAGGTCTCAGCATCCACATGGCAGCTCATAACTCCAGTGCCCCCTTCTGGCCTCTAAGGGCATCAGGCACATATTCGGTGTGCTTACCGAATACTGGCAAGATAAACACACACAGACACATAAAATAAAAAGTAAACCAACTCATGTTTTTTTTTTTTTCTTTAAACAAGGAGCTTTTTCTAACTTCCTTTGAAGCCGAAACCACGTACACAGTTCTGGATGAGACGCAGAAGAAGCATGTGTAGCAGCTCCTGAGACACTTCCTTCTTCTGGAGAAGACGTGAGTGACACCACCCTTAGTCATTTCTCCAGTTTTCCCTCGGACATAATGCCTGGATCTGGACTAGCAATGCTACGGCCATGAGATACCACATGTGTGGAGAACATCAACATAGCAGGATGATGAAGCAGAAATAGAGACAACCTGGGTGCCAATGGTACTGCTGCCGTAAAGCCACACCAGGCTGGCGATTTTTAACAGCTGGATTTCTTCTGGTAGGAAAAAAAAAAAAAACCTTATGTTTTTCAATGCCATCACATCTGATGTTTTTGCTACTTCAGCTAACCATTCTCCTAACTGACACATACCGTTTAAAAGAATAACTCCTTAGATGTCGGAGATTACAACTATATTGCCTTTATCAAGTTTGTCAGTCAGCTTTCTGTTTCAATAACTAATACCTAGGATAAATCACTCAAAAGGAAGAAAGCGGTTTTTGGGGGCGGGGGTTGTTTGTTTCATGACTCCAGCAATTTCAGTCCATGGTTGCTTAACTCTGTTGGGGTGGATGAGTTAGTTCTTTGTATCACGGCAGGAGAACGTCATAAAGGAGACCTGCTTATTACATGGCATTCAGGAAATAGAAAGTCTGAGTCTTAACAACCCTCTACGAGGGCATGACCCCGGTGACCTAATTTCCTTGACTTAGGTCCAACCTCCTAGGTTCTGTGCTTTTAGAACCAGGCGTTTAACTTAAGAACTTTTGGAAGAAATTTCAGACAGAACTATATGAAGAGAGAACCTATTGCACATATGAACAAAATAACTTAAAATTGTAAGTAAAAAAAAAAACAAACAAAAGGAAAACAGGTTATCACAACTAACCTCTGCTGTGAAATATGGGGGGCCGGGTGGTGGTGGGGCTAGGTAAAAAATGCAAAATCACGAATGTTCTCAGTAGGTCCACTAGGAGGCAGTAGAGCCTCCTCTCTAGTTATGCTCACTCATGTTCCCAAATGTGGGCAGGACTGAAATACTAAAGTGAAAGGAGGAGAAAGGGGGGCCCTGGAATATGTCAAAGGCTCCTGGTATCCTCATCTTTGCAAGCAAGAGTTTGACAGCTCAAGGAACCAAAAGGAACGTGGAATAGAGAAAGAGTGAAGGGAGAAGCAAGCAGGTGAGGCTGGAGGAACAAGAAGGCAGCAGACCGAGGAGGACTGGAGGGGCAGGGCTTGGACCTTAAGTGCAATGCCAGGCACCCAGGATTTTCAGGGTCACGGCCAAATGCTGTGGGTCAAAGACTTCAAACTGCAAGGTGCAACTTGAAAGCATAAAGTCCACAGGAAAGGGCTACAGTGCATACAAGAAAGGCAGTAAAACACTAAATTATTTGTTAAAATAGATAAAAAGGAAATTGTGACATCTGAAAGAAAATAGATGGGTTGTGCAGAGAGAGAGAGAGAGAGAGAGAGAGAAAGAGAGAGAGAGAGAGGATATCCTTGTATTAAGTTAAAGAAATAATCTAAACTTAAACAAATACTGCATATTCTGTATGTAGAATTTAATTTTCTTTTTTTTCCTTTTTGTTTAAGATTTATTTATTTTTATGTATATGAGTACACTGTAGCTGTCTTCAGACATACCAGAAAAGGGTATCAAATCTCATTATAGATGGTTGTGAGCCACCGTGTGGTTGCTGGGAATTGAACTCAGGACCTCTGGAAGAGTAGTCAGTGCTCTTAACCTCTGAGCCATCTCACCAGCCCTAGAATCTAACTTTAAAGTAAGAGAGAGAGAGCACTACAAATGTGGTCAGGAGAGGGACGAGACTTCAAAGGAGACGGGAAGCAATAGGGCATATGATAATGATACAGAAGACTGCCCATCTGTAAAAAGGAAACCAGCCAATGGGGTCAGAGAACAGAAAGGAGGGAGAATTTATGCGAATGTAATGTAAGACACAATGTAAAATGTCACAACAAAACCTATTACTATTTATGCTAATCCAAAAATTAATTATAAAAAATAAAATAAAATGTGTTCTAGGGTGACGATGCAATAGGCAAAAAGACTCATGCGGCCCGAAATAACCAGAGTTCTCTCCAAACTGGAATTCTACTGCAGTTAGACCCCTGGAGTATATCAGGAGCCCTTGGCATATCCCAGGACCCCCCTTTCTCTGTGGTCACCTTAGTCTTTCAGTCCCTCCCACGTCTGGGAACTCAAGTGAGAGTAACTAGAGAGGAGGCTCTACTGCCTCCTAGTGGACCTACTGAGAAGTTTGTGATCTGCACCGCGTCTGCTCAGATGCTAATCTCAGACGTGATATTGACCCAACGCCACAGAACAACCAGCCCTGTCGCTCCAGCTTACCAGCCTGGCCCTCAAAACCTACCGCTGTATTCCTCAACTCACCAAACCTTTGCTTAGAAAAACAACCTTCAATTTGTTAACTTTGGATTATTAGTCTGGTGCCTTCTCCCACAGTTCCTGAGTTCCTTTATCTGGAGAGATTTGGAGAGATTCAACAAACTCTCGGTAGAACCGCTAGAAGCAGAAGAGCTGTCTCCTGTGCTGCTCTCTATATCAGAACCAGAATGGTTATCTTTGGTTCCTAAATGTAGGCTGAGCTGAGCTGAGCTGAGCCAGTACTCAGGGCTTGGGTGTGTGTGAATGGGGCCCGAAGGGGGCCCGGTGCATGCCAGCTACTCCAGTGCTTTTCACCTCTACAGAACAAAACCCCTGGCACCCTGATGTTATTTCAGTAGAAAGTAGTTTCAGTCTGACCCCACAGACACCCGGGACAGCCACTCCTACCAGATCCACCTGGTGAGCTTAACTGACAGTCAGTCTACTGGCTGCAGGCTTCTGGCTCGGAGCATAGCCTCTCATGAGGTTAGGAAGTTCTCACCGAGAGAATAGGTTTTTGTTTTTTTTTGTTGTTGTTGTTGTTTTTTTGGTTTTTCGAGACAAGGTTTCTCTGTGTAGACCTGGCTGTCCTGGAACTCGCTCGGTAGACCAGGCTGGCCTCAAACTCAGAAATCCGCCTCCCTCTGCCTCCCAAGTGCTGGGATTAAAGGCGTGCACCACCACCACCGCCAGGCTGAATAGTTATTTTCTAAACAAGGAAGACTGAGTGGCAGTTGGAACCCAGACCAGACACCAGAGGCATGCCACGTCTTCAGGTATGCAGAGTATCCCCTCAAGCTTCTCTCTTGCTCTTCCCTGGGTGAGTGCCCACACTCAGGAACCCAGACCCTGGAGAGGATTGTCCCTGTGGCTAGGACAGTCCAGGAAGCTCCTACAACAGCGATTCTCCTCCCCAGTCCTCCTATGCGGGCCCAGGGGGATCTTCAGTGTTAGTGGTTCCTTGCCTAGTTTGGTTTAGTTTTTGAGATATAGCCTGGTATAGCAGGACTCTCTCAGACCCACCAGCGCTATAAATAATGACACAGAAGCTATTAATATTTTACAGCTTAGGCCTTAGCTGACCAGTCTCCGGACTACTCTATCCCAACTAATCCCCAGGCACTGTATCCTGCCACATGGCCACTGCTCCACTGTAGTCTTTCCATTCACCTCCAGGTTTACAGGAGTCTCATTTCTTCCCCCAGTGTCCTCTCTGCCCAGAAGACCCACTCTCTACTTCCTGCCCAGCTATGAGCTGTCAGATCTTTATTGCAGCCAATCAGATACAATTCTAGATTGCCTTAGGCAAGTGAGGAATAATGACTATTTACAAAATATGAGACCGGTGGTGAACCATAGAAATAATAACACCAAGATGTGGCTAGTATTTAGCTCTCTACCCTTAAAGAATTAATAGAATACAGAGACACACGAAGATATCCCAACAATGTATCCCAATAGCCCAGGCTTTCTATGTAGCCTAGAACTCACAGTCCTGTTGCCTCAGCTTCCTGGATGCTGACATAACCAGTGTTTTGACATTGCCATGTTTTGGTTGTTGACTGATTTCTTTTCCTCAAGAGACCTAGACTTTCTTTTTATGGCTTTGCGGAAAACCAAAGGACACATTCTCACCACTTTATCACTTCGACCAAAAGGGGGTTGTAGTTTCTCCCTTTTTAAATTAATGGAAATTAATTGTACAAACCAGTAGACTTTATGTGACTTTTTTAATACACATGCACATAAGTCACTTTGAACATAGGCTCTCTGTTACCCTGTCTTACTGCCTCCCCCTCCCCCGGCTCACATCCTTGATGGTTCCACCTCTTTCTTCCTTCCCCCTGCTAAGTCTCCTGTTTGAGAGCAAGCATGCAATGTATCTTTCTGAGTCTGGTTTTCATGTAATATAAAGAATCAGTTCCATCCATTTTCTTGAAAGGGGCATGATTTTTGTCCTTTTATGTATTATTATTACTGTGTGTGTGTGTGTGTGTGTGTGTGTGTGTGTGTGTGTGTGTGTGTGTGTGGAGAGAGAGAGAGAGAGAGAGAGAGAGAGAGAGAGAGAGAGAGAGACGGAGATTGAGAGCTGTGATGTGGAAGTCAGAAGACTTCTTCTGTCCTTCCACCATGCAGTCCAGGCATAGACCTCCATTCTCAGGCTTCCCCGGCAAGGGCTCTTACCTGCTGAGCCACCTCACTGGTCCTGTCTCCTTTATGGCTGAGTAGAACTCACAATGTATATACACATTTCCCAGGTTGATGCCATGACCTTGTATTGTGAATAATACCTCACAAGCATTAGTGTACAGGTGTCTGTCTATACGGCAAACTAAGTTTGATTCTTTTGTGTACACACCCAGAAATGGTAGAACAGGATCATACAATGGTCTGGTTTGTTTTGCTTGTTCTGAGGAACTTCTAATTTCTATATATGGGGTCTAATCTGCAGTTCCATCAACTGTATACAAGAATCAATTCCCCAACTCCCATCATTCCCAGCTTTTGCTGTCCTTTGTTTTCTTGGTAATAGCCATTCTGAGGTGAGATGAACTCTCACGGGCTTTGATTTGCATTAACTTAAAGTACATTATTACATCAGGAATGTCCTTCCAGCTCAAATCTCCACCAGCCAGGCTTTGTTGTACAGGACTGTAATTCCATCTGCTCAGAAAGCTAAAGCTGTGGATAGCAAGTTCAAGGCCACCCCGGGCAACTTAGTAAGTCTCAAAATCAAAAAAATACAAAAGAGAGGGCTATAGCTCGGTGGTACAGTGTTACCTAGCATGCCTAGGAGAAGAGAATCCCTGCCCAGCCCCAGGCACAGTAGCCTCCGGAGCTGTAACCATAGGCAAGGTTGAGGACTTCTGAACAGCAGCATCTCCCCCTTCTAGGAATCACCCTCTGACTGAATCAGCACAAAAAGTAAATGATATTTTCTTTTTTAATTTTCATTTCCCAAACTATGGGCTTAGTCAGGAAGATGCTCCCATTTGAATGTTTAAAATTTTCCTAAGTTATACAAGGAAGCAGGGACAACTGAGTGTTTCCTCTAATCTAGGATCATAGGTGGCAATGGTAGCCAGCACCACACACACACACACACACACACACACACACACACACACACACACGTGTGTGCGCACATGTACGCATGCACGCAGTACCATACTTTGGCCAGTGAGTCTGACTACACACTCAGCTGCCATTGAGACCCATGTGACTTCCAGGTCTAGTTAAGCAGTTATGCCTCCTACTAATGTGTACCTTTCCAGTGGGTTCTATCTATGCCATTGGCAAGTCCTTTTTTAGCCTGCTTACAGCAGGGTGTTTGAAAGGTACTACTGGCTTTCGTGTACCCGAAGATTAGAACACCACTGCCTAGAAGTGAGTCATTGGATTGACAGACCTGAAGGAGCACAGGAGACAAGGTGCTGGTGATGTGGAGAACATTTTTTCAGGTGAAACCAAATTGACTTGGTGATGTAGGAGATACTGGAGTGTGTGTGTGTGTGTGTGTGTGTGTGTGTGTGTGTTTTAGACAGGGGAGGACCCAACAAATCAGTGGTCAATATGAACTGTTATGTCTAAAATATCTTAAGTCAGAGCTGGACACTGGGAAACCCTTCCTGTACCTACAGATGAACTCACTGTGGTTTTTGTGACTGTCTGGAAAATGCTACTAATAAGCCAACAAGTTATGATTATAATTCTTGTGCTCTGTTATCTCAATGTTCTGAAATTTCCCTGTTCACCACCCATCCACCATCACCCTTACCTTACTTAGGACCAATCAGCTTAAAGGTCAGCTGATAATACTTTGCCTAGTAAGCCAACGGATCCCTTCCTTGCCCTTTAAACTCTTAAACCTGGTTTTTCCTATAAAAAGCCTGCCCTGAGAGCAGACTAGGACTGCAGTGCTTTTTGAGGTCTGGACGTTCAGTATTAAGGTGTGTGTTCAATAAACTATTCTTGCTTAACTGAGATCAGTGTTTGGGTTGAGTGGCAATCCCTGAACCCCAACAGGGGAAGGACCAACGGCCCTTAAGGAGGTGACAACCCCACAGGGAGACAAGCAGGATCAACTAGCCTGGACCCCTAGGAGCTCCCAGAGACTGAGCCACCAACCAAAGAGCATACACTGGTTGTTCTGAGGCCCCTGGCACATATGTAGCAGAGGACTGCCATGTCTGGTCTCCGTGAGAGAGAATGCACCTAATCCTGCAGAGACTTGATGCATCAGGATCAGGGGATTGGGGTTGGGGGTGGGCATGGGCTGCTCTCTTAGAAAGGTAAAGGGGTCAGGGGCGGGGGAGGAACTCTTTGAGGGAGGACTGGAAAGGGGGGCAACATTTGGGATGTAAATAGATAGATAAATAAATAAATAAATAAACAATTAAATAATTAAAAATAAATAAATTTCTCTCTCCAGGAGCTTTTTCACCCAGACCAAGTTCCAAGAAGAGTAGAGGAGATGGCCACCCTAAGAATTTTTCTCCGTTTGTTTTGCTGTAACCTGTTGTGCCTCAGAAAAAGCCCTCTACCGCCCCCAACTGTTGGAAGATGGAAGTTTGAGAGAGAAAGCCTCCTCTTTTCCTGAGTACTCTTCTAGAGCCAGCCAGCTTCCTTCTGCCTCCTGGGCTTTGGCCTTGGTAGAATGGCAGGCAGTGGAGCCACACAGTCCAGACACATGAAGATACCTTGCTATTCTCTGACAAGAAGATAGTACTTCCTTCTTTGAGGGCTGGCTGCAGTTCCCTTCTGTCTGCTTCTTGTCTTCTATCTGCTTAATGCTTTCTTGTGGGCATTCCAGCTGTCCCTGAAGCTAGCTTCTTCTGACCTTCTTATGCCTCAGAAGCCTGCTTTTATTCAAGTCCTACACTCAGCATCAGCCCCTATTCCTGATCTTTGGAATTTCCTCTGCTTGCCTCACAGTGCCTGGGCACCCAGTCTAGGAAGAGACCAGCACAGAGCATCTGAGAGGTCCCATACTCCATTGCTCCCACTCTCATGACCTTACCAGTGCCCCTTAGGACCTCTGTGACTCACAGGTCCTCAGTCTTCCCTCTCCTCTCCATCTGTTATGGTTTGAATGTGGAATGTTCCTCCCACAAAACTCATGTGTTGGAACACTTGGTCCCCAGCCAGTGGTGCTGTTTGGTAAGTTCTGGAAGCTTTAGTAGGTGAGACCTAACTGGAGGCGTGTCTGCATCTTGCTCTGAGCCTCTCTCTCTCCCTTCCATCTTCTCTCTCTGCTTCCTGGACACTGAGAGCTAAAGAATCCCATCTGCTACATGTCCCCACTGCCGTAATGGTCTGCCCAAGACCCTCTGAAACAGTAAGCCACAGTTATCCTTCCTCTCTTAAGTGCTTCTCTCAGGCATTTTGGTCACAGCTGTTTAAAAGTAAATAGCACACCATCCATACCCAATACTAGACCTTGTAAAGTGCCAGCCTCTATAGTCAGGCTCAGCTCATATGAGTCCCCTAAAGCAGAAATCATCTCTTCCCACCAAGCCAAAGACTCCCGGGCAATGAAGGCCAAAGATGCCAGGTTAAGGACTGACCAAGGATCTCTGTTTTTCTAACTATAAATAAAGTTAGTCCAGGAGACAGTGAAATGCCATCCCCTGACAGACAACTCTCACAACTTAGCTGTATATCTTTCCTTGGTAGGCAAGCTTTAAGGTAAAGATATCATTTTCTCTTTCTGTTAAAAACCTCCTTTCAAAGGATCATGGTGGTGCACACCTTTAATCCCAGCCCTCAGGATGCAGAGTCAGGCAGATCCCTGTGAGTTTGAGACCAGCCTGATCTAAGAGTGCATTTTAAGACACCTAAGTCATGTCCCGGGTATAGTCAGGGTGGCTAGTGCTGAGGTGGTGGACAGACGCCTGGAGCTCCTGACACTGACAAACTGCACAGTCACCTGGACTCTGAGTAACTGAGATGAAAAACTGTTCATCTTCTGGATCAAGTCTCCTTGAAAGACATCTGTGGTCCGTGCTGCCACTGGGGGCCACGGTGATGTCTGTAATCTGAGCTGCTGCCTCAAACTGTGTTGATGCATGTGGTTAGTGTTGCTGCAGAGGCCATGTTGTTATCTGTGGTCCATGCTACCCACGGAGTCATGCTGATGTTAACGCTGCAAGCTGCCACAAAAGGCCATGCTGACATCTATGACCCGTGCTGCCACAGGAGGCCGTGTTGATGTCCACACTCTGCAAGGCTGCTGCTGCTGCTGCTGCTGCTGCTGCTGCTGCTGCTGCTGCTGCTGGCAAGGATGCTTGTTTTGCATGGGTATCCATGGCTGCAGACTCAACTGACAATGAGAGACATTGAAGGCTTCTCTGACAACCTCTCCCAACCTCCCTCAAAAAAGAAGCAGTCCAGATGGGAAGCAATTGAAGAGAGTCCTTAAAAACCGAGATAAAGATATGATAGATGCTGAGGTGTAGTTCCTCACAGTTGATGGCTTCTGCCACGGTAGCGGTGGGGAAGGACACAATTTTTTTTGAAGGAGTGGCTGCTGGGAGTTTGACCATGCTCCAATGAGTACATCGACAACACAAGTTGGATTTGGTGGATTGTTTTGCTTTGTTTTGTTTTTTGAGAGTTGGGAAGAAGGGTGGGAGGGGGGCCTAGAGGAATGGAAAGTGAGTGTGGAGGACTGCGTTGTACAAAATTCCCAAATAATTAATAAAAACATTATGTTAAGGGGGGAAAGAACCTATCTTTCTCAGAGTCAAAACAGTATAAGACATGCACATGGACCACGTGGGAGGGAATGACAATGACGTGGGCTTTCTGTCATTGCCACCAGAGCATGTTGGCAAGATATCCAAATCAGTGGCCTATAATCTGAACCACCTGTGGAAGGGTTGATGACCTAAAAGCCTCAGGTAGACGGAGAAACTCTGGACAGGAAATGACTTGACTGATAGCATCTGTGGGGGCTTCCCATCAGGAAACGAATGAACATCCCAAACGTGTCTCAACCTACCACTTCCAGGCTGCAGGGGACCTGAGCTGCAGATGGAATCTTCCATCCCCAAGTTCCCCTTTTCCAGCTTACAAAACCACAATACCCTCAAGCCATATGCACTCAGTCTCTACTTCCTCTGAGAGACTACAGCTCTTCAGTCCTGAGTAAAGAATAATTCTTTTTCTAGAGAGACCCATCTCCTTTCTTCTATTTCCAAGTTACCTCTATCAATCTTGATCTACTACCTGTATCCAGAGCTTGTGCCATCTCTGTTCATGACATCTACCCCAGGAGATATCATGCACCACCTAAAACTGCCCTGAGAGGTATTGTTTAAATAGATGTCCTGAGAAAACCTAGCTGAGGAGCTAGGACCTTGTGGAAGGATGGAAGCAGTGGTGGTGGAGTGATAGAGATCTCTTTCTCTCCAAGGGCCTGCCTGGAAGTACAGAATTTCAGGTATGGGGCCTGTGAGAGTCAGATGAGCACCCAGCTGACTCTAGCAGGTAGCTAATCCCCATGGAAGGATCCACAGTCTGGTAAAGACCATCCAGGACAGAGGAGGTAAGAGAGTGGAGTAAAACCAAGGCAGCCCAAGGAAGACTATCCCATGACTGATGACTTCAGAACCTTCTCTGTACACCAGAGATCCTCCCTGGAGTCCAGCAATGGAGACCTGGCAAATCTTCATGGAAGATGGAGAAACACACAGCTCATCTCCCTCTCCCCACAGGTCTTCCTTGATGAAGACATCACTAAAAAGAGGACAAGGCTGAGAGTGATGGGAGCCCTCAAACCTGTTCCCTCACCACCTGGTCAGTCTACATCATCTCAACAGTGACCTGCAGAGGCTGCTGTTGCCACAAGGAGGCATCCTTGAGCCTAGGACCATATACCTGCATACTCTTCCCCTTCAAAGAAAACAAGCCTGGTTCTGACCAACTTGAGATTTTGCTCTGCTGGATTTCAACCAAGGGCTGTTCTCTCTTTTCAATGAGGGCTCCTTGGGTTAAGAGGGGACACAATGCCTTTACCTATGTCAACCAAGTTTAAGTGCCAAAACTGGTAGCTTGTTCTCTAATAACCTGACCTTCACATTCCCCTAACCATGGCCTTGGACTGCCCGACTTAGCCCACCATAGCTGACTCGTGCAGTGCTTACAGAGCACCTGCCATGTACCAGACCTTTTACTAGATAAAGAGGTCATTAGGTAAGCAAATTAGAACAGCTCCATCCCATCAGGCCAGGTGTGGTGGTACGTGTCTATAATCCTGGTAGTCAGGAGGCTGAGGCAGGAAGGCAGACAATGGTGAATTGGAAACCATCCTAGGCTATCCAGCAGACTTTGTCTAAAAACAAACAAACAAACACCATCGTGCCGTAATCCCTAGTATTCAGGAGGCAGAGTAAGAAGATACTGAATTTGAGTCCAGTCTGGACTACGTAATGAACTCTGGGGTCAGCTAGGCTATATAAAAAGACTCTGCCTCAAAAAACAAAAACAAACGAAAAACATAAATAAAATATACACATGTACAAAAACCACACACATCACCTAACTATATGTTGTCTACACAAAACTCACTTCAAACGTAGTAGAGGTAGGGCGGTAGAGAAAGGGTGGGTATGTCACACACCACAAACTTCAAAGGGGGGCAGGATGGCTATGCTCTTGGCAGAGAAGCAGATGTCAGAGGACGCCAGAATGTGGTGAACAGTATATAACAATAACATGGTCAATCCAAGAAGACATGGCCATGCTAAACATGTGCAAACAGAGATACAGGACATATGGAAGGTCAGTTGGTCATATAGGAAGAAGAAACAAACACCACTGTAGCTAAAGACTTTAACTTCTCTCTCAGTAACAGACTATCTAGATAGAAAGCTAACAAAGAGGGCCTAGGGAAGATGCTTATTGGGAAAAGCATTTGATGAACAAGCATAAGGGCCAGAGTTCAAATCCCCAGCACCCATGTAATACAAGGCAGGAGTCATAGCCCACCTGACATCCTACAACTTGGGAGATAGAAACAGAATTCTGATCTCTGGAGCAAACTGGCCAGCCTGACAAGCAAATCAGTGAGTTTAGATTTAACAAAGACTTACCTCAGTTTGTAAAGTGGAAAATGACTGAGGAAGACTCCCATGGCCTCCACACACATGTGCTCACTTGTGTCCTCCAGCATACTGGGTGGCCCCAATTATTCTGGGAGCCTTGAAGAGCCTGGCCATGCAAACGTAGACATTAAATATATTCTTAGTGTCGGCTACCACCACACCGATTGTGCTGTTATCTACTGAGCCTGGAGAGACCCTGAAGGACAACATGGGAGGTGCCTCATGAAGAGGCGTCTATAACATCCAGGCTGTGGAACACCAAGCACCACCAAGCAGGGAGCTAAGCTTCCAGAGAGCTAGGCTTCAAGAGAGGGTGGGCAGACTGGGCAGGAGAGACCATGGGCGCAGGGAACATAGCCCAAACTGGAGCTTAAGCTAACTCACTGCCACCAGCAAGTTCAATGGCTGAGATAAGACACCTGGAAGACCTCATAACCCAGTTCAGAATATGCTTCTGAATACTCTTAAATGATTTTTAGTTTAAAAAAGAAAATGAAGCCAAGCACCATGACACACACCTATAATCCCAGGACTGTGAGACTGGAATAGGGTGCCATGTCCACTAGAACTGGAGTTACAGACAGTTGTTAGCTGCCCTGTTGAGAATTCAACCTGGGTCCTCTGGATGAGCAAGTGTCCTTAACGACCGGAGCCACAGCTACAGCCCCAAAGGAAGACCACAATATTAAGGCCAGCCTGGCCTACACAGCAAGTTCAAGGCCCATCTCAGCTACATAATGAAACTTTGCCTTTAAAAAGAATAAAACAAGTCGGGTAGTGGTGCCACACACCTTTAGTCTCAGTACTGGGAAGGCAGAGGCAGGTGGATCTCTGTGTTCAAGGCAACCTGGTCTACAGAATAAGTTCTAAAACAACCAGAGCTGCTGGGCGGTGGTGGCGCATGCCTTTAATTCTAGTACTTGGGAGACAGAGGCAGGCGGATTTCTGAGTTCGAGGCCAGCTTGGTCTACAGAGCGAGTTCCAGGACAGCTTGGGCTATATAGAGAAACCCTGTCTTGAAAAATCAAAAAAAACCCAACAACAACAACAAAAACAACCAGAGCTGCACAGGAAAACCCCATCTTCAAAACAAACAAAAAAGTAAAACAGAATAAGCTATTATATGTAATCTCCACTGGTGAGGGTGAGGGGCTTAGTTGATTTGTGGCTCTGGAATGGGAAAGAAATGAGCATTTGTTTTGGTATGAGGTGGAGAGGGACCAGCACCATTGTTGGGAGCTGACTTTAAGCAGAAAGCGGCTAGAAAGCAACTATCAGCTTTGCAGCCATCTTGAGCCATATACCCTGACATGAGACTTGGTTTTCAACAGCCTACAACAGCTGAAACACACTCTGATATCCCACATAGCTTGTTTTGCTGTTTAGTGCCCACAGCTGCAAGGAGCATGTGGTATCCATGCCAACAAAACATACGGTACACGTGTTATCCACGTGCTATCCACACCTGTGAGGTGATATATGCCTGTGAGGCGCACATGCTGTCCACGCCTGTAAGGCTTACGTCATATCCACACCTGCAAGGCAGGTGGTATCCACGTGCCTACAAGGCACGTGGCAAAAGCCTATAAATACCCAGGATTTCCTTGTAGTGGTGTGGTGTGGTGTAGTAGTAGTAGGTGTAGAGGTGTGTGTGTGGTGGAGACAGTAGTAAATAAGACTTGACTACAAAACCTCTGTCTTGTCTCCATTCCTCGCGTCTCTTCCCCTTCTTCCCCCCAACTCTCTCTTGCTATGCCCTGACCTGTAGACCCGAACAGCAGCACAGGCCGGGACATTTTGGCCCCCAAGCCAGGCAGAGTACGGGTCACAACACACCATAGCACAAGCTTTAGTGACAGCAGGAAGTGGCATGTAAGCCACAGAGCTTGGAGGATTGCTTACCCTGCAGTTCCTGGTTCTCCATCACACTATGGATATTCCTTCTAGAGACTCAAGAAGCCAGTCTATGTCAGCCCTTGACAAGCCTCTCAATGAACCTACTCTGTTGACCCTAAGACTTAGAGGCAACAACTTCCCAAGTGCCACACAGCTATGTTACCACATTAAAGTAGGGACATGAATAGCCCTGGCTTCTGAGTGAGCTGAAAGATGGAGCATGCAGGGTGTGAGAGAGTGCTCTGGAACTGTCATGGTGTGGGAGAGTAACCCTGAGTTACTGAAACAGACAAAATATCAAACAAGGGCCTGTCATCCAAGAGGGCCTCGGCCTTCTGATTTCTTCTAGCTGGATGGGGTCATCTGTTTACTCTGATGGGGATAGTGGCAAGAACTGGATTGGAGGTGTGCTGGCTAGTCTTGACACTCAAACTAGAGCTATCTGAAAAGAGGACGCCTTAATTTAGAAAATGCATCCATAAGATCCAGCTGTATGGCATTTTCTTAATTAGTTAATTAGTGATTGATGGAGGATGGTCCAGTCCATTGTGGGTGCTGCCATCCCTGGGCTGGTGGTCCTATGTTCTATAAGAAAACTGTTGGAGTAGATGTGTCACTGTGGGCATGGGTTTTAAGATCCTCAACCTAGCCGCCTGAAGCCAGTCTTCTCCTAGCAGCCTTCAGATAAAGAAGTAGAACTCTCAGCTCCTCCTGCACTGTGCCTATCTGGACACTGCCATGCTCTCACCTTGATGATAATGGACTGAACCTCTGAACCTGTAAGCCAGTCCCAATTAAATGTTGTCCTTATATGAGTTGCCTTGGTCATGGTGTCTGTTCACAGCAGTAAAACCCTAATACACTGAGCAAGCATGGGAAGCAAGCTAGTAAGCAGCATGGCTCCATGGCCTCTACATCAGCTCCTGTCCCCAGGTTCTTGCCTTGCTTGAGTTCCTGTCCTGACTTCCTTTGATAGCCCTTTCCTCCCCAACTTGCTTTTTGGTCATGGTGTTTTTGTTGCAGCAATAAAAACCCTAAGATGGGAGGAGCATGTGTTCTTTGTCAGATCTGCTCAGCCCTGAAAAACAGGGCACTTGTTTTGCAGATTCTGCACAATATAGTTCTGGAACTTTCCAGAATGAGGTCTGTATTAGGTTTTAGAATAACCTTTAGACTAGGCAGGTCCATGGGAAAGAATTAAGATCCCCGAGGCACAAAAAGAAAGCTGGGCCTGCTTAAAAACGAAAGAGTCAGAAGACAGTCTAATAACTGGGCATCAGGGGTTAAGATGACAGTTCCTGCATTCACACTGATAGATTAGTTAAAAGGCTGTAGAGGCCATCTTTCAATGACCACACAGCATGCAGCTGCCAGGTTCAGCTCGGTGGCACTCCAAAGCTCCATGCCCTCCCAACTCCTCCACCATAGAAACTCCAGAGAGCCTCTCCTTACTTCCCACAGGGAGCCATGATCCAGTCTGGGAAAACTGGCATAAAAACTCTTTGGTTTGTCCAAATCCACTGGCCCTGAGTCCCAAGTTCACTTTTATAGATTTATTTGCATTTCTCAGCGAGCTCTGGATTCCTTTTAAAGTTCTTTCTTCATTCATGTCCCTAGGAAATATAGACTTTGGTGGTGAGAAGGGCTAAGTTTTAACATTCATTCAGAACCCATTTACCAAGGGGCCCAAACTCCTTTACTGAATCACAGGCTGCTTTCAGGGGCTGAAGGATGTGCCTTGCTTCCCTGCTCTGTGGGGAGGGAGGGGGAACAGCACTCCCATCCCATAAAACTCCCAGACTAGAAAGAGGTTGATGTGGTAGGGGAAACCCTGAGAAAGACCCAGATCATCATGGCCAAATTAATTAAAGCAAACACTTAATTGAAGCAAGATTTTTTTATTTGCATACATGAGATGCCACCCCATGAGGTGGGATTCCAGAAGTCAGCATTGGATGTGAAGGAGAAAAGGCTTTTATAGCTCAGGGGTAGGGCATTTTCAAATGGGGGATTTGGTGGGCAGAATAGATGAGGTTACAGAAGCAGAACACAAACACAAGTTATTCTTAATGACCTCCAAAAATAAAGACATGGTTGCAAGGTGGGCATAACAAGGTAGTCATAACAACGGGTAGTCATAGGTGTTCATGTAACCTTTTAAAACAAAGGTAGGGTTGCAAGATAGTTATAAACAACTTTTGAAACAAAGACTTGGTTGCCATTCCTGGAACAGACAATACAGAACCATTGGTAGGGAAGGTTACAGATAGGGCATAGCCCAGTCCTTGAGAAACAGAGGTTTAATCATAAACAGGAATGAACCTAGTCTGTCTTTACTGTAAGATAGATTTTAAGCCTAAGACAGAGACAGGCTGGTTCTTCATAGTTAAATCACATTCCTTTGGTAAGTCACTTCCTCCGGAAGCCTCATCACTCACTAGAAGATATACCTTCCAACTTTGCTCCCAAATCCCATGTCAACCTTGTGTTAGCCCCAGAAGATCTTAAAGACCCCCCACCCATGATATCAACTTAATTTAGTAAAGTCAACACTATGTAAAGCTGCCAAAAAGTTTTCCAAAGCGATTGTTCCATTTTCTATTTCTAGCTACCATATGTAAATGCAATTGCTGTTTTTCTAACTGTAGTCTCACCAAAGACAAAAAGCATTCCCTTGACTACCTGGCATTGGGTATAGGATGCAGGACCCTAGCCGCACTAAACTTTCATTCTTTCCTGGCTGACTTCTCTCTCCTCTCCCACTCCTCTCATTTTGAAACAGTCTGGCTACTCATCTCCAGCTGGCCTTGAACTTCCTCAGCCTCCTAAGTGCTGGGATTGAGTTACATGGATGTGGTGTAAATGGCTGGCCTCCTCTTCTTTATGCACCACAGCCCTAACTGGGATAAGCCGTTAATCCCCCCACAGCACAGCTAACTGTTCCTCAGCTGATCACATGCAGAGGTGTCCTTGGAAGTCAGCCTGCACTCCGGAGCTGATGAAGTTCTTTCCTTTCCCATGCCTGCCTATGTCTCCTCAAGACCCATCAACTCATGTTCATAAATTTGTATGACCAGGGCAACACACACACATTTCATAGGCATCTGCTCCCTCTGCAGATTGCAGGTGATCTAGTGCCACTTAATATGACCCAGTTATTTTCACAAGTCCCCAAGTTGTCTCATATTAGCTCTCTCACAGATTCTCTCCTAGAAAAGCAAGGTCTTACAAGGCACACAGTGGCAGCACCACATCATGGACCCTGGCAGTCTAGCTTGAGCCTTCAATTTGTAACCACTTACCTTCCTGAACTTGCCAACCTCAGACCACAGTAAATCTGTTTATTGTACATAAATGGGGGTGGGGCCGTGATAGAGTCTGTAAAGTTACTGCAAATGCCTTCCCTTTCTCCTGAGACATACCTGGGTTGACAGATGACCCTGGGAGGTTATCCTTCCTGACTTGTCCCTAACAACTGGTTGATACAAGGGTATATCGTAAGGACCGGCAATGTGGCCTATTCACACTTTAAAGCACTCCATGAGATTGGGCTAAAGTTAGAACTCAGCTGGGATCCCATCCCTGTTGAGTCCTGATCCTACCCTGGCCCATCCTCCCCCTCTGTGCTCCCCTAAACACTGTGTTGGTGAGTCACTTGCTCCAGAATCCCCTTCACAGCCTCTTATTCTAGAAGAAAGCATATCTTCCTACTTTGATCCCCAAACCCTATGTCAACTTTGCTTTAGCCCTAGAAGATCATAAAGACACCCATAAAATCGGCTTCTGCCTACAGGCCTGTCTGCAAGCTTGAGGCGCTAAGAAGTCCATGGGACCAGGTTGGTACCTGGACACCCACTCCTAACCCTTCTCTCCTTTCTCCTTGTGCCACTTCATCTATCCCAGGAGCACACCTCCAGTGATCATATGCCCCCATGCAGAGCTGCTTCCCTACTGAAACCAAACTCTGTACGGTAGATTCACCTGACCCTTGAAACAATCTTGCTCTACCAGTGTCCTTGACCTGCCACATCAGTGCTCCTGTCCAGCTGCAGCAGAATTTCTGCCCTAGTGAGAAAGCCAGAAACAATTTATGAAAGCTATGGAAGCCTAAGCTGCTAGCAGGGCCTTGCAATTTTGAAACCACAGGTTGTTTTGTTTTGTTTCTTTGTTAGTTTGTTTGAAACAGAATGTTAACTTTGTAGCTTTAGCTAGCCCAGAAATCGCTATATACAAAACCACGCTGGCCTCCGACTCACATAGTTCCACCTGCCTCTGCCTCCCAGGTAGTGGGATTAAGGTGTGCACCACGTCCACCAGCCTCCGTCATGGTTTTTATTCTGAAGAGAGTTCTCAATCTACAGCAACTCAGGCTTCACAGGACCTAACTCTGCCCTTGGAAAACCCATGGCTTTGAATGGGAAGAGTTTTCTCAGGACACCGAGCCTAGTGGCAACAGAGGCAGGATGTTGCTTGCGTTTGCTGTTTCCCAAGTTCTTTGCCAAGTCTACATCCTGATTCTCCCCGAAACTCTCCTAGGCCTATAGAGGTAGGCTCCAGAACCCAGCCCTTTTGTCTTCAAACCTGCAGCATGCAGCTTTCCTGGCTGCCAGCCATCAGCTCCTCCCTTTGCTCTGGCACATGACTGTGGGATCTTGCCAGGTCAGAATGTGCTTGGACAGAGCTATATTTAAATCTCATAGGTACCTACATATGTGTTATCAATGCGTATATACATGGAGTCTTAATAGGATCTATTTGCCTGTGTCTTCTTTGTTTTTCTATTCGGGGTCTCTCTGTGCAGCTCTGTCTGTCTTGAAATTTGCTCTGTAGACCAGGCTAGCCTCGAAGAGGCAGAGATCTGCCTGCCTCTGCCTCCCAAGTGCTGGAATTAAAGGCATGCACCACCATTGCCTGGCTTCCTGTGTCCTCTTAAACAGCTAGCATGGGAGGGTACCATGGGCAACATAGGGCACCTTGGAACTTGAACTTGTATCAGTTAAAGCCTATTTATCACCCGAGTTATGCAGACTAGTCGGGCTGGGCAATTTGTCTCAGTTGGATCTTCTCATACATATGCGATCAGATGCGAGACTGGCTGGGATCTGAAGTCAACTGGCATATCTTATCTCTGTTTTATGCAGGCATTCATCCTCCAATAAAGCCTGACTGTATATACAATGACTGGAAGAATTCCATGACAGCAAGTAGAACTGACCACAGTCTCTAAGGATCTCAGCACTTATACAGCATTGCTTTTACCACATTCAGTGGCACAAAACAAGTGACAGCCCAAATATGATGATTAATTTTGTATGCCACTGTGGCTAGGTACAATATATAGGTATTGGTCAAACATTTCTTTGGATATTTTCATGATAGCTTTTTTTTGGGGGGGGGTTCTTTTTGGTTTTTCGAGACAGGGTTTCTCTGTGTAGCCCTGGATAGCTTTGTTTTAATGAGGTTAGCATTTAAATTAGAAGACTTCAACTAAAGCATAAGGATTAGCTTCCATGATGTACTTGGGCCTCATCTAATCAGTTGGCAGCCTAAATAGAACAAAGACTCACCTCTCCCCCAGCAACAGGGAATTCTCCAGAACAAAGAAGGCCTTCAGACAGAACCTGAAGCTCTTTCTTAGTCTCTAACCTGCCAGTTTATTTTGCAAATTTTTGTGATTTTTGTGAGTGAGTTACTTAAAATAGTTCTGTCATTCACCTGCATATCCTGTTGATTCTGTTTCTCCAGAGAACCCTGACTAATGCCCTAGTTCACATACAAGGGGTGGAAATGGATTTTACAGCCTTGATAAGATGGATGACTGTCACATGGCAAAAGGCAGGGGCATGGGAGGGGCCTAATCTAAGCACCTTTACTATTGAGTGAGCCAATACAATCTGGAGAATGGGGTAGTGTGAGCAGAGTTTGGAACTTGCAACCTTTGGTGTCTGACTTTGAGCACTGACACTTCACTGTCCAATCAAGGGTACTTTTAACAACCCCTGTTCTCCACTGAGCTCCTGAGCTTCTGTGAAAAGAAAAGGACTCTACTCCTGGATCTGGGACTCTGGATCCCTCCTATACACCTACCCCTAACCTCTATATTCCTGAGATCTCCAGCATCTTCCACCTCTCATCTCAAAACCCCCTGGAGAATTTTAAAAGCTGCACTAATCTGCCTGAAAAATATTATGCATTCTGAAAGACCTTTCGTTTGATCCCCCACGAATCCCCCAAATAGTTGGAAAATTGGCTGGGACATACTGAGCCTTCCAGAAGTGACCTCTGAATGGACAAACAGTGGAGTGGCTCATGCCTGATTTAGAACACACAGAATCTTTGATGCTGAGACCTGCAATGCCTGCATCCAGCTGTACAGTTTGGTCCTGGTCCCAAATAAGCAAGGCAAGGGGCATCAGTCAGCTCTGCAGAGCCCGTGTGTGTCCTCCACGCAAGGGGCATCACTCAGCTCTGCAGAGCCCGTGTGTGTCCTCCACGATTCCTCTGCTCTATTAGCTCTTCTTCTGTCAAATGCACCCTTGACCAGTTGCATTTTGTCAAATGCAATTGCTCGACCAGTTGGCTACCTCCAAGATCCCAGCTCTACTTTGACTCCTGTTTAGCCTTCTGCCTGGGTCTGACAGCACCAGATGGCCTTCCACTGGTTCCTTCCTCATCCCTGTCTGCTGGCCTCTGAGAAGCTAAAGTGAATGGATAGTGGTTAGTAGTACAGCAGGAACCTGGAGCAAGAGTAGAGTCAACCTGTGAGACAGCAAGAGCAGATTCCAGAAAACTCATAGCAACAGCCTAAAACAGAGTGGGGGACCTGAGACCCACAGACTCCAAGTTTCACCTCTCCATCTCTCACAAACCCACTCCACATGACAGGTCAATTTGCTTCTCAGTTTCTTCCTGTGTTGAGTGCCTATGAGAAAGATCTAGAAGAGATTCCATAAAGGCCTCCCTGTCTTTTTGGTGCCACATAACTTCAGTGAGCCCCAGCTGCATGAAACTCCAGTTTCTCAAGTCATCCACAATAGGAGCCGGCTTGGCAAGGCAGCCTGTATGGCCTCTGTCTTCCTCATCTTACCAAACTAGCACTTAGAGCCCTGTTTGTCTGCTTCTAGTGGATCTTAAAGGCACTACCCAGCCCTGCCAGACAGACATAAGCAGCCTGTGATCAGGATACTGCAAAGGCTAGCAGCAGGTGTCAGAGGCCAGGCTAGGTGAGAGGCTTGTCTGCCTCTCATTTCTACTCTGGACCCAAATCCCATAAGAAAGCATGGGAGGGTGCTTGGCTTCCCCTGTTGTCCCAGAACAGCAGCCAAGGCCTGAAAATGAGGACAAGAGGTAAGAGGTCCCTGAATTCTAGAATGAGCAGTAAGTGAGTCACTGGCAGCCTGGCAGCCTGACTCTTCACTTCCTGAAAGTGTGGAGACCTGCTCTTCCAACCGTTCTGCCTGAGCAAAGGTCAGAGGTGGGGTGAGGAAGGCTGTAATGAAGATGTCACCCAAAATGGCAGGACTTCCCTTTGGCTTTCTGATTGGAACTGATTGGAAAGTCCAAGTTAACTGGGTAGTTAATATTTAATGTGTTTGTTTGGAAATCTCTCTATACCTACCTTAGGCATTATGTCTGACTTAGTGGTTATCTTTGTCCCACCCATTTTATATCTCTGACTCATCCGTTACTCTCCAGGAGGGTCGGCAGCCTCCATTCCGGCCTTCGTGTCTCCTCCATCGGGCTCCTGTCCACTTCGGTCCTAAAGCAGGTCTTTCTGACTGGGAGTATAGTTTTGTGGCAGAGTGTTTGCCTGGTCTGTGCAAAGGACTGGGTTTGATCCCTAGCACCACCCAAAACACTGAGACAGAGTGGTATACAACTGTAGTCCCAGACTTGTGGGAAGCCTCGGCAGGAGAATTGCTTACCTCAGTAGTTCAAGACCAGTCTGGGCAACATAGTGACACTCTGTCTCAAATAAATAAGTTGTTCAAAATCGGCTTGGCAGACTAGAGCTCACAGATCAGCTGTTGCTGCCTGTGGCTTGGTTTTTGTATCGTCTGGGAGCTAAGAATGGTTTTTACATTTTATTTTTAGACAAAACAAGACTATGTGACACATATTTGCCAAAGCCTGCTAAAGTCTGTATCACATCTGGCATAAGGGAACATCCCCCTACACCCTATACTTCTCAGACCTGATACCTCAAGCAGCCGACCAGAATACAACCCTCCCTTCTTATGCTAGTCAATGATCTAACATTCCAGACCTTGCTCCAGGTGATGTCCCTTCAGCTGAGACTAAGCCTGCTCACCTTTCCCTGCTCAGGATATACAGCAGGGGCTGGCTGTCACATGCTCACACCAGATCACAGCTTGGTGGCCAGTGAGTGACAGAGGGAAGGGCAAAGGAAGGATACAGCATGGGCTACAGTCACCCAGTAGCTATATGGTCCCTGCTTCTAGTTTCCTTGGTCCTTCCACACTTCAAAGGATCAGTAACAACTGTGCCATTGTTAACTTCCTTGACTAACTGTCTTGCCTAACTTCTAGGCTCTTCATCACCTCTACGACCAACTCCTTGCATTTGATTACCTCTGTTTAAATGGCTTTTGTTTTCCTACTAGGACTCCGGCTGACACACCATTCTCCCAAGCATCCGCATACTCAAGAGTTTGCTCAGTGCTCTCTGCCTTTGACATTTTTACTCAACATGCTTTTACTCGTGACTTCAGAAGATGATTGGATATCTATGGTGTACATTCAAGGCCAAGGGTCAACAAACTACAATTAAACCCAGATTACTGCCTATTTTGTTAATTTTTTTTATTTTTATTTTATTTATTTATTTTTTTTTTTGCCTTTGGAACACAGCCACACCTGTTCATTTACATACTGATCTGTGGCTGCTTTCTAATTTAATTTTCCCCAGCAATGATGACTAGTAACCATTTTTATTTCCTTGATTTCGAGTGTGTGTGTGTGTGTGTGTGTGTGTGTGTGTGTGTTGCACATCAAACCCAGGGCGTCCATGTGTGCCATCCCTCTCCAGCTGCTTTCAACCCCAAACATGGCGGAAGGAGAGAACCAACTCACACAAATTGTCCTCCGACCTTCACTGGAGCAGACACGTGAGTCATGCACACACATAACTTGTTAATGTAATTTAAAAACCATCTTTTAAATGCAGAATCCATGGCCCCATCCCAAATGTACCCAGTCAGTGTCTACTTTTTAACAAGAGAACTAGAAAAATGAGGTGTTAGGTCCCTTGAGATGTGCTGGCTCAGGCACCAGAGAACTGCTACCCAGCAGTCCCACCTGGTTTTGGTGGCCTGTGGCCTTTGTTCATACTGGGGGCTTCATCCCTGTCAGACACCAGGGCATGGGCTGTTACCATTAGGGGAGGCTTTCAGCAGCTGTCTGCTTGCCCAGAGCCCTGGCACGTTCTCAGGACAGGAGATAGCTCACTTCCTCCTCCTGGAGCTGCTGGGAATGCTCACAACAGAAACATCCAAGAGCTCTCTGCTACCCTAAAAGTAAATTCTTTCCAACACGAGTAAAGATGGGTCTTTTCAGCTTAGGTTTCTTTGGAATTGGTATTTACCTACCCATCCCCCAGGGCTTGTGAGTACCTGATACACTGGCCTAATGATAGAAGTTAGGGAGGTGCAGCCATTGGAGAAAGAGTTGGGGGGAAGCCAAGAGCTTAGCTGCTGCTGCCTCTGTATCCTTGGTCCTTCTGGAAATGTTCCAGGCCACATCTGGAAATCACATCTGGAAGCTATGATGTTGCTGGACTTTTCAGAGGAGCAAAGAGGAAAGGGGTGGGGGCTGTGCTGACGTCAGTACAGACCACCCAGGAGCCTTAGCCAGAGCATTAAGCAGGAAGGCTAATTTTTCCATCATGATCCTGTCTTCACTCCAACTCTGACAGAGCCAGCTACAGCCCAGCACCCAACACTGATGCCATATTGAGCCCTCCTCCACCCTAAGCTACAGGGACTCTGTTGACACATCCTCCCCTGTGGAACCTTCTCCTCTCCCTGACATCAGCCCTCCCCCAAACGGATCCCTTCTCCTCTCCCTTTCTCTCCTAGGCTCCTCCTCTGTGTAGCTAATGTCTCTCAAATTAAAAACCAAACCATAAACTCATGAATAAATGTGCAGTCCAAACGATTTACAAGATGCTTCCCCCAGTGAGCCTCCACTGCAAGCTTAGAATTCCTACTGTTGTTCTGCAGCAATCAACAAGCCTCAGAAAGAGCTGAACAATGAGAGTTTCCAGCCTGGAGCATCAGGGGCCTCAGGGCCCCAATTCTCACCTAAACCAGCACTTATCAGAGTTTCCCGGTCTTCCCGGTACTGGCTTCCAAATCACAGAGACCATCTGACAGGTCGTTTGTCCAGCAGTCACCTGCTGACATCCCCAGCTCTGTTAATTGTTATAGGCCTTTGCTGACCCAGAGGCTTCAAATTCAGAGACCTGTTAGTTCCTATCCCTTAAAGCATCCTCCCCCTACCCACACACGCCCATCTTGGAATGCAGGCAAATCCCATCTGTCTCTTTCTTGTCACTACTGATCAACTCCCAACCAGTCCTCCAATCTCTTGGACTCTTCTAGTCTCCCTTCCACCAACTTCCCTTGAACTTTTGTGATAGATTAATTGCAAAAGTGACCAGTTATTCCCCTCCCTGTGTGTCCCCTCCCTGCATGTTCCTTTTGCAATATGACTTTGTATTATAATCCCCATTAAGAAACATCCTTGATTTGGACTCCCCCAGAGGGTTGCAACCTGACAGAAATCTGTGTGAGTTTCTACTTCCCTCAGAAATCGGTGCAGTCACTATGAAAGTAAGCCCTCAATAGCCTTCTAGAGGATGAGAAGAAAATCGTGTTACCCAAGGACCCCACTGATCCGGGCAAGGATCAGCCAGATACCAACCATTGAACCAGTCCCCTGCCATAGAGGTATGAGAGAGCCACTAATATTGGATTACCAACCTAGACGGAAGAAGCACGCAGAAGATCCATACATCTGTGAGAAATAATAGATAATTAGGGTTTTAAGCCAATAAATTCTGTAAGGCTGGGAAGGTAGATCGGTATATGCTTACTGCATGAGGATCTGAGCATCTAAAACTGTGCGACTGGGTGTGGAGGCATGTGCTTTTGATCTCAATGCTGGGAGCTGGAGATAGACAGATGTCTGGATCTTGCAAGCCAACCAGTCTAGCCTGATCAGTGAGTCTGGGGTCCCAGATCCTATATCAAAAAATAAAGTAGGGCCTGGAGTGGCACAGGCCTTTCATCTCAGCACTCAGAAGGCAGAGGCGGGTGAATCTCCATGAGTTGAAGTCAGCCTGGTCTACAAGCAAGTTCCAAGTCAGTCAAGGCTACACAGAAACTGTCTCAGATAAATAAGCAAATAAAGAGGTGCAGGTAAGATGACTTAACCACTGCAAGAAACATAACATATGAAGTTTTCTGTCATATACTATGAAACTTGTGTTTAGGACAAGGAATTCAAATCTCTTTACACCACCCCCACTTTGTAAGATTGGTGCAAATGTTTTAATCGTCCAGAAAAACCTTTGTTTACAAGGTGGTCCTCTGATGTGTTCCTTGAATTTGATGGTCAAGAACAATGGATTCTTTCTCCTTGATGGAGTGACCCTTTCCCCCTTCCTTCATTTCCAGTGTACCAACTTATTTCAGACTTGTCAATTAATTTAAGACTATGAGGTCAGAGATCCCAGCCAATGGGGAAAAGACACAGTCACTGCCTGAGTTAAAATAAAATCCAAATGCACTTCCTGTGTCCATGTGTTCCCTCTTCTGACCACACCCTCTTGATCAAGAGTAAAGTTTGCCTGCCCAGACACTTCAGCTAGAATGGTGGTCTCCTTCTTTGTGACCTCAAACTTATTTCTAAAACTGTCAAGCCTAAGGATCTAAATTCAATATCCTCAGGACCCACATGGTAAGAGGACAGATGGTCCTTTATGTCCACACACATATATTCAGCTTTGGCTGAACAAACCATGAGGGACAAGCCAGCAAGCAGCACTCCTCCATGGCCTCCGCTTCAGCAATGACCATAGAGGAGCCTGCTTTCCTGGTGTTTCATTCTCCTTATGTGAACTTCAGGCAAAAACAAGGCAAAACTGGCTAGGTAGTGGCATATGCCTTTAATCCTAGCACCCAGGAAGGAAGCAGAGGATATTTGTGAGTTCGAGGCCAGCCTGATCTACACAGCAAGTTCCATGACAGCCATGACTTTATAGAGTCTGTCAGAGAGGGTGTGTGTGTGTGTGTGTCTATGATCAGATGAAGCATTTCATCTGACGGGAGAGCTGAAACTAGCAAGGAGAGTAGAAGGGACTTGTTGGGGATGCTGTATGCATGCTATACATTGGTCTGGATGGAAGTTACACAGTGCATAAATGGGCAAGGAAAAAAATCAGTAAACCAAACCATTCAGATGTGAATATTTTACAATGTGTGGACTAAAACACAATCTTTTAAAAAGGCACAATGCAAACAGCTGTTGGGACAAAATGAACTCAGTGGTTTGCAGAGTTTTTTCTCATTTTCTTTTGGGCATTTTTTTTTTTTTGTCTTGTTGCTCTTTTGCATTTTTTTTATTGTGATTCATGTTTTGTGGTGACTTTGCATGTCTTAGTTTTTTTTTTGTTTGTTTGTTTTAGTGTTTTTTTTTTTTTAAGAAAGAGAAAGAGCATAAAAGTAGGTAGGGAGGCAGGCAGATCTGGAAGGAACGAACCTTCAGGAGGGAAAAACATGATCAAAATATATTCTGTAGGAAAAAAATTAATTTTTTCAATTAAAAAGAAGAAGATAGCTGTTAGGTGTAGATTCTGCTTGGACCACCCAGCTGCTCATGACAGATTCTAAATGTGTAATATTGTGGTGGGCAGGAGGGAGATGGACTGTCCTCCTTTCTTTTTCTGAACACCTAAAACCCTTCCTATCATTTGGAGGAATCCAGCATACCAATTTGTCTTCTCTGGTGATGAGGGCTTAGGCCCAGAGCCAAGCTCAGCCCTGTCTCAGTCACGCTTCACAGAGCTCAGAGTCTGGCATCACAGAAAGGCAGGGACAGCCGAGAACACAGCCACAAGAACAGTGGTGCCAATGGCAGCTCACAGGCACAATTCTCTCATGCCTAGTCCTTCTGATGAACCCCAGAAGGCACCCTGTGATCAATTAATAAACTCCCCTCCACCTAGGCCAGAGTCGGTGTCTGATCAGGACCAAGTGCCCTGTCAGCAAAGGCTGTGTTGGAGAGACCAGAGATCTGGGTGGTGTCCTAAAGCCATTCCAGTTCATCAGGTTCCAGATAGTGAGAGGGAAGTGGTCCCATGACCAGCTCAAGTCACAAGGGAGAGCCATTGAGTAGGGAAGGGCCCTAAAATGGCAGAAAAACTGTCCCAGCTGGGGATACTAATTTTAGCTCTGGATGTGGGGGTGGGGGGCTGGGCCTCACCATTCTTGCTATATTGAGAGGTAAGGCAGGGCTAGTCCATGGTATTTAGCCAAATACACAGAGCTGGATTCTCATAACCTAGAAAGAACATTAGGAAAGAACTGCTTTCAAAGGAGTGGTACAGGCAGTAAAGTGCCATCTGGGCTTCAGGCTGTCCTTAACAAGAGCAGACTGACCTCCCGATGTGAGATGCAAGCTGTGGACATGGCTCAATAGAAGAGCACTTGCCTAGCATGATCAAGGCCTGGGGCTTCAGTCCCAGCACTGGACAAAGAAAAAAACAGGGAACAGTGAGTGTGACGCTTCAGAGGTCATAGGTATATGAGTAAATGGACAAACAGACAGACACCTCCTTAAAGAAAAATACAGGACAGAAATGGGAGAATTCTCAGCAAGCCTCATCAATAAGGAGGAAGGCAAAATGCAAGCTGGCAAAGGTCACAAGAGAGTCTTTTGTAGAACCCTTGAGTAAGCTGGAAGATTCTTTCAGTACTGGGCCACCAGACTGAGTGTCCAGCTTAGTGTAGAAGGTTTAAATGCACTGGTTATCTAATACAGAAAAAAAAAAGTTTCAAAATAAAGATGCTTGGAATGTCATGAATTTATGAGTCTAGATCAGCTAGGCAGCCTTTTATTTTCTATGGTCTTGCGTGTCCGTGGTCAGCTATGAGGTGAAGAGGCATCTGCTGATAGTGCCTGGGGTCTCTGGCAGTTTTTAGCACCTGCCAGTGACTGGACTAATCAGGGCCTGAGCTAGGAAACCTGTCTCTAGCTCTCTGAGGGTTTTTACCTTCCCACAGGCTCACCTGTTCACATAGCAATGTCTAAGAGACCACACAAAAGCAGGCGGGGCTCTTAAGGCCTAACCTCAAACAGGACTCAGCATTACTTCCAGCATTTCCCATCGCCAGACAATGGGAAGCTACAGACTCAGACCAGATCCCACCTTTCATTGGAAAAAGGTATAAAAGCCACTAGATAGGGTGTGAGTTCAGAGAGGGGCAGCGAGTAGGGACCACTTTATAAATCATCCTGCTACATGACACTGGTGAGCTTGACATTGCCAAACTCTGCCACTCTCTGGGACTTCAAGGACATCATTAAACCACCCACTTGTTTCTTAGAAGACAGCCTACAGCCCAAATCTCCAACGAAAATCTTTCCCTCCTTCCCTCCTTCCCTCCCTCCCTCCCTTCTTCCCTCTTTCCCTCCTTCCCCTGAGGCCCTCATGACCACGTGAATAGCAAATACTGCTTTGGCTTTTACTACTTCCAACTACCAGTACCCATGAGTCTTTGCGCATACACTTCCTGCAGACTCTTGATCTCATTCTGTCCCTCTGTAGTCAGGAGTTATCATCCTACCCCAGCAGCCTGTTCAGCTGATAATTGTCACAATATGGAAAATGGCCTCAATGGCCCATGTGTGGAAGACTCCCTCCTCACAAGGGTTCCATGATACCATAACATAACCTTTAAGCACAGAGACTTAATAAGAACTCTGAGGCACTGAGCCCTTGAAGGGGACTGTGGGACATGGTCTCTTTCTCCTGTCTGACTCCGAGCCACCATGAAGTGAGCCTGTAGCCCCTACCACACACTTCTGCCATGATGGTGACCCCCTGCCCAGGCCCAAGGCAACAGGGCCAAGTGACTATTGACTGAAAGTTCAAAAACCTTTTATCTTTTTAAGCTGACTTATTCATATAATGATTTATTACAGTAACACAGTAAGCCAGCAGCACACTGGCTGCTTTCTTACATGGTCCATTTCCTTATGTTCCTACTGAAGGTCCTAAGACCTCTCTAAACTTAAGCTACTCACACTGTAATCTCTCTCTCCAGCTTGTTCCCGCCTGCAGTGAAACCAGCCCACCAAACTAATGGCTATTTCCCAAAGGCACTGCCAAGCCGTTCTCTGTTCGGTGTTTCAAGTAACCTCACCACCACAGAGCCTTTGAGCTGCTCACTCAGAAAACACCCTCATCCCCAGATCCCCAGCCACTTAAGTTAGAAACATCTAAAAAGCAATTTCTTTCTTGGAAATTCTCCTCACGTGCCTAAGGACTCTTCTACAATGCCTGTCTAGACCTTTTGGCTGGCATTTCTTGCATGATCTGGGATCACTTAATAAGAGCTAGCAGGAAGTTCCATCCAGACTTAAGGTGTGGGGGTGTAATGAGTGAAATACCTGTCTTGAGCATGAGAGTGAGTGAGTGGCAATGGACCCAGGCCTGTCACCGAGGCTCCAGCAGCAAACCTGCCCAATGCTGGTGAAGTTGGTTTTCTCTTAGCACTGACGTCCTACTGAAACTTTTTCTGCCTCTGGTTTCCTCCGTGCTCTATTTGGAAAGCAAACCTGTACAGTGGGTGTGATGGTTCACAGGTGGAGAAATGGGTTCAAGCTGGGAGCAGCTTTCCCAGCGTTGTTTCAGAGCATATAAGAACAGAATTAGGTTTTCAGTCAGGTTCCTCTGACACGGGAACCTCAACCAAGTCCTTAGAGAAGAAGTCATAAGCAGTTCTCGGTAAGGGAACAACTCAACACCCTGCCATCACTGCCTCGATGTGAAGAAACCTTTATTGTTAGGATGGTGGCACTTACCTTTAATCATAGCACTCAAGAGGCAGAGGCAGGCAGATCTCTGAATTTGAGGCCAGCCTGGTGTACAGAGCAAGTTCCAGGACAGCCAGGGCTACCTAGAGAGACCCTGTAACAAAAACAAAATGAAAAAAAAAATGAGAAAGGAAGGAAGGAAGGAAGGAAAGAAGGAAGGAAGGAAGGAAGGAAAGAAGGAAAGAAGGAAGGAAGGAAGGAAGAGAAATCTTTTGTTAACCAGTGCACCATACAATTGCTTATCCTCTTCAGTCAGGTGGAAGAGAAGGCTCTTTGAGAGCAGCCAGGAGCTAGTCTCCATTCCATGGTTCCTCTACTAGACCTTCTCCCTAACCCCTCTCACCCAATCTGTGTTCTGGGCTTTCACCTATTTTTTGCCTTTGTGCAGCTGTTTCTCAGAGAGGGCTGAAAGCCTCTGGGAAAGCAGAAGATGAAACTCCAACTAGAGCAAGAGAGACTGGAGCACTTCCAAACCTCAAAGCTATGGAAAAACCCCACTGAGGTCTCCCAGGGCAGTGACTCAGCACTCCACAGGCCCGGCTGCAGTGGGGATTCCAGATCACAGCCTAGGCCTGGCGCCTACTGACCAGGCAGCCTGCTTGCTTTCAGTTTGGTTCTTGCACTCTCCTAGGGGACAGCTCAGGACTTATAGTGCATTCTCATCTGGCTTCAGAAAGTGGCAATTTCCTATTCTGACAAGCCTTGGGGTGTGTCTTAGTTAGGGTTTTACTGCTGTGAATAGACACCGTGACCAAGGCAACTCTTATAAGAACAGCATTTAATTGGGGCTTGTTTACAGGCTCAGAGGTTCAATACATTATTATCAAGGTAGGAGCATGACAGTGCCCAGGTAGGCATGGTGCAGGAGGGGCTGAGAGTTTTATGTCTTCATAGGAAGGCTGTTAGAAGACTGGCCTCCAGGCAGCTAGCACAAGGGTATTAAACCCATGCCCACAGTGACACGCCTACTCCAACAAGGTCACACCTCCTAACAGAGCCACTCCCTGGGCCAAGTATGTACAAACCATCACGTGGTGGGACTCATAGACCAATCTGGAGTCTCTCTTTCCAACAAGTATAGCCCTCAACTTGCTACAGATAGAGCTAGAAATGTTGCTCTTTGTGGGAGAATGAAGCAGGAAGGAGGGGTGAGAATCCAAAAGAGGGCATGGCAGATCCACAAAAGCCTTCCTAAGGATTTATTAGGAGCCTTCCCCTCAGCCAAGAATTCCCTCCTTCAAAAAGGTGCTCATCTTTGCCACCCAGTTATGAACAGGCTGCCTTCAATATCAGACAGGGAATCTGTACACGTGTACTAGTCAGCCATTGTTGGTCTCAGGAGAATGAAGAGGTAAGGATGAAAAGAGTTATTAAGTCCCTAGGTTGAAAATAAAGACTCTCCACCACTAGGGGAAACCTCCACACGTGGTCTCAAACAATCTGCAGCCACAGCCCTGGCAGCAGCTGAGACAAGGCATGATGGTGAGAAACAGCTATAAGTGTGGCACTGCTCTTCCTTACCAACTACTCGGGACAAGATCCAGTCATCCTTTCTGCCAAATGAGCAAGAATCTTAGCGTGCAGGTCTGTTGGGGTGGTACTGGGACATCCTGGATTAGGTCACTGTAGTAAGAACAATGCTCAGACACTGGAGGGTCTCAGTGACTGGTCTGTCACCATTTCTTTCTGAATCATAAAGTCCTTTCAGTTAGGATAACTTTATGTGTCAACTTGGCAATGTCACAGTACTCAGATCGATCAAACAGTATTCTGGATGGTTCTGTGAGTTTTTGTTTTTTTGGTTTTTGTTTTGTTTTGTTTTGTTTTGTTTTGTTTTGTTTTTGAAGATTAATGTTTAAGTCAGTAGAGTTGAGTGAAGCGAATTGCCTTCCTTTATAGTTTGGATATAAAGTGTCCTGCCTCTACCCAATGCTTGTATGTTAAAACCTTGGTCTCCAATTGTTAAATCTAATCACTGAGAAGTAATTCAATCATTAGGGTGTTATTAGGAAGTAGCTGGAGAAAGTGGGTCATTTTGGACTTGCCTGGATCTTGTCCCTAACCTTTCCTCTCCATGTTTTTTGCTTCCTGTCTGTGGTGGAATGATAGCAGTTTGTCCCACCACATCCTCTGTGCTGTGCAGTCTGCTGCCTTACCACTGCCGAGGAGCAAGGAGCAAAATGACCACAGGCTGAGCATCAGAAACTGTGAGCCAAACTATCTTTCCTTCTCTTAAGTTGTTTATGTTAAGTATTTTATAAAAAACAAAAACAAACAAACCCCTCAAACTTACTAATACATATCCATTGGATGCCTTCCTATTAAAGGACTCTATAGAACAAGACTGATCTTGAGCAAGAGGAGAGACAGAGAGAGACAGATGCTGACAGAGACAGAGAGATCTATATCCTTTCAAAACCAGTGTTTCAGTATATTTGCTGTCTTGTGTCGGTAATAAAAGGTTGGGGACCACAGGGTTCCCTCTCGCCACGCTGTGTGTAGTTGGCTGAGAATGCCCTGGGTTCCTCCAGCTGGAAGTTAGGATGGCTGCTCACTAAAGGCCTCTGCTGTGGCTCCACGGCTCCTCATGGCGCGGCCCCAACACACGAGGAAGTCCTTGGGTTTCCAAAACCAGTTTATTGGCATAGTGAATGGTGGATGGATCTGGATGTGCGCCCCCCAAAACCCAGGGCAGACCTGAGTTAAATAGGGAGGGGCAGAGGGGGGAGGGGCTGGGGAGGAATGCTTAATCGGCTCCACCCTCTGGCCTTCAGGTACCTCATCAGTATGTAAATCTCTCTAGGGCCTGGAGCCTGTTTGTCACACCCACCTATAACTGAAGGGTGAAGGTGGAATGGAGATTAGACCTCATGTCAGGCCCGACAGTCTTGCTTCTGTTTCTCTGGAGAACTCTGGTCAATATTGAAGGAAAGGAGAGTGAGAGTTTAAACTAGGGCTCAACCTAGGGCTTGCTCCTGTGTGCCCCAAAATTGTGCTTAAAGGACACGTTAGACTTCCCACTAGGGCTGCGGTCTTGAGAATTAGCCTGCTTCCTCATCAGCTCCATCAGTCCTGGGTATTGCTTCAGTCCAGTGTCTGCTGCCTTTTCCACAGCATCAGATCCGCCCTCTCCTCACCTTTCCCCAAAGGGTAGGAACATGGGCTGAGGATGTGAGTTCGCAGAACAAAGAGAGAGCTGCTCCCCTCCCAAAATGAGCAGTGATTGTCAGAGCACACAGCCCCTACACAGTTAGAGTAATCCTGTGGAGATGCTGAGAGCCGGAGCCATCTCAACAGGATATACAGACTACAGTAATCTCCCATCCATTATTTACTTTCTTCCAACTCTGAGGGCTCCCAGACTTCCATCCACCGACACATCGGGACACAATGCATCATTTGTTGCTTCCCCACCCCCTACTCTTTTTTATTTTTTTTAAACAGGGTTTCTTTGCAGAGCCCTGGCTGTTCTGGAATTAGCTCTGTAGACCAAGCTGGTCCCAAATTCCAAGCTGGTCCCAAATTCACAGAGATCTGCCTATCTCTGCCTCCGGAGTGCTAGGATTAAAGGCATGCACCATCACACTTGCTGGCTTTTCTTTCTTTTTTTTTTGTTTTTTTGTTTTTTTTGTTTTGTTTTGTTTTGAGACAGGGTTTCTCTGTATAGCTCTGGCTGTCCTGGAACTCACTCGGTAGACCAGGCTGGCCTCGAACTCAGAAATCCGCCTGCCTCTGCCTCCCAAGTGCTGGGATTAAAGGCGTGCGCCACCACCGCCAGCCCAGCTTTTCACACTACTCTTGCAGTGTGCATATCCATGTTAGAGATGACGAAATGAGAGCACAGAGCACTCAGGCATTTCTACAGGACATAGGGCACTGGAGTGAAGTTAGAATCACTTGATTATGTGAAATTCTGTCCAAAGAGAGCACAGCAGATGAGTATCCTAAGGACATCATGGGACAGTTTATTTCTAGCACTGTCCATGCCATTCAGGAGCTGGGCCTCTAACTCAGTAGAATCCTTGTAAGAGCTTATCTATTCTTATACAGCAAGATCCAATGATTGGCAAATGAAAAGCAAGCTGTAGTTTGTGTGTGTGTGTGTGTGTGTGTGTGTGTGTGTGTGTGTGTGTAATATGTTGATATGTGGTGTCTGTGTATGTATGTGTATTATGTGGTACGTGAGTATAGTGTATATGCATGTGTGTTATATAGTGTGGGTATGTGTGTGTATGTGTATGTTAGTGTGTGAGTGACATGTATATGTGGTGTATGGTGTGTGTGTATGTTATGTGGTTGCTGTGTATGTGTGTGGTATATAGTGTGTGTAGTATGTGGTATGTGTGTGTATGTGGTGTGTGGGGGTAAGTACAGTTCTGTGCATGTTTGTGACCAGGTCCTTAGGTGCTTGCAGTTTTGGCCAATTTGGCCCTGGAGCTCTCAGGATGTCTTTCTCCTCATCCCAGCACTGGGGTTATAGGCGTGTCCAGTCATGACTGACTTTTTGCATGAGGACCTGAACTCAGCTCCTTGTGTTTGCAGAACAACTGCCCTTTCCCACCAAGTCACCTGCTGGCCCCATTCCTAACATAAGTGCCATTATAGTTTCTATTACCTCAGCTAATATCTCCTCAGATGTGGCACCCCAAAGCACCCCCCAAACACTTCTGCTTACCCCTTTACTCCCTTTGCTGGCCTATTCGCCTAGTTCTCTCCTTTTGAATGTCACACAAATAGAATTACAGGGTGCACTCATTTGTGTTTCGGCTCATGTCAACAATTGTCTTTTTATTGCTGAGTGCTTGCCTGTGTGTGAGTAAAAATCCAGCTGAAAATGGACTTGTTGATGGACCTTTGACCTGTGTTCAGTTTGAGACTGTAAAAAAAAAAAAAAATAAAGCTACTAAGAAAGTTCTGTTACATACTTTTGCGGGGACCAAAAATTTTGTTGTTGTTGTTGTTGTTGTTGTTGTTGTTGTTGTTATAGTCCTAATAGTAGAAGTCCTGAGTCATGGGCAAAGCATCATGGCATAAATTGTGTTCCCAAAAGAAATCCTACAGTCTTAATACCATCAAGTTAAGAGTAGCCACTGTGGTAGGTCCTAATCCAATATGACCCCTTCCTTCTCAAAGGGAAACTCGGGTGTGTTTACACACGAAGAACCAGAGGAAGAGAGTCACCCAGGCAAATGCTACATGACAGCAGAGGAAGAGGCTGCAGTGACACAGTGCCAGCTAACCAGTGCTGAGGATGGCTGGTGGCATGAGAAACTCAGAAAGGGGCCTGGGATGGATTCCCTCTCAAAACCCTGGAGAGAGTAGCGGCCACCAACACTGTGATACTGGACTTTGAGCCTCCAGGGCGGACAAAGGTAATTATCTGTGATTGACAGCCCTAAGAAACTATGCTGTGATATATCACAGCAGCTCCTGCCCTGTAGCTTACCAGGGTGTCAGGTAAGATATTCCTGAGGGAAATCAAAGGATTTGACTCTGGAAGTTGGTGACCACATCTCCACACTGTTTTCCTCAGGGCAACTGTTGAACAGTCAGGTCATTTTCCAGGCAAATGCCCCTAAGCCATCACTTTTGGCCTAAGATGGAAAAGAAGGCTTAGGGAGGGGCTAGCAGTCAGCCCAAGGTCACAGAGCTGGTAAGAGATGGGGCCGAGACTGAACACAAACACTGACTTTTCAGACAAATGAACACCAAAGAGCATCCCCACCTGACACACTTAGTCAGACGGCTACAGACACCTCTATGGAGCTCCTTCCCTAGTGACTCACCTTGTTTCTGTTCCTGCTATGAGTCATAAGTCAGTCTTTGAGCTTTCTAAAGGATCATATACCCAATAACGTGATGATACTCAGATGACACATGGGAAATTCCTGTCCATCCTTTCACAATATTTTTAAATTTATGTGTGTACACCTGTGTATGTGAGTATGGAGGCAAAGATCAACCTCAAGGACTGATCCTCAGGACTCATTCACCTGGCCCTGGAGCTCCTCAAGTGGACTAGAGTGGCTGGCTAGCTAGTTCCAGGGATCCTTGTAACTTCCTCCCAGTGCTGGAATTATGAGCACACCACACACCTAGCTTTTCACATGGGTAATGGGGCCAAAATTTAAGTCATTTGTTTTCAAGATAGGGTCTTACTATATTGCCCTGGCTGTCCTACAACTAGTTATGTAGATTAGGCTGGCCTCAAACTCATAGAAATCTGCTTGCTTCTGTTTTCCCAGCACTGGAATTAAAGACTTGCCCAGCTGTCTAAGCTATCTCCACTGCCCTAATCACGTCATCTATAAGGAAGTAAGTCCATCTTCTTCCTGGCCTTTGGTTCAGGCACCAAAGAGAGGCTACACTATCCCTCCTAAGCCAAGAGAGCCCTGGCCACCCATTTTGGCCTCTGCACATTTTCAAATAAAGGGGAAAGAAACAGTGAAGGGTGGGATAGAGATAGACCAGGATAGCAAGATTCACCTCACTGCAAAGAAATTGGGTTTAAACAAAACTCATAGAAAACAGGAAATTTTTCTTCTCTGCCCTAGGACACCTGACCCAGACAACAAGGCTGTCATTCAGTCTATGATGAGACTGTGTCCCCTGTGACCAGTACATGCCTTTAACAATCTCACTGACTTTTAGGGTAAGCATTTCTCTCTTTTTTTTTTTTTTTTTTTTTTTTTTTTGGTTTTGGTTTTTCGAGACAGGGTTTCTCTGTGTAGCCATGGCTGTCCTGGAACTCACTCTGTAGACCAGGCTGGCCTCAAACTCAGAAATCCGCCTGCCTCTGCCTCCCAAGTGCTGGGATTAAAGGCTTGTGCCACCACTGCCTGGCCTCATTTTTCTCAGAGCCTTGTTCCCCTTGATGTTTCTTTCTTCTTTCCTCCCTGCATCCTTTAGGAACATTTCTTATGTGGCAGACGTGGTGCTGGAAGACGGAAGTGAGTGGTGCCTCATTCCTGCCTCTTGGGGTTCACAAAACTTCTGTTGCACTTGACATCTTGGGCCAAGGCCACAGGCCACAGTCTGTCTCTCTCTCTCTCTCTCTCTCTCTCTCTCTCTCTCTTTCTTTCTCTCTCTCTCTCATTCTGGAACTCAACCCCAGGCCTTCCTGCATGTTAGGCAAGTGCTCTGACATGTTGCTGTAACCCTAGTTCTTCTCCCACAGTGGTTCCATCTGTTTCTAAGATGCTGTGTCTGTTTCTCCCCCCAGCATCCCAGTCTGCCTGTGCGATAACCCAGTTCTTACCTATTGCAAATGTCAATTCCTGAAAACAAATACATATCTTCCCTCTTTTTCTTTTTATGACTTTTAAGGGGAAAGGATAAGCTTAACACAAGAGGTAAATCCTCTGTCTTCCTGACGGAGTTCATTGTACTCTGAACAACATAGCACCTGTTGTACGACATGATCTGATCTAAGTCCTAATACACATTCATTCATGGAAAGTCTCCAACAGCTCTAGGAGATCAGCATTACCACATTGGTGTCTCCTCAAGATTCTTCTGTCCCTTCCTGTCCTTATCCTTCTTCGAAGTTGGTGAGGACCCTTTCCCAGCCCCGTTGACTTGCTCTGCCCATGGAAGTATGAGTTCAGTATGCCCACATACTGAACTCAAGCATTTTGTTGTTATTGTTGTTGTTTTGGATTTGATTTTTGTTTTTTGAGATAGGGGTTCTCTGTGTAGTCCTGGCTGCCCTGAAACTCACTCTGTAAGGAGGGGCAAGCCAATAAGAGGTCATTCTTCCATGACCTCTGCTTCAGTTCCTGTCTCCAGGGTCCTGCCCTGACTTCCCTTCATTAAGTACAAGCTGTAAACTGAAATCCTTTCCTTCCCTTGCTTGTGGTCATGGTGTTTATCACAACAATAGATGCCAAACTGAGACATATCTTCCGAGAGAGAGAGAGAGAGAGAGAGAGAGAGAGAGAGAGAGAGAGAGAGAGAAAGGTCTGATAAATCAACCTTGATTTCTTTTATCTGGTAAATGTGTCCATATTCCAACATGACGAACACTTCAGCTTTTTCCAATGTTCACCATCACAAATGGCTACAATGAGCATTCCTGTGCTTGTCTCCTCTTGGATATCAAGTTTCTTTAGGGAATATATTTGAAAGTAGAATTGCTGGATAATAGAACATGCATAGCTTCCACTCTGTATTTTGGCTTTGCTTTCTAAAGCTTCTATCTTTTCCCTTTAGGTGCTGGGACCAGCACCAATGCAACTTGGACATGATAAACAGGCTTTCTACCATCAAGCTGTATCCTTAGCTCCTTTACAGAGTTTTATACCAACTTGTATCTGGGTTTGAGATTTTTTTGTTGCTTTCAAGACAGGGCTTCTCTGTGTAACAGAGTCTTGGCTGCTCTATAATTTGCTTTGTAGACTAGGCTGGCCTCAAACTCACAAAGATCCATCTTCCTCTGATTCTTGAATTCATAAAGGCATATGCTACTATGCCTGGTTTGGGTATGAGATTTGAAAGCAGGGCGTATGATTAACTAGCAAGGTGTGGAAAATTACCAGCAGGGTATGAGATTATCTGCTAGTTGACATCTTTGTTATAGTAAATGATGTCAATGCCTCATACAAACCCTTCAAGCTGGTACAGCCCTGGCCCGGTTGCTGTGTGTATTGGTTGCTAATGTTACCAAATCCTCTCTTACTAGAGGTGGATTGCCCTCAGCCGCCAGTGAGTCGGTGCTGCTCCATCCATGAGTCCAGGCTTACGATAGGCTCTGTTCATCTTTGATATTTTGTCTTGGGTACAAAGGGTAGAAAAATAAAAATGAAGGCAAAGTCAAAAAGCCACAGCCCCCATCTTCTTTAGCCTTGACCCTATTAAACTTATGTACAAAGAAAGATTTGGATGGTGTAGCTGTCTGCGGCCACAAATCAACTGGGTTCACCTGAAAGGGGGGCTGGGAATGAAAGGGGTGGAGGTCGAGAAGAAATGAAGCCAAGACAAAGTTCTCTGACCAAGGCTCAACGCTTTAATGTTCAACTCTCAATTTAAAGGGGAAGGCCCAACCCACAACCCCTCCTGGTTTCATCCAGAGATGGTGGGATAGTCCATAATCGGTTCTTGGTCTCAGCCGGAGAGATCTCAAGGCAAGCCCAGGGGCAGTTCTGTGCAGCCAAGATGGGTAACTCCACCTAGATCCTATCACTTGGTCTGTTGTGGTAAGCAAGGTCTCTCAGGCCTGCTCAAGGCTAGGGGTAGGGCACAGGATGGAAGAAGAAGAGGAAGGAAGGAAGGAAGGAAGGAAGGAAGGAAGGAAGGAAGGAAAGAAGGATGGGCTCTAAGGAAGATTCACCTCAAAGCTTCTCTCCAGGGAAGGCTTTCTAGAGGGTGGGAGGCAGGCCAGTGTCTCTAAGTGAGAAGAATATTGAATGCTCTCCTGCTGGGAAAACTCTTTCTGCTTCTAGCATCCACCCACCCACTTGCTCCTTCATAGCTTTGTTTACTTTTCTCTTGTCTAATTCCCAACTGTAGTCACACACTTAAACACATGTGGTTAGATGTGTCTCTGTGCAAAGAACACTGTCCAGTAATAATAATAATAATAATAATAATAATAATAATAATAATAATAATAATAGTAATAATAATAATAGCAATTCATTATTTACTGAGTAAGTTAATCCATGATTCTCATTTATACATACAACATGGTTTTTAAATAAGACACAAAAGGGAACCAATGGAAATGGCTCAATGGGGAAAGCTTGCCAAACAAGCCTGATGGCCTGAGTTTGGTCCCCAGAACCCATGGGGGAAGAGGAAATCAACTTTAAAAGTTGTCCTCTCGCTGGGCAGTGGTGGCACACACCTTTAATCCCAGCACTTGAGAGGCAGAGGCAGATGGATTTCTGAGTTTGAGGCCAGCCTGGTCTACCGAGTGAGTTCCAGGACAGTCAGAGATACACAGAGAAAACCTGTCTCGAAAAACAAAAAACAAACAAAGTTGTCCTCTGTCACATTAATGCCTAAATACATTTTCTCTCTCTCTCTCTCTCTCTCTCTCTCTCTCTCTCTCTCTCTCTCTCTCTCTCTGTCTCACACACACACACACACACACACACATACACACACCACACTGATATTAATAATAATAAATTTAATTGTATTAAAATTTAAAAGACACAAAAGACTTTAAAGAGGAGGGTTTTCTGATTCCTTCCCAGCCTATCACACATCATACTTGATGCCAAGTGTAAAACCAGACACATTTCCTAGGACAAATCTCCTTCCTCTTTCCTCCCTATTTCCCTTCTGACTCAGAGCCCTGGCTGCCCCTGTTGCTGCACTGATCACACCACACTCTCCAGTCTGGGCCGAATTCCTTTCTTGCTTTACTTTCTGAACACACTCTTGACAACCTTTGAGACTCTTCTCTGTGGGGTCTGGGACTGTGACTCAGTCGACAGAGTGTTTGTTTAGCATTCAAAAAGCCCTGGGTTCAATTTTCAGTGCAATGTAAACTTGGGGAGGCAACATATTCCTGATATCCAGCAATGGGGTGTGGAAGACCGGAGGATCAGAAGTTCAAGGCCATGCTTCAAGGCCAACCTAGGATATATGAAACCCAGTCTAAAACCAAAAGCCTCATGGGCTACACCTGTGCCTTCTGTCCACCTAGGGCCACTTCTTCAGAAGTAGGGCCACTCTGTCAGGACCTATGTTCTACCCAGGCTCCATCCTCATACAGTTTGAATGGGAATGGCTCCTATAAGCTCATATATTTGAATACTTAGCTCCCAGATGATGGAACTGTTTGAGAAGAATCAGGAGGTGTGGATTTGGAGGAAGTGTGTCACTGGGGCTAGGCCTTGAGGTTTCAAAAGCCAATGCCGTTCCCTAGTTAGCTCTCCCTCCTCTCTGCCTCATGCCTGTGGATCAGATGCAAGCTCTCTCATCTACTTGTCTAGGACCAGGCCTGCCTACCTGCTGCCCTGCTTCCTGTCATGGTCATGAGTCACCCTCTGAACAACCCCCAAATAGACTCATTCTTCTGTAAGTTGCCTTGGTCATGGTGTCGCTTCACAGCAACAGAAAGTAAGACATCTCACTTCTTGTGCCTCCTTCCTCCCAGACATATGGTCTCCTCATCCACATGCCTACACACCGAATAACCAATGAATTATGTATTTTTCTTCTTCTATGTATTTCTCTGTTTCATATTCTCCTTCCGCTATGCCACCATTCTCCCTTTCTCTGAGGGAAATAGAATGATCCCTCAAGACATCCTTGTCCAAATCCCTAGTACCTGTAGATACATTGCCTTTCACGACACCCTTGTGATACTTGGAAACATGATGAGGTTAAGGATCTGGAGAAGAAGTTTACCTTGCATTGTAGGGGTTTATCCCTATATGGAGTTTCTGTTAGTGTGATGAAATACAAAAGAAAATCAATTTATATTGAAAATGCTTATTTTGGTTTGCTAGTTTGGTGGCTTCAGCCACTGGTTGCTTAGCCTTTTTTTTTTTTTTTAAAGGGGGTGTGTAATGACACAATATACCATGGAATGGCATTTGATGAAAAAAGGCTACTTACTTCATGGCATCCAGAAAAGAGAGACAGAAAGTCCCAATATCCCCTTTAAGAGGACATACATTTCTCCCACATGTCCACTTTTTTTTTTTTTTTTTTTTTGACTGGATCTCACTATTCAGTCCTGCTAGCCTGGAACTTGTTACATAGACCAGACTGGCCTTGAACTCACAGTGATCTGTCTGCCTGGCTCTACCTAGGGTCAAAGTTGAGCACCACTAGGCCCACCTCTTAAAGGTTCCAGAGGCTGGCAAACAAGCCTTTAACATTTTAGCATTTGGGGAAAACTTCACACTATAGCAAGCTCGCGCAAGTGCGCGCGCGCACGCACACACACACACACACACACACAGAGGCAAAACATCATGACAAATGTGTTTATGTATTTAGGAGAGATGGGAGGAAAGGAGTGGGGAGGGAGGGGAGGGCAGACGTACAGTATTCATGAGATTATAACAAAGAAGGAAAGGAAAGGGGAAAATTATACAATTAAATTTTAAGAGGAAAAAGTAATGACTAAACTTCTCAAATTTGGCACACATAACAAAAAAAAAAAAAATCCCATAAACCTTCACATTCAAGAAGCTGAACAATTTCCAAAATTACTAAATTCAAAGTCATTAAGATGTCACAGACAAGGACTGTAACACTAAAAGTGTAAATACTTTTAAAGCAGACACAGAGAAATGATACACCATCCATACAGGAGAAACCACTGGGATCATGGCAAACTCCCCATCATATACTCCAGTCACTAGAAGGAAGTCGCATGATATTTTTAAGTGATAAGAGAATTTCAACCTAGAATTCTATATTCATTTAAAATAGACATGGAAACAAGGACACTCACATGAGGGCAACTGTTCCCAGAAATCGTCCTCTGAAAGAGCATGCAGGGGCTTACACCGACAGTCAGCTCTCTCCCCTGCCTCATGCTCAAGGATCAGACGCAACCTCTGAGCTCCTGCGTCCTGCCTGCCTGTCTGCTGCCATGTTCCCCGCCATGATGTTCATGGACTCACCCTCCGGAACTGTGAGTCTCCCCATTAAATGCATTCTCCTCCTTATTGCCTTGATCATGGTGTGCTGTTACAGAAAACTAATTAAGACACTTCCTAAGAACATAAAATGAGGAGCTGGAAAAACTAAATCACTCATCCGTCACCTGTGGGCAGTGGTACAGCTATTCCAGAAAACAACTGGCAATTTCTTATGAAACTAAACATGCAAATTTTCACATCAATCAACAATTGAACTCCTGGGCATTTACCCAAGAGAAATTACAAACACATAAAAATACTATATATAGATGTTTCTTTTATAGTACACAGATTATAATGTTCAAATGGGAAACAAGCCAGATGTCCTTCAGCAGGTAAAGAAATGCTTAAGGAAAAGATGTAACATCCACACAATGGCACACAACATAGCAATAAAAAGAAACAAACTGCCGGGCGGTGGTGGTGCACGCCTTTAATCCAAGCACTTGGGAGGCAGAGGCAGGCGGATTTCTGAGTTCGAGGCCAGTCTGGTCTACAGACTGAGTGCCAGGACAGCCAAAGCTATACAGAGAAACCCTGTCTCGGAAAAAACAAAAAACAAACAAACAAACAAACAAACAAAAAATTCCAAAGTCACAAATGTAGCTTCTACTGAGGCACTTTTGTGTTTCCTCTTAATGTTCACATGGACTCCCTTCAAATGCGCTTTGTCTTCTTGTTTAATCAGTAGATTTGCCCGCTCTGCTCTACTCTGACTTGTCCTGAAATTCTCTCCTGTGGTGGATATCAAGAATTGAGGTACAACCAAGTCAAGGTCCTCCCAGACCCTGAATGGGACTCATAAATACATTGAAAAACACTGCGAGTTTCCAGCTTTTGCCAGCTGTCTGGTAGGGAGAAGTCTGGAGCTGTTCTGTTTCTGGAGAATTGCTATATGACTTAATTTTCTCCATTAAAATCTGTGGAATCTTTTGGTGCCAAGGTCTGAAATTTCACTATTCCTATGTCTAGTTGAGTCTGTTTTATCCATTGAGGCACCAGCACCTGGTAACTTATATTTCCCACTTAGAGAAAAATTTCTGGAATTATCTCTTTTGTTATTACAATCTCTTCCCTTCTGGAAGACCTACTATTTCGGACTATTCCTCCCATGTGTTTTGCACGTGCTTCCTAGGAAGTATCTCCGACTTTGCCTACACACCTTCTATTGACTTTTTCATTTCTGGTACTGTGAGCAGGAATGTACGTTTATTGTAAAGCTGCTCTTTATTTCCTGTCTTAAAATAGTGTCCTATTCTTGGTTTTCGGTTACAGTTGATCATCCTTGAAATAAGTCTTGATGTTTTCTAAGTTGCTTCTTTTTTATTACTTTATTTTATTTTGTTTTATTTTTACTTGTTCTCTATCTTCTGTGCTACCAGATTTCCTTAGATACCTGGTAATCTAATAATCTATACTAGATATTATTGATGCATACCCATGCCCAACGGCTGTGTGTGTCTGGATGAATGAGCTGTTCTCTTTTCTCTAGAGAGTTGTTCTTGACCAGAAACTGTTTTCCCTACTTTGTGACCTCTTTCTTGGCAGTCGATAGCCAATGATCTATTAACATCTGTATATAAGAAATCAGTCCTCTTGCTCCAAGATGAGATCAACTTTGATATAATTTCCATTTCAGAATTCCCTGTGGGTCAGACTGGGTCCAAATTTCAGTCAAGGCCACCTTCTCGGGTCCCCTTCCTTCCTTCCTTTCTTTCTCTCTCTCTCTCTCTCTCTCTCTCTCTCTCTCTCTCTCTCTCTTTCTTTCTTTCTTTCTTTCTTTCTTTCTTAGAAATCCGCCTGCCTCTGCCTCCCAAGTGCTGGGATTAAAGGCATGCGCCACCACTGCCCGGCTTCTCCTTTCTTTCTATAGGGCTTCTGACAGTGAAAACAGGGAGTTTGTTCTGAGCCCCTGCCCTCTGTGAATCACTTGTACATGGCACTTCATATGATTCATCTTTACCATTGCCTTGTTTGGCTTTGGAATTACAAGGCTTACTCCCACATGTTTGGGAGGGCACTTCCAAGAAAAATTCAATGAAGAAAGGAAGACTCACCCTGAACATAGCACCATTCCATGGCTGGGTCTAGGGCTGAATACAAAGCAAAAGAGAGAAAGTCCACTGAGACTGTCATTCATTTCTTGCTGCTCCCTGACTGTGGACACAATGTAACAAGTTAGTTGCCTTCCACTCCCACTTCCATGCCTTCCCTACATGATGGACTGTATCCTTTCCACCTGGAGCCAAAATGAATTGTTCTCCTATTATATTAGTTCTCATCGCGCATTTTCTCACAGAAACAATAAAAGCAAGTGATAAAGAAAACTGATCCTAGCCAGGCGGTGGCGGCGCACGCCTTTAGTCCCAGCACTTGGGAGGCAGAGGCAGGAGGATTTCTGAGTTCGAGGCCAGCCTGGTCTACCGAGTGAGTTCCAGGACAGCCAGGACTACACAGAGAAACCCTGTCTCGAAAAACCAAAAAAAAAAAAAAACTGATCCCAAACACTGTTGTGATTATTTGGCATACAGTTTGTAGGCTTTTTGACTGATTTGCAGAAGGAATTTGTAAGAATTTGGAAATAGGAATTATGCTAGTCTAGTAAAGTGGTGGTAATGGGTTCTCTTCTAAGTTCCAGGACTTCGTTAGTCCCAAGCAGTTGCTCAGGTTTCTGGTACCAGGTATGACTTCCTTCCTATTGAGAGGGCCTTAAGTCCTATTAGACAGCTGTTGGTTTCCTCCAAGATATGAGTGTCACTACTGTACCTTTAGGGATGTTTTGCCATCACAGATTGGTAGTTTTCCTTCCTTGGCAGCTTATGTAACCTTTTCTGGTTAAAGCTACATAAGCCCAGAAAGAAGGCTTTCAGAGTCCTGTGTCCAAAGTGTGTGCTGTCTTCAGCAGAAGAAACTTTCAGCCTCTGAGAGACAAGAAAGAACCAATGGCAAAAGGCGTGCGCCACCACCGCCTGGCTTCTATGGTTCCTTCTTACCCTCCTGTTTTTCAGTTACTCCATATGGTATATTTGCATCTCAAAATCTCTAGGAACCACAGATGAAAGAGAGAGAGAGAGAGAGAGAGAGAGAGAGAGAGAGAGAGAGAGAGAGAGAGATTTACCTGGAAATTTTGTGGTTTTGTTTTTCTTTAGAGGTGACTAGTATTCAATTGTGTGTGTGTGTGTTCCACATTTTCATTATCCATTTAGAGGCTGAAAGACATTCAGGTATTTTCCATTCTCTAACTGCTGTGACTAGAACAGCAATGAACACGGCTGAATGAGTATTTGTGGAGTATGATGTCAAGTTGCTTGGGCATTTGCCAAGGATAGATAGAGAACTAGGTCACACGGTAGATTTGTTTTTTAACTTTTTGAGCATTCTCCATATTGATTTCCAGAGTCACTATACCGCTTTGAAATCCTACCAGCAGTGAATGAGGGCTCCCTTTCCCCATACCCCTTCAGCATCTGTTGACAGTTGTTCTGTTTATCTTGGTCTTTCTGACTAGAGTGTGATACAAATCTCAAATTTGTTTTTATTTTTCATTTCCTTATTTGCTAAGGATTCTATTTTAATTAAATTTTCTAAGAAGGGACCTAGTGCTATTGGCTAAGTTTCTTAGCCATTTTCATTTCTTCTATTGAGAATTCTCTGTTTAGATTCATGCCTCCCCCTTTCATTGGCTCACTTGTTTTCCTGACTTGTTTTTTGAGTTCTTTATGTATTCTGGATATTAATCTTCTGTCATATATAGATGATGTGTAGATATAGAGAGAGATAGATAAGGATATATAGATATAGATGTTCATACAGATATAATCTGGCAGCGATTCTCTTGAGGATCTTAATTCGCTCAATTGATTGTCTCCTTAGCTGTTCAGAAGCCTCTTAGTTCTATGAAACCCTGTGGTGGTTTGAATGAGAATGATTCTCAAAGGCTCATAAATTTGAACACTTGGTTCCCACTTAGTAAAAGAATTTGGGATGGGGTTGTGTCCTTGTTGAAGGAGGTGTGTCACTGGGAGTGGACTCTAAGGTTTCAAATGCCCATGCCATTTCCTGTTAGATTTTGGTAGCAAGGTCCTTTTTACAATATTAATTCTACTGATCGCCGGGCAGTGGTGATGCACGCCTTTAATCCCAGCACTTGGGAGGCAGAGGCAGGTGGATTTCTGAGTTCGAGGCCAGCCTGGTCTACAGAGTGAGTTCCAGGACAGCCAAGGCTATACAGAGAAACCCTGTCTTGAAAAACCAAAAAAAAAAAAAAAAATCTACTGATTTTTGACCATGGTAGATTTTTTTTCATTTTGTCTTCTTCGATGTCTTTCTTCAGAGATTTGAGCTTAACTGTATTCTAAAACTTATCCTTATTCTCATAAATAAAGGTAGCTTTTATTCTTCATCAAAGAAGCTTTGCTTTACCGCAAACAGAGACCATTACAGAAAACCACAACAGGTTATAATGCAGAGAGCAATAAATACTGTGGAACCCAACCCCAATGATAGTCTTACAGTGCAACTCTCATACCTAAGGTTTGGAGAACATCATGGAAGAGAGGGCAGAAAGATTTTAAGAGTCAGAGGACCAGATGGTCTTCTGCAAGATTGTGTTTTCTATAGCTGACAGAATTTTCTTGCAAGATACCTTAAGAATACAATGGCCTAAGGAAGACATGAACAATGATAATATCTATAGACATGCTAACATAGAGGGGGAAGTATCCTGAAATCCCATCCCTAGATAAAGATTACAGTCAACTAATGAATGCTGAGAGAGGGATATGTCACCTCCCTATGGGATGAGGCCCCTAACTGGTAATCACAAAGGGTCAGTCCTAAAGTCATATACACACAAACAACACTAAACTGATTAATTTATATATTTATGTCTCTGTGTATAAATAATAATCAGAAAGAGTCCATTAATTTGGGAGGGAATGAGGGAGAAACATAGGAAAGGTTGGACAGAGTGAGAGGGGAAGGAAGTAATGTAATTGTATTTTAATTTTAAAAAATTTAATTAAAAATGAGTTTAGACCCATTAACTAGAAAAGCTCTAGCATGCTATGAAGCAGGAGAGCACAATGCAGATAGAAAGGCACAGTGACATCTTGGCTCAGGAGGTGACAGAGGGAACTGGGGATCCTATTGGGATCTGCACTAGAAAACATTTGTGTTATGTTGTGGCAAAGGATCTGGCTTCATTCTGCCCTGTCCTGAAAACAGGAATGAACATGAGTTAAGAAGTAATGGACTAAGCTATTTAAAAAAAAATGTATGGATGCATGTCTTGTCTCATGTCTGTCTGTCTAGTACATGTGTGCCTGGTGTCCTCAGAAGTTCTGGAACTGGAGTTACCAATGGTTGTAAGCTGCTATGTGGGTGCTGGGAATTGAACCTGGGTCCTTTGAGAGAGCTCCTGGTGCTCTTAACCACTAAGCTACCTGTCCATCCCTGAACTAAGTTATTTGGCAGAAGAAATCTTAAGAGAACAAACATTCAGGCTCTTTGAGAAGCCAAATGCATGGTTATTGATCCATGTACTTATTTACAGTTCACAGTGAGGATTGAAAGCAGAAAGGGGGTGAGGTGCAGTTTGGAAGGCAAAGGAGTGTGAGCAAGTCTGAAGTTGATGGCAAGGTGGATAAATGGCCAGGTGGTCAAAACTCACACAACCCCCATCCAGTGTGACTGGGCTTGGACGTGCCAAGTGGGTAAACATACCCTTTCACTCCCACATAGGGTCATTCCTGGAAACCTAATAGGGGCAAACATACATTTAAATGACTGGGCTCAGAAATGCCAAGGGGGCCAATATGAGTGTTTATCCCCACCACCATACCAGGTTTGAAATGGCATGAGAGCTAACAGGGCCATATACCTTCCTATGTATTTGCTTGGAATAGCCTGGGGCATCACCACACACACACACACACACACACACACACACACACACACACACACACGATCAATTTTGAAATGGCATGGGGGACAAAATGCCCAAACAGTCCCCCATTATAGCAAGTGTTCCAACATTCCTATACCTCCCTACCCCATATGATTAAGCTTGGAAATGACACAGGGGGCAAAGTGCCTACATACTGTGTCCCCATAAAACTGAGTTCACGAATAGCATAGGGGCCAACAGAGCCATAACCTTTCCCCTATGACCATGCTCAAAAATGGCATTGGGCCAACATGCATATCCACCCCTAATATGACTAGGCTCAGAAATGGGGTCAACCTGGGCATATACTTTCTGTGATGGATAGTTTTTTATGTCAACTTGACACAGGTTAGAGTCATCAGAAAGGAGAGAACCTTAATTGAGAAAATGCCTCCATAAAATCTGGCTGTAGGGTACTTTCTTAATTAGTGATTAATGGGTGTGTGTGTGTGTGTGTGTGTGTGTGTGTGTGTGTGTGTGTGTGGACCAGTCCATTGTGGGTGGCGCTATCTCTGGGCTTGTGGTCCTAGGTGGTACAAGAAAGCAGGCTGAGCAAGCCATGATGAGAAAACCAGTAAGCAGCACTCCTCCACGGCCTCTGTATTAGCACCTGCCTCCACGTTCCTGCTGTCTTTGAGTTCCTGTTCTGAATTCCTTCAGTGATGGACTTCAATGTAGAACTGTAAGCCAGATAAACCCTTTCCTCTCAAAGTTGCCTTGGATCATGACGTTTCATCATAGTAATAGGAACTCTAAGACACCTCTCTATATAACCAGGCTTGAGAATGGTCTGGCGGACAACGTGCCTATATACCTCCGTATAACTGAGCTCAGAAATGGCACACAGGCCAACATATGTATATTAGTTAAGATTCTCAGGAGGAACCAAACTTACAGAGTGTCTTACAGGCTATGGTGTGGCTAGTCCGATAATGGCTATCTACCAACAGAAGATGCAAGAATCTAGTAGTTGTTCAGCTATAAGGCTGGATGTCTCAGCTGGTCTTCAGCATACACTGGAATCTCAAAGAAGTAGTCGCTCATGCCAATGAAGGAATGAACTTGGCAGCAAGAATGAGGGCAAATAGGCAAAGAGAAGAATCTTCCATCTTCCATGTCATTCTTATAGGTTGTCAGCAGAAGGTGTGGTCTAGATTACAGATGGATCTTCCCTCCTTAAAAGATCCAGATTAAAGATGCATCTACCTGCTTCGAGTGTTTTAATTAAGAAAATCCCACACTGGTTTTAGTTAATTCCAAATGTAAGCAAATTGATAACCAAAACTAGCCATCTCATATAAGCTCCTCGTGCTAGGTTCATAAATCACATGTACACTAATACCCTTCAACATGACAGGGCTTGGGAATGCTATGGGGTCAACATGTCCATATACTCTCCCAAATGACTGGGCTCAGGTGTGGCATAGGAGCCAATGTGCCCATACAACCCTCCCATCTGACCAGACTTGGAAATGACATAGGGTGGTGGACGGAAGAGCTCAGAAATATCATGGTGAGTAACACTCCCATACACTCCTGATATGATCAGGCTTTGAAAGGTATGGGACCAAAATGTCCATAACTGCCCTTCTGCCATATGACTGAGCTCAGAATTCAAATGGGGCCACCATTCACTTAAAATCCCCAATATAACTGGGCTTGAAAAAGCCAGGTGGGCAAACATGTCCATTCACTCTCATATAACTAGGTTTGAAAATGGACTGTATTTCATTTAACTGAGTCAAAATAAGTCCTTCCGTTAAGGTGGCATTGGAAAGCATTTGTTATATCAACCAGAAAAGTCTTTGGCAGTCTCCTCTTGATTAAGATCATAAGTCTGGCAGGGCATGATCTACACACCCACAATCATAGCGCTTGGGAGGCTGAGACACAATCATAAATTTGAGGCCAGTCTGGGCTACCTAGTAAGATCTTGCTTAAAAATAAATGAACAGAGCCGGGCAGTGGTGGTGCACGCCTTTAATCCCAGCACTTGGGAGGCAGAGGCCGGTGGATTTCTGAGTTCGAAGTCAGCCTGGTCTACAGAGTGAATTCCAGAACAGCCAGGGCTACACAGAGAAACCCTGTCTTGAAAAACAAAAAATATAAATAAATAAATAAATAAACAAACAGACCAAGACTAGGGATGTAGATCAATGGTAGAGTCTGACCCCAGCTCCACTAAAAAAAAATAAAAAGGAAAAAAGGAAGAAGAGAGGAATGGAAGGAAGGAAGGAAGGGAGGAAGGAAGGAAGGAAGGAAGGAAGGAAGGAAGGAAGGAAGGAAGACAGGGCAAGGCAGGGGTGGGTAAAATCTTGAAAACTCTTTGAAAAGTCTTGAAAACAAGAGTTAAACTCTTCTGTGCTGAGCATCACGGAGAAGACCCGGGGGTTGCTTAATTGAGATCTTTAATACTTATATTGTTAATTCTTTAAAAAGCTTCTATTCATTCTTTGATAATTTTATACATATAAACAGTGCATTTTGATCATATCATTAGTTTTTAATTGGCAGATCAGAATTCCCAGTGAGGAGAGGTGGAGGGTCCATGCTGATGACTTGGGAAGCAATAGGAACTATTCCCTACTTCATGTCCCTGTTTTCAACAGAGCACCTTCATCCTAGACTGTGCTTGGTGCCCTGGTCCAGGAATCCTCTAAACTTCATCCTTGCCAGGGGCTAACCATCCGGCTCTCTGCTCTAGGCTGGAGTAGAATGGTGGGAGTGTGGGGAAGGTTCTGCAGTGTCAGGAGGACATGTCAACTGTAAGAGTTTCTTTTCTGCTGCTGTGATAAAACACCACGATCAAGGCAACTAAAAGGAAATTTTATTTTGGCTTATGATTTCTCAGGGACAAGAGTCCATGGTAGCAGGAAAGCGTGCTTAGCAAGCAGCAGGCATCGGAGCTGGAGCAGGGTGCTGAAAGCTCACTCCCTTCGTGGTAAGCACGAAGCAGAGAGACTGGACTGTAACTCTTCTAACTCTCAAAATCCACCTCCAGTGACACACTTCCTTCAACAAGCCCACATCTTCTAAGCCTCCCAAATAGTGCCACCAACTGGGGACCAAATGTTCAAATGCCAGAGAAGAAGGCAGGGGGGGCGGGGCATCTCATTCGAACTACCACAACTGGTTTATGATCACCTCTCACCCAGTTGTCTTGATTTCGGTTTGCTCAATTCCAAAGGCATCTAACGCTTAATTAAAATCTTCTCTCTTTTTTCCATGCAAATGAGGCTATTCTTAATTTTCCTTGGGTCTCAGCTTTCTTGGAGTCCCTAAGTCAATTATCATCCATTCCTGTGTCCTACCTTCTAAAATGCTTTGCGACCATCCCTTCTGTTTTCTTTGTCTTCTTGAGCTCACGATCCCTTCCACTCCCAATCGAATTCTAGTAGTTTGTGTGAGATCAAGGAGGGAACAAAAAGTAGACGCCTGGACTAATTTTATCACCTTAGCCTGGGATACTGGGAGGGGACAAAGCTCCAGTGCTATTATGGAGACATATATGCTCAGGATTTCCCTTCTTGTGAGCTCTTGGGATGACAAACAGGCAAGGAAGAAATTCCTAGTACTAAAGCCTAAGACCTGAGATGAGAGCAGTGTCTTCCTGGAGATCCTATTCCCTGGTAGTCTGCTCTTGGTCATTGTGTAAACCAACTCCCGAAGACAAAGAGGGCTACTTTTCCATTTCGATCCTGTGCGATGGAAGAGCTAACATCCAGGAATGATGAACACCTGCCTAGAGGGATGCTGAAGGCTGGAGAATGGTCAGATGGCTGTCTGCTTTCTTCCCCTCTGTTGCCCCTTTCTCTTGCTTGAGAATGAGCTGTTGGTGCCTGGGAGCTATGTGAGTAGGTTAGAGAGACTGAATTGGAGGAAGAAGAAACCTACTGTAGTTCCTTTTCCTTAAGTAAGCTGTGGTTAATAGGTGCATCTGATGCCATTTCCTTCCATTTGAACTTGACCCAAGAACCAAGTAGGAAGAAAAGGCCATGACAGTTGGTTGGGTGGAAAAATCAGGAGGATGAAATTGTAGTGATGGTAATGGAGGTGGTTGTGGTGTGGTGTGGTGCACTGCCAGGCCCAAAGACATCATGCACATGTGTGCCTAAGATTCCTCCCCAGTGCTAATGTCATGTACACATACCTTACGCTGAGAAGCAATTACTCTCTCTAAATACAAGAGTCACAGCCATCAAGAAGTCCACATGGCCTTCAAGGGGAGGAGCACCCTCAGGAGAGACTTTTTTTTTTTTTTTTTTTTGAATTCTTAAATTCTTAGAATGCAAAGACTTGGGGAATTCAGAAAAATACTACCCGACTCTCACTGCAATGATGGGCTTATTCAGCTGGCCCAGTCTAAGAGGTTAAAGCATTGCATAATTGATGCTTGAAGGGATGATTAAGAACTCTGGATAATTAAGCAGTCAAGTGACTATCAGGAAGACATTTTTCTAGTGACTGTATTAGTTACTTTTCTGTTGCTCTGGTAGAACACCGCGACTAGACAATTGACAGAAGGAAGTGTGTATTTGGGTAGACAGTTCCAGAGGGCTGAGAGTTCACTAAGGCAAGGGGGTAAACAGTGGGAGAAGGAAGCTGAGAGATCACATCTTTTACTACAAGCACAAAGCACAGAGAGCAAACTGGAAATGAGGTGAGACTTTACACTCTAAACACACACACCAGTGACTTACTACCTCCAGCAATAACCTCTCCCAACTGCTCTATTAGCTTCTAAGCCTCCATCCAGCTTGGAAACTTCAGGAGATGTATTCGAACCATAACAAGGCAATAGAAATCACCATAGAGCTAAACAGTGAAGTCTTCCCTGCCTCTTCTTTGTTCATCATATGGACCAAGAAATTCAGATGGTCTAGATAAGTGGGGACATTTGGGAACGGTGGATAAAGTAAATAGATCCTACATACCACTAAGAAAGTAGAATCACAAGTGGGCAAGTGACTCTCTAATCAGACATACCAGGAGACCAAAATCTCTAATTCTCCTCCAAGATAAATAACAGTTCTTTTCTGCAGACAAAAAAAGTATGATCCTAACATATGTTGTGGAAATTGTAAGTTTGCCTTGTCGCAGACTTTCTCTCTGACCACATGTGGTGATTGGAATATGCTTGGCCCAGGAGGTGGAACTATTAGGGGGTGTGACCTTGTTGGAGTAGATGTGGCCTTGTTGGAAGAAGGATGTCACTATGTGGGTGGGCTTTGAGACCCTCCTTCTAGCTGCCTGGAGGACAGTCTCCTTCTGCCTGCTTTGGCATCAAGATGTAGAACTCTCAGCTCCTTCTCCAGTACCATATCTGCCTGTCATGGTCCCCACCATGATGACACTGGACTGGACATCTGAAACTATTAAATGATGTCCTTTATAAAAGTTGCCTTGGTCATGGTGTCTCTTCACAGCAATGGGAATTCTAACTAAGACAGAAATTGGTACTAGGCTACTGTGATAGGCTTGACCATGTTTTTGTTTGGAGGAATGTGGATTTGGGGACTTTGGATTTGGGAAGCAATGGAATGCTTTATTTACATGGGGCTTAATGGACCATCCTAGTCGAAATACATTGGTGCTGAGGGTGATTTGAACTGTGTAGTCCTTGGTCTAGAGGTTTCAGAGGGGAGGAATTTTAGTATGTTTCCTGGAGATCATTTTTATGATGTTTTGGTGAAGAATGTGGCTGCTCTTCGTCTTTTTCTGAAGAGTCTGCCTGAAGTTAAAGTGAAGAGATTCACATTAATTATATTAAGAAAGGAAGCCTCAAAAAATTCTAGCATAGACTTTGTCCTCTGGTTTACTCTCACAAAGAGTATTTTGATCAAGTGTGGCAAGTTTAGAAAGAAAAAACGCAAAATGTATGGTTCAGTTATTAAAGGGGCACCAGGAAGTGCAATGGAGCTAAATACTGTGTTAAAAAAAAATAAACAGATTAAGGGGGTAGTGTCTTTGGGGCAGGATCTTACCCAGCCAAGCTAATTATTTATGTGTTTGCAGTTGAAAAATAGATTGTTGTAGAATTATGACTTGGTTATTGCTTTCATTTGGACACAAGGAGATGTGATTGTGTGTCAAACTGACATGGGATGACCGAAGCTTTTGATCTGGAGCTTGAGGCATAGTCACCATGAAAAGCTTAGGTCCTGGGATGGGTGGTATATGCCTTTAATCCTATGAGACAGAGGCAAGCAGTTCAAGGTACAGAGCAACTTCCAGGTAAAGAAAAGCTTAGGTCCAGGCATGGTGGTACATGCCTTTAATCCTAGTATTCAGGAGACAAAGCCATGAAGATCTGAGTTCAAGGTCTGTCTACAGAGCAAGCTCCAGAACAGCCAACCTCAGGCAATGAAGGAGTTGGCAAACAGAAAGCTGGTGATGATGTAACAGAATAAGGGGGCCATGTTCCAGCTCCTGCAAGCAGCAGAATTCAGCTGCTTCAGCCATGTGGCTCTGGCTTTCAGTCAAGAATAGAAGAGAATACCCCCTCCCCCAATACTATTGACACTATTAATAGATAAGAATAAAGCTTGGCCTAATATTTGACTTTACAAAACAGAACTTCAACATTTTTACTGATTCTTCATTTTTTAAAATTTATCATTCTTGTGTGCGTATGTATTATGTATGGTGTATGTGTGAGAATGAGAGTGTATGTGTCACCGCATGTATGTGGAGATAAGAAGACCACATTCAGGAGTCTGTTTTCTTTCTCTGTGGGGTGCCGGGGTCAAACTCAGGTCATCAGGTTTGTGTATCAAGCACCCACTGAGCCATCTTGAAGCCTGATTGCGATTTCCATTTTATGATCATCGGTGTTGACACTGTCTCGGTGTGTAAATATGTAGTACCAAATGATTCAAGTATGTTTAAGGCCGTTACAGAAACTGCTGGATGCTGTGTGTTCAGAATTAAGAGTGAGTGAAACTGCGTGAGGCAACATGGGTTAGGAATGCCAGAAATAGCCCAGACTCATTATGTGCCAGCTTTTGAATGGATTTTCGGCTGTTGCATATTCAGAAACCTTTGACTGTTGTTGATTTTTCCATGACCCCTCCATTCAGTGTGGATCAGTGTGGATCGCTGCCCACAGTTTGGGAAGTTGTGCCTTAAATAGCTTCCCCATCCTCAGCCTCCCCACTGCACCATTGTAGCTGATGGCCCTTCAGTGGGATGTCATCACCATCTAGAATCCATACCTCTCTCTTGTTGCCGTCCATTCTACAGGTCTGCACAAGTGTGTGGCTTGTGTTTGCTATTACAACAGTGTCTTACAGGGTATCTCCTGGGCTCTAAAAATCCTCTGTGGATTTTAAAAGGAAACCAGTTTTTTTTTTGTTGTTGTTGTTTTGGTTTTGCTTTTGGTTTTCCTGTGTTGCTAGATAAGTGTTGCTTTTCTAGCAGAGGGCCCAGCAGCAACAGTTTCGGAGTAAAACGGTGCTGAGCTGCTCTAGAAACAGCTGCAAAATAAGGTTCAAGTGCCAGACTGGGAAGAGCAAATGAAAAAGCCAGACAGCAGAGTGGCACATCAGGAGACTGTATTAGAGAGAGTTTGAGGGGGGGGGGGGGGATAAATTTGCATGAGAATGGATTGAAAAGTCTGCAGCAGCCCAAGGGAAAGGTGAGGAGGTCTGGTTTATACCAAAGTGAAAGGTGCAACCCTGTGTCCAAAAGGCCTTCCTGCTAATTGCTAGGATTAAGAGAAAGGAGGGAGACAGCCAGGGCTACACAGAGAAACCCTGTCTCAAAAAACCAAAAAAAAAAAAAAAGAAAAAAGAAAAGAAAAAAAAAAAAGAGCAAGGAGGGAGGGGATCTTCCCTCCCCAACTCCCCCCCCCCATCCTGGTTTAAGGGGCAAGGGAGGAAGTAGTCTCAGCAGGTTGGTTCAGAATAAACTTTATTAGAAGAGAGGGCCATTCTCAGACTTAAAGCAAGAGGACATCATCAAGAACAGGTCATCACTTCAGAGACAACATGACCAGACCTCGAAGAGAGAGGGAGAATCTGCCCTTCTAATGCTTGGAGTGGAGCCTCATCGCAGAGACAAACAGAAAACAGAGCTGCCACATTCAGCATGACAGGCATCTAGCATGACAGGCATCCAGGAATGAGAGTCTTCAGATCACCTCAAACAAGGGAGAATGCTGGTTTTTTTTTTTTTAACAGTATTTTTTACTTATTCCTTGTTGATTTCATACATGTATATAATGTGTACTGATCATATCTTCCCCTCAATTTTTCCCACTTCCCTTAATCTCCCCAACCCCTCTCCTTCCCACCTACATGCATCCTCTCCCCTCCTTGTCCCTCTCCCTCTCCCTCCCTTTCTCCCCCTTCTTCCTCCCCTCACTGAACCTAATTAAGTACTACACACAAAGGTGTAGCTGAGGTGCCATCCACCGGATCATGGGCAACATACTAGCAGATATAGCTCTAAAGAAAATTGATTTCCCTTTCCCACAAGCCATCAACTGCCAAGAGCTTCTCAGTTAGGGGTGGGGCCGTGTGAACTCCCCCTCCACCCATGCCGGAATGTTCACTGACTAAATCTCATACAGGTAAGCACAACTGTTGTAAGTTCACAAGTGCCATGACTGTGTCATATTCAGAAGAAAGTATTTCCCAGCATTCCTTTCCATCCATTGGCCTCTGCATTCTTCTTGCCCTGATAGTCCCTGAGCCTTGGGGTAATAAAAGATGTCTTGTTTAGGGCTAGGCATCCAATAGTCACTTATTCTTAGCTCTTTGACCACGTACGGATCTCTGCATTAACTGCCGCCCACTGCAAACAGAAGGTTCTCTGCCCGATCTTGGGAGCAGCACAAACATAAATATTTAGACTGCAGCTTGACAACATAAACATTTAGCAGAACAACTCAGATGCCCCTAGGACCTGTGACCTCCCAAGCCACTGGCTTTTGACCAGGTTGACAGTTTCAAGTATGAATTTCTTCCTGTGAGGCAGGCCTCAAGTCCAATCAGAAAGTATTCAGCTAAACCACACAGTCATACTGCTATCGCATCAGTGGGCAGGTCTCTACTGACAGACCCGTGTAGTAGTTTATAATCCTGTGCCGAGCAAGACCATTGTTTCAGTTTGCTTTCTACTGCTGTGATAAATGACCAAAACAACTTGGGCGGGAAAGGGTTTATTTGGCTGATATTTATAGGTAATAAACAGTCCACTGTTGAGGGAAGTCAGAAAAGAACTCAAAGCAGGGATCATAAGAGCTGATGCAGAGGCCATGGAGGGGTGCTGCTGACTGACTTGCTCCCTACGGTTTGCTCAGACTGCTTTCTTATAGCACTTGGTACCACCTGGCCAGGCGTGATACCACCACAGTGGTTTGTGCCCTCTCATGTCAATCATTAATCAAGAAAACGCCCTGCAGACTAACCTACAAGCAATCTAATGGAAGCATCTTCTCAACTGAGGTTTCTCTTCCCAGATAGCACTAGCTGTGTGGAGATGACATACGACTCTAGCCACTGACATCTTTTCCAAGGGAGATTCCTGGTGTGTATAGGTTTACAGTTGGTGACAGGTGATATGCCCACAAGCTGTGGGTTCTCCCACATCAATCAATCATTCATCAAGAATATGCCCCACAGATGTGCTCTCAACTGATGGACTTCAACTGGGGTACCCTCTTCAGACAACTCTAGCTTGTACAACACTTCTCCTCTTTAATGCAGTAAAAGAAAGCTTCAGACAATAATCCAAGCTCTTGAGTATCTTTGCTCATGTGGCCTGGAGAGCCCTTGCAGTGTGTCCTGAATATTTTTCTTTTTCTTTTTTTTTCTTTTTTTTTTTTTTGCTTTGCTGCTCCCCCCTCCCTGCTTTGCTTTGCTTCAACTAAATTTACGTGCTATGCTTACATATTTATGTGGGCTTTTATTTCAATTCCTGAATAAGAGATCAAGAATATGAAAGCATTGTACTCTAACTTTGGGTACTGATCTGCCTTAGCCTATGTGCCAAGGTGACAGAATTAGGTAGGATTTTAAGCTGGCAACAGCACGGCAGGGATCCTGGGAGCAAAGGGAGAAGGGAGGGAGGAGAGAAGGGAAGAGAAGGAGGTGGAGGGGAGGGGAAGTGAAGAGAAGGGAGATAGCTCACAGGTGTGGCCTGATTTGGGGAGAGAGGAGTTGGTAGAGGGCCTGTGGTAAAACATACACTGAGTCCTTCTTACTTCCCCTTTCCTAGGAGATCTATGGTTTACTACAGCAGGAGGAATGGGCTGGTAGGCATTTTCCATGAAGAGTTAAGCCACAAACTAGCTTTGGTTTTTGAGAAAGATCTAAGTGGGGAGGAGGAGGGGATACCTCATAGGCAAATGGGAAGTTAAGGGAGGCCTGAGGTGCAGAACCCACACCCGCTGCTAATAAGTTTTAGCAGTGGTAGCTGTGCGAACTCCTGTATGTTTTCACTGATCTGCTAGAGCTTAGGCCTTGCTCTTACAAGAAGGGCTCAGTGCCTCAAATCCTGAGTCAGTTTGTCTGCAGTGTAGAACAGGAGCTGGGGGTCGAGAGTAAGGGGTAGATGTAATTAAACAAAGGACACACTGTTTCTTATCCTCCCACTGTCTGTACAGGCACTGGGTCTGCTGCAGGTGGAATATCTAACAAGGTGTACCTCACCTTTGAGGACTCTTGGACCGGATGCCACGAGAAGCGAAGCTTTACTCTGTTTGTTTGTTTGTTTTTTGGTTTTTCGAGACAGGGTTTCGCTGTACAGCCCTGGCTGTCCTGGAACTCACTCTGTAGACCAGGCTGGCCTCGAACTCAGAAATCCGCCTGCCTCTGCCTCCCAAGTGCTGGGATTAAAAGCGTGTGCCACCACCGCCCGGCTACTCTTTTAACTCTTAATTATGTCCACATACACGGAAAACACTATACTGCTGAGAAGATATGAACGTTATAGCCAGGCATCATGAATCAATCCTACAGAACAGCCAGTAGCCTAAGTCAGAGGAACGCCGCGCCTGCGCACTGCCGACAATGAAGCCGCGCGCCCTCAGCGAGGAGGCGGGACTTGCCCGGGCATCCGGGTCCCACACCCCGCCCCCGCGGCATGAATGAGAGGCGCGGCGCCCGCCCCTCCCCCGCCGGGCCCGCCCCTCGCCGGGGCCGCGTCTAAGCAGTCGCTATCGCCAGCTCAGCGGCTCGGACTCACGGACGCGGCTCGCTAGCAGTTCGCCGCACGAAAGCTGACTCCGGGCGCCGCCGCCCGCACGCCCGCTGCCCGCCACCCGGGTGAGTGAGGGGAGGGCCAGGACTGAGGGCCGTGCGGCTGCGGCTGAGGCTGAAGCGCAGGCTCCGCAGGTCCGGCTCTGAGATGCTGAGGGCAGTGCGCCGGCCTCGCACTCCCTCCGAGACCGGGGGGGGGGGGGGCAGGGGGCAGCCCCTATACACCGGCACAAGGGGCAGCGCGGGCTGTCACCCGGAGGTCACCTCGGGCTGGGCCCGGGCGGGGGAGGCGGGATGGGCGGAGGATGGAGGAGCTGCTGCCACTGCGTCGGTGGTGGAGACCGACGCGCGTCTCGGGGGTGCAGAGTGGCAATGGTTTTCTGGTCCCGAGCCACTCCTTCTTTTGTGGTCCTTGTCTCGTGTCTGGTTGTCACACTGTGCAAGGCACACTGAGACCTCGCTGGCTGGCTTATTTATTAATGAAAGTCATAGGGCGGCCTCATCATTTGTGGGTGGGGGGCGTGCGTGCACCCACAGGCCGGAGAATTAATGACCCTGCTTTGTTTCCGGAGACCCAAGGGGTGTGTGTCCTGTGAAATGAGACGGTCTGACATCGTCTAAAAGGGCAGAAGGAAAAGAAGTGTAAAGATAACTTCATCTTTACCCCTTCCTCTCTGGTGTTATTTCAGATAACAGGTTTTTTTGGTGTTTCGTTGTTTCTTCTTGTAAAACCAGTGGGTCTGTTCACTGAAAGTGTGAGTCTGCATTCTTATGTCTCTGTATATTTAGAACACTTTGCTTTTAGGATTAATGGTGATGTATTTACATATTGGGGGTACGCAGTATCCTGAACACTGCTTTCTGGTCTTAGTTCATTGATAATAGGTCTTTGTGCTTCTGTACCTATCTATAGGAATACTCCCAATATATCTAGGGCACTGCTTTCCCCACTCCTCCGTACAGGCAGAGTATGTTTCTTGCCTTTCTGCTTTAATAAGAGGCTGTCTAGCAGGTTCTTTCCACCTTCTTGTCTGTCCGGTCGTCGCCTTCCCCTCCCTCCCCCCCTCCGCGCCTCGCACCCCTTAATGCTTTGGCAAAGGATATTACCTAAATATTACCCTGGTATGCATCCTGGCTTTGATCTGAATTTTCGTGTGTTTGGTTGTGCAGCCTAGCTGAACAGATTATCCTACATGACTTATCAGAAAACACCCCCTTTTTTCCTCCATTGTTTGTCTTCATCCCTCCCCCGCCCCCCAAGTCCCGCTCCCCGTTTCCCCATTTCTCCGTCCCCAAAGAGGGTAGGAAGCACGGCTAGGTTCCATAGGCTTTAACTGGATAGGATGGCCTGTCTGTTGTTCACTTAGCCAGTTAAAAAGAAGTAATTAAGATAGGCAGGTGTGGTCACAAATGCCATCACATTACTTAGAAGGAAGAGGCAGTAGGATCTCTGTGGTTTCAAGGCCAGTCTGGTTTACATAGGAATTTCTAGGCCATAACACAGAATGAGACCTTGTCTCAATAAACAACAGTCTTTCCCTTGTTACCTTGTTTTAAGCAAGATTATTTGAATTTTAGAAGTTATTACACTAGTTGGATGACATTTTTGTTTCTTTTTTACCCTTCTAATTTTGTGGAGTGAAAAAGCACATTTCTGAAATATTTTTGTTATGATCTTTTGATTCAAAATAGTGGTGGTGGAAAAAAATTGAGTTTATATATGAATAATTGAGTGGGTTCAGTTTTCTTTAAGATTCTCTTCAAGATTACTTATTTTTGAGTCACATATATTTTCATTCCTAGTAAAATTTCAGTACAAAATGACATGTAAACCTCCACAACATCTGTTTATGTATAGACTCTCTGCTTGAAACATTTGCATTTAATTTGAAGGAAAATTTCCACTGGTTGGATAACAATCCATTATTCTTAATGAAATTATTACTTTATGCATCTTTCTTGAACTGTGGGTCACAACCCAATATGGGATTGCATAACTGTGGGAGTCACAAACATTAGCAGTCAAAAATTTCTGAATGTTCGGTGATTAGAAATTATTTCAAGGGACCAGACAGGAAGTCCTTGCTTAGCATGCACAGCATCCTGAGTTTGGTCCCTGGATGGAATTAAGTAGATTTGGTGACCCATACCTGTACTACATCTCCCTTTGGGAGATTGACTATATAGTGAGTTACAAGATAACAAGAGCCCTGCTAAAATAATAATAATTCACGATCAAATGCACAATGGATCCGTAATGTGCTGGCATTGCTACGGTGTGAACACAGGACTTCACTGCAGCCTTGCTTCAGTAGGCCTGGTCCTCGTGTGCTGCTGTACTCCACACACGCTGCCAGAGAATGAGTGCTGCCTGAATGGCCTCCGTCAGGTTCTAGGCCTTTGTCCCTTACAATCACAGTGGATTTGTCTTTGTTTTCTTCTGAACATAGAAAGTTTTATGATCTTATAGAAACATTAAAAGCTGGGTGTGTGGTGGGCATCTTTAATCTCTGCACTCAGTAGGCAGACATAGGTGGACCTCTTTGAGTTCCAGGGCAGCTAGAACTACATAATACAAACCCGTCTCAAACAAACAAAAGCCATAATGGTTTAATAAAGGAAAAAAAGGTTTAATATTTTCCCACTGTCATTCCTCTCAGCATGTAAGTACAACATTACTATATCTGGGGCTGGAAAGGTTGCCCAGTGACTGTGAGTACATCTGCTCCAGCATGTAAGGTTACTTACCCACACAGACTGCTGGTCCATGCCTTTAATCTCAGCGAAGGTCTACCTGGTCTACAGAATGAGTTCCAGGACAGCCAAGGCTACACAGAGAAACCCTGTCTCCAAAAAGTAATCGAAACCAAAACAACAACAAAACCTTAAAGAAAGAGAAAAATATGGATTGTATTGTGTTTAAATATTTCTCTTTTTTTCTTTTCTTTTTTCTTTTTTTTTTTTTTTTTGAGATCCATCTCACTGAATAGACCTCATAGAGATCTGTTTGCCTCTCTGCCTCTACCAACCAAGCGGTGGATTAAAGGCATCCACAACCATACCTGGCTTGAAGTGGCAATTTAAAAAAAAAAAAAAATCAAATATTCAGGAAGCAGTGGCAGGCAGATAGATTTCTGTGAGTTCAAAGCCAGCCTGGTCTACATAGTAAATGTCAGGCCTGTCAGGGTTACATAGTGAGCTCCTCTCTCAAAACAAAAGCTGTTTGACTTGCTAACTTGAATTTCATCCAAAAAGAAATATATTATTTAAATTTTGGCTTGGCATTAGATTTCCAACAACTTCAGACTGTGTTAGTTATTTTTCTCATTGTTCTGACAGAATATCTGACAAAAACGACTTTAGGGAAAGGGCTGTTTGGCTGACCACTTGAGGGTGTCATGGTAGGGAAGTCCAAGGTAGTATGTAAGGCTGCTGGTTGCATGTGTCTTGCTGAGAAGCAGAGAGAGGGACCCGTGATGCTCGGTTTACTTCCAGCTTGTGGGGCACTCCCATTCACAGTCAGGCTCTTTTAAATTATTTTTCAAAATTAATGTTTTCCTGTCTTATGTATTTTGGTTGTTTTCCTTGGAAGTTTGAGTGCTTGCCTGGTACCAGAGCCTCAGATCTTCTGGAACTGGTGGAGCAGACAGTTATGAGCTGCCATGTGGGAGCTGGGAATTGAACCCCAGTGCTTTTAACTGCTGGGCTATTTTTCAGCCTGGTCCTTCCAATTCAGTCCAACCTTATAGGCAGGACACACCTTTATAGACACATCCAGAAAGTGTGTTTTCATGATGATTCTAAGTCCCATTAAGTTGAAAGTCAACACGAACCATCATAGATTCTAAACATCTTCCATTTTGTACTGTGTATTTATATAAAGCAGCATGTCAACACTGATATTATAAAATCCAAACATCAATCACCTCTGAAAAGGATGATGTTCTCTGCAGTGTCAAAGCATATCCATATCAATATACAAATTTGCCCTTGTCTTTAATTAGTGGTATTAATCGTGTATACCAAAGAGTTGTTTTAAAATAAAATTCTTCTAAATTTATTATCAGTAAATGTTTGATTTGATTTTAACTAGTTTTGCCTCTATATTCCTGAGGTCATATAAAACATTTCTCAGGTTAAAGGGGATGCAAATGGAAAAATGCCCCTGCCTTGGATGACTAAGTTTCTTTTTAAAGACCTTAAACTAATTAGTAAAGGCTAACTTTTATACTTTGGTTTGGGTTTTACAATGTAGAGGTTTTTTTTTTTTTTTTTTTTTTTCTGAGACAGAGTTTCTCTGTCTAGCCTTGGCTCCTGGAACTCTACAGACCAGGCTGGCCTCCAATTTAGAGATTCACCTGCCTCTGCCTCCTGTGTTCTGGGATTAAAGTTGAGTGCCACTACACCTGGCTGAACTTTAATTTTCTTTTGTTCTTGTTTTT
>JANHMN010000002.1:194380037-194395754 GCA_030674055.1 Rhabdomys pumilio | reverse complement strand
TTAGAAGACCTCAGCCTTCCTCTCAGCAGCTCTAGAGGACTGTCCTTGGGTCTCTGTTGTGTCTTTCTCACATCAGAGAGCGCCCTCCTCCTCCCTCTTTCTCTCTTGTGTCCTTCACCGCTCATAGTTCCTGAATTTGTGCCCTCTCTCCTGCATCATTAACTCTACACAGGTCTCTCCATGTCAGCACATAGGCATGCTCTCCCTTTCATCTTTACAAGCAGAATGCCAAACTTAATGAACTTTGGCTACCCGCCATCAATCCCTCCTGTGTCCCTGAGAGTTGAATGTCTCAAGTGAAACGCTCATACTTTCACCTGTCTCCTCAAGTAGTACCCGCCATCCTTGACTGCTGTTGTTGATTCTAGCCCTAGTAGAATACCAGGGACAAGAACCTTATCTGCTCTGAAGTTCAAGAGCCTACAGGATATATGAGCAGAAGGCACAGCCAGCATTTTTAGTCTAGCCAGGTAGCTCTTGCCTTTTAATTTTTCTAAGAAGAAAATCATTCCATGTTGTTTTATTCCTTTTTTTTTCTCTACACTTAAGAGTTAAAAAGTTAAGCCTGATGTGAGAGTACATGCCTTTAAGTCCAGAACTCAGCCTGGATACAGATTGAGTTCCAGAACAGCCAGGGCTGTTACATAGAGAAACCCTGTCTCATTTAAAAAAAAAAAAAAGTTAAAATGTCATAATAATTATATTGATATTTTCCCCTTCAATACATTACATTTCTTGTATGTTAGCATTCTTGGTCTTGGACTCTGGCATCAGACTGGTTAGAACTGAATTCTCTCTCTTTACTTTTTGACATGTGACATGTCAAAGTTTTAGTTTATTTTTTGAGATGAGGGGGTCTCACTATGTAACTTCAAACTTGAGGTTCCCCTGCCTCATCCCCTAAGGGCCAGGATGACTAGTGTGTTCCACCACACCCAGGTTGGGAAGTTTCTTAACCCCTCAGTTTCTTCATTTGTATGACAAGAAGAATAGTACACACATACTCTGTTTATTTGTCCTGTGGCCAAATGGGATAATGAAAAAATGCTCATTTTGGTACTTGAAATGGAAGTGAACTCAGTGAAAAATTGTTATACCTTTCTTCAGTTTAAACTTCATTTTAACATAATATTTTAACACTTAAAAATTACACCTATTTTTGTAGGTGTAAATTTTACTTAGGCCATCAGGCTTGGAGGCAAACACCTTGCCTTCTTAACCATCCATCTCTTTAATATTTTTGCTTAAAATACTTATATCCTTCTAAGATGTATTGGTCATAAATATGACTTATTTTTTTTCCTTTCTCCTCTTTTCCCAGCAACCCTCCAATTTCTTGCCTGTCTATTCTCTGGATTGTGCCATGTGATAGGTTAATAAAATGATCTACAGTTGACACATGAGCAGCTTATAGCACTTTGTATCGGTTTGATCAATTGGTAAATCATTTTGATCATTTGATAAAATAGCTTAATTTTGAGGGCTGGAGTGAGATACCCAGCACCCACTTGGCAGCTCACAGATACACTTGCAGGAAAAACACCAATGCCCATAAAAATAAATCTGAAAAAAAAAAAAAAAGTTTAATGTTGAGCCAGGTAATGTTTATTTGATTTGCTCCAAGATTCCTTCTTCATGTTACTCCATTGTTATTTATTACTTTTGCTTTCCTTTTTGAAAGAGTTTCCCTGTTGTGTAGCCCTGGCTGGCTTGATCTCCCAGTGTCAAGGAGGCTGGCCTCCAGCTTGAAAGATCCTCCTACCTCTGTCACCTGTGTGAGAAGATTATAATCACGTGTTAAAACTGTCAGGTTCAGTGTGTCATTAAACAGATGTACTTACTTCTTTCTTTTAGTTATTTGAGACAGAATTTAATGTAACCCCAGCAAGCACTGAACTTGGGAAGATGACCTCGAACTCTGGATTCTCAGGTCTCTACCTTCCAAAGTGCTTTAAATATAGATAAATGCCATCATACTTTGCAAATAGCTTCCCCATCCCACCCCCGAAGTAGCTGTAAGATGTTCTCTTTACCTGCCAGCAAGCCAGGCAGAATGGTAGATGTAAGAGTTGAACATACTTTGAGAGCCACATGAAGGACATGGACAAGCTGTAATAAAATGTCCCACTAGAAAGGACTAGGTCTTACTAGACTTAAAGAACTTGTTTCTGTGTGTTAAGTTGTTTTGTTTGTTTTTTAGTTTTTCTCATTGTTTGTCTTAATTTTTTACTTTGGAAATTTACTTAACAACCATGGGCCTTTTTAAGCTAAAACATCTTTTAGTTTTAGAAATGGTTTCTTGAATTAATTTGGTAGTTACTCTACTTTTCGCTTATCTAGATGCATAATGGGAACTCTTATAATCTGAGCGTCTCAGACCTCAGAATGTAGTTCTGTGTAAATTGTGGGTTTTAAAAGAATGCCAGATGGTTGGACAGGAATTGTGAGCACCCCAGCTAGTGCCGTCCTTTGAGAGCCAGCTGGATAAACCTTCTCTGCTCTAGAGGTAAGAACTAGACACTTTGTTCCATGCCAGCTGGACCATGAATAGCTGGCCAGTGGCCTTATTTTGGGTTGCCCACTCTTGGAAAGCCAGCCTGGGCTTTCCATCGACCTTAAGGATAGTCATGCCAGAGTTAGTTGCTTGTGCCAGGCCTCCCTCTGTGTGGTATCTGCTTCAGTGAGTGAAACAGGCCTGCAGTGTCAAGGAAAAGAAGCTACTGGGTGTTGGAAGTGAACCCCATGTTATGAATTGCTTTGGGAAAGCTCAATGCAACCTGCATTTTTATGAATTTAATGCTAAGAAGAATTGCTTGTCAATAAAAGTTAGTGCTTTTACGTTGGGTCTTCCTCCAATTTACCAGTTTCCAACATCTCTTAAAATGAAGTTTGCTTGTTATTTCCATCTTCAACTTCTAAAATTTACATCATTTGGATTAGTAAAAAATTTTACATTATTATAAACCATTGGCTTCAATAGAGGGCTAACTGTATATGTCATCTTAAGATTTGTCTCATTTTATTTACTAATATTGTCCTACTCAGGTACTTGTACCAGGCATTTCTTTATATCCTTTAGCCAGTTTACTGTATTAGTTTAATTGACGGTAAAGAAGCCTAAGTGCAGTGCTCCAGTCTGAGCACACATCTCATCAGGTGATGGCACCTTTTGTCCTCAATATTAATAGCCTCATTCAGACTTCACATTCTTTAACGATTGGCTAGTTTTAAAAGAATTGGTACAAAGAAAATGATGGGAAAGGAGAAGGGGTTGACACTTGAAGCCATCGAGGTCTGGTATCTCCAGGGTGTCGGGTGTGGTGGCAGACAGTGTCTGAGCAAGTTTTAATCATGTGGAGGTTTGTGGAATGTTGATGGGGAAACTCCTTTTGACAGAAAAACCTATTTCTCACAATAGTCAGTATGTTGATTTTTCCCCCCCAAATTTGGAGATTGAATGGTTCTGTGTTACCTGTTTGTTAAGTTCATCTAAACAACCCCAAACTCCTTAGGAACATTTCTTTTTATTTCTTTTTATTCTCTTTGAAATATGAGTATGTGAAATTATACTTGTGCTTTAAATTTAAAATAGGATCTAGCATCTACAACATGAACTGAATTATGTACAATGGCTACAATTAAAGCTTATTTAATCTTTTTGTTTTTCAATTTTCTCCTTGAAAGCAAGCTAAAAACTATTTATTTAGGGTCTCACTATGTAGCCCTGGATGTCCTAGAACTTTCTTTGTTGAGATAGACAAGGCTGACCTTGAACCCAGTACCTTCCAAGTGCTGGGAAGAAAGGTCCACAAATCTGGTCCAGAAGGAAATTTTTAAGATTTTTTTCTTTAAATCACAAAGTAGTATCAATAGCTCCAGATAACTTTATGTGGCCTATCTAGAATTTTGTAACCTGGATTAGGCTGCACTGAAAGCATGGTATGTCTGTGGTAGTATAGACATCACTTACTTTGACTTTACAGCTGTGCTGAAAGCATTGTCCGTGGATGATAAAATTAAAGATCAAAGAAACAACCTCTTGAGGTTGAGCAGTCAGGCAGGGCACAGGCATCTCCATAGCCACCTCCTATCAGAGTTCATGCTGTGCATGGAGTGAGTGGAAGTACTGAGATGGGAGGGGGTCAGAGTCCTTTGCAAAGACCAGCAGAAGAGCCTCTGCAGCAGCTAAAGGCTGGTCCCACCATATACAACCATCACAGTTGGATGGGACTGAGAGGATGCAGTGTTCCCTGGAGTCACCATAACAAATGACTGAAACACTGATTCTTATGGCAACGGAAATTTACTCTTCACAGTTGTGAAGTCCAGAAGGTAAAAATCAAGGTGACAGTCGGGCTGCTGAGCTCCCTGGTGACTCCAGGAAAAGTCTCCCTAACTTTTTTAGATTTTTCTCAAAAACAAACAACCACCCACTTGTAGATACATATATAATCTACAGAGTGTACAGATTTGATCTCTAAATCCTTAACTCTTTTTGAGACAGAATTGCTGTGCAGACCCAGCTGGCCTAGAAATGCTATGTAGACAAAGGCACACTGAGTTTCCTGCGTCTACTTCCCAGTTTCTGGGATTAAACTACCACAGCCAGCTTCAAATCCTTAATTACATCTGCAAAGACCCTTTGTTTTAAGGTCACATTTAGGTTTCTGGGACAGGTTTGGTTTTGGGGTTTTTTTTTGTTTTTTTTTTTTTTTTTTTTTTGCCATCATTTAACCATTCTTTCCCTGAGAAAATAACAACTTCTTTAGTTTCAGTGCTGTGTCACTCAGAACCTCAGATTTGACAGGTATGCATGCAGCAGAGCAATACAAGGTGGGGAAAGTATATCTAGAAGGACAGCAGCAGACTCAACTTCATGGGAATGATTAGGGAGTCAGGCAGATCTCATGCAGGAGAGATGATCAAGACACAACATGAAAGGTGGACAGATGTTTTAATTTACCTGACTGGGAATACTTGGGATGTGCAGATAGTAGAAGCAATCAAAAACAAAGCCAGGGAGGTGTCTTTAGGGGACCACAGCTGATGCATCTGACTACAGTGTTGTATTTAGAGAAATAGTGGAGAGTAAGGTTCAAGTCTGGGCCAATTCATGTAAGGTCCTGGGAACTGTGTGGACGGATTTGTTCATAGTTAGAGTTGCTTCCCATAAGAACAAGTTAAGTTTCCAATGTGTCTTCAGGGCTATTATAAAACCTTTGAAGAGAACATGTAGGGTTTTTGTTATTTTGTTTTGTTTACATTTTATTTTTAAAATATTTTGTGTGTGTAGCATGCACCTGCAGAGGTCAGAAGAGACATTAGATCCCCTGAACTGGAGTTACAGATTGCTGTTAGCTGCCAGGTGGGTCCTCTGATAGAATATGTGTTCTAAATCGCTGAGCCATCTCCTTAGCTCCTTGTTGTATTTTTGAGACAGGGTGTTGCTCTATAGCTTTAGGCTAGCCTTGAACATGCACCAGTCCTTCTGCCTCTGTCTGCCAAGTATTAGGATTACAGGCATGCACTGCTGTACTCAGTGTGGTGTGATTTTTGAAAGGGAAGGTCAGATTCACCCTATAGCTCAAGCCTCAGCCTTGTGGCACACCTTTTGTTATTATGGGTATGAGCTACCACTCCTAGTTGAAGATTCTTAAAATTGTTCTATTGAGAGAGAGAGAGAGAGAGAGAGAGAGAGAGAGAGAGAGAGAGAGAGAATGTGTGTTTGCCTGCATGCATGTCTGTGCACCACCTACATCCAGTGCCCACAGAAGACAGAAGTTGTCATATTCTCTGGAAAAATTACAGTGGTGAGCTGCCGTGTGGGTGCTGTGATCAAACCCAGGTCCTCTAGAAGAGCAGCCAGTGCTCTTAACCACCAAGCCATCTCTGCAGCCCTGTAGATTGTTTCCTATAGATTTTTAGAAGGAAATAGTTCTTTTATAAGGAGAGGAGTTTAGTAAGTACTATAGGGCAGGAGGTGTAAGTGTGTGGAACACTTGCCTAAGCAGTCCCCAGAACTACAAAACCTTTGTTCTTATTAGAAGCAGAATGTTTTGTGGTTTGAAGATACTTCTGGAAGGCTATTGATTTTTCTTGATGCTTTACTTTGAAGGTGTTGGGAAGAGAATTTACAAAGTGAGCTCCACAGAGCCTTAGTCAGTACCATGTGTGGAATATGTTGGGAATGCTGTGGGTTAAGATGCTATCTCAGAAAGGACAGGAAGTGATGGAATGTCCACAAAGGATAACCAGCATTCCCTTCTGAATGCAGCTCTGACTTCCATTTTGTGTGGCTCAGTTCTCTGCTCAGTTTATTGCTGTCATCATCCGTTTACAACTCCAGAATTCTGTGAGAGCAGCGCAGTTCTGAGGAGTAGGTGGCTCAGCAGTAAACGAATGTTTCTATTTTGAGACTCCTCGTCTCACTGTGTGTGTGTGTGTGTGTGTGTGTGTGTGTGTGTGTGTTTGTAAAACTCCTTGTTCTGTGTTACAGATTTTCAGTAAAAGAATGTATTTCAAGTATAAAACAATATTTGTGTTCTATAACTGTGTTTTATTCAAGGAGAAGTGAATATTTTCCATATAACAACTTATCCTACTTTAATACACTGAAAAACCAGTAAAGTGGGTTTTGCCCATGGGTTCCCTTTATTTTCTTCTGCCTGAGATTAATATTACTTGATAGACTTAACTGTCTTAACTTTGCTTTTGTTGTTGCTGCTGCTGGTGCTTTTATTGTTGTTGTCTTTTGAGATAGGGCCTGGAACTCACTAATACCAGGCTGGTCTCAAACTCAGCTGTGCCTGCCTCTGCCTTCTGAGTGCTGGGATTACAGACCTGGACCACCACACCCAGCTCAACTATGGTTGCTTCTCTGATTTCTATTTGCAGCCCATTTAAGTTTTGTTGGGAAGAGCTGTAAACATACTCAGGGGTAGTCTTTGAATGCCACCTCAGATTCATCAGTTACAGTAGTGTTTCAACCACCCTTTCACAGGGATAGCCTAAGACCGTTTGAAAACACAGATATTTACATTATGATTCATAACAGTAGCAAAGTTACAGTTTTTTTGGTTGGGATCACTATACATGAGGAACTGTGTTAAAAAAGGTCTGAGCATTAGGAAGGTTGAGAAAGCACTGATTACACGGCTTGTTTTTCACACTTGTTTCTCTTAGCCTTTTCTTTCCCCTTCCTTCACTGAGAAATTTTAAAGATAAGCCCATGTCATTTTGTCACTGCCTGTTTTTAGGCCAGTTCCTCCTCTTTTTGTTTTATGCTGTGAACTCATCACAAGAGCTGGGTCCTAGTCCTGTGACTCCCACTCACATTTGGACTTTGTCTGCTTTTTCATCACATGGTGCAGTTTTTTTGCTGTTCCCTGTATCATGTTTAACATTGTATCACATATAGAGGCCATATGTATCTGTCTACCCCACTTCTGGTATTGCAAAAGAGACCAGAGTCATAGTCACAGTATATAAGGCATTTCATCAAGGCTGTAATGATAACTTTTCTTAATTTGTTAGCACGAATTCTTTAAGATTTTATCTCATCAAAGGGCTCCTAAGATACACTCTATATGAGAGGCTGCCCTGTAACTTTATACTGTTGTACTCTTTGGTAAGAACAGGTAAAGCAGAAGGGAAATGGAATTGTTTGAATTGAGGATTTAATCTTTTGTCAAAATGGTACTGCTTTTGTTCTTGAATATTATACCAAGATATGAATTATTTCTTCTAAAATTGATACATATGCTATTATCTCTGCAAGCTAAAGGTGAAAATATATGAAAATCCTTTTAAAATTAATCAATGAAAGGAAAACATATCAGGTTAAGATAAAAAGTCCGGATTCCTAAAGTTGATTTGATCCAATTCTTCCTCAGATGAAACGGAATGTCTTTCCATTCCACTCTTTCTTCCTGGGCTGGTCCTTGGTAAATGTTACTAAGCTCCCAAGAAGTAATGAATCTGGAATAAAATACTAAATAAATAAATACCACAGATGACATTGGTTTTAAATTTATTTCTTCAATCATATGAAAAACAGATACTTGAATATCTTTTTCTAGATGTACTTATTTCTTAAGCAAAATTTTATTTTTAGAGAATTAAACCTTTGATATAAAGCTAGTTGGACTACAGAAGCTCTGCTTCCCTCATATTTTAAAGTATAAAACTGCAAAGAATTTCACTTGTTCAGTTTTAGGACTTCTCAGAAGTCTTACAGAGTAACCAAATCCTTGAATACTCTAAGACTTGAACTGTTGGAGGCCTGCTAGCTTGAACATAAGCTAGTTAGTAGTTTGTTTTCCTGTTTTAATTTGGTTTAAATTTATTATGTACAAAGTACTTGAGTAGTCAGAACTATGAAGTACATATCTTCTATAAAGATAGAAATAAAAGCTATAGGATATGCTTTGCATTTTAAATGTTTTATATTCTTTCTCTCCAAAAACTATTAGACTTTTTATGTATGTGTCCCTAAAATACTGCATTTTCATGAAATTATATATAGATTAAAGAAAATGAGGGTTGCACACTTAAAAAATCTTAAGGCAGGTATTCGTCATTAGCTAATATTTTTATTTAAGTGTTTACTTTATCAGCTGGGCAGTGGTGGCAGAGGCAGGCAGATCTCTGAGCTCCAGGACAGCCAGGGCTACACAGAGCAACCCCATCTGGAAAAAAATTATGCTAAAGAGTTCTTTGACCATTTCTCCTGATATTTCTTAACTTCCATATTTCTTTACTAAATGTGTTTACTGCTGAGGAAAGCCTAATTTTGTCCTACTCTTATTTGCCTTATTTAACATCTTTTAGTTTTATTTATTCCCTGAATCCTTGTTTTTAGGAAAGTAGCCTTGACTTCAAAGCAACATTTAATAGGTTAGGGTTCTTAGCTTAGTAACCATCTCTAGACAGCCTCTAGTCATACTGTTTGCGAAGGTCATTAAAAGTAATGTGCTAGGACCTTTGCTATGGAGATGCTATTTACGTACAAAAGAATAATACTGTGTGGTGTCCTCTAAAACTGGAGTGTGCCAGTAAAAGACTGCAAACAGAAGAAGACCTTTACAGAAACCCACAACTGGTCAAAATTAAGAGGACTGATAGTGGGCTGCCTAGCCCCAGGTGATGAATCTGCAGCAACATTCCTGTACTCAGGGAACCTCCAAAAAGAGGCAGACAGCTGCACAGTTGTGTCTCCTAGAAATTACAGGGAAGATACACTGCTGATACCTCACAACATGGCTGCCTAAACAAGACGTGAACAGTGACAACATCAGGGATCATGTTATCATGGAAGGGGCCAGTTTCCAATCACTCCTGAGGGAAGGAGAATGGTTGTTAACTGGGATGACACCCCCCACCCCTGCAGTTGGTTATCCAGTACCAAGTCATACTTGTGAGTTTTGTTGTTGTTTTGTGTGTGTGTGTGTGTGTGTGTGTGTGTGTGTGTGTAAAGCTTAAAAGAGGCCATCAGTTTGAGAAGTAGCAAGAGGGGGCATAGGAGGGTTGTAGGCTGAAGAAGGAGAGAGAAATGATGTAATTGTATTTTAACTTTTAAAATTGAAAAAAAAAAAAGCTGGGCAGTGGTGGTGCATGCCTTTAATCCCAGCACTTGGGAGGCAGAGGCAGGCGGATTTCTGAGTTCAAGGCCAGCCTGGTCTACAGAGTGAGTTCCAGGACAGCCAGGGCTACACAGAGAAACCCTGTCTTAAAAAACCAAAAAAAAAGACTGTACAAGAAGAGCCGGGGAGTGTCAGCAGTAGAGTACTTGTTTAGAGTGGAGGAGGCCCTGTTCTATCCCTAGCACAGTAAACAAAGCCAGAAATGATCGATCCCCTTTCTTAAGCTCTTAAATAAAATCAACACAATAGGTTTTAATCAGGTGAGCCGAGCATTACAGGTAATCATCATTTTGCATCGGAGCCAAAGTGATTTAGTGCAGAAAATGAAATTTTTACTTGCTAAGTTCAACAGTTGCTTTAGAATAGCCACCATGTGCAAGTCATTGTATCTAGGTGCTGAGCAGAGGGATCATTGCAGGGCTCAGATAAGATACACTTCCTTTCTATGGAGTCCTTCTAGGAAATTGTGTCACCACTTCATTGCCTCATGTCCTGGCCCTCTTCTAATTCGACCAGTCCCACAAGCTGTAGATTTCACCATCGAGTCATTGTCCTACTGGTTTTCCTGTGAGGAGGCCTGTAAAGCAGTGGACCACAATACTTACCAGTCTTAAACTCTGTGGAGTTCACAAAGCTGGTACATTCCCCAAGAAACAAGAGTAAAATTTTTTTTAAAAAAATCTTTTTAAGTAAATATGTTAGTTGAGCCAGTGAGATGGCTTAGCAGGTTAAGGCACTTGGCATCAGGCCCCATGACTTTGAATTCTGTCTCCAGAACCTACATAGTAAAGAAGAGACCCCAAAACTTCAACTTGTTCTCTGACCATGACATACACTCCAATGTGCATGTGTCCCCCCATACACAATAAATAAATAGCTTTTAAAATTTTAACTGGGATTAAAACAAAAGCACATTCCTATTTCTGTGTTTTTAAAGAAACCAGAATTCTCACTATAATTCCCATTATTCCACATAACATTTTACTTGGGTTTACTATCTTTATTCATGTCTTATTTGTCATCTCTTTTGGGGTTTTTTTTGTTGTTGTTGTTGTTGTTGTTTTGTTTTGTTTTTTGAGACAGGGTTTCTCTGTGTAGCCCTGGCTATCCTGGAACTCACACTGTAGACCAGGCTGGCCTTGAACTCAGAAATCCGCCTGCCTCTGCCTCCCAAGTGTTATTTATCATCTCTTACATGCTAAGTATCATCTAATCTGAATGTATAAATGGATAACTCCTTTATCTGATTCACTAAGTTACAGTTAAAAATCAAAATTTATTAGATTGGCAATTGTCACTTTAATATTCTTTTCCTGACATTTTTCATATGATCTGACTGAAAAGTTCTTGTAAAACTTACAAAAGGAACTTCTGAGGTGTTTTAATTCTTGCTGTGGGCTACTTCCTATAATGCAGTGAGATGGAGTAGAGCTTGCATTTGACTTTTATTAGGCTAACTCCCAGCTCTCTTCAAAATCAAACAAATTTTCTTTGCACAGTAAATTGCAATGATTTTTTGAAAGGAGTAATGTAGGGATAGCATCTGGTAGTTGAGCAAGTTCTGGCCTCATTTATTAACTGTGGTCTTAGCCTCAGATGGAAGTAATTACAATTAAATCTTCAGACTTACTGTGAATGTAATTTAGTTCCTTTAACAATGTACTATCCTAATAATTATTGTTGCTATGCGAGAGCTAGAACATTGAAAGGGGTGAATGCGGAACAGATAGCCTTTGCAGTTAGACAACCAGCCTTGCCTTCCTGGCTGCTGAAATGCGCCTGGTCAGAGGTTCTGTTCTAGTGATTATCAGAGGGTGTAAAAAGTTGTTCCTACTTCATTCCATACTTTTCCATCTTTTTTTGGAGGTTCTATATGTATCATTCCTGGTAGTTGTTTTAGAGTCTGTTCTTCATTCCTCTTTTGAATGGCTTTATTGACAAATTTACATCTTTATAGTTTATTTAATGTTTCAGTTCTAGGCTGGAAAGATGGCCTACCCGTTAAGAGCAGGACCCAGATTCAATTCCCGGTACCCACATAGTGACTCACAACCATCTATAATATCAGTTCTAGGGGATCTATCTGATGCCTCCTCACTTCTGCAGGCACCAGGTACACGTGGTACACATACATACATACATGCAAGCAAAACACTCATACATAAAATAAAATCGGTAATAAAAATTTAAAACCAAGCAAGTTTTTCCTGTTTTACACAGCTCCTGCATCAGGCAGCTCGCAGCTGCGTGCAGTTCCAGTTCTAGGGCATTAAATGGCTCCTCCTGGCCTCTGTGGACACACGTGTGGTAGACGAGTTCACGGAGGCGCACACATACAAATAATTTTGTTGTTGTTTTTGTTTTGTTTTTCAAGATAGGGTTTCTCTGTGTAGCCCTGGCTGTCCTGGAACTCACTCTGTAGACCAGGCTGGCCTCGAACTCAGAAATCCACCTGCCTCTGCCTCCCAAGTGCTGGGATTAAAGGCGTGCACCACCACTGCCTGGCGAAATGAATCCTTAAATGTGCTTTTATTGGACTTTAGTTTGCTCCTAGAGTTAAGCATTTATCATCATAATTTGGGAACATTTTCATTGTCATTGTCCTGAGAGACATTTCCTCTGGCCGTCACTGCTCCTTACGCTCTGCACTAAGCTGTTTCTATTCTCAGTCAAACACTGCGCGTCCATTTGGGACTAGGTTGCTTGACCTAATGATGATGTTTTCAAGGTTCATTTTGGTTATCTTTTTGAAATATTAAGTTCTAACAAGTACATGAGCTACAGGAGGGATAAATGGAATGGCTTTTGTTAATAGAGGAAAGTGACTTGTGTGTCATGGTTCACCTCGGTCACAGCTAATGAGACTTGCTGTCTGAGTAGTTCTGTAGGTATAGAGTGAACAATGCTGTCCTGGTAGAGAATGGGAATGGTTAGTTCTTTTGCTCTCCTTTGTGTGCATGGATAATGCCTGATTGTCAGTGTATTTTTCTATATACAGGATAATATGAGACCCCAAAATTACTATAACCAAAACTGTTATGCCACTGTCATTTTTTATTTCATGTTTTCTCCTTATAACTTTTTTCTGTTGTCCTGCATAATTCAGACATTATTACATAATTTCTACACTCACTTATACAGTACATTTGTAGTTACCGAGTAAATTTTATGAGATGGAAACTTAGGTGTTTTAGTTTGAACAACCAAGTAGTGTCTATTACAGGTTAAGTATCCCTAATCTGAAAATCTGAAATGCTTCAGAAGTTGAGGCTTTCAACACAAGTCCTCATGTGACTGGTCGCAGTCACAAAATAGAGACTAAAAAAAAAAAGTGTGAAATTGGCTTTAGCCACGTGTATCCAATACATAAAAACACAAATGACTTTGTTTAGACTTGTATCCCACCCCCAATATTTCACATTACACAAGAGAGGGGGTGGAGAGTTTATTCCAGAATCTGAAAAAAAATCCAAAGTTTGATACGGTTCTGGTCCCAATCATTTCATATAGTGATACTCAATCTATAGCATAAATGAAGTTTTGGAACTGGATGTAAAGTCAGATGGACGTAGTTGACTGACCATTAGTGCTGCAATTCTGTGGAGGTAATTAGTAAATGTATTGCTGATGGTTCCAGACTACTTCACCTGTCACATTAAGATCACAGCCTAGCTACCAGAGGAGGTGGTGCACACCTTTATTCCCAGCACTGGGGAGGCAGAGGCAGGTGATCTCTGTGGGTTTGAGGCTAGCCAGGACTACAGAGCAAATTCCAGGACAGACAAGGCTACACAGAGAAACCTTGTCTACACAGAGAAACCACTGTAATGTTAAATTTCCTGTGCTCTAATTAGTTATATAATATGGTATCAGAACGTATAGCCAGGAGTTATATATGGTCTTAGCAAAAAGTGTATTTTTCTGAACTAGAATTGGGATCTGTGATCTGGTTTCCTGAATGTCTGAGAATACAAAATAATTTAAAAATAGTACTGACCTAGATGATAAGTGTATGAGATGGCATCAGCTATCTGTACAGAAATCCTCCTAAAACAAATGTTAGGAAGAGATTAAAAATTATTTCTTCATGAATGTAAAGGCTGTCACAGGTCTAGCATGAAGAATCATGGGGTGAGGGACCTCGTACTAAACACTCCGATTCCTTTTTTGCCATTCCACCTTCAAGTTGTGGGTAACTTATCTTCTTCCTCTATGTGTCATTCAATGAGTAGAACCCAGAACTTGTGCATGCTGGGCGAGTGCTGTACTGTGTGCTATATTTCCAGCCCTGGAGTAGACTGGTCCTGGTGTCCACAGTACAGAAAACAAGGTAAAGAAAGGGATGAAGTAGGAAGTAGAAAACAGGCGTCAATGCTGTAGTTCCCATGGCTTTTGCCGTGCAACCATTGCTTGGGACTTAACTAAGATGGAGTCAGGTATAACTGCAAGGAGAGTTAGGAAGTATAGACACCTGCCCACCTAGAAATGCTAATTACACAGAAGGAAGGAAAACAGACATAGCAGGAGGAGGGCAAGCCATCATCCTCCACACAGTCTTTTTTTTTTTTTTTTAACTATTTTTAAGCATTTTATTTATTTACATATTTTATGTGTATAGGTGTTTTGTATGTTTTGCCTGCATATGTATCTGTGTGCCACATATGTCCTGATGCCTACAGAGGATAGAACGGGTATTTGGACCCTTGGAACTGGAGTTAGAGATGCTTGTGGGCTGCATGTGGGTTCTAAGACTTGAACTCAGATCTTCCAGAAGAGAAGCCAGTGCTCATAACTGCTAAGCCATCTCTCCAGCCCCCATGCCACTATCTTATTAATCATAAAAGAGAAAGCCAAGGACATTTTTTTATTATAGTATCTCTTCCACTAAAGAAGGATTCTATAGTGTTTTGCTAAATTTTTTTTTACAGAAAAAAAAGCTTAATAAATATTTCTTAAGAATATGTCATTACCAGGACTGGAGAGCGGGAGCTCAGTGATTAGGGGTAAGTACTGTGTGCTCTTGCAGAGCATTGGAAGTCAGTTCCCAGCATATGTCATTCAGCTTACACCTGTCTAAATCTCCAGCGCTGGCCTCCATGGACTCTTGCACTTGTGTATGTGTGCCTACAGACACAGACACAGACACAAACACAGACACAGACACAGACAGACAGATAGACACACACACACACACACACACACACACACACACACAATTAAAGGTAATGAAAATAAATCTTTTGTTTTTTGTTTTGGGGTTTGTTTGTTTTGTAGGTTTTGTTTGTTTCTTTTGTTTTTTTACGTGGATGCTAGAGATTACAATTCAGGTCCTCTTGCATGTATGGGAAGTGCTGTTATCCACTGTGCCATCTCTCTAGCCCCAGCAACAAATTTTCCTAAAAAAACTATATTTTTAGATTATTTTCTTGACAAAATTCTCAAAACTTCAATTAATGGAAAAAAGTTGTGAAATTTAAAAAAAAAATCTACTTGGTAGATGGTAAATGTTACATCTCAGAAACCTGGAGCAAGCCGGGCAGTGGTGGCACACACCTTTAATCCCAGCATTTGGGAGGCATACGCAGGTGGATTTCTGAGTTTGAGGCCAGCCTGGTCTACAGAGTGAGTTCCAGGACAGCCAGGGCTACACAGAGAAACCCTGTCTTGAAACCCCCCCCCCCAAAAAAAAAAGAAAAAAGAAAAAAGAAACCTGGAGCAAATGGCAAGCTGAGGTACCTATTAACCGGAATAGTAAGTCTGAGGACAGTTTGGTCTATATTCTAAGTTCCAGGTTAGTCAGAGCTACATGGGAAGACTTGGTCTCAAAGTAAAGCACAAAAAGGACGAATCGTTCCTTTTTCTGTAATTGGGTTATTGTAAAGGGACAATCTGAAAGACACTTGCTAGAACTGGCAGGACTTATGAGCCAGCCTTTTATAAAGTAAGTTGTGTGAATTTTCCACAGAGCGCAGTCACTCCTAGGGTCAGTAGGGAATAGACTCAACCAGATACAGTGACCTTACTGAGGACATTTACCTTTAAGGCTTTCAGTCCTAATCTTGTAGTAGGAGGAACT
>JANHMN010000002.1:194316857-194380027 GCA_030674055.1 Rhabdomys pumilio | reverse complement strand
GTGTGTGTGTGTGTGTGTGTGTGTGTGTGTGTGTGTGTGTGTGTGTGTGTGTTTTAAGCCTGTAAGATGACAGAATATTTTATTTGGTTGTTTTATACCATTCTAAATGTGGTTATGGTTTATTAGACTTTATGTTGCTTAGTAATGTGCTTTATTTCTTAGCCCCTTTGTGGATTCTGAAAAGTAAGTACCTTTTCTAGGACTTGAGAACCCACCAGTGGGGCTGGGATTATAAGTCAGTGGTAGAATGAAAGCTTAGCGTGTTCTAAACCCTGGGTTTAATCACCAGAAAGGAGACTCATCAAGAAAGGCCTGGCTGTGTTAGACCCTAGGCCTCAATAATAAGGGAACCTATTGAGCGTCATAGAGGATCTTACCACTGCTAACGTGGCTTGAGTATGTATGTACTATATATAATAATGGGATATTATATAAAGACTAAACTTTCTCTAAGGCTCAGAGTTTGAATTAGAATCACTTAGCTAGGCAACTTTAATACTACCAGTAAGAAACGGAGTTCATATGGAGAGAAAATATAATGCCTTTTAGTAACCTTTGCATACTTATTTACTTACTAATAAAATTATCAATTTAGTTTGTCTAGAGTGAACAAAGTCAAGTCCTTTAATTTAAAAACAAATTAAATCTTTCATGACTGTTCCATTAAACAAAGTTGTATCGATTTCTATCTGGTGACCTGTGCTTTCCCAGGAACTTATGACTAACTGTTGACTTGTTTTATTTCATTGACAGGTGTCTTAAGGGCAGCTGACCTATTCAGGTCGTCAGTCAGTTCTCCTTACTAGAGAAGGGCTCTCGGGGACCTGTGACATGGCTCACATGGTAACAGCTCTTGCTGTGTAAGCCTGGCAAAATGACTTCAATCTCTGGAACCCACGGAAATGTGGAAAGAAAACTAACTGCACAGAGTTGTCCTCTGACCTCCACATGTGCACCGTGGCACCCACACCTCCACCTCCATGTGCATCATTTACACACACACACACACACACACACACACACACACTCTCTATTGTTAAAAGTTAAGGGGTTCTTTTTGTCCTTAGATCCATTCACTCTGATTTCACAGCCTTTTCTTAGTTATCACATAGATCTCCTAGTGACTCCCAAGGCTAGTGTTAGTATTCAGGGCTGTGTTCTGAAATACCATGGTATTTTCAGAATAAGATGAACCTTGATTAATTTTAATTTAAAAGACATAGTTCTTTGTCATATTTTGGGAGTGACTAGAGAATTACAACTAAATACAAGGTGTGATCCTGGATTAGATCCTAAAATGGAAAACAGTAATGGAAGAATCAGTGAAGTTTGAATAAAGTCTATTGTTTATTTAATAGGCTTGAGCCAGTCTTGCTTTCCTTTCATATTGTAAGATTTTATTTAATAGGAGATGCTAAAGGAAGAGTATGGGAAATCTGTGGAGCTTTTCTGGAAATATAAGATTATAGGATAATGTATTTGGGGGGGTGTTGGTTGTTTTTGTTGTTGTTGCTTTGTTTTGTTTTTCCCCTCTGAGTCAGGGTATCTAAATAGCCGAGAATGTTTTAGAACTCACTATGTAGACCAGGCTAGCCTCCACAGATATCTGCCCGACTCTTCCTCCTGAGTGCTTGGATTAAAGGTATATACCACCACACCTGACCTTAGAAAAAAATTAAATATATATACCTCATTCATAATTATTAGAATTGTGATATGGGCCCTTCCTGAGGCCATGTGAATACAGCACGAATGTGCTGGGGTGGGTAAGGGTGCTGAGTGCCTACAGGAACCAGTTACCTGCTGCTTTACTTAGGCATGGCACTGGCAGTCTCACACAAGCTTGCGAGTCCACAAAGGCAGTAGGATCCTGGGGAAGTAAGAGGTCTGGGAAGCCATTGTAATCTGGTTGCTGTTTTGTTTTTCATCTACATATTGGAAGATGTAATACTCAAGCTATGGTGATGTAAAGACTTAAAAGCTTGCATATACAAATCCTACTCAAAAGCTATAAAGCATAATATGCAAAGTGTTCTCTTTGATTACTATCTTAAAGAATTGATATAGAAAAAAAGATCGGTCAGTTTTATGTATTACATAAAGGATTGCATATGGTTACAATGGCTGGCTCTTTCTGTGTAACCTTTCCAGTCTCAGCTATCACTGGACCTTGCATACTACCATACCCGTTTGCCCAGGAAGCTGTACTTACTGGTGCAATAGTAACATTGGTTATGAGGGTAACCAGCATCTTTCTGATTGGTCATAAGGTCACCTTCCCAGAAGGGATTTCAGGCCTGGTACTGTAAACCTGGTCAAAAGTTCATACCTGGTGTGCTAGCTAGTTTTTATGTCAACTTGTCATAGGTTAGTGTCATGTAGAAAGAAGAAACTATCTCAATTGAGAAAATGCCCCCACCAGATTAGCCAGGTTGGTCAGGTCTATGGATCATTTTATTAATTAATGACTGGATGTGGATGGGCTTAATCCCAAAGAGGGTGGGGCCACCCTGGTCAGGTGGTCCTGAGTGATACAAGAAAGCATCTGAAAATGTTAAATAAAGACTGAAGAGCAAGTCAGTAAGCAGCACCCTCCGTGGCCTCTGCTTGAATTCTTGCCTCCAGGTTCCTGCCCTGCTTGAGTTGCTGCCCTGACTTCCCTCAGTGATTGACGGTTACCTAGAAGTGTAAGGTGAAAGAAATCCTTTTTTCCAAGTTGATTCTGGCCATGGTATTTTATCCTAGAAATAGAAAGACAAATGGTGAGAAAATAGGCCCTGGGGAGAACCCATAGTTTTGTTAAGTAGTCATACGGTTAGACTTCCTTCTAAATATTTACGTTTACACCCATAGATTTGTGGTGCTTTCACCATTGGTCAGAGAAGAGGTTTTTTGATTTTTTTGTGTGTTTTTTTGGTTTTTTTTGTTGTTGTTTTTTGTTTTTGGAGTGGGTAGCGGTTAATGCAGAGACTGCTCCCGATGCTCAGTATAAATAACTGAGTGTTCAGCTGTATATGAATCATATCCATCTACGTCACCCCCACCACTGTCCAGCGTGCAGGGGGCAGGGGGATTGAGAGCTGCTGGGTGGGGAGAGCTGTGAAAGGCTGGCTTCACACTAACAAGCTCACACTAACGCACAGCAACTGTCATTACCCAGGCCTCATCAAGCCAAACGTTCATACTAAGGATTTTCCTTAGGTCTGTCTTTATATTCTAGTAACTATGTAGATTTATAGTAAATCAACTAAAAGTACCTTTTGTACTATAATGTAACCGTCTTACAGATTTTTTTCACAAGTACATTTGTTTTGTGCCCTGCACCTGTATAAGAGCCGGAAGCTGATGATCATAAATGTAGACTAAGATCCAGCTTATAAGATATGTACTGGTCCCATTGAATTTGAGAGACTTTAAAAGATTGACATCTACAGGTAATAAGAGTAGTTATTATTGATGTAGTTGTTATTTGATTTCCCTTGTTGAGAAAGACGTACTGTTTTCTTGGGAACAAAATAGCTTTTCTAAGATTAAGCAGATGATATACCTAGAGTTTACTGTAGGTTGGGAAGGGAGCCGGCCACTCTCTCTGCCTGCTTATTCTCAGTGCCCTTGTGTAACTGACTGAAGTTACAACGATGACTCAACATGAGAGTCTTTTCCTCCTCTACAAGTTGTGTTCTGTGCTGCCTGAGCATTGTGTTGTTGTTGTTGTTGTTGTTGTTGTTGTTAACAATTAACAATTTAAAGAATTCTGTACTTAGATGTGGTAGCCCATGTGTGTTGTAGTCTAAGTACTCAGTAGGCCGAGGAAAACAGATCTCTGTGACTTTGAGATTAGCCAGGTCTCCATAAGGAGAACCTGTCTCAAAAGTGATGGATGGATAGATAAGAGTTTTACAAATTGCACTTAGAGCCATGTGTGTAAGTGTACACCTCAGCACTTAGGAAGCTGCGGTAAGAAGGTTGTGAGTTTAAGGCCAGGGATTATGTAGGGGCATCCTGTCTCAAAGAATAAACTAAGCAAACAAAAAAGAACGTTCACAAAACTAATTGTAAAACCACGAATTAAATAGAATCCAATAACTAACAACTGATAAATTTGTAATATTATAGCATATGCACTGTGTGCCCAAAACAGATCAGAAAAATAGGAGATTACAAGTTTGAATCCTTCATTACCACAGTGAAGTTTCATAAAGGTCTGATGAGATTTCAAAAAAAAAAATGTTAAATAAAGACTGAATTATGTAAAAAGAAGGGAGATGTCTCTATGAAACTGACACAGAACAACTGACACTTCAGCTGGACCGTGGTGGCACCCGCCTTTAATCCCAACACTCAGGAGACAGAGCCAGGTGCATCTCTGAGTTCAAAGCCGGCCTGATTGACAGAGCAAGTGCCAGGACAGTCAGAGCTACACAGAGAAACCCTTCCTTGAAAAACAAAACAAAACAACAATAAAATAATTAACCCATGGAATATGGCAGAGTAAAAGAACCATTAGAATAGCAAACAGCCAGGCTTCCAATCCAAGACAGAAGCTCAGGCTTGATGACTCGGGCAGGACCAGCCAAGGAGAGAACTGTGCACACACCCAGAGGGATCAGCAGAGACAGCACAACTGCAGAGGAATCCTCACCACCATTTACACAGCGGGGGTGGGTGTGGGGGGCAGTTGTTTTTATTGCATTGATGTTTTCCCTGCTGTATGTCACTGTGAGGGTGTCAGGTACCCTGGAACTGAAGTTACAGACAGTTGTAAGTGCCAGGTAGGTACTGGGAACTGAACCCAGGTCCTCTGGAAAAGAAGTCAATACTCTTAACAGCTGAACTTTCTCTCCAACCCCAGATTTTTTATTTTTATTTTTTTAAAAGCAGGCTCTTACTATATAGCCCAGGTTGCCTGAACTCATAGAAAACTCTTGACTACTGAGTACTAGGACAAAGCCTTGGGCCACCATAGCCAGCTCTGTTTAGAATTTTTTTAAAAGATTTATTTATGTATATGAGTACACTGTAACTGTCTTCAGACACACCAGAAAAGGGCATCGAATCCCGTTACAGATGGTTGTGAGCCACCATGTGGTTGCTGGGAATTGAACTCAGGACCTCTGAAAGAGCAGTCAGTGCTCTTAACTGCTGAGCCATCTCTCCAGCCCTCTGTTTAGAATATACGTGTTTTTAAAATCGAAGTACAAATAAAATAATGAAGCCTTATAGCATTCTGCTTTACATTGTCACTGTTACTTTACATTTACTTATGTGTGTGTGTGAATGTGGAAGTCAGAGGACAACTTACAAGATTCTGTTTTCTCTTTTCTACCATGTGGGTTCCGAGGATCAAGCTCAGGTCATCAGGCTTGGCAGCAAGCAGCCTCACCCACTGAGCCATCTCAACAGCCTCCTGTAACATTCTTTAATAAAAATAAATAGATTCAAAGTAATAACGTGATTTATAAATGAAGTAAGATGGAAAGATCCACATTGAAATAGAAATGAGACAGACAAATACTGGGATGTGGAATTGCAGTAGCGGTAGGTTTGTCCTCCTGCTCTAAACAGTGCGGATGGGCTAGGACTGCAGAGGGGAAGTTTCACAAGTCACTCAGAAGTCTCTACAGCTGATTGAGTTTGTGGCAAGGCTTTTTTCCTCTTTCTTTCCCAGATCTGGCACTTGAAGACAGAACACCCAGATAGCCATCATTTGTTGGGTGGTTGATTTTAAATACTGGAGACTGACCCTAGGGCCTTGTCCAGCATTCTACCAGTAAACCATATTCCCTGATTCCTTTCTTCCTTTTTGGTTTTGAAGCCCAGTCTCCCTGCACTGCCTAGGCCAACCTTGGGTCTCACAGTGTCCTGCCCCAGACTCTTAAGGTGCTGGGGCTGCAGGCCTGCATGACCAAGCGGGTCAGCCAGCTTCTTCATCAGAAAGAATAAATGATAAGAATGACCCCAGACCAACTCAAACAGTATAGATACAGTTCACTAGAGAAATATTTATAAAATACCAGGCAGTTGTCTTGCTTAGCTGTTTGCACTTGGGGCATGAAAGATTTTTAACTGAGATCTTATTCCCTGGTAGAATGGATATCTGTTTACAGCAAGGAAGTAGCACAGAGATTGTAAAAGTTTGCGGTGCAAAGGGAGATCTTTGAAATCTAAGTGGTAGAGACTGGCGCATCTGGAAAGAAGTGTGGCTTCAGTGCCACCAGGGACACCAGCTAAGGTGGCTCAGCACCTCCAGTACACATCACCTCTGAAGGTGCCACATTCACAGACTGGGCCTCAGATTTTCACACTTAATAGGCAACTCTTATGGGAGAAAAAGAATTTTTAGTATGTAATCTGAGTGAATTTGGGGTTAGAATAAAGGAACATATTTCTTCTCTACGATAGAGAACTCGGGTTTTTAGCATTCACTGGTAATGTGGCAGAAAACATGGTTTGTCATGCATATGGAACCTCTGCTTCATACCCAGCCGTTCCCAACACTGTCTCCTGTAAGTCTTTTACTTGTCTCTAACATGTAGATGTAAACAAATACTGCTCATCACTAATTTTTTTTTTACCTTAAATTGCTGTATTTTGAAACATATAGCTTACTAATTTCACGATACAAAAGAATATATACATTTCTCTGTTGTCTTAGTTAGGGTTTCTATTGCTGTGATAAATACCATGACCAAAAGCAATGTGAGTAGGAAATTATTATTTCTTACAGCTTACAGTCCATCATCCAGGGAAGTCAGGGCAGGTACTCAAGGGTGGAACCTGGAGGCAAGATGCTGATGTAGAGGCCTCCAGAGAGTGCTGCTTACCAGCTTGCTCCCCACCCGTGGCTTGCTCATCCTGCTTTCTCATACAGCCCAGGCCCACCTGCCCAGGGGTGACACTGCCCACAGTGACCTGGACCCTCCCGTGTCAATCATTACTCAAGAAAATGCCCCAGACTTGTCTGCAGCCTGATATTATAGAGGCATTTTCTCAATTAAGGGTCTGTCTTTCCAGATATGTCTAAGTTTGTGTCAGGCTGACAAAACCAGCCAGCACATCTGTGTTCTTTTTTTTCTCACAGAAGCAGTTTGCACTGTCAGTTCTTAGTATCCTCCAGACTTTGTATTTAGTCTTTGTATTCCAAGCTAGCTCCAGCTGTGCATAGCATGATCTACACAGGCCTGTAGTTCCAGCACTCAGGTACCTGAAGCAGCAGGATCTGAAGTTCAAGGACTGCTTGGGCAGGACCTGCTGAGAAAACAACAAACAAACAAACAACATAAGGCTAGCTGGTTCACACAGCAAGTTTCAGGTCAGCCAGGGCTACATAGTGAGACCTGGTCTTAAAAACTAAAAGCAAAAACAAATTAAAAAAAAAAAACTAAAAACCAAATCTATCTAAAGGAATAGAATAAGTCTAAGATAAATGAAAAGAACATGTGTTCTAAGATTTATTTTAGCCCAGTTTTGCTGCCATCACAGAATCCCACAGACTGGGGAATTTAAAACATTACTATTAAGTGGGGCTGATACTGGCTTCATCATGGCATGTGGACCTGAGGTAGGATTCTTAGAACCTACAGAAAAGACTGAGCTTAGCTGAAGAAAGCAGGGGCTTTCTTGGCTAACCATGGGTAGTGCGCTGAATGAGAATGGCCCCATAGACTCCTATGTTTGGTCCCCAGTTGGTAAAGAGAAGGATTAGGGTGTGTGGCCTTATCAAGCACCCCTGTCACTAGGGTTTATTTTCTTTTTTTTTTCTTGCTTATTTGCCTGCCTGCCTGACTGCCCGACCACCTACCCTCCCTCCCTTCTTTCTCTTTGTCTCTTTCTTTTTCTCTTTTTCTTTCTCTTTCTTTTTTCTTTCTCTCTTTTTCTTTGTTTCTTTCTCTTTCTTTCTCTCTTTCTCTCTTTCCCTCTCTCTCTTTCTTTCTTTCTGTCTCTTTCTTTCTTTCTTTCTTTCTTTCTTTCTCTCTTTCATTCATTCATTCATTCATTAGTTCGTTCAGCCTTGGCTGTCCTGGAATTCAAAAGCTCACAACATTCCCAGTTAGTTTTCTCTGCCTCCTGCTTGTGGATCAGATGTAAGCTCTCAGCTACCTCTCCAGTGTCATTTCTGCTTGCCTGCTGCCATGCTCTCTACCATGATGGTCATGGACTCCAACCCTCTGGAACTATGAGCCCCCAAATCAAATGTTTATTTTATAAATTGCCTTGGTCATAGTGTCTTGTCATAGCAATAGAAAATTAACCAACATAACATCTAACTAAATTGAACTAAATTGGTGAGCTCAGGTTCAATGAGAGACTTTGTCTAAAAATAAGGTTAAGAGCTGATAAGATGGTTTGGCCGGTAAAATGTTTGCCATGCAAGCCTGGGTCTGTCCTCATAAGTAAAAGACTGTGGGTGGAGAGAAGTGACTCCACAAATTGTTCTCTGACTTCCACATATGTGCACTGGTATTCAGTCTCCCTACATACACATACACACACACACACATACACACACACACACATACACACACAGAGAGAGAGAGAGAGACAGAGACAGAGAGAGACAGAGACAGAGACTGACTGACTGACTTCCTGGAGCTTACTGACAGCCCTATCCAGCTAAGTCAGTGTATGCTCCAATGAAAGTGTGTTTCATAAGAAAAGGGAGAGAACATTTGAGGAAAACACCTACAGAAACACAAGCACTTACTTGTGTACACATATACCATACACACTCACACGATTATCAGAAATTTACTTCTCATTTTTGATTTGAGGCTTCTCACAAGGGCCTTCCTCTGCTGCCTTATAATATGGTGGAAATACAAAGAAAAGCCAATAGTCAGAATGGCCAAATCTATCCTGTTATAAGAAACCAACCTCATGATATCTGTTTATGAGAGAAGAGACCATGGCTCTCACCTCTCAAAGGTCTTGCCTGTGAATACTATTACAACCAAAATTAAACTGTAACATAAATTTGGAAGGAGACAAGCATTCAGACTTTAACAAGACCTGTTCTATGCATACTATACATTTGATATTCTCTTCAGCCCAAGAGAACATTTTCAAACCTGAGGGCTTGACAGATGGCTCAGAGGTTACGAGCACTTGCTGCTTACTCTTCCAGAGGACTCAGGTTCAGTTCCTGGTACCTACTTCCGGTGGGTCTTAAAGTCTGCCTGCAGGCTCTCCAAGATTGCACATGCACACGTGCAGACAGATGTACCTGCACATATTCAAAATAAGTCTTTAAAAATAGACATACCTGGAAAAGATTATGTAAGAATAATTTTGAAATACTAAAAAGAGACTACTGCTTCACCCTGAATGCATCACTAATGTGCTTAAATTAATACGAAGCACTAGGCATCTCAGACATAGTGTTTTCTAATATCACACTCGAGGTGGATTAAACATTTAAATTTAAGGAATAAAACTATGCAAATGAGAAAAAAGAATGTAAGTGAACATTTCTTTAATCTGATGTGGGAAAGCCAAGAAAGAATAAAGACAGATGACAGACTTGGTGGCAGAAGGGGCCAGTCAGACAAGGACCTAAGGTAGACATGCTTATTGCACAGAAAATAAAGTCACAATGCCCTCCACTGGCTTTCTCTCTTTCTTTTTTTCCCTTCCCTATCTTCCATTTGAATACAGGCTGAAATATATCTCCTTAGAGAAAAATAGCAATAGAAATGCAGTAAGTGACAGGACGTGGTGGGAATTTTGACTAGTGGGAACTTACTGGCATGCGTTCAGAGGCACAGACACTCTGTAGACTGTAAAAATGCCAACGCCGCGCAGCAGCCTGCAGAGTGGCCATGCAGCCCCAAGCAGCCGTGCAGAATGCAACTTAGTTGTAGAGTGCTTGCGTAGCATGCTCAAGGTCCTCAGCGACACAAAAGTTTTTTAAAAGTCAGGTCTTCTGGAGCCACTTTGGCTGTTTATATGCCTATAAAATATAATAATTTAAATTATAAATTAATATTCAAATTCTCATTAACTTTTAAAGGACTCAGAATAGCTATTTTTAATGTTTTATTTGGTTAGTTGACTCAAACCTACTTGGTTTTTTTTTTTTTTCTTAATCTATTTTTGGTTTTCCCTTTATTTCTGGCTTACATGATATATTCTTCTAAAGTTTAATTATTCAGTTCATTTTCAGTATTTTTTTTGTTGTTGTTCTTTTAAAATTGATAGTATAAAGGAAAGGTTGTGGGATGTCTGTTGAGAAGCATCTAGATTTTCAATTTCTGGCTATTGCAATGAATGAATTGAATGAATGTTTTTGTGTAGTACAATTTGAGGTCAGGGATGGTAATACCTCCAGCAGTTCTTTTATTATTTAGGATTGTTTTAGCTATCCTGTGTGTGCATGTGTGTTTTGTGTTTCCATTTGAAGCCAAAATTTATCCTTTCAAGACCTGTAAATGGAATTTTGATGGAGATTGCATTGAATCTGTAGATTGCTTTTCATTGCCATTTTTACTGTATTAATCCTACCAATCTTGAGCATGGGAGATCATCTGCTGTCTTCTTCAGTTTCTTTTACCAGTGTCTTAGTTTTTATCAAGCCTTTCACTTGCTTAGTTAGAGCAAGATATTTTATATTACTTGAGGCCATTATAAAAAGTCTTGTTTTATTGATTTTTCTCTGTCCATTTGTCACTTGTATATAGGAAGGCTACTGATTGTTTTGAATTGATTTTGTATCCACCCTTTTTGCTGAAAGTTTTTATCAGCTATAGGAATTGCCCATTGGCATTTTTAGGGCCACTTATGTGTACTATTATATCAACTGCAACTAAAGACACTTTGATAACTTCCCTTCTGATTTGTATGCCCTTGGTCTCCTTCAGCTGTCTTACTGCTGTGGCTAAGACTTCAAGTACTATGTTGAATAGGTATGGAGAGAATGGACAGCCTTGTCTTATTCCTGATTTTAGTGGAATTGCTTTGAGTTTCTCTCTATTTAATTTGATGTTGGATATGAGCTTGCTAAAAATTGCCTTTATTATGTTGAGGTATATTCTTTGTCTCTTCAGGACTTTTATTGTGGAGGAATGTTGGATTTTTTCCAAAGGCCTTTTCTGCATCTAGTGAGGTAATCATGTGGTTTTCTCTTTCAGTCTATTTATCTGGTGGATCATATTTATTGATTACATATATTATGCCATTTCTGCATTTCTGAAATAAAGCCAACCTGATATGGTTGATCACCGTTTTGTTATGTACTTGTATCTCAAATTTTACTGAAAAATTTTGCACCAATGTTCAGAAGGAAAATTGTAGTTTTATTTGGCGGATATTTATCTAGTTTGGGTATCAGAGTAACTGGCCTCATAAAACAAATTGGACAAAGTTTCTTCTGTTTCTATTTGGTGGAATGGTTTGAGAAGTATTGGCATTAATTCTTCTTTGAAAATCTAGTAGAATTTTGTGATAAAACCATCTGGCCCTAGATGTTTGGTTGCGTTTGTTTGTTTGTTTGTTTGTTTGTTTGTTGTTGTTTTGGGTTTGTTTTGTTTTGGTAGACTTTTAAAAACTCCTTCTAAACAGAAGTAATAAGTAGAGATTATAGGTCTGTATGTATACATCAGTAATTATGATTTTTTTTTAGATTTTCTAATATGATGGCGTGCAGATTTTAAAGTGTGCCCTTAATGATTCTTGTCCTTGATGTCTGTTGTGTCCCCTTTCTCATCTCTAATTTTGTTAATTTGCATCCTCTCTCTCTGCCTTATAGTTAATTTGGCTAACAGTTTGTCAGTCTTACTGACAGATCAAGAATCCATTCTTAGCTTCATTGATCTTAGCTTCATTGATTCTTTGTGTTAGTTTTGTTACTGTTTCTATTTTATTGATTTCAGTTCTGTGGTTGATTGTTTCTTGCCATCTACTCCTTTTGGGTGTGATTTCTTCTTTTGGTTTGTTTGTTTTGAATTTAGTTCTCGTAATGTAGGTACCTAGTGCTTTGAACTTGCCTGGTAGAACCACCTTCATTGTGTCCTGTAAGTTTGGATATGTCCTGTATTTTTCATTCATTTGTAGAAAGTCTTTAATTTCCTTCAGATTTCTGTGTTGATCCATTTTTCATTCAGTAGTGTGTACTGTGTTGTTCAGCTTCCATGAGTGGTCTGTAAGCTTTCTTTTTTCTGTTGTTGATGTCCAGCTTGGATCCATGGAGGTCATATAGGATGCAGGGAATTATATCTGTTGAAACTTGCTTTGTATCCAAGTATGTGGTCAGTTTTGAAGAAAGTTCCATGAGCTTCTAAGAAGAAGTATATTCTTTTTGGATGGAATGTTCATATACTTTTTGAACGGAAGTATATTCTGTCTGGATGGGATGTTCTATACATTTTTGCTCAGTTCATTTGGCTTATGACACATCATTTGCCTCCAGCATTTCTCTGTTTTTGTCTGGATGACCTGTTAATTGATGAGAGTAGAGTATTGAAGTCAACCCACTATCACTGTATGAGGATCAATATATTTAAGCTGTAGTAATATTTTATGAATTTGGGTGCCCTTGGGTTTGGTGCTCAAAAGAATTGCAGTGGTCTTGTGGTGGGTTTTTCCTTTGAGTATGTAGTGTCTTTCCCAATCTCTTCTGATTGCTTTGAAGTCTATTCTGTCAGATATTAGAATGGCCACACCAGCTTGCTTCTTAGGTCCATTTGCTTGGAATATCTTTTTCCATCCTTTTACTCTGAGGTGATGTCTATCCTTGATGTTAAGGTATGCTTATGGGATGCAGCAGAAAGATGGATCCTGTTTTCTAATCCAATCCATCAGCCTGTGGTTTTTGTTTTTTAAATTTGGGAATTGAGGCCATTAATGTTGACAGTTATTAATGAACAGTGTTTATTTATTTTTGTTATTTTATTGTCATGGTATGCCTCTACCTTTGCTGTGCTGGTTTGGGGTTATTTATTCCTTGTGTTTTCTTGGGTATGGCTAACTACTTCAGGTTGAAGTTTTCCCTTTTGTTGTTGTTGTTGTTTTTCGAGACAGGAAGTTTTCCTTCTAATATCTTCTGTACGGCTGGATTTGTAGATAGATACTGCTTAAATTTGGTTTTATCGTAGAATATCTTATCTTCCCATCTATTTTAACTTTTTATTGATTCTTTGTGAATTTCCCATTATGTACCCCAATCCCACTCATCTCCCCATACCTCCACATCCTCCATCTCTACCCTCGCAACTTCTCCCAACAGAAAACAAACAAAATCTTGATGCAGAAGGTACAGTGTGTCATACAGTATACCCTTATGCCAAAACATTTCATGCCAATGTTCATTGCATTGAGTCATTGGTCTGGTTCAGGACCTCCGGCTTCTGCTACACTGTCAACACTGGATCCTCACTGGGACTCCTCATGGAGATCCTACAACTCTGGTTCTGCGGGACCAGCTCCTTCACATGCTCCAGCAGTTCATAGATGGGGTAGATGTTGGGGTGGGCCAGCTCCAAGCCCTGGGTCTGGGTCTGGGTTTGGGTCTGGGTGGTAGCTGAGTTGGTCAGACCTCCCCTCCAGCTCTCCCACACTTATGCCCCCCACCCCCAGCTGGCTCACTTGCACCTACTCCACCAGGGCCAACTCTCCAGCACTGGCCAGGCAAGGGGCAGAAACAGCTCATCTGCCCTCACACCCACACCAGGGCGAGCCCTACTGTGGTGTCCAGGTGAGGTGTGAGCTCATTCTTAAGTGCTGAAGCTGATGCAGGGTGGTGTTCCCTCTCCCACAATGCTGAGGTGAGGGGTGGGCCAGCTCTGCACAGTCCTCAGAGATGTCCACATGGCCTTTGGTGTAACAGACCCCCACAGCAGCATAGGCCAGGACCTCACCAGGGCTTCAGGTAGTGTTGTTGGCTACTCACATCAGGCTGTTCCTCACTACCCTCTTCATTGTGCACACACCATTCTACCTCCATCTCCATCTCTCCACCACTTACTTGCTCATCTTAGTGGCACCTGGAGCTTCTGGGTGTCTGGGGTCATCTCTGGTGTGCTCACCACCACCACCACCACCACCACCACCACCACCACTACCACTACCCGCCCCCAGGCTGCCATCTATTGTGATTAACATTTTTGCTGAGTATAGTAACCTGGGACAGTGTCCATGGTCTCAGTCTGTAGAACATCTTTTTACTCTACATTAGTCTTTTAACATCTCTATTAAGATGTTAGGAGTTGCCGGGCGGTGGTGGCGCAGGCCTTTAATCCCAGCATTTGGGAGGCAGAGGCAGGCAGATTTCTGAGTTTGAGGCCAGCCTGGTCTACAGAGTGAGTTCCAGGACAACCAGGACTATACAGAGAAACCCTGTCTTGAAAAACCAAAAAAAAAAAAAAAAAAGAGAGAGAGAGAGAGAGAGAGAGAGAGAGAGAGAGAGAGAGAGAGAGAGAGAGATGTTAGGAGTTATTCTAATAGGTCTGCCTTTATATGTTGATCTTTTTCCTTTGTAGTTTTTTTTGTTTTTTTCCTTCCGAGACAGGGTTTCTCTGTATAGCCTTGGCTGTCCTGGAACTTACTCTGTAGACCAGGCTGGCCTTGAACTCAGAAATCCTCATGCCTCTGCCTCCCAAGTGCTGGGATTACAGGCGTGTGCCACCACTACCCAGCCTTCCTTTGAAGTTTTTAAATATTCGTTTTGTTCTGAATGCTTAGTATTTTGATATTGTGCCCAAGGGAATTTCTTTTCTGGTCTATTTTCTGTGCCTTTGACCTGGGTTTTTTCTTCTATTCCTATTCTTCTTAGATTTGGTCTTTTCATATTATAGTGTCCCCAGATTTTCTGGCTGTTTTGTGCCAGGCTTTTTTTTTTTTTTTTTTTTTTTTGACTTAACATTTTCTTTGACCATCTCTTGTATACTGTTGGCGAGGCTTGCCTCTGAGGTACCCATTCAAGTTCCTAAATTTTTATTTCCAGATTTCCCTCAGATGTTTGGGTTTTCTTTACTGATGCCGTGTCCACTCACAGGCTTTAGATTGTTTTACTCACTTCCGCTTCTGTCTCTGTTTCCTAGAGTTCTTTAGGGGTTTGTTCATTTCCTCCTTAAGATCCTCTGTCATATTTACAAAGACTACTTCAAAGCCTTGTCCTGAGCCTCAGCTATGTTGGCAAGCCTTAAGACCTTGTAGTAAGATGCTGGGCTCTAGTGCAGACATACTGTCCTTTTATTGCTTTTATGCCCGGGTCTAGGCATCTGGGTTTGTGATGATCTTTCTGACATCAGCCTTGTCTTTGGGTAATGTTTTGTTCCTTGTTTTCTGTTGCCCTTTCTGGATCTTAGGAGTGTGGTAGCTGTATGTTGCCTGATAGGGGATTCTTCTGGGATCCTGCCAGGTGTGGCCATTGGGGATTTCAGTAAATGTATTTCTAGGTCTTGGGAATGAGATTGGGGTTGGGTGGTTTGAAGGGATCCACAAGAGGAAAGAAAGCAAGGTGTTCCACTAGGATGCTCGGTGTCCTGGGAGAGGGGGGGCAGAGAGGGAGGGGCACAGCAGGTGGTCTGCTACAGAGCTGGGGGGGGCAGCGAGGGAGGGGCACAGCAAGTGGTCTGCTACAGAGCTGGGGGGGCAGAGAGGGAGGGGCACAGCAGGTGGTCTGCTACAGAGCTGGGGGGGCAGAGAGGGAGGGGCACAGCAGGTGGTCTGCTACAGAGCTGGGGGGGGGGGGTAAGACTAGGGGATTGAGTGCTTCCCTGGCCAGGGTTCCCAGGGAATTCAGTCCATTGTTTATGACTCACTAGGACTCCATTATAGGTGACACACACAGTTGTCTACCTGTTCATCTCATTAGGAATCTAGGCCTTCCCACCTTTGAGCAACAATGAACACACTGCTAAGAGTGTTTAGACCCAGGATTTGTTTGTTGCTCTCAGATATTTGTGATATTGCTAGGCCTGGAATTGTTGGATCACATGGTAATCCAACTGTGTTTTTCATTTTGTTGTTTTCTTAGATTCTCACTAGACAGCCTAGCACTAATTGTGTAGACAAGCTGGCCTTCAGCTCACAGAGATTTACCTACCTCTGCCTCTGGACACAGGAACTAAGGCTGTGCATCACCAGGCCCAACTCTATTTATTATCAGACTTTTTGAGAAATAGCCAGACTATAACATTTGATGCTCTGTAATTACTTAATCCCCTCTTTCTGAGGTTATTGTGGATGTCATGTGCCACAGGAGGGAGGGAATCTCTTCTCTCCCCTTTATATGGCTTCTAGGTATGGAACTGTCTTGTCAGGCTTGCTCTCTTGCCAGACCATATGAGCTATTTTTATGTTTACCATTATAAGTACCGGTAAGTTAAGAGGTGAATATTGTTACGTTAATGAGTGAGTTAAGTTAGAATCTGAGAAGTTTTAACAAATTTTTTTCTTCTTGCACTTAAAGGCTTTTTGTGTTAATTACAGACATTATTTCATGTAATGCCTTATGAATATAAATTGAAATGCTCTATGTTTTGAATCTTATAAAATTGGTAAATATTTGATATGATAAATGAATGAAGATAAGAATATTAATACTTTACCTTAGTTTAGGTCAAGCATTAGAAAACTTTTGCCTCTCGTGTATAAATATATAATGCTGTTTTAGTTCTAACAGAGGGTTGGTTTGGGTTTGTTGGTTTTTTACAGTCTTGCTATGTAGCTTTGGCTAACCTCAAACTCATGGCGATTCTCCTTCCTCACTCATCCAAGGGCAGGGTTACAGACATGCACTACAGTGCCTGTCCACACCTGATTCTTTTCCATTCTTTATTTCCCCACAGTTCATCCATGAGCTCAGATTTCCCACATTATAACTTCAGGATGCCTAATATTGGATTCCAGAATCTGCCTCTCAACATATATATTGTGGTTTTCGGCACTGCTGTGTTTGTCTTCATCCTTAGTTTACTCTTCTGCTGCTACTTGATTAGGTAATCAATTCTTATTATTTTCAAATATTTCAGAATACTTGAAACAGTCATTTCTACCAGAAGGTCAAAAAAGATTGTGTATAATAATGGCCCAGTTTTCAAAAACTGTGGTAGCCTAGCATTTTAATTGTGGGCTGGTGTTTAGTAACCCACTTTTGTGTCATTTTCAATCCTATCTGCTGATGAGGTGTTTTCCTCTGTAGTAGAAATTGGTCGTCAGTAGTTTCCCCACAATATAAGCACCCCATTTTGCTAAAAAAAAAAAAGAAAAAAGAAAAAAGAAAAAGAAAAAAGAAAAAAAAAGTAGAAAGCATCTACTTTCTTGTTTTAGGTTGTGTTGTGTTGTTTTGTTTTGTTTTGTTTTGAGACAGCCTCAATCTCTGCATCCCTGACTGGCCTGGCTCTCACCAGGCAGGCCATGAACTCCTCTGCCTCCAGAGTCCTGATTGCGTCTACTGCAAGTTGCTCTGGTAGAAGGCATTTTGCACCACTGTCATCTGAAGTCATCACGGGCCAGAAGACAATGTTTTAAGTCAGGAGCCATGACTTAAAAATGCCTCTTGCCACTGGTTTTTGGGACTTTAAGTACTTCTCTGATGCAGAAGTAGTTGTGTATTGATGTAATTACTTATCTGCATAACACACTAAACATCGCACACTGTAAGTGTTCAGTATACACAGAGACATGGGACAGAAGAGGAGAGCTCACGTCGGGTGGGGTGATAAATTTTGCCAGTAATGTTTTATTGCCTGACTGACTGTTTTATTGCCTGACTGACTTGTTATTATCTAACACTTTTACCTTTTATATTATTAAACAGAGCCTATTTTTCAAAGTTAAAACTGACTTTAAAATTTTTATACAAGCCAGGTGTAGTAGCAGACACTTGTTATCTTAGTGAGGTGGGGCCAACACGATCGAGAGTTTAAGGCCAACTAAACTCCATAGTGAGGTCCTGTATCAAAACACAGTTTAAAGTGTTACATGAAGCCCAGTGTAGTGGCACAGACTTTAATCCTCACACTGGGGAGGCAGAGGCAGATGGATCTCAGAGGCCACCTTAGGCTACATAGTGAGTTCCAAGTCAGCCAGAGCTGCATTGTAAGACTTTGTCTCAAAACAATTTGAAAAAAAAAATTGTTACATGATCTTCAAAGAGTTTTGTTTTGTTAAAAAATAGGATATTAAAGGGAAAAGTTACTTGTTTTGAGACAGGTCTCTCTCTGTAGCTCAGACTAGCCCTCCTTAGGTTTCTCCTTGGGTTTCGGAGTGTGTTGGTTACAAGTAGGAGCTCCCGGCTGTATGTTCTCATAGAGTAAGACTGTCTCACAAAAAGAAGGGCCAGGTGGCTCTCATACAAGGTCCTAAGCTTGGATGAAGCAAGAAAGTCCCGAGTTCAAAGCCACCCTGAACTACATACACAGTCAGATCCGGTCTCAAAGAACTGGGTATGGATGTGATAACATTTGGAGTTGGAAGGGTTTGAAACCACTGCTGCATGGAGCTTAGGACTCTACTCCTGGATAGGTGAAGGGAAATTACAAGCTAAGTCCCCTCCACCTTCCATGCTAGACAAGCATTCTCTCACTAAACTACAGTACAGTCCCAGTATGCCTGAGCAGCAAATAATGATCATACTAAATCTGGGCCCACAGAGCATAGACTGTTATAATTGTGTTTTTGTTTTCAGACATATCTTATTGTGTAGCCTGGATTAGCCTGGAGCTTGCTGTGAAGATCAGGCTGGCCTCCAGCTCCCAAGATTGCCTGCCTCTGCCTCCCAAGTGTTGGGGTTAAAGTTGGGGGCTGCCATAACTGGCTGCTTTCACTCATGTGTGTGAATCTCGACTAACTCTACAAATAATTAGGGCCTTGCAGGGAGAAAGGTGGGTAGTAATAATAGTGGAAAGAAGCATGAGCAAAAGATAAGATAGGGATATGATTCTAACTTATCATCCCCAAGATGTGTGGCAGAAATGGTGCAGTAGTGACCTTATGGTCAACAGTGCCTGAACTAACCAATGATAATTAGGTGTCAAAGGTTTACAGGAACTGCCATGATGACAGGCGAAGGATACACAACCAGTGTAAAATGGGTCCTGAGTTGAACTATTGCTAAGGAAAGGGCTTGAGTAAAAAAATCTCGTGAAACTCAAGTGAGGCCTGTTGGCGATAGCTGGCCGGCCGGCCTGTCAGCATTGTGCCATGTCACTTTCTACTGTGTGCTGACTATACTATACTGCTGTAACTGTAAGCATTGGAGAAACATGGGAAAGGTGTATGTGAGCTGGGCATGGTGGTTTAGAGTCCTAAGGCAGGAAGTTCTTAAGTTCCAAGCTGGTCTGGCCTACATAGTAACATTGTCTCAAATCAAAAATATATACAGATTCATTACCTTTTATGTGTTTGTTTTAGAATAAAAATGGTGGGTTTTTTATGTGCATGTATCTACATGAGTATGTGCACCACATGTGTGCAGGTGCCAGTGGAGGCCAGATAATGTTGGAACTGAAATTATAATCAGTTGTGAGCTATCTGATGTGGATGCTGGAAACAAAACACTGGTTCTCTCATCTCTCCAACCCCTAGAATAAAACATTTAAAAATAGCGTAGTATTGACACAGGGTGTTAGGTGAGTCCAGACAACCAAAGTGCCTGTCTCTTAGGGCATGCCCGCTTCCTAGCCTCTTCCTAGCTTCTGGTAATGACCAGTAGACCCTGGGATTCCTTGACTTATGGCTGCTGTTTGGCTTCTGCTCTACAATCACCTGGTCACCTGGCCTTTTTCCTGTCTCTCTAGTTGCCTAAGTTACACCAGACCCAGGATTCAGAGTTTTTAAGGGATGCCATTGCAGCTGGTATGCAAGGGCAGGAAGATAGAGCACTTGGGCAGGGTGCCATGTCTAGGAGAAAACCCACAGGTTGCACATGGTGGTTGGTAACAGACAGATACTATAGTTCATGGGGAAGAAGGAACTTAATAAATGTTATGAAGCCAGTAAGAACCAGTACAGGGATAAAAAGTATCTAAGACCCTACCTTACAATTCATATAAAGTGTAGCTCTCAGACCTAAATGTAGTAGATAAAATAGGGCCAGTTCTAAGGGTGGACACTGACTGGGAAAGATCATTTCAGGAGTTTCAAGGATCCTCAGAAGAACCTATATCTTGATGTGGATGATAATTATTCCTGCAGATGCATTTTTTTACATTTCTGAACTGCGTACTTAGTTTTTGCACTTTATTGAATTTGTGTATTAATTCTTTGAACTAAGATTTTGCTTAACATAAAAGATCTTTATCTTCATTTCAATGTCTGATGTATTGAGATTCTTGTTTCAGTGAGATTCCTCTAGAACTTACAGTGGGTGATATCCCATGGTTCAAGTGGGTATTCTCTCCAAAATCTTAATATCACACTTCTCATTTGTGTCTTTTAGGTTGAGACATCAAGCACACAAAGAATTTTATGCCTACAAACAGGTGAGACATTTACTTATAAGTAGCTTTTACTGTGCCTTTCAGTAAACTGAGACTGAGTCCATTCATAGTTTAAACTGGGATTATCTTACTATGGGTTCGTCTTAGCTTTTTCTTTGTCAATTTATACCACAGAATAGCAATTTGATTTTTTTTTTTTTTTCCGAGACAGGGTCTCTCTGTGTAGCCTTGGCTGTCCTGGAACTCACTCTGTAGACCAGGCTGGCCTCAAACTCAGAAATCCGCCTGCCTCTGCCTCCCAAGTGCTGGGATTAAAGGTGTGCGCCACCACCGCCCAGTGCAATTTGATTTTCTAATGTGATCTTTTATTGGTATTATTTGAAGCTATAGAAAATTTAGATGATAGGATAAAATGACAGAATTTTAGCCAGTATTTGTCAAAGAAAAAATGTTATCATCTGTAACCTTTTGAGTCACCACTGATTTAATGGAGTGCACATCCCACTGCGTGGGTTGGGTCTCGTCCTTCATGAACAATAGTGACTGCCCAGAGGTCCAGCTGTGTTCCTGGTTCACTCTCTTGGCCTTGGGTCAGCAGCCTCTCACCCATGAGTTTTGATCACCCCAGCTTGCTATGTTGATGGTAGCATGTTTTGTTGTTTTAAACAGGGTCTTACTATATGCCCAAGGTTGACCTGGAACCTATTTTGTAGTCCAGGCTGGTCTGAACATGAAGCAATCCCCCTGTCTCAGCCTTCCAAGTGCTAAGAGGCTTCATGCTGATAGACTCCACCTTTTCTTGAAGCAAAATAAAAGTAGTTTAGACTTCCGTGTATCATCTATTAATATTTTGCTGCTAACATAATCAAATAGTGGTCCTAGATTTCCCTTAATTTTGGTCCCAGACATGGAATTGTTGTTGTCCTTAGCTTTTTTGAGACAGGAAGAAAGGTGGCTTCCTTAACTTTGCTGGCACTGAGGTCATAGTTTCGAGGTTGTGTATCCTTCTGTTTGACTGTGTGGAAGTGTTTGACGTGAACTCATTGTGGGTCTCTCTAGCACAGGTAAATGCTGTAGTTTTCTAAATGAGTGAGTCCTTCTGTCTCAGTTCTGTCATAATCTTGAATATCTACAAGATGTTTGCATGTAAATCTGGCCTTGATGGTCATTTAGTAGGTGAAATTCACTGAGAACTAATGAGGTGAGGAAAAGGTAACTTGATCCTAAAATGAGTAAGATTTTAGCACATCATTCTTGGCTGAACAGTAGCTTACTTTGTGATTTATGAAAATGTGATTTGCCTTAAATCATTTTCTATTTGAATGTTAAACATCTAGAATTTAGACATTTTCACCAAATTTAACTTGTCTGATTTTCCCCTTTAAGATAAAGGGAAGTAGGGGCTGGAGATAGGGCTCAGAGGTTAAGAGCACTAACTTGAGCTCAATTCCCAGCACCACATGGTGGCTCACAACCATCTGTAATGGGGTCTGATGCCCTCTTCTGGTGTGTCTGAAGACAGTAACAGTGTATGCATGAAATAAATAAAAACTCTTTAAAAACATTAAAAAAAAAAAAAAAACATAAGTAGCCAGGCGGTGGTGATGCACACCTTTAATCCCAGCATTTAGGAGGCAGAGGCAGACAGATCTCTAAGAGTCTAAGGCCAGCCTGGTCTCAACAGTGAATTCATCAGCTTGAGGTACATGAGACCGCATTTCTGTGAGTTTGAGGCTAGGACATCCAGGGCTATACAGAAAACCCTGTTTTAAAACAACAACAACAAATGTGTTTTTCAGAATATTGAAAGAATGTTGTTAATCGTAGCACTCAGAGTCAGGCAGATATCTATGAGTTTAAGGCTGGCCTGATCTACACAGTGATCTACATAACCTGATTCACTGTCTATTTACATTGGTGTAAGAACATTTTTTTAATCTTACAGGTTATATTAAAAGAAAAAGTAAAAGAACTTAATTTACATGAGGTAAGCTGCTTTTGAATATTTTAACTGTTCCTTGAGCCATTTTCTAAAACAAATGGTGTGCTTGAATGCCTTCATCTTCAGAAGCTGAAAAAGATGGGCGTCTGCCTCCTCCCCTCTCCCTGTAGCAATAGCAGCTCTGTGACAGTACCATAAGGCACATGGTGCATTATCAGTTAGTAGTCCTCTCACTGTGACAAAATACTGGGTAGCAACTTACAAAAGAGAGGGTTTGTTGTGGCTCACATTAACCCATCTGTCCATCATGGTTAAGAAGAGCTGGCAGCGGGCCAGGCTTAGCTGTACCCCTAGGTGGATGAGCGGCTCACATTGTCCTCCCGTAGGAAGCAGACATGAGCACGGCTGCTCACCAAAGTATTCCTGCTCTCCCCTCTCCTTATTCAGTTTGGAGACCTAGCCCACACTTAAGGTGTGTCTTCCTCCTCAGTTGTACCTCTCCGGTATATTTTCACAGCTGCCGTAGCTCTGTGCTCTGTGCCCCGTGACTGATAGTGAAGACTAACCCTTACATGAAGTCTCAGACTTCTCAGGGGTTGGTTCTTTGTGAGATCTCATGTGTAGCGCAGGCTGTCCTTGAATTCACAACAGTTTCCCTGCTTCAGCCTCCCAAGTGCTGGTAGGCACAACTCAACATGGCTGCTTTAAGAATCCCATTTAATCTTTGGTCCTCTCACTAGCAGCCTCGGGGAGCCAGAGTTCTTGTTGCTCTGCTGAGCTTTAGGAATCCACACTGTGTTTTGTAGTGAACACTGGCCTCACCTGTGACTTGGCCTTTCAGCTCTGTGCTGTGTGTCTAGAAGACTTCAAGCCTCGAGATGAACTGGGGATATGCCCATGTAAGCATGCCTTCCACAGAAAGTGAGTATTGGTATGGAATTATTTAGTGTAACCCAACTTGCTGCAGGCTATGGGGCACTGCCAGCTTAGCTTGATGGTGTCACAGTTGGTCTGTAGTGCACAAGACTGACAGTACTCCACAGGGTGGGGCCCAAGCATGTGTACGTGACATTAGAAGGGACCAGGGAAGTGGAACATGACCACCACTGCAGGCTTGGGCAGAGATCCAGCCCACCCTACACCTCTGTACAGCTCTTTAGCTGGACTTTCCAACAACTCTATCTCTTGACGCTGTGTTTTAATCAAGCCATTTAAGTCACAGTAAATAGTGTAGGTATACATGGGGCTGTAGGGCCACCTCTTTTTCTTCTGACACATTCATATCCCCTCCTGGAAATTTTGGTTTATTAAAAACTTTGGTTTTTCCTGCTTTCCTTCATCAGCATACTTTATGTCATGTGTGACCGGGAGTATAAAGTACTGACCGTGGTACCTTCATGTCAGCCTGTAGGAGACAGAAGGCTCTGGCTTGTCAGAGCGTGATGTGGACTCTAGGGCTGAGCTCCTCCCCAGACTCCACACTGGCTTTGTGTAACTGAGTCTCAGCAGTGAGCTTAGGCAGGGGCTGTTGTAAGTCTGGAGCTGACGTCTCCCACTTGGCTGTCTTGTTCTGCAGGTGCCTTGTTAAGTGGCTGGAAGTCCGAAAAGTGTGTCCCTTGTGCAACATGCCGGTGCTGCAGCTGGCCCAGCTGCACAGTAAACAGGACCGCGGTCCCCCTCAGGAGCCCCTCCCTGGGGCAGAGAATATTGTATAGCTTGCTGCAAGGATCAGACTGTTGGTGTACACATCAGTATGGAGCCAGGAGGAATACAAGCAGACTCCGCTTTGGCTGTTCTCTGCCTGGGGCACCCACTGTCACTTCCTTTGCCTCATGAAGAACTCTTGAGCCAGGCAAGCTGAGACCCTAGGCATCTGGATCTTGTGACAACCAAAGTACCCTGATATCACCCTATGCCAAAAGGAGTGGATGAGCCTGCGGGTTTGGTTTCAGAAGTTTCCTGAGCATCTCCTGTGTCTCCCAGGCACCTTCACATCAAGCAAAAGGGGAGATAAGCACAGGTGTTAGAGACCAGAACTGTGAATGGGGCTTTGATGCCACCACCACCTGTGGACCCGTATGCTGCTGTGCAGACTTGACAGCCTGTTGTTGCCACACGTCCTCTTGGCATCCTGAGTCAAGTGGACCCAGTTGTTCATCAGCTGAAGCACAACTGGCTGCCAGTATTTGGTGAGGCAGCCCCTGTAAGGCTTTTCAGGTTCTTTTTTTTTAATAAGGCTGTTTGGAACCTGAAGACTTTGAAAACAGCAGCAGCAGAACCCCTGCCACACGTGCCAGTTCACACTTGCTGTCAAATCTTCCAGGTTGAAGCCATTGGAAGCACTTGGAAAGGCTCAGTTAGGAGCCATCCCTCTTCTGAATCTCTGCTGTCCCTGTGTGACCCAGGGGCCAGGGTGCTGCTCCACTGCACCACAAGTGTGTGTGATTCCATTACAGCTGCTGGCCTCAGCACACTGGCTAAGGAGTCTCCCTGGGCCCCTCAGATGGCTCCAAAGAAGAGCTTCTTTCTTAGCAAAGCCAGTCCACACCCACCAGGATGGCCAGGACAGACACTCTGGCTTCTCTCTGCCTCTCCTCTGCTCTTTTTCTACATAAGAAAAATGTCTTACTGCAGTTTTAAACATTTATCCCAAATAAGTTCCCTGTAATTCGGAAGCCAGTGAGCCACTTGGAGTTGTAAATAGTTTGAGGAAGCTCCTGCATGGCTGGCCTTCTGTTGGTGTGTACCTCAGTTCTGTGGACTCGAGATCCCTAACTGAAGTGTTTTTATAGGGAAAATGCATGCTGCTCTTTGGCTTTCTGTCCAACTTTTCTAGAGATAACTGCCTCCAATAGGCTTTGTGAACAGTGTAAATTCGCCGTGTGAAGCACAGACTGTTCTGACACAGCTTGCTCTCCCCTTGTCACAACAGCGCCACTGCGATGCCTCGTCAGCTGCTCTGCCCTGCTCTGCTCCATCCCACAGGCGTGAGGAAATGTATTCAGGAAGTACACTCTGGCATGGAGATGGAGGGCTTTGCTACTCTGTTCTTGGATTCCACCTAGTCGTAGAATGAGAGGGGACCTGCTTTGCCTCCAGTAGCTGGGATCAGTTGAGGAGAAAAATCCTATTTGTCTAAAAAGTGCTATGGAAGCCAGGCTGTGGTGGTATACATCTCTGTCTTCCCAGCTCAGGCAGGCAGGGTCATAAGTTTGAGACCAGACTTGGATTCATAGTGAGATCCTCTTGCAAAAGGGGGCAGCAGGGGTGAGAATAGGGGCTCTTGGCAGAGTCTATTTGTAAAATTACAACTCCACTTGGAAAGAATAAGCTATTCCCAGTGTGCTGTTTGTGGCAGGCCACAAACAGACTCCTATGCAGGGCAAGGGAGTGGGCAACTTTTCTATGACAGCCTTAGCCTGACTGACTCCAATAATTCATACCTATGTCCCTCTGTTTGTAGTACCAGAGTCAAATGCCCGCACTCAGTTTACAGTGAAATGTCTTCAAGTGACCAATGCCAGAAGTGGGCTTCTCCTGGCTGAATTTTGTTATATGTTAGCATCTAGCATTCATATTGCATAACTGGATACAATAAGGAAATCCCCCCCCTAAATATTTCCATATGGTCAATACTATAAATTATTGCCACTCACAGCTGTCATAGAATCTTGGCCTTTAGCTTCAGCTTTACCTGTCCTTGGACTCAGCTACTCAAAAGCCAGCGTCACCAAAGCCCTATTTTAGAGGCAAAATTGCTCATCAGACTTTCAGATAGGTTGAGGTGGTTGGTGTGCAACCTGAATAGTCGGCCATTGGGAGAATCCTGGGTGCTTTACTCTGATCAATCTGAATGAGGTCCCTTAACCTTTTCTGCCCAGCCTCTGCCCAGCCACTGTTAATGGGATTTCTAAAGGCACTCCTTAGGCTGGAAGCTGCAACTGCAAAACGTGCTTCTCATCACCCCTTCTTGGCCACTGCTCACACTCCTGGTACCTGCCAGCCACAGCAGCCCAATCTTTGCTCCTCATGTCTGGGTCCCCCACCAGTGCTTCCTATGTACCTGAAGCATTGGCGGAGCCATACTCGCTCAGGCCCAAACTTACAGTGGGACCACCTTGTCCACATCATAGATTCCTAAGTTTCTGGCAACCTTTTTGTGTGGCTGTGTGAGGGTTTGGGTCTACTCTCGGACCACTGGACTCTTACTGTCTTAAGTAGCTAGAGGATTGGGGTTAGAAATGGAACAAAACCTGTCTGCCCTACCTGGGTCACTGTAACATACAAGAAATTGACATCTGCAGCTTTTCTTTGCCAAGTGTAATTTAGTTTGGTCTATTCCTGATTATTAAGATTCTTTTAATATGTACTTGCCTTGCCTAACCAGGAAGTAGAACAAAACAGCCAGATAAGGACAGTTAGCCTCTTGGTGAGATCTGTACTGAGGAATAGGGCCTCCCACCATTGCCAAATGCTGTTCTTGACAAGACTTGACTAAAAGATCTTTTCCATGGCTCTGTTCCAAAGCATGCTATCTCTAACTTGGAACAGCCACTCTGTGTTGAATACCTACAGCACTTACTTTCTGGGAATTTGAGATACCTATAGAAGTTCCTGAGAGCTCTATGCAGAAGTGTTTGGACTAGTTTGAATTGACTTCTTGTGCTTTTCTGCAGGTCAACCTCTCAGACCCTCCTTTCCTGAGCAAGGTTCCTATATGATCTGCTAGTCCAGTCTGGTAGGCATGGGGGAGCAGGAGCTGCTGATAGCACATACCTTGCTGGTCACAAACTCAGGAACTTCTCAACTATGGGCCCTGGCTCCATCATAATCTCTTTGAGACAGGTTCTATGTACTCCCAGTTATCCTGAAACTGTGTAGATCAGGCTGGCCTCAAAATCAGAAATCCAGCACCTTCTGCCTCTGCAGCAATTAAAGGCAGAGCACCATGCCTAGCCTCCACATTGAATGTTGACTTATTCAGTCTTCCTTGAGTCTTTGAATAGGTAATCCTTCACAAAATTCATATAATAGTTGCTGTCCTTGCAAAACTATCCCATGAGCACTGGATTCATTTTTATTTCTTTAGTCTCCTTTTATGGGAATGTGTGTTGGAAGGGGGAAGTTATTTACACAGAGAGCCAACCCAGAAGTGTATATGTATGGCAGGTAAGCCTCAAGTAGAGGTTGTCTTTGCATATACATTCCTTTTTCTATGGCTTCCTTCACAGACACATCCTGTCCCCCCAATAGAACAGCACAGCTGCTTTCCCTAACCTCTCCAGGATGACAGCCCTAAGCAGTCTCTCTAGGTGCCTGGGCTAGCTACCACCTTCCTCCCTCTCCATTGGTGCAGGTATTAAAGCAGAGGTCTCCTAAGTCCCCAGGGCTAACAGTCATTAAGTGTCTGCAAATGAGACAGAAGCAAATACTCCCTACAGAATTCTCCCACCCAACTTTCATGTTGCCCTCTCCCCTTGTAAGGTAAATTAAAGCTATCTCCTACAGGCAGCCAGTGATGGAGAAAGCAGACCTGTGCCTTGCTCTCCAGGCACACCACCCAGTCTTCCCCACTCACCTGCAACCCCAGCAGCAACCAGTGGGTAAAGTGTGCCCATGCTCACCCAGGATGAACCTTGACAAGTGGAGACCCACCCCTTTGGTACTTGATGAAATCTCTAGCCTGGTTCATCTTCCCCTGCAGCTGTTAAGAGCCTCCTGAGGGCTGGGGAGATGGTTCAGTGGCTAAGAGCACTGGCTGCTCTTCTGATGGTCCAGATTCAGTTCACAGAACCTACTTCACAGCTTTCATCTGTAACTTCAGTTCCAGATCTGGCCAGGTTCAAACATGTACATGCAAGCAAACATATACATAAAAATATATTTTTATTTTTTAAAAATTGCTTAAAATGGGACCATCAAAGTATTTAACTTAATGGTAGAGGTAGGGACCTAAAATGCCAGGTAAAGGTTTTTAAAATAAGATTAACAGGACTGAGTTCACTAATAGAGCTGAATGAATACCTGTCAATGTTTTCAGATTCAGTTTTAGAACCCAAATTATTTCAAGATGGTTTTATTCCAGTTAGATCAGCATGTATCCAAATTCTTGGTTCCCTTGTTCACAGGATCAGGGAAAGCTACCCCTGCTGTTTCAAAGACACCCTGTAGCTCAAATCATGACCTCACTAGTGTTAAGGGACTTGTGTGGCTGAAACCTCAGCGCCATCCATGCCTCTCCTTCCAGGTTATGGAGAAGCAGGCCATCTTCCTGTGACAGCTTGGAGCCATTGCCTCTAGGTCTGCTGACAAGTCATGTCTAGGAATGTGGAGGAGTGGCACTTTGTCTTGCAGTTTAGCCCTATGGGGCTTATTTACTAGATATAACTCCCTCAAAAAAGGTTTATGAAATGCTGAGCCTCAGGTTTCATAGACGTGTTTGTACACTAAGAATTCTGCAGCAGAATATTTTTAAATATTGGTTTTTGTAAGCTATATTTTTGTATATTTAATTGCTATTTTAAAACTTTAATGCATTTTTTTGCTAATCACTTGTTTAAAAATAAAACATGCATGTAACCAACCCAAACGTGTAAATAAAGAGCAGATTTTGAAATACTTTGTATTATGTACCTGTCAACTTTTGCACTAGTGGGCCTGATGGGTATGGTGTGGCATGCTAATGGGGGAGATGGCGTCAGGCCTCTGAAACAAGCTGCAGACCACACCATGCATTCCATTTGTGACCACCAGCATTTGCGGTGGTTTGATGTATATAGCTTTGTCTTTTGACAGTCTGCAGCACTCCCAGAACTTGCCCTAACCCTAACCTCAGGTGGTGGGCAGCTCTGAACTGCTCAGCTTCAGCCTATGGCTTCACCAAGCACACACAACCCCTGAGCAACCTTGTACCCATCTGTCTAGTACCCTTTCTAACCGTTTGCTCCTGGACTCCCATTGCTATACCCCCGGTGGCTTTCCCTGTAACGGTTCCTTCACTGCCCATCTATCTTGTTTTCTTATGCTCTGGGATTCACTAACTCCTCCCACAAATAACTACATCCTTTGCTTTGTCTCTGATCCCAAATGACCCCGTGCTTTGGGAATTCTCAAAATCAGGCATTCTAAAACCAAACTACACCCAGCCACTGAGGCCCACAAAGTATTTCCTCTTTATACTGGCTATCCTCCTCCCATCTTACTGCAAGTTACTTTGTGCTCCAGTGCCACAAACCTTCCTTTCTGCGTGGAAGGAGTGAAGTGAAGCTTTAGGCTATCAAAACAAGACCTGGATTGGACAGCTGAGAAAAGACAAGATGGTTCTAACAGACACTGGAAGTAACTCCCGGTTCAGAAGTGGCTGTGAGGTGCCATGTATGTATTTCTGCAAATAGTGCTGGAACCAACAGGAAGACAGCTGGGAGAGACTCACAGTTGAGCTTTAGAGTCTAACTGCCAGAGTGAGACAGCAGTCGGGGAAGCAGAAGAAGGTGAGAACTAGGTAAGATGAGGCTCTGAAACAACCCTTTGTATTTACAGAGTTTACTAGTGGCACACGCCTATAATCCCAGCACTTCAGAGGTGAAGGCAACTGGATCAGCAGTTCAAAGGCCAGCCTCAGCTATACGGTATTATTATTGAGTTTGAGATTAGCCTTCACAACTATTTAAAAGAAACAGAACCCATTCCTGGAATGACACTGGGCTGAGCACACTGAGGAAAGAAGAAATGGACAGTGATGGGTGGGTGCAGAAAAGTACCATGCATCCTGCTGTGATCCCACTATGATCCTGAGGCTTGCTCTTCTAACACTGTGGGAGCTTCAATGTAGGAAGACAGAACCACAAACACAAAGCACTGGTCACAACTGTCAAGTAGCCAAGGTGTACACAACACAGCTCAGTTGCTTGGCAGGCCATTCGCCAGACCAGAGTTCATAGGAGTCACCTGAGGAATGGTAGGGAGGAACACAGCTCTTCCACAGATGGAGAGACTTTCTGGTACAAATGGTAGTTGGAGAGACAGTTTTGAGGATCTCTCTCAGGAGGCAAAGCAGGGTAGGAGGGAAGGACTAGCATCCCTTCAACACCCTGTGTACTGTGCTGTGTGAGACCCAAGCACAATGGAACCCTGAGTCCTAATGGGCCAAAGTATATAATAAAAGGCAGCTATATCCCTGTGGGAATTGGGAACTATCAAGCAGGCTAGCCAGCCAAATCCAACCCTCAGTTCTTATGGTCCAAACCAACAAGAACCTTCTGTTGCCCCAGAGCTGGCACCAGAACCCACAGCTGAATGGCAGAAACATCCCCAGACAGAGCTTGAGGTTTCCATTCCAAGCTCCAAGGCTACTGTGGACAGGCCCACCTTTGCCTTCAGCTACAATGCAGGCCATCTCTTAACATCAGGTGCAGAAAAACCTACCAAGTTTTCAGAAGCTTGAAATAATCTACTTTCAGTATGTTAACATAGGCTAAACATGACCCAGTGTACAAAAGGAAGATGACCTCCAAGGGATACTGATGAAACTGGTTAGACTCTCACATACATTTCAACAGGACAAGCAGTCAGTTGCTGTCAGGAGTCCAGAAAGCTCCATGCATACCCAGTGGGTGATGCTGGGATTCCAAAGCACCTCAGGGGTTAATAATGATGCCCAAAGAACACTTTATAAACAAAATCTTCACACTGCCTAGATTGGGAGGCTTAGGTGGATCCTTACTGAATGCTAAATTAGATAAAATTTTAAGAATTTATCTTGATGTCTTAGAAAAATACATTTGTTTCTTGCTCTGATTTGAGTAGTACACGATCATAAAACTTGAGTCTCTTAAAAAAAAAATCCATAGATGTCCCTGTGGCAGGTTTCAGGAAGTCCTCTAGGTAAGTCAGGGTATCTTCAACAGCTCAAGGAGTGCGCCAACAGCTCCAAAATAACCCTGAAAATTGACACACCACAAGTAAGATTTTTTTTTTTAAATTATTTTAAAATATGTATATGGGGAGGGGTAGTATGCACATACGTACAGAAGCTAGAAGTATCAGATCCCATGGAGCTGGAGTTGGTTAGGCAGTTGTGAACCACCCAATGGAAGTACAGACAACCAAACTTCAGGTCTTCTGCAAGGGCATTGTGTGCTGTCAGCCACTGAACCATCCCTCCAAACCCAGTAGGATCATTAAATCCCACAATTATGATTACTAAATTAAATAAAGTTACACATCCCTTTAACACCTGACTCATTTGTTTCTCATGCACACAGAGCTTATCCAGTCTGGAAAAGCCCTAAGGAAGTCTCTTGCAGGGAAGGGCTGGATGTTGGAGATACCCAACAGGGAGAGAAGGTACTACAGCAGCTGAGGGAAGAAAGGTCTGGCAAAGGTCTTGTTCTGCTTAGTTTCTTGTCAACTTGACACAAACTAGAGTCAGATCAAGGAGAGGAACCTCAATTGAGAAATGCCAATTAGACTAGCCTGTAGGAAAATCTATTTGGCATTTTCTTGATTAGTGATTGATGTGGGAGGACCCAGCTCACTGTCGGGGTCCCACCCCTGGGGAAGTGGTTCTGGGTTCTTTAAGAAAAGCTGAACAAGCCATACAGAGCAACCCAGTAAGTTTACCTCCATGGCATTTGCATCAGCTCTTCCTTCCAGGTTCCCACCCAGTTTGAGTTCCTGCCTTGCCTTCCCTGGATGGACTGTGGCCAGGGAGGGATTGTAACCCAAATAAATGGTTATGGTCTTTATCACAGCAATAAAACCCTAGCAATGACAGGTAGTGGCTATCCTGTCCTGGGCCAGGCCTGTATATTTCCAACAGCCAAAGACTGAAGGATGAGAAGAGACACTGAAGTCTAATCATGGAGGACGAACACCTAAATGGTCTGGAAGGGAGGAGGAAGTGGAAAAGGTCCAAACCTACCTATACAGGAGTGGGTAAGGTTGGAAGGTGAGTTCAACAGCTTGGTCTACAGCCAGGCTACCCAGCTACATAGTGAAACTCAGTTTGAAAAAAAGGGGAAAAAAATACATGCCTTACTGACTCCAACAGTAAAGAGTGGCCTCAAACAGGAACCAGAAACCAAACCAAAAAACCAAAAAAGGATAAAAAATATTAAATGAGACAAAACCCTCACCAACAAACAGAAAGAGAATGATAACATGAGTCAGAAGAATCCTACAAAGGTCTGACTACATCAGTCTCCAAGCAGGATGTCAGAAATTAAAAGTACTGCAAGAAAGAACAACTGGGCTGGGCATCTGGCTGGAATACAGAGCCAGGGTTCAATTCCTCAGGACCATCAAAACAACAACTGCAACAGGAAAATATTCACGTCCTTGGAGGTAGAGTCTAAAGAACACACTAACTATAACTAAAAAGGTCTCAGTTCCTCTATTCCTGTTACAAAAGGTAAAAAAAAAAGACAAACTGTAGGCATCACACCTAAGCAAGTGAGACAGACTACACAATGCCCAGCAGCCAGCACACCCAAGTTCTCAGCTCTAAGGTGCCCAAGTTACCTGAGACCAAAACCTAGAACCTACTACTGAGTAAAGGAAAAGGCTACAGTGGGCTATGCACCACTATGGAACAGAGTAAGTAACAAAGGAGAGGCTTGGGACAAAGGCACGCCACACCTCCAAACTGCTCAACCAACTGCCTTGCCTTGAGAGGCGGACAAGCTCTGTACCTCAGGACTACAATAATGAATGGCAAGGGAAGACATCACTATGCAAGTGAGAAGCCTCACTAAGCAAAGGAGCCAAGAACAAATGGCCCAAGCTAAGCGGAGGGGAAAAATGAGCAACCAAAGAAAACAACAAAACAGAAGCCATGAAGATGTAACTGCAGGCTGAGTTCCTTTTATCCAAACTGCTTGGGACCAGAAGTGGTTCTGGTTGGGATATTTTAATGTATCTGCATAGACTAACTGGTGTCCCACATCTAATCCAAAAACCCCAGCACTCAAGTTTTGATTTTGCTGCCCAGAGATGTTTAATCTGTATAGATGGTGAAAAGGTGGGATGCTGTTCTAAGAAACTATTTCCCACGGTTTACCTAGAAAAAGGTTTGACCCAGCCCTGGGAAGCAGAGATTAGGGAGACTGTAGAAAGTTAAAAGCAGCTTGATCTATATAGCAAGTTCTAGTACAACTATGGCTATATAGCAAGGCCCTGCTTCCAAGAACAACAAAACTGCTTAAACTAGCTCACCTCAGTACATTGGTAAAAAATAGTTTTCAAAAACAACAGTAAAGCCCAAGGCCACTTCACAGTTACAGTGAGGACAGAATGACTCACTGCAGCCCAGGTCAGTCCTTTCATTCTGTGCCCTTGTGTTTGCAGAACAGTATCAGCCACAGGTCACTCACCTCATGCTCTGAAAACAGTGCTTTCAGCTGCCCCTTGGACCAGTAATCCAGAGCATATGCCAGAAGCCGCATGGCGATCGTGTTGACTCTCAGGAAATTGCCGACAAATACGACCTGGTTAATGTTCTGAGCACAGAAAAGCAATAGTGAGTCCATACCCTGATTTCTGTTTCCTCATAGAGCTAAACCCAGCAGCATCATGCAGTTTTCAGCAGCAACTTGACTGATGGATCCAAATTCAATCCAGTTGGTTCAGGTCTAATGAGATTTGATATTTAGACAAGCTGGGCACGCTGCAAGCTTGCCCCAAAGTGTACACAGAATGATTAGTTTTAAAAAACAAACAAACTTGTATAAATATGATAAACAGTAACATTACTATGAGGAAAATTTAACAGTAAGCTAAAAAAACTTAGAACTCTTGATGATTAATTTTGTCAACCTATTATATTAAGATAGCCTGGGGCATTAGTGAGGCCCGTTGTAGGTTTATCTGAAGGTACTTACAGAGAGGTTTAAATTGGTGGGTGGGGGCACTCTGAGGAAAACAGAAAGCCAGCTGAGCACCAACATTCACCATGCTCTCTCATTCCTGGTTCATCCACTGGTGCTTGGGAGCCTCACATTCACACTGCCATAAGCACAAGCAACCCCCTCACTAGTTCAAATAACTTCACTTTCCCTAAACTGCCCTTGCCAGAAATTTGCCAACAAGAACAGGAATACAGAGAGTCTGAGACAGATACCTCGGTAAGTAACAGTGCTTGTTCTGCAAGCATGAAGGAGGACATGAGTCAAATCCCAGCACCCAAATAAGAAGCTAGACAGGCTATACATGTCTGTGAGCCCAGCATTAGGAGTTCAAGACAAGTAGATCTTGAGAGCTTGGAGTCTCTTTCAAGACAGTAAGATGCAGAAAGATAAAGACACGCAGTTTCCTGCTCTGGCCATACATGAGCATGGGTAAGTATAAGTTAGCTGCACATTCACATGTATAAAAGAGAAACAGAGGCACTGAAAAAAGAGAAGAGAAAGGAATGAGAGAGTGAGAAAAGGAGGTATATTTCCTTCTAGAGAACAGAAGTAGAAAAGCAACACAGAAAATTGGTACCAATGGGCCGGTGAAATGGAGAAATCAGGCAAAAAATGCTTACCTCAAATCCTAAAGGCCCAGAACCCACGTAAAGGTGGTAGGCCAGAACCAACTTCGCATGTCGTGACACATGCATACTCCCAACCTCTTAATAATAATAAGAATAACAACAACAACAACAACAACAACACTTTAAAAGAAACTGGTACCAAGAAGTGAGGCCATCACCGTGGAACACTGACTGGGCTGCTGGAAGGATACAGGGAGGTCTGGAACATGAAGCACCATTCAAGACACATGGAAAATGGGCAATGTGAAAGAAAGGAGCATAAATCCTGTTTAAGTGACTCTTAACTGTTAAAGAGATCAGTGCCACTACAGAGAAACCACGAACAGGACATCAAGACAACAGACAGACAGACACTAAAGTTAAGAGCACACCATCAAGACAATAGACAGACGCTGAGGTTAAGAACATGCCATCATAAAGCTCCAGGGCATAACAATGGAATCTTATTTGAGAAACTCTCATCTTAAAAAACAAACAAAAAAACTACCCAAACAAATTAGTGACACCTTGCTCCAAAAATGCTGACAGTGTCTTCCTAGGTTCAGACACCCAGAGGCCTCTGTCCCTGTTAGAAATGAAGCATAGTTACATCTGGAGCTGAAGGCAGGAGGCAGCCTGGTACAGTCTTGCAGGTGTCACAATCTCAGAGTTGGGTTGGTAGGAAGACTCAGTAGTAAAGTGTTTTTCATCAGGCCTGATAAGCCAAGTTTGATTCCTCATGGTAAGAGGATGGAACCAATTCCCAATAGCTGTCCTGACTTAACACAACCTCTGGCATACAAACACAAACACACACTGTTGGCATTTCTTTTAGACTCTGCCCCACAGTTACCTGGCAACAGCCAAGTGTGCCTGACCCACTATAAAAGGGGCTGTTTGCCCCCTCCTCACTCTCTTGCTCCTGCTCCCTTACCCTCTTCCCCATCTCTCTCCATTCCCTCCCCCATGTGCTCATGGCCGGCCTCTCCTCCTCTACACTCACCACACACCTCCCCACACCCTGCCTTTCTGTATCTCTACTACTCCCTCAACTCCCCTCCTCATGTCCAAAATAAACTCTATTCTATACTGTACCATCTGAGGCTGGTACCTCGGGGGGAAGGGATGCCTCAGGATGGGGCCCACAGAGGTACCCCTTCCCCCTCCTCCAAACATACCCCTTCTTTTCTATCTTTTTATAAAACATAATACCACAACACACACCCACTAAATCAGGATGTGATGTTTTTAAAGGATGCAAGAGTGATGGAGTCACCAAGGCTCTAGAAAGCTAATGCAGCCAAGCAGAGTCTAAGTGGCAATGCAGACGTGAAAAGACTGGAGACGCCAGGTACATGGGTCATTTGCCAAGGAAAACTATGACTCCATGTGAAGGCAGCTCAAGAGAAAAACTACAACTGCAACTATAGTTTTCATAGAGAACTGTGAAAGCCAGCTGGAGTCTAAATGATGCCATCATGAGCCCAGTCTGTAGTTTCCTTGCTATACTCCTGTTTCTCCTTATGGACCAGAAATATTTACTCTGCCTCATTATACTGGAAGTTGTACTTTGGGTTTTGATTTTTATGGACCCTCACCACTGTTCAATTATGGAAGTCTCAGAACAAACTTTGTTTTGCTTTGCTTTTTTTTTTTTTCCCCCCCCCCCTTAGGTTTTTTCAAGACATGGTTTCTCTGTGTAGCCCTGGCTGTCCTGGAACTCACTCTGTAGACCAGGATGGCCTCGAACTCAGAAATCTGCCTGCCTCTGCCTCCCAAGTGCTGGGATTAAAGGCGTGCGCCACCACTGCCCGGCGCGGCTTTGCTTTCTTAAGACAGATTCTTACTATGCAGTCCTAGCTAGTCTGGAACTCACATTGTAGACAAGACTAACCTGGAATTCAGAGATCTGACTATCTCTGCCACCTGAATGCTAGGATTAAAGGTATGGTTCTCTATGTCCAGCTTCAGAACCAAACTGCCTTACTGAAGTAAATAATGTCCTACCTACACAAGCAACTCCGAAATTAAAAGCAGTGGGCCACAGAACAACACAATGACAACAAAAACCAAGGTGGGAGATTTGGGGTAGAAGAAGGTTCAGTGAAAGACAAATCTAGTTGCTGAGGTCAGACAACATGTATTATGATGACAAGAAAATGAGACATTAGAGGTAAGAAGCAGAGTGTTAAAGTGAGGTATTTCGGTGCCAAGTGGACAAGGGATAAGTTTGCAAGGGGCAATACTGATTGTCAGCATAACTGGAGCAGGAAGCACCCAGTGTGGCAGACCTTGGGCTGTGTCTATAAGGGCATTCCCAGAGGAGTAATTAGGAAGACTTGCCTTGAATGTGGCAATACCATCCTACACTGAAAAAAAGGAAGAGACATGGCAGCTGAGAGGCAGCATTCATCTCTTCCCCAGCATATTCAGATGTAAATAATCAGCCTCACACTCTGCCACAAGTTACTCTACCACCATGCCTTCCCTACCATGATGGACTATACACTCATCTGTCAGCCAAAGTAAAACCTGTTCCTAAACTACCTTTGCCAAGGTCAGAACAAGGAGAAAAGTACCAAAACAGGACATGACACAAAGAAGCAATTATGCAAGGTATATATATGACAGTTAAAAGCAATTCAGCTTCATCTATGAACCAAGAAAGCAAAATCTTACAGCTGTTTAACAAAGTCTGCCTGAAATTCTACCCACAGCAGTAAAGTTGTCCAGCCATCAAAGCTAAAGCTGCTGCTCTAAACCAGCACAGACCTGCCTGTGCAAACGCCCTCAGCAGCCTACTAGGATTTATTAACCACAAGCATGATGTGGGATCACAAGGTTTGCTCCCAAGAAAGCCCTGTATCAAGACTAAAACAGTCAAAGGACAGGGTCACACTTCCAAGAAACCAAATGCCCAGCTCTATTTGGATAATTATGACAAAATAAGAATCTGATCAAATATACAGTCATGATCTAGGGAGATAGCTTAGTCAGTAAAGTGCTTGCCATGCCCAGGAAAGCAGCGGCAATGGCACATTTATAATCCCAGCACTAGGGAGCGAGGCAGGCAGATCCTAGGGATTCACTCAACAGTCACCCAGCCTAATCAACAAGTTTCAACCAGTGGGAACAGTAAGATCTCTAGGAGTTTGAGACTAGCACTAGCATGGTCTCATTAGCCAGTTTAAAAAAAAAAAAAAAAAAAAAAAAGCTGGGCAGTGGTAATACCTTTAATCCTAGCACTTGGGAGACAGAGGCAGGTGATTCTGAGTTTGAGGCCAGCCTACTATACAAAAGAAGTTCCAGGACAGCCAGGGCTACACAGAGAAAACCTGTCTCAAAAAGCCAAAACCAAAACTAAATAAACCAAAACCAAACAAGGTAGACAGAACTTGAGGAGCACTCTAGGTTGCCTTCTAACCTCCACACCTGTACATGTACACACACGCATTCTCATACACAAAACGTAGCCACAAACCACATATTCCAGTTAAAAGCATAAAATGTATGCACAACAACTAAGTTTAGATACTTAAGCACAGGAACGAGAACAAATAATAAGAGTGATGTTATTCAAATGAAGATGGAATTTTTAAAATTGGTGTTGAGTAACTTCTAAATTGAGGTCTCCTTTTAAGGTACATGCCTGTATTATTAAAAGAATAATTGTAAACCAAAATGTATAAATAGGGACAAGCCATAAAGCTGCACCAACTGGATCCTAGATCCTCTTTCCCTAAGGGCAGCCCATTCTTGGTTCTTTCATAGCCCTGTACAATGCTGCTTGACCTGAATGCTACAAGGCAGCACTGTAAAGAAGCTGAAAGCACGAAGACAGCTCTGCTGAGGTGGAGAAGAACCAAGGTGGGCCTTCCTCTGACCGCTCAGTCTTCTCCCAGCTCCAGTGGCTTCCTGTGGCTTCCTTTCCACACCTCAACAGCACCCAGTAAACACAGCATCTAGTCACCACTGTGACCCATCATTCAGCCCATCCGAAGCTCAAAACTGGCCTTCTTCCTGGTCCCCTCTAGATTCTCCTCAAAGAAACCATTCACCTACTGTAGCAGTGGTGATCTTCAGGAAGAGACAAAGAATATGGTGGGGAATGAAAGGACAATCAATGAAGAGGAATCTTTAGAGTGTAAAGTTCACATTTAAAGTCTTCCCCATGTAACTACATTTGGGCACACTTTAAGAAGATAGACACTGGAAGGTTGGGGTAGGACCCATTCAGGAAAGTCAGCCTTTCCCTTGGCGTTAACAGAACAATCTCATGTGCCCTTACTTCATTAAGAGCACACATTCTTGCTATGGAGCCAATGTTGTTGGTGATGGTGATCAAAGTTGCTCTGGCAAGGTCCTCCTTACTGGCAGCCTCTCTCTTCTCCTTGCTCATCATGTTTCCAAAACTGTGGTGGAGGAAAAACATTTCACTGCTGAAACAAAGGCAACACCGTCCAGGAGAACTTCAATGTTACTTAACTATGATAAAATGACTTTATAGCGAGTCTTTCTACGATTTATTACAGAATGACAGGAGCATCCACTGAAAAGAACCCAGTTGTTTTTGTTTTGTTTTTTTAAAGGCCCACAAATTACTCTAAATGAGCAGGTAACATTCCCTGTCACGTAACTAAAATTCAACTTTGGTACCAGATAGTTCGATAACCAAGCAGCCTCCAGTACATCCCCCGAAAGCAACACTGCCTGATCTGCCAGCAGAGTGTTCCAGGAAGACATCTCTTATTGGCAGGTCATGTCTACTGTGCAACTGTTCCTCTCAGATAGTCACGGTTACATATGTTATAGAAAACCAATTTGATCAACACACAATGTACAAAACAGCTGAGGCTCACAGTAGTTCCAGGCTGCCCTAGAAAGTAAGACTTCAAATTTCTTGACCAGCAGAAAGGCTACTATAGTAACTGTGACCCAAACCTAAGGACAAGAATAAGGAAGAGTGACCAGTGATCAAATACTGTCAATAAAACATAATCTATTATATTTATCAAGTGTCTATTTCTCAGTAAGTACTTATACATGAATGCCTTTTCTATTATTAAAAACCAAGTACTCTGCTGTGCACGATGGCACATACCTTTAATCTCAGCACTTAGAGACAGGCAGATAGTTTTCTGAGAGTTCAAGGGGAGCCTGGTCTACATAGCAAGTTACAGGCCAGACAGGGCTACATAATAGGACCTTGACTCAAAAACAGAACAAAACAAAAAACACATGTGCTCTAACACAAAAATACAAAACTACATACCTAGGAGGGCTGGAAAAATGGCTCAGTGTAAGAGCCCTGACTGCTCTTCCAGAGGGCCCTTTCAATTCCCAGAACCCACACATCAGCTCCTAAGTATCTCTAAGTATCTAATTTTGGCCCTCAGGAAATCTGAGGTCCTCTTCTGGTCTCCATGGGTACCCGGCAAGCACATGTTGCACAGATATCAATTCAGGCAAAACACCCATACACATAAAAGTAATTATTTTTAAAAACTACATACCTAAATAAAATAAAATAAAAATAAAATATAGAAAGTCCCAAGCTAAGCATCGTGGCACAGGCTAGCATCTCAGCACCCAAGAGACAAGACAGACCTGGGCTTCACAGTGAAATCCTGGCTCAAAAACAGCAAGAGGAAGACGGAGAAAAAGACTTCCATTTATTTTTTTTTTAATAGAATTAAAAGAGAACTAAATAAGCATATACTTAACAAAAGAAATATAATGCTTGTGTACTAAAATCTTTGCAGTTTAAAGACAATCACCACCTAAAGAAACAAAAAGAAGTCCATCTTCCTGAATCAAAGACTCAGGTCTATAGAAATGGCTCAGCAGCGAAGAGCACTTGCTCTTGTAGAAGACCCAGGTTCTATTCTCAACATACAAATGAAGGCTCATAACTGTATCTCCAGATCAATCTCCTCTTCTGACCTCACAGCCATCAGGCATACACTGGGTACACATACAAACATCCATGAAAAACACAAAAATTTTAAATAATTAAAAATAAAAGTTGGCACTACTCCTCAAACTGGTGGACAGATTCCAACACGATCCCTATTAAAATCCTAGCTATCTTCTTTACAGACATTACGAAGTTGATACTAAAATCCATACACAAAGTCAAAGAATTCAAAGCAGCCACAATAACTGTGGAAAGGAACAACAAATTAGAGAGCTTGTGTCCTGTATGTCTGCCACTTTCCTCTTAAAAACTTAGTGCAAGGCTGCAGTAAACAAGGGACATGGTACTGGTCTAAAGACAAATATAAATAACAGAAAGAAACTGAGAATCAAGAATTCAACTGAAACCTCTAGAGTCAACAGATTGCTGACAAAGGGCTCAAAAGACTAGGGAAAGAACATTCTTTAGCAGATGAGTCACTTTGGCCTCTGTTGAGAGGAGACAAAGGCTCCACCAAAGGAAAGAAAAACAAAGACTCAGATGTAGAGACTAATGAACAATTCAGGAAACAGGTAAGAGAGACTAGGAGAAGAGGTAAAGGAGCTACAGAGGAACGACTGTCTTTCTATCCTTGCTACAGAGGAATGACTCTTTCTATCCTTACGTGGGAGCCCTTGGATCTCAACAGCCATCAGGATGACTTCTGCTTGCCTCACCCCTGCTGCTTTCTAAGCAGCTGCCCTGGGATTCCCAGGGCTGTCTTTTTCCTTACTCTTTGCTGCTATGTCAATAATATGGTTTTAAACATTTGCGTGGGAAAAATTAAGTTACTAAAGCAGTTTATAAAAAGGGTGGGGGTGGTTCCTAAACGAAAGACAGACAGAGAATAACTATGTCTTAAGTTGCTGGGGCTGTAAAATGCTGTGGTCACGTTGGAAAGCCATCTATTAGTTCTTCAATAGATTAAACATAAAGTCACCATGCGGCACAGCAATTTCATTCCTAGACAGAGATCAAGAAAATTAAAGCAGGACATACACATCTTTAATTACATGACGCTGGAAGTAGAGGCAAATGGATCTTGAGTTCGAGGTCAGCCTGGTCTAGAGTGAGTTCCAGGATAGTTAGGGCAAAAAATAAAATAAAATAAAATCCCTGAATCAAAAAACAAACAAAACCAAACAAAAAATAAATAAAATTAAAAACATGTCCAAAGACAACACACAGGTGTTTAGCACTATTCATGACAGCCAGAAAAAACTGGAAACACCCAGTATTTATTAACTAATAAATACATAAAACATGGTACATTAACAATACTCAACAAAAAAGTAATTCTGTAAATATTATACTAAGAGAGAGGAAGCTGGTCATGACAGATCGTACTATGATACCATATATACGAGAAATGTTCAGTTAGCAAATCCATAGACACAGCAGCTTTGGGAAGGGTGAGGGCTGAAATGGAGTACTGTGTGATAGCCAAGGGCTGTAATCTTTCTAAAATGATAAAATATTCTGAAATTGAATTACAGTAATAGTTGCAAAATTCTGCAAATATATAACAAATCACTAAATTACACATTTTAAAAAAGGTAAGTGCTTGTGTATACCAGACTTGCCTCTAATTAACTATGAAGCAGAGAATGATCTGAAACTCCTGATCCTCCTGCCTCCACCACAGGACTGGGATTATAGGCATCTGCCACACCCAGTTTATACAGCGGTGCGGATCATGTGCCCTAGTAGGCTTCATATACACTAGTATGTAGTCTACTAACTGAACTACATCTTCAGCCAAAAATGCTGTAAGCAAATAACTATAAATCACATTTCAATGAAACTGTTTAAAATAAAACATATACCTAATAGGATTTTTGTCCTGTATTTCTTACTACATCACATACTCCCTTACCTTGAAGCCACAGCCCAGCCTGGCAAGCCAAACCTCTCATAGTCGCCTCCATAAATGTCTCGAACTAATTTGTCCACTTTGGTGCTATCTCCACGAGACGCCATCTCAAGAGCTTCTTCAAAAGTACTACAGCCAGTAAGAAGACAGCAGAGACCAAAGAAAGTTCCTCCTCCAAGACTATGATTAAAAGCAAACAATGTAGTATTTTTAAAACACGGGAATGGAAATGTGGGACTTACAAATCCCTAAACAGTATTTATGTGTCAGTCTATCCTTGGCCTTAATTAAACCATGAGTGATAACAATAAGGTAAGTTTGCAAGAAGATAAATACAAGTGCCTCTTAAACACAAAACGCACATATTCATGTGAGCCAACAAAGTAGAAATATCTATGTAGCCCATCTCCTTGTATGTGTCCCCAGTGTGGACTAACCCTGATGAGTAGGAAAGCCTCAGGTATACATATGGACAACATGCCTAGTGTCATGCTGGCACCCTTCTGTACTCAAGTGCAAAGCAGCCTCTCAAGGCATTCAAGCACGTGTCATTCTAACCCACCAGAGTCTACTACTGACACTCATTTCCTAAAGTACTCTCATTTGTTGGCTTATACTAATTAGGTAAATGGTTATTCAAATCCCAGAGTTAACTGGGAATTGCTTGAGCTCTTGAAACCTTAAAGTCCATCCCCAGTGATACACATCTTCCAACAAGGCAATCCTTCTTTAACCCTTCCCAAACATTTCAACCACCTGGGGACCAAGCATTCAAATAAGCCTACAGGAAGACATTCTCACTCAAACCACATTTCCACTCCCTGGCCCCCACAGGCTTGTAGCCATATCATATGCAAAATGTATTTTGCCCACCTTCAAAACTTCCCATAATGGGCTGGAGAGATGGCTCAGCGGTTAAGAACACCATCTGCTCTTCCAGAGGTCCTGAGTTCAATTCCCAGCAACCACATGGTGGCTCACAACCATCTGTAATGGGGTCTGGTGCCCTCTTCTGGTGTATCTGAAGACAGCAATGGTGGTATACTCATATGTATAAAATAAAAAAAAAAAAAAAAAAAAAAAAAAGTTTAAAAAAACTTCCCATAGTATTTCAGTCTCAACACTGTTTCAAAATCCATCCATGTCTCTTCTGAGACTCAAGGCAATCTTGTAACAGCAACTCCATGTAAAAGCAAGAAGCAAATCCTGTACTTCCAACATACATTAGTACAGAGTACACACATTAGCTTTCCAAATGGAGGAAACAGGCAGAGTGAGGAAATACTGAATCAAACCAAGAAAAACTCCAAATCCTGTCTGCCAGCACACTTCTCCTCTCTCTTGGGCTAGGTCCACACTGACAGGGATCCATGCTTCTGCATCTCTGACATCTTGGGGTTTCCTAGGCAACCCAGGCTTCACCTTCACAGCTTCACATAACAGCCACCTCAGGGACAGGCAGGGACTCCCTGCCACATGCCTGGCCTTGGTGGTTTTCCTTAACCATGGAGGAAGAGTCTACAACCCTTTTACTCATATATCCATCTTGCCTCTAAAGCCAGAACCATGTGGATAATTCTAAGCTGGGCTATATGCGTGGGAAGGGGCCCAGACCCCTTCTTGAATTACATCTGCAGCAGCTTTCCTTGTTTTTTAAGAGCAGAAAATTTTGGAAGCATTTCCTTCTTACCAGCGGAAAGCTTAGCTGGGCAGTGTCAGCTTATCTTTCAATACAGGCTTTGGTTCCAACATTCAATCTCCAGATACTATTTTTCCATTTCAAACTACACCTTTTGTATTTCTTCTTGTCCCAACTGTTCTTTTGCAATGTAGATCTGTGTAACAGTTACCACTAATAACCACACAACACAGACATAGTCAGTATTAAGCTGTCTTGAAATCTCAGCCAAAAAAATTAGTCCATTACTTTTCAATTTTGCTACAGGCAACTTTTTAGGACAAGGGTAAAAAAGCAACCACATTCTTGCCAAAATATCACAAGAATAATCTCTACCCAGTTGCTTATATTGTTCTCTACTGAAATATCTTTTTGGGTTTCTTTTTGTTTTGTTTTTCATTGTTGTTTTTTGTTTGAGACAGAGTCTCTCTATATCAGCAATCCTCAACCTGAGGATTTCACCAAAGTTGTCTAAGACCACGGGAAAACACAGATGAGCTGTTACATTATGATTCACAACAGTAGCAACATTAAGAAGTAGCAACAAAAATAACTTTATGGTTGGGGTCACCACAACCTCAGGAATAGTATTCGAGTCCCAGCATTAGGAGGGTTGAGAACTACTGCCCTATACAGTCCTGGCTGCCTGGAACTCATTTTGTAGTCCATGCTGGCCTTGAATTCAGAGATCCTCCTGAATGCTGGGATTAAAGGCATGTGCCACACACAGCACACCTGACCCCCTCCTCTAAAATTGCTGAGCTGGGCATCCATGTCAACATTGTTCTTAACACTGCTGTCTTCCAAGCTCCTACTAGGATGACCCTATTCAGCCCTGCTTTCAGCATTTAACCACTCACCTAATCCAAAATCCACATATTACACCAAACAATAGCACAGTGACTCCTGTCACAGCAATAGCCCACTCTCTGGTATCAACTTCTGTCTATTGCTGTGGTAAGACACCATAACCAAGACAACTTATAGTAGAGTTTATGGGGGGCTTATACTTAAATGAGTCCATGACCATCATAGTGGGAGCATGACATTAGGCATGAGATAGTAGTATTTGACAGGTCTGGCACTTGAGCAGTAGCTGAGAACTCACATCTTGGACACAATCATGAGGAAAGAAAACAAACAGGGACTGGCTTGGGCTTTTGAAACCTCAAAGCCTACCCCAGTAACATATCTCCTCCAATAAAGCCACATTTCCTAATCTTTCCCAAACATTTCTACCACCTGGGGACCAAGTATTAAAATATGTGAGTCTATGGGGACCATTCTCATTCAAACTACCACATAGCGTCCTAGGACCGTCCCTTACCATATGGCCATCCCCTGGACACCTTACACCATCCTGTTATAAATGCAGGCATGAACGTGCTAAAGCAAATACGCATGTATGTGCACAAAGCCTACAGGTTTCAAAGGAAGGACTTTCTCTTGCTTTCTCTTCCAAAGGTCTACTTGGTTACAGCTACTCTATATATGCACACCATAAACTAGGGATGGAATGAGTGTTAAGGCAATACTTAATGAAATAATAATTAAAAACCCTAAGCAAAAGAGATTAAAAGAAGTCAATAATACCAGAATGTTTAAAGAGATGCAACATGTGCTTTCACAGTTTCAAAACCTTAAATCTGCTGGGCAGTGGTGGTGTACCCCTTTAATCCCAGCACTTGGGAGGCAGAGGCAGGCAGATTTCTGAGTTCAAGGCCAGCCTGGTCTACAGAATGAGTTCCAGGACAGCCAGGGCTACACAGAGAAATCCTGTCTCGAAAAACAAACAAACAAAACAAAACTTTAAATCTTTCACATAATTTTAATGAGTGCTGTTGTGATACCTGACAACTCAGTAACCTATCAAGTACAGACAATAACTATATGAAGGATTTACCTGGTGCCTGTGACCCTCTTATAATTATCTTTGGAATACACTGCTAAGATGCTAACCCCTGAGCCGATGTTCACCAGAAGCAGAGGGTATGGATTTTTCAAATCAAATGGTAACTTCTGACATTTTTCAGAATCAGCAGGGTTTTCAAAATAATAGCACTGTGACCGTCCATTGAATCCAACTGAGTCAATGTATAAAATTCCTTTTATTAAGCAATCTAGTTCATCCAGTTTTCGAAGCTGAAGGTCACCTATCTGTAATAAAATAAAAATGTAATCAGACTTTCTGATAAACCAACATTTTTTTTCTTAAACAGTATCACTGTAGCCTAAGCCTCAAATTCTTTTGCCCCCACTTACTAGGTGTGAGTCACTACATCTGCCAACCAACAGAAAAATAATTAATTCCATTTTAAAAGACATCTGTATACTGAAGGAACCATAAAAGTGCACCCACAGATGTGTGACATTTGTATTCACTTTGTTGAGCAGATCTGGGGACAGGGAAAAGGAGGATGGACCACCAAGACAAACTGGTTCCTACAGACACAAATAGTCTACATACAAACTACTGTAACTCTGAGACGAGCAGCAGAAAACAGGACCTCTGCTGACAGGGACAGCTGAGCAGAATGCAGTGGAGGCCGTGGCTTACAGAGTACCTAGCAACAAAGGCAGCTCGGTTGGAAAGGTTTCTGCCACCCAGGCAAGAAGAACTGAGTTCCATTTCTACACTCATAAAAAGCTGGGTGTGGCCAGGTGGTGGTGGCAGATGCCTTTAATCACAGTGCTTGGGAGACAGAGACAGGCAGATCTTTAAGTTTGAGGCCAGCCTGGTCTACATAGTAAGTTCCAGGACAGCCTGGGCTACTCAGAGAAATCCTGTCTTGAAAACAAACGAACAAACAAAAAAAACTGGGTGTGGTGACACACAACTGTAATCCCCCAGTGCAGTGGGAAATCCCTGGGGCTCCCTGGCTAGGAGCCTTTTTGGACAGCTCCTTAAGATCAATACCAAGGTTGACCTCTGTACTTTATGTAAGCGCGCGCGCGCGCGCGCACACACACACACACACACACCCCTACCTTCAAAAAGACCATCTAAACTATCTAGCAGTATCAAAGAAACCTCGTCTTACTACACTACTACTTCTTCTTCCTCTTCTTTTTTTTTTTTTTTTTTTTGGTTTTTCGAGACAGGATTTCTCTGTGTAGTCCTGGCTGTCCTGGAACTCACTCTGTAGACCAGGCTGGCCTCGAACTCAGAAATCCTCCTGCTTCTGCCTCCCAAGTGCTGGGATTAAAGGGGTGCACCACCACTGCCCATCTTACTTCTTAATAACCCAAAACTGAGGATAGAATTCAAAGGTAGAGTTTACCTATATGCATAAAGCATGATACCATGGGTTCAGTTAAAAAACAAAAACAGAAACAAAAACCACAAACAACCTACCTTTTATAAAAGAACTACAAAGTGTCCAAGAAAAATAGGATTTAAAGTCAAGCTCCATAACACATATCTGTAATCCCTATACTCAGGAGGGAGGAAGCTTGGGAGTTCAAGGTCAGACTCAACTACATTAGATTTCCAGCTCAAAAGAAAAGCAAGGCAGGATTTCTTATATCTAACTGGTTATGGTTACAGCTTTTTGGAAGAGCAAAGTTTAGTATGATCAAGTTTAAATCCTTTCATCAACTTAATTCTTTTCAAATAATAGGGAAATGTTAATAATTTATATTATTCAGGAAATATAGCAATCCTACCTAAGTGGGAAAAATGTCAAGACCTATTCAGTCGAATCAGAAACTATAAATTACAACTGCATTTAACTATTTTACAATCATGTACATTTATATTACACTTACACACACACACACACACACACACACACACACACACACATATATATATTATATGTATAAATGTACATACATAGCTACTAGTAACTCTGAAGAATGGCTGATTAGTTTGAAAGTTGACAGAACACGCTAACATATTACAAAAGTGGTGTTACCTCACAGCCACTGAAGAACCCAATTCTATTACAAACCTCGCTCCTCTTTATGCAACACCATTCAATTAAATTTATACTCAATTTATTCCATTCTATTGTGAGCAACAAAGTAATTTCAGAAAAATTCTTAACCAATTTCCAATTAAACATATTAACTTCTCTTCCAACCAAACACACTCTTCAGAGGATGATCCCTGTCGCTCTACCTGGCCATTTTCTCCCTCAGTCAGGTAATTCGATGCTGTGTGTCAGCATTGTCACTTCAATGTGACAATGGTTAAATACCACTTCACATTGGTAGACTAACATTAGAACCCAAGTAGTTTTTGACACTGAATGTCAAATCAATTTCTCTTTCCCAGAATTTGTTATTCTGAAACATGTAGCTGACTTTGGCTAATTTGTGGGGTTTTTTTCTCCCACCCTTCTACACCCCCTTTTCCACTCTTTCAATGAACCCCCTAACACTAGACAAAAGGAAAAAAAAGATAGAGGGGAAGACAATGTTATTGTTAAACTACTTCCTGCTGGTGATTAGGGGCTTCCAGTTCCTTGGAGCAATTTTAATCTTCACTGGCAGAGTATCTAATTTCTTCTTCGTGCAGGACTACTCAACAAACCGCAACAACCCCACCTCTCAATGCCACAGCATTTATCTACCCTCTCAAATGTCACACAATTGCAGAAACTATCTGCAGCTGGCAAAATCACACCCCTGAATGAGGCAAATCATAGTCAGCTGCTGTGGACAATCTGAAGCAGCCCCACATCCCATACCTGGGATTAAAACAAAACCCTATCATAATACTTCTGTGTTTTTTAAAGAAACCAAAATTCTTGCTACAGAAACATCCTTCAGAACTACGGTTCCTAGTAAGTATCAGCACAGATGCCACACCTAAGGATTCATCTGCAAATATTCTACTAATCCAGTTTACTCAGAATGGAAGTCCAATACCAAGAAGCAACTTCAGGATCAGGAAAATCTGAGGCAGTCATGGTGGCACACACCTTTAATTCCAGTACTCAGGAGACAGAGGCAGATAGATCTGTGTTGAGTCTTGAGAGCTAGTTCCAGGCCAGTTAGAGCTACATAGTGAAACTCTGTCTCAAAAAAAGGAAGAAAAATCTGACTGTCATATTATAAAAGAAACTCAATTTTAAAAAATATATTATAGGTTATTAACTATTTTTCATTACTAGTACACTTGCAGCATTTCATTTCACAGGCTGTGTGTGTATGTGAACATGTGGAGCTTCAAAGTCAACACCGAGGCTTCCCCAACAGCTCTGCACCTCATCTACTGAGTCAAGGTCTCTTACTGAAGAGCACCTGCCGACTGCCTAGAATGGCTGGCCATCTCTGCTCCCTGCACGGAGGCCACAGACACACGCTAAGTTTTCTAATGTGGGTGCTAAGGATTCAAACCCAGTCTTCACACTCCAGTGGCAGGTACTTTACCCACTGGGTCACTTTACCAACACCCTTCCTTCCCTGTAGTTTTCATCACAACTTGAGAATATGAATAGAAGAAACCCAACTGCCTAAGAACCTACTCATTTTTTTTTTCTTTTTTTTGTTTTTTCGAGACAGTGTTTCTCTGTGTAGCCCTGGCTGTCCTGGAACTCACTCGGTAGACCAGGCTGGCCTCGAACTCAGAAATCCGCCTGCCTCTGCCTTCCAAGTGCTGGGATTAAAGGCGTGTGCCACCACCGCCTGGCAAGAACCTACTCTTAATATACAAACTCCAGTTTGCACTCTTTCCTTGGATTCTCACACAACTGAGGCTTGTTAATGGTCTGAGTGATTTTCCAATATTGCAATGGGGCCTCTACAGTGTCTTGGAACCAGAAGTTGTCTCCACCTATCTATCAGTTACGATCAGTGGGAGTCTCTCACAAAGGAGAATTTAACTATTCCATGCCTCACCTGAATTCATAGATGGAAAAAAAACCTACTAAAAACCAGTGAACAAGGAAAACCCAAGGAAATAGTATAAAACCTTATTAGCTAATTCATGTCTCTTCTATGCTAGGATTACAACAGCCATTTCCAGGGTGGAGTTGAAAGGTGGTAGGGAGGCAGGGAGTGGAGCACATCAAAAAAGAACAAGGCCTATGAAGTTACACACAAGGGAAAAGAATGAGACATAAAGACAGTGTTGGAGATTCTGCATCCTAACTGGTTAGTCCAACTTTTATGTGTAACGTAGCATCCTCTTAGACTGTCAGCTAAAACCTTTGGAATGTGTTAACAGACCACTAACTTAAACTTACGAATGTCATTAGACAACATCTGAAACTTATAGCACCTGCCGACCTAATGTCTCCACCAATGCATTTGCAAAGGCACCGCCTTACAGTTTCCTTTTGTTCTTTAACCTCTTCCACAAAAAGATGTCATTAATGTCATTCAAAGCAGCCCAAATTTGTGTTGCCAAGTCTGGCTGCTCATATTTGGTTCAGAATAAATTTAATTCCTGTGAAGTAAAGCTATGTTTTGTGTTGACAGAGTCGGAGGGAGAACCTCCTTCAGTCCAATCTTCTTGTGAGGAAGTCACTGAGGACACTGTTCTGCGTGCACTGCACCTGGAAGCTAGGCTAGGAACCTGGCCAATTCACTTGTTAGTTCTTGAACCTTTGCCACATCAATCCTCAAAAAGACCTACTCTCAAGACCTTGTAGTTCACAGGAGAAAAGCAAAACCTAACGCCCAGCATTATACTGGCCTTAGGAGCTTAAATATGGTTGAGAAATTTGGTTGGCAAGCATAGCACAAGCTGGGACTGTATTTGCTTAGTTTGAGTAAAACAGATCTGCTATCAGCTTTAAAACATGAAAAGAACCACTTTAAAATTTTTATTCTATTTTTAATTCTACGTGTATGGGGTTTTGCCTGCACGTATGTATTTACCACATGTATTTACCTGGATCCCCTGGAACTGTAGTTACACATAGTTGTGAGTCACCATGTGGGTTCTAGGAATCAAATCTGGATACTCTAGAGAAGCCAGAGCTCTTAACCACTTACCCATCACTCCTGCCCCACTACTCCACAAAAAAACAAACTTTCAACCAGATATGCTGGAAAAATAACTGAGGTGGCAGAAAAGAAACTATGTGGTACACAAGACTACAAAGAGTTTTATGCTTAGTGTGTGTGCACATGTAAAATCAGAGGACAACCTGAGATGTTATTTCTCGAGTGTCATCTACTTTCTCCCGATTCTTCACTAGCCTGGAATTCCTCATGTAAGCTGGAGAAACTACTTACTGAGCCCCAGGAATCCACTTGTCTCTGCCTCCCTAGTGCTAAGACACCACCACTCAGTTGTTTGTTTCTGATATGGTCTCTCTATGTATCCTTGACAGATCAGCAACTGCTATGTAGACCAGGCTAGCACAAAACTCAATGAGATCTACCAGCCTCTAACTCCCGAGTCTTGCTGAGATTAAAGATGTGTACCACCACAGCCAACTTAAATTTTTATTTATGTCTCTATGTGTGTGCACTGCCCAAGACGACCACAAGTAGGCATCATATATCCTAGCACTGAAGCACAGGCAGTTTACAAGCTGTTTTGACATAAGTACTGGGAACTGAACTCAGGTCCTTGCTGAGCTAGCTCTCTAGCCCATACCCAACCATCTTATGTAGGTTCTAAGGAACAAATTCAGGTCCTCCAAAAACTTTACCAACTGAACCATCTTCCTAGGCCAGGACTAAATTTTAAAATTTTGTTTTTATCTCCTTAATGAGATGGGATGATGTTTCTTTGTAGGCTCTTATCCCACCTTTGTGCTTATCCCATACTCAAAAGTTTTCAGACTAAAGAAGTGGTGAAATGCTATGTTGATATATATCAATATACAGGTAAGAAGTACGCTACCCAACAATCGATACACGATCAACTCCTGACTGCCACTAATTTAAATATACGTTCATGTCCCTAAGAATATTCAAGCTCCATTAGAAATGGAAATGATTCTACAACTTGTATTCAGCATCATTTTAAACAATCAAATTTCCATAAATTGTATATAATCTAAAAAATGCATACTGTGAGAAAATCCTGCTCAAATTTGTATGATCCACCTCCAGTGGCACAAAAGACAGTGTGGAGACTTGAGAAGTTTTTATCTCTGCCCATTTGAATAAAAGCAGGCATGTCATGAGTGGGAAAGCGTATAAAGTGCAGATTGCCTTTGCGTCCACACAGAGTCAGGTCCTTCAGCTCAAGGTGCACGTCCCGAATCCCTGTGGATCCGTAAGCCACATTGGAGGTCAGGTACTTCCGAATGCTTTTCAGACTTTCCACTTCCTCCTTTTCTTCTTCAGCAGTGATGTCTTTAGGCTCAAAATAAACCAGCTTGACCAGGGTTCCTCCAATATCCAAGCCAAACCACGGAAAAACTAAATGGGAAAGAAAAAGAAAGTCAAAATACCTTTTTCTAAAAATACAGTTTATATTTACTTGACTAGCAACTTAGTCCATATGCTGTGGGAAGGGATAAAATGTTAAACTAAAATGTTTTGAGGGAAAAATGTAAATCAAAAATACCAAAGTATTAGCCAACTAACTCTTCTGTACAGACATGCCCAAACTATACTATGAATACTTGAAAGCTAACAAATTAAGTTTCAACCCTGAGAAACAAAAACTGTAAATAAAAATGATCACCCAAACTCCAGCTCAGAGGAAGGAATGGAAGCAATCTAGGACTCACTCTAGGAGCAAGGAGAGTCTTAACCCTACCATCTCCAGGGTCAATTCCTCGCAAAACCTACTCTGGGCTTCGTGTACAGCTTAGTGGTAGAGTACTTGTCCACTATACATCAGGCCCTAGGTTCTGGGAAGACAAAGAAAAACACTGGCAGCTTAAAAAATAAGAGGCTTCAATAGGCTTTAAGTCCAAGTTACCCGCTGCCCAAAAAGAATTTCAAAATTAAACAAATAGGGGCTAGACAGGGCACCTACTTGGCAGATCTGATACCTTCTTCTGGCCTCCATGACACCCTCTTCATGGTACACAGACATACAACCCATATGCATAAAATTAGTTAAATTAAAAAACAGCTTCAGAAACATAGATAAATATGGACATATATGTGCCTTCCCAACCCTAAATCAAGAAATGCTTATCAATAAAAGCTTAGGTTTACTGATATTCTTTCCTAAAAAAATTCTAGAAAACACACACACACAACCATCTAGTTGTGGCTGTCGAGACCCATTAAAAAGAATGCTAATAAAATAGAAAGCAGCTGTGGCTGTGAAGGTGGAAAATACACAGGTTGCTCTACCCAACAACAGATGGAATGATGCCCAAAGCAAGCAGCCACAAGGATATGGTCAGGAAATAGATTTGGAAGAACTCAATAGGCTACCGATTTCTCTCTATCAAGAGTACTTCTCACCCTCACAGAGGCAGACTCTCTTCCCTGAGTACATGGATCAGAGGCAGAGTCAAGGTGGCATGCACTTGACTGCTGCCACCCAAAGGAAAGACAGCCTCCACACCTGGCCACATACACCCCATCTCCCCACTACTCTCCATCCCATGGCCTAGAACAGAAGCTACACCCACTAACAGATCAACAGCAATTCTCATCCAAGGATGAATCACAAAAAAGGAAAACAAGCACCACAAAAAATAAGAACGTATCTAAAGGAAGGTTTCCAAGAATAATAAATTACAAACATCTTCAGACACGTGATCTCATCCATAGAAAAAATATTAATGTACAATAAAAAAGTATACAGAGCCAGAGACTTGTAAGTTTGTGTAAAACCTATCAACAGGGACTGGGGAGATGGTTCAGTAGAAAAGAATGGATACTGCTCTTGTAAAGGACCAGAGTTCAGTTCTCACAACTGTAGTTGTGGCTCACAACTGCCTATAACTACAACAGCCCCAGGTGATCCAACACTCTTCTCGTCTCCCTTGGCATCTACACTCACAATGTACATACTGACACACAAATACACATACACATAATTTTTAAAGAAAATAAACTTAAAACAAAGCCAAAACTGACCCGACAATGGTGGCCCATACCTTCTTTAATCCTACCACTCAGGAGGAGGCAGAGGCAGTTGGGTCTCTGAATTTGAGGCCAGTCTAGTCTGGTGTACAGATTGAGTTCTAGGACAGCCAGGGCTACACAGAGAAACCCTGTCTAGAGGGAAAAGAAAACAAATGAATAAGTTTATTCCTATTTATGGGAGGAATGGGGGGATGCTTTCAACACTTGCCCTCACCAAAAAAAAAAAAAAAAAAAAAGCACAAAATTATCTATGAAACTAAAAAACAAGCTGAGTGAAAGCAGCCTTGCAGAAAGGCTACATACTCTAGGAAAGACAAACTAATCATGTCTGCCACTAGGAGAAAAAGCCAACTGTATAATCGCACTAACAGAGAAAGGATTTCACAAGGACAAGTCGGTGTGATCCAAATCTAGAGTTTAAGGGGCAGGGGGTTGGGGGGGCAGATATGTTTAAGCCCAACATACATTTAACTGTAAACTGGGAGTGCAGACACACAAAACAGAAATCAAAACTGAGAAACCACTCCCAGAATGTCTCTCAAGTATGAAAAAAGGGGCAGAAATAGAGGTAAAACCAAAAGCCCAATGGCTTATCTTCACAAGCTCTAGAATTTCCTGGGACAGAGGAGAAACACTTAGGAAGACTTAAAAATCTCACAGAAGCCAGGTATGGTGTGATGCATATTTAGTCCCAGTGCATACCAGATCTCTTGAATTCCAAACCATCCAGTGCTCCACAGTGAGACCTTGTCTCAAAAATTTCAGGAACCCCTAAGAAGAACCTGAGTTCTTACGAATAGACATAAATTACACAAAGGTAAACTGTGTTCCTCCTCCTCAGCAGTAAGTGTGCTAGGCGACAAAGACACATAAACTTCAAAGACAGAAGGGGAAAAGTTCAGAAAGTAGTATCTAGTCCAGCTGCTGTCAAGAAGAAATCTAAACGAGACTTCATACACAAGGATTGCCACTCCAAGAGTCTCTGAATGCACGCAGCATAATTTTACAAGGGCTCTAAGGAAAGTTTTATCCATAAGCTACATAAGCAGAGAAATAAATGCATGCTGACTTTAAGACCTAAAATACTTACATGATTTCAACAAAGGGCATCAAGGAGGAAAGGAAAGGAGTGAATGCAGCTCATCTGTCTTGTAGGGGAAGGAAAGAAGACAAGACAGCAGCTAGAGACAAGAACAGAAAAGGGCCACTTTAGAACAAAACAAAACATGAAGTGGTAGTGCATGGCTGCAATCCTAGCACTCAGGAGGCAAAGGCAGATGACTGCAAGTTCTAGACCAGCATGGCTACATATGGAGCTCCGGGCCAGCTAGGACTTCATAAATGAGACCCCATGTTAGTTGATTGATAGATAGATGGATGGATGGATAGATGCATGCATGCATGCATGCATGCATATATGCAGCCCCAGAAGAAAAAAGGAACTTAAGATTTCAAATAACTAGATACAGGGAGTAACTATTTGAGGGTGGAAGTAGGTCTGGATCCAACCCAGGGACTCACATAGCATAATGTGTACACTCCAACACTTAAATACATCTCCAGCCCTAAAAGATTTTGCAACCTTTCACCACAGAAAAATTACATTTGAATAGGTATGTTAGCATTAATAATTTAAACATACAATAGATATATGAGTCAAAACACCACACAGTTCCCCACAAACAGGTGTATTTTTTCACATAGCTAAAAACAAATTTTAAGTTGAGTATGGTGGCCCAGACATGTAATTCTAGTGCTCCAGAGGCTGAGGCAGGAGGATGACTGCAAGTTCAAGGAAAGCCTAAGCTTTGTAGTATGAGCCTGTGTTAGCAAATAAAAACATGTATGTATAACGTCATGTACAACTTCAAATGCTAGAAAATAATGCTAGACCTAACATAGGCAAAAGCAAGCCAGGCATGGTAATACATGTCTGCAGTCTCAGCACTCAGGAAATGCCAGCAGGAGTACTGTCTAGGCAAGTAAGGGATACAAAGCAAAACTGTCAGGGAAAAAAACTTAAGAGCTAGAAAGATGACTGGCCATACAGCACCTGCTGTACAAGAGAAGAACTTGAATTAGTATCCTGGCACTCAGGTAAAAAGATGGCTGTTCCCTCACCACTGTGGAGGTGGAAATAGGAGGATGGCTGAGGCTTGCTGGCCTCTAACCTAGGTCCAGGTTTAGAAAGAGATCCTGTTTCAAAAGGAAAAAAGCAGAGAGTATAGAACAAGATACCCAGTGTCTTCCTCTGGCTTTCACACATACAGAGGCATGCACACCTGCACCTACACACACAGAGCAAAAGATGTAAATGAAAACTGTGCATACTGATCAATAAATGAAATGAAGTCTTGGAAAAGCCATTAAAATAGAGCAGAAGAGACTTCAGAGTGTATGAACTTTGCATGCCTACCAGCCTACTCCCATTCTTGAGACTGTCTTTCTTAACAAATTTTTTATTTCTACTGACTTAAAACAAACAAATGAACAAAACAACAAACAACAAAGCAACCATACCTGGGCTGAGAATACAGTAGTGTGCTTGCCTAGAATGCCTGATACCCTAAGAGGTCGAAAGACAGGTCCTCTGGGACTAGAGTTATAATAGGTAGTTGTGAACCACCATGTGGGTGCTGGGAATCCAACTCAGACCCCTAACAAAAACTCTCTTGACTGCTCAACAAATTCTCCAGTCAAAATTAATATCATTTTAAAATACTTTACATTTCTTACCCATTTCTTATCTCTCTTCTAATACAGAAGTCTAGGTTGGAACCAGTCTGGAAACCATACTACTCAATTAACACACGTGGTAGAACATTACTACAAACCAGGATTAACAAGTTACAAAACAAATTAGCTCCTACTAGTTTCAACTGCCTAAGCATGGTGGCAACATGCTCCTGATCAGAAGGCAGAGACAGGCAGATCTCAGTGACTTCAAAGCAAGCTGAACTACATACTGAGTTCCAGTTCAGGCAGAGCTATGTACAGAAACCTGTCTCAGAAAGGAAGAAAAAGAAAAGAAAGGGAAAGGATAGTATAAAGACAATAAAACAAGTGTTTCTAACCTCAGATGGCTTTCCAATAGAGACAAAGAATTATTTAGTTATCAGCGGATTCTCTCAGAGGTATGACTAAAGTACACTCTTGGAAGAGTTCAACAGCCAAGAAACTGCATTTTCCATCTAGCAGGGCATCCTTGGGTAGTACAGAAGATCAAATGGTGTGGAGAAAAAAAAAGGCAGTATCTTGTTTGAATCCTAGAGTGATGCTTTTCTTTGTAATAGTAGCACTCACAAAGCTGAAGCAGGAGAATTGAGTTCAAGACCAGCCTGAGCTACACTTAAGACCATCTCCCCAATAAAAACAAAATTATTTCTTCAGCACATTCATTATCTGAAATACAGTCTTTCATGATTTGTCATACAATCAGAGAAAGCAAAGAAAAGGAATATGGCCAATATCAGACACCATATTAGAAAATAATAAAGAAATCAGAGGTTGGCAGGATAGGTCAGTGGGTACAAATGCCTGCTTCCAAATATGACCACCTGAGTTCAATTCCCACAACTCAACAGGTAGAAGAGAACTGATTCCCACAGGTTGTCCTCTGAACTCCCCTTACGCGCCCTCACATACACACAAATACATACATAACAAATTAAGTAAATATACAAATTAGTAACTAAATGTCTGTGGTTTGTTTAAACTTAGGCAGGAAGGGAGGAAAGAGATGTAGCTCAGTGTGTAGAATGTTTGCCTAACATACAAAAAGCCCTAGGTTCAAGCCCCAGCACCAGACAAAGCAGACATTGCAACAAACAACCAGTAATCTCGGCCTTCAAGAGGTGAACAGGATCACAAGTTCAAGGACATCCTTAACCATAAAATCTGAGGATCACCTTGGAAAACATAAAACAGGATCTCAAAAAATACAAACTCAAGCTTTGTCTACTTAGTACTTTCAAAAAGTTAAGACCACAGTAATATAACACTCCCAAATGTTTTTCAGAATTTTCTTTGAATCACTTGATCTGAATGACTTATTTATTTGTAAGGCAGCCTTTTTTTTTTTTTTTTTGCTTTGTTTTGATTTTCATTTTTTTTTTGTTTGTTTGTTTTTGAAACTCTGTTTTTCTATGTAGCTCTGGCTAAGGCAGCATCTTCAACACCTCTCAAGATTCATATTCCTTCTCCTCTTTTCTTCCTCCTTCCCACCCCTCCTCTCTCTTTCTCTCCTGGGTTGTTTGTTTGTTTGAGACAAGGTTTCTCTGTGTAACAACCCTGGCTGTCCTGGAACTCCCTTTGTAGACCAGGCTGGCCTTTGAACACAGATAATCACCTGCCTCTGCCTTCTGAGTGCTAAGATTAAAGGCCTGCACCTGAATAGATTCTTTTTGGTTTTTGAGACAGGTTCTCTCTGTGTAGCCCTGGCTGTCCTGGAACTTGCTCTATAGACCAGGCTTGTCATGAACTCAGGAATCTGCCTGCCTGTACCTCTGGCTTGCTGGGATTAAATGCATGGGCCACCACCTCACCTCTCCAATTCTTATTCCAATGACTGAACTGGGTCCAGCAGTTTATGTTCTAACTCTCCATGTGTGTGAAAATGTGCAAGTGCAAACTAATGTTCATTTGTGTGCATGGTGTAGCTCCTCAAGTGCCCTCTCCTTTTTGAGCTAGTGTGCCTCACTGGCCTAGAACTTTGCCAAGTGGGCTAGACTAACTAGCCAGTGAATTTCTAGGGATCTGTCTGCTCTCCCACATGGCCATCACAGGCACAAGCCACTATACCTCTTGTTGGGAGCCGACTTCAAGCAGAAATCGGCTAGAAAGCAGCTATCAACTTTGCAGCCATCTGGAGCCATTTACCCTGATGAGAGACTTGGTTTTTCAGCAGCCTACAACAGCTGAGCACACTCTAACAAATATCTTGTTTATCCCACATAGCTTGTTTTGCTGTTTAGTGACCCCAGCTGCATAGTGCACGTGGTAAAATGTTTTCACCTGTGTTCTCCTGAGTGTGCTTATAAAAACCCAGGATTTCCTTGTAAAGAGTTAAGAGGAGTGAACAAGAGTGAATATGCTTTAGTAAAGAGTCAAGAGGAGTCAAAGAGGGGAATAAAGGAGTAACCAGACTTGACTACAGACCCTCTGCCTTGCCTCCATTCCTCGAGTCTCTTCCCCTACAGCCCCACTGTCTCTCTTGACCAGAGCACTTAGCCCCAAGCCAGGAAGAGTGCGAGTCAACATTTTGGCGCCAAGCGTGGGGCAGCTCAGGCCTCAACAACCTCTAGCTTTCATACCTAGGTTCTGAAGCAAGCAATTTACTGACCAAGCCATCTCCTCAGCCCGATAGGCCATTCTTACATTCAGTACTTGGTTGTCACAGCTTTTCCCAAGACAGTTTTGAAAACACAAACACACACTCAATCATGTTTGTTTGATCTAAAGCAATGGAAAAAAACTCAGTAAAACAGTAGATAGGAGGAAAAGCACAAAGGCTAAAATTTCTCAATTGCATTTATATTCCACCAGAGTAGCTATTGTCACTGGGCACCATTTTTCTGGTCAGTGAAACACAGACTATCACCACATACCTACAGAGGAGCTCATCAGGCTGAACTGAGCTAGACTCACACACAACCAATCCAAAACAATACTGCAAATTGGGTGACAGAATCGTCTACATATGTCTAACTGTCTAATTAAACCTCTAAAATTGACACTCATGTTAATGTAATACAAACCCACAAAGGAACTTCAGGCTTTTGTGTTGCTTAAAAATCAGGTGCTTGCCGGGCGTTGGTGGTGCACGCCTTTAATCCCAGCACTTGGGAGGCAGAGGCAGGCGGATTTCTGAGTTCGAGGCCAGCCTGGTCTACAGAGTGAGTTCCAGGACAGCCAGGGCTACACAGAGAAACCCTGTGTGTGTGTGGTGGGGGAAATCAGGTGCTTGATGCACAGGCCTATAACCTCAGCACTTGGAAGTAGACGAGAGGATAAGGAGTTCAAGGCCATCCTGGGATATAAGACTGTCTCAAAACAAAACTCAGGTGCTTGGACTGGAGAGATTATATACAGCTCAGAGACAGAACATTTATAGCATGTACAAAGCTCTGTGTTCCAACACACAACTGAAAGAAAGGTGAAAGTGAAGGGGAGCTTGGCAGTAGCACTATATACACCCAGCTAAGGTGGCTGGAGGGCTGGCCTGCGGAGGAGACCAGCTTGTCAATTCATCAGTGTCAGTCAGGCTGCCCTCAAGCCTGACAACCTGAGCTCCATGTCCAGGACTGGGGAAAGTTGTCCTCTGACCTACACCAATACACAGACACACATGTTAAATAAGTAAACGTAATAAGACAAATTTTAATCAAGTAAATGACTTTACAACAGGAATACTCTGAAAATCTGTTTTCCTTTTTTCTTTTGGAACAGGGTAAATGTCACATCCCTCTGCCTCCACCTCCCAAGTGGCTGGTATTATCAAATCTCTTGCAAGTCGAGAAAAGAATATATATACATATAATGATATAAAATATTATATATACATTTATCCCCAAACTTTCCATGGCAAAACAGCTACATCCAATCGCTCAAATGCAACTGGGTGGGTGGGGTACGGCTGGGCACAAAGTATGCAACAGACCTCACACATCAAGCCACTTTCCATAACTCTCATAGCCTGCACTCAGCATTGACGTTCCTCATACGGTAATCTGATATCCAAGTCTTAACCACAAGTAAGACAGAGCTATGCTGTAAAGTTCCTATTACAGTATCAGGACAATTGACACTTTCAACAGTAGTCATGGCTGCTAGACAACGGTCCTTCAGGCCTCAAAGAGGAGAAAATACAGAAGGCAAGAAACACAAATTGGTAAGAAAATGAGAAACCGAGTCTCTGTAGAGTAATTCTCTAGGCTTAAGAGTAACTGAGGAACAGGTCGACTTCCCTCCAAAGAAAAGGCCTTTACTGCACAGAATGCTACGGCTGAAACTGGAATTCCCGTGAATTAACGGAAAGGAAACGGGGGAAAAAACCTCTGGGTGCGAGATGACCTGAATTCTCTCGGGAAGAAAAGCGAGCAAAGCTTAGAAGCATATCGAGCCAAGAGTCGAATTTTGGGCCTGCTGCGCTTCAGGGGCATTTTCTCGTAAGCTCCAAATCGCCATTATAAAAGGCTTAATTTGTGAGCGCGATGGGGGATTCAAAGGGTCTTGGGAGAGGAGGAGCTTTCTCAAGTAAAAAGAGTCTCAGGAGAACGCCCCAAGGGACAGGGAGGAAGTGGCGGGGAGCCCAAGCGCGGGCACCGCTGGCGCGCGAACAACGACGGCCGTGCCGGGGCACTTACGCGGCCGCCTCTTCCGGAGGCCTTCGGCGCGCGGGCGGGCGGCCGAGGTGGAGCCGCCGAGAGAGCCGGGCCGCTCCCGTCTCACGCTCTCTGCTGCCCCGGACACCGACGGCGCCGCGCTACTCGCCCGGCGCCTTAGCGGCTCCCGCCTCCGCGCTTCGGAGTCCGCAGACTCGCCGGCCGCGGCTGAGGTGGCAGTAGCCCTGCCCTGGCGCTCCATAGGCGCGCCAAACCGGCCCGCTCCCATCCGCAACAGCCGCCTCTGCCGCCCGAGCCAGCCCCCCAGTGCCGCCTCGCCGCCTAGCCGCCTCCGCGCAGCCCGCTGGAGCGCAGACGCACGCCGGCTGCCGCCTCTTCCGTTGCGCCAACGTGCAGCGAGCCAATCCGAGCTGACTAGGGGCGGGCGCCAGAGCTCTTGTCCAATAAGCTCTCAGACTCGAGCCGAAGAGACTGCGCCACCATCCAATGACAGGCACTCAGGGTGAGCGGAGCAGGCGGAGTCAGCGCAGGCAGGGAGAGATGATGGAGGGGCCCAAAGGATTTGAGTGGGGGGTGTCCTGTCTTGCGCATCCACGAGAGCGGTGGCCCAGCTGCTCCCCTTCTCTCTAAAACTCTAGAGAATCTAGAGTCTAGTAGCTCCTCGGTGTTCATGAATCGCTTCTTCCTCCCGCCCAATAGAGCCCCCGAAGGTACTAGATGTGTTAGCAGAAGGAAGGACTCTGAGCTGCAACTAATTTTAGCCTTTGTCCCTGGATCTGGGTCTATAGCTGCCATAGGGGCCGCACTACAGTCTGCACAGTACAGGCACTCTTTCTTTGTGCTAAGACTTCATTACCAGTACCAGAAGGAATGAAAAGACTGAGGTTGGTCTCCATGGCAACTGGCGGGAGGAGGTGGATTCTAAATCCTTCGCTTACCCCTACCTCCCTGTCTGAAGAAGGCAGTATGACGGCCTGGAAGTTGGGTTGCTCGCTGAGGGCAGAAGAAACCGAGGGATCCCCCATATGGATCCCAGGAACCTGACCCAGTTCTCTGCAAGAACAGCAAATGCACTTAATCACTGAACTATATAGCTCCAGACCCCTGGGTTGGCTTTTTTACAGAAGACGGATTTTTTTTTTAAGCGTTTGCCCTTCCCTGCATCCTCAGGTAGCTCTGACCCTAGATATCCCACGCAACTGTACCCCTGAAACATTCCCTCAGTCCCTAAATTTTAAGTGACTGAGGCTTTCTCACAATTTCCCAAGTACCTTTCTTGGGAGGAGATAATGTCCCCTGAATGACAGCCCTCTTACCTTCTAACTGAACTCCCTCACTAATAGTTCCAGGCTGAGCTTCTTATGTGTCTACTGAATAACACTCCCATACTCGCTCCAAACTAGTACCCCACAATGTAGGATTAACTCTGGAAACCTTATTTCCTAACTTGAAATTCCAGCTTCGGCAGGAAGACACACACACACACACACACACACACACACACACACACACACACACAC
>JANHMN010000002.1:194280230-194316847 GCA_030674055.1 Rhabdomys pumilio | reverse complement strand
CACACACACACACACACACACACACACACACACACACACACACACACCACACGATCTAACAAAAATCAAGAATGCCTATAACAGAGCTGGGAAACCCGATCAACAGTTCAGAGCACTTGACTGCTCTTCGGAAGACCAGGATTCAAGTCCAAGCTCCCACATGGCTCACAACCCTCTGTAACTTCCAAGCATTCCACTCTCTCTTCTGGTCCCCCTAGAGTACCAGGCAGCCACATGCTGAAGTAAGAATGCATGCTGCCAGCCTCTCATGCTGTCTCTGTCCCATGTGTAGCCACTATGCCAACCCAAAGCACTGGGCTAGGGCCTGAGAAGAGCTCCTTTTAGACTTTAAGCTAAAATCTTCAGACATCATTGGAATTCTGAATTATGTGTAAACAATAAAGACAAGATAGAGATGAGACAAAATGAGAGCCATCAAAGCCCTACTGCTGAACTTAGCATGCCCCCCTCCTCTGGGCTACTCATCCAGCTGGTGTTCATTACATGGCCAAGCCTGAAGTGCTTGCTATCAGAGGAAACTCTGTTGTTGCTCCTGGTGTTAGCCGCAGACTGGTTAGCTGACTTTTGCCATCATGCCTGGCAACTGAGCACACCTCCCTTCTTTCTCAGCTAATCCATCTACATTTCAGCTGCTGCCCTTGTAATGATAGCCACCACTAGGGCTCCTGTTCCTGCTCAGCCAAAATCGAAGCCAAAGAAGGGTCGGACAAGTCAAGCATGAATATGGGATTTCAACTAATTACAAAACCTTAACCAATCCAGCCAGCTTTATTGGTAAAGTATGGAAATCAAGGCTTAGAGAGATTAAGATGATGAGGTAATTTATCTAAAAATGATGGAAAGTGGGGAGAGGAGGATACAGGTCCATTAGAGAGTGCTTCAAATAGGGGAAGCCTTAGATTCAGGCTCCATCATGGCAGAAAGAGAGTAGGCAGGGAAGTTATACTATTCTCTGCCTGCATAATCAAAAGAAAGCAGAGACTGGAGCCAAGCGTAGTGGTCCATACCTGTACCTGCAGCACTCAGGAGGCTCCCAAGTTCAAGGCTACCTTGGGCTATGTAGGAAGATCATATCCCAAGAAGAAAAGGGACAGTACAGATTGAGTTTTCAATAGATTTCAGAAAACCCGCCCCCAGCTTTTTTAAACCATGCCCAGATTTGTTTCTTAAATATAATTCTCACCCTCCACATCCTTTATATTGTGAACTTGCTGACGATCTATGGTATCAAATTTATTCACAAGTGGGACATTTATAATCTTAAATCAGAAAAGCAAATTGTTGGCACCTCCAGTCAACTCCAGAACTATGCAGAGAGACAAGGCAGGTGTCTGTGAGTTTGAGGTCAGCCTGGGCCACATAGTGAGACTGTTTCTAAAAAAAAAGGCAAAAGAGATAACGTAAGAGTCTGTATTAAGTTCAGAGGCTGGGGACTAGCTCAGTAGTACTTGTCTAATATTCCCAAGGCCCTGAATTCTTTTTTTCTTGGTTTTTACAAGACAGGGAAACACCTGTGGAAAGTACCAGCCCATTATTCAGTTTGTGACAGGGTCCAAGGAACAGTTATGGGGAACATTTTGTATAGACTATTCTCAAAGAGCCTATTCGTAATCAACCATCTATCTTATGATCAGCCAAGTTCCTGAAACACAGAGCTTACGACCAAGCTGACCTGCACTCTTGGTTCTGCTCAGCCTGTTAGGAGTTTCTGAAAATTTTTAACTCTTTCAGTACCTGGTGCTGGCAGCTGGACTTAGTAACATGTACTTGTTTGTGGTGCTTGTTTCCAAGGCATGAAAGAAGAGCCGCTGAGGCTTGGCACTGTGAGAGGCCAGGAAAGACCACTGGTGAAGGTGCAGTGGCAGCTGAAGACCCAGAATTGAATGGGTCATGCAGTGAAGTTGGGGCTTGGCACCATGAACAGAGTCCAGGAGAGGCTATTGGAGAAAGCACAGCTCAGTTTCTACAGAAGACTCCAGCATTTTGGAGATGGCAGTGCCACAGAATGACCACCAAGAACAGCAGCAGCAGGGGAGTGGAGCCCAGAGCCTAGAAGACAAGCTGTGTGTGCTCAGACGCCCGAGCTGAAGATGTGACCCAAGCCCTAGTGAGTGAATCCCAGACATTGGACAGCTAGAGTTTGATTTTGGATTTATTTATGACTATACTTTGGTTTTTTCCCCCGCTTAAAGTAAGAACATATTTAGGTTTTTAAATTTTTTTTTAATTTCTTTATTTTACTGGAGCCCATGACTAAGAGACTTTGAACTTTAAAAAAGACTTTAAATTTTGGAAGAAATTGGCTATTTTAAAGGGACTGAAATGTTAATGTGTTTGAATCTGTAAAGAATGTGAGACTTTTAAAGTTATGTATGTTCATGTTGGTCTTGCTGGACTTAACAAGTGTAGGCAAACACATTTTAGAAGCAATGATGGCAGAAACGCTGACGTGAGTGACCATGGACTAACAAGTCTAAAGGCGTCATTGTAACAGTAAGCCATGAAAGAAAAAAAGCAGGCAACTCAACTCCTGATGTTTGAGTTGGAGAATGTGTGATCTGAAATGAGGAAGGGCCCAATAGGCTCATATGTTTGATGTTGGAGGAGGTGTGCCACTGAGGGTGGGCTTTGAGGTTTCAAAAGACTCCTGCCATTCCCAGTGTGTGCTCTGCTTCCTGTTTGAAGTGTTTAAGGTGTGAGCTCTCAGCTGTTCATGCTGTCATGCCTTCACTCCATCCTCAGGGACTCCAACCCTTTGAAACTATAAGTCCAATTAAATGCTTTCTCATGGAGAGGAGCTCAACTTCACAACCTGACTTAATTGGTTAACAGGCACAAAGGGAAAGAGGGGAGGTTCAGAAAACGCAGGCCCTTATTGGGCTTTTGGGTGATAATCTCAGGTCATGAGAAATTAAATCTGGCAAGTCAATAGTTCCAAGCCATTAAGAATTGCTTAGCCCCAGACTGATTATTCTGCTCCAACTACAAAAAGAACATGCCAGATAAACAACCCACTCTGCTCCCAGTCACCCCACAAAAATAGCTGTAACTTCTGTGTGTGTGTGTGTGTGTGTGTGTGTGTGTGTGTGTGTGTGTCTCCCAGCTCAGCTCATGCACTCAATTTTCATTCTAGGGGAGTAGGGGTTAACTGGGTGGGCTTTGAGGTTTCAAAAGACTCCTGCCATTCCCAGTGTGTGCTCTTAAAAAAAAGCATGCTGTTAAAATAAAGCAGACTCAGCCTGTTGAAGTCAAATCTGTCTGCTTCTCTGTCCCACTTTTTTAAAATATTAATTACTTTTTTTTTAAGCAGAGACAGGGTTTCGTCATATAACCTTGGCTGTCCTGGAACTCACTGGGTAAACTAGATTGGCCTCAAACTCAGATATCTGCCTGCCTCTGCCTCTGCTTCCCAAATGCTGAGATTAAAACCGTGTGCCACCCCTGTCCTGATACTAACTACTTTTGATTGAGACAAAACCCTTTTCACACCGGGAATCAAACAGAGGGCTAGATAAGCATTTTGGCCTTGTGTGAAACCTCTGGGGAAACACACACACACACACACACACACACACACACACACACACACACACGTCTACTCACCCCAGATAGGAAAATCATGACAGGACAAAGTCCAATTGGGTGAACCAATGAGTTTGTAATGAAATTACTCACAGGAATATGGGTAGATTTACTTACAGATCAGAGATGAATAAAATGAAGCAGCATCATTTAAAAGCCTACCTCAACACTAAAGACAACTTGCAAAAGCTGCATCCCTGGAGGACACACTTGGCAGAAGCTCAGCAAATCCAACAATCTCCTCTTGGCTGTTCAGACGGCCGTTGTTTATTGCTTCCATAAATTCAGGACAAGCCTAAGAAACCTTGTGAATTTCAGCTTTCTCAGACAAATAAAATGTATTTACTTCCTGAGTTTCATGAAACTTCCCCTCCTTCCTGGAGGAAATAATTCAGCTCAGAGGAGACTGCCATAGAACACTAAATTACATCAGCAGTCTGTCAGATTTCCCATTTCGCTGTGGTCAGGTTTGTTTGTTTGGGGGGAGGCAGGCTGTTATTTACTATAATTAAAAACAAACGACCTCAGGCTAGCCAGTGCTGTGGCTCATGCCTATAATCCAATACTGTGAAGGACAGGGCAGGAACATTGCTGTTGCAGGTGGTTCAAGGTTAGCCTGGGAAGCAAAATGAGTTCCAAGCCAACCTGTTGAAAAAAGAGAAAGGGATTGGGAGGTTGGAAAAGGATAAATTTTAGAGGCAGCTTAGAGAGAAGACAAAAACAAACAAACAAACAAACAAACAAACAGAGATGTCTGACCTTCAACAGTCTGATGTGTGCTTATTGAATGCACAGCCAGGGGGCAGACTCTCCTGAGGGAGGCTGAGCATTCTGTCAAGGGAAAAGATGGGGGTTGGGGGGAAAATGACTGCAGCTCTTAGCCTTCCAGAGTTGCGTGCCCAAGGCAAAACAGGCTGTCTCAGCAGCTAACCCAACAAAATCCAGGATCGAGCAAGATTATCTGTAATCTCACAAGAATACTGGTTTAAAGCAGAAACATTTTACCATTCCAAACCCTAAAGGGGTGGGAGTGTAGATTCTTTCTTAGCTGTTTCCTGCTGAGGACAGCTGTTGTTAAAGGGAGTTAGCTGAGAGGAAGTCCTCTGGGGTTTTGAAAATGATTATAGAGCTGTAAGCAAATGAGGGGAGGAGTAAAATCCAGAGAGACAGTAAGACCATGAAAGGAAATGAGTCTGGAGTTGATTTAGGGTGACAGTAACTAGTCCCATTGCCAAGAGTGCTGCACCAAAAAAAAAAAAAAAAAGAGCCAGCAGAAGCATCAGGGCGGTACAGAGCAGTGAAGGAGGAAACAGGAGAAAACAGAGGACTAATGTAAGAATTGTATCTGGCCTAGGATGAAGGTTCCTTGTAGCCAGAGCCCTCCCCTCCACAGCATCTGAAAGTTCCTTTTGCAGATGTATCAGGAACAACTGGAGCAAAGGGAGCTGTCGGGTGAGAGCTTAGAGGAACAGTTTGTTTGGACGTAGGGAGAAGTTCCGTAAGTATAATGTTTAAAATTAGCAGGGTAAAAACATAAACGAGGATAATAAGGAGGAAGGAAGCAATCAAGGGAAGGAGCCGGAATGGAGGGGTACCAAAAGCCCACACACAATAAAAGGAAAATTACTGTCTCAGGACCCCAAGACCAAGTTCTCAGCACGACTGGACAGAAGGCAGGGAATAAGGGACAGAGACATGAGATAGAAGATGAAGAAGGCCAGGCAGTGGTGGCACATGCCTTTAATCCCAGCACTTGGGAGGCAGAGGCAGGCGGATTTCTGAGTTCAAGGTCAGCCTGGTCTACAGAGTGAGTTCCAGGACAGCCAGGGCTACACAGAGAAACCCTGTCTCGAAAAACAAACAAACAAACAAAAAAAGATGATGATGGAGGATAAGCAGATGGGAAAAAGGGAGGGGGAGGAGGGGTATTTGTCTCAGAGGACAAAGGACTGCCTCAGGGTAGCAAGGAGACAGACATGGCCCATAGGAAAATGGTAGTTTATAAAAGTACAAGGAAAACTCCTATGTTAGGATGAAGTGCTTAATTTTAATTTGGTCATGCTAATTAGGTGAGCCAAAGGGAGCTTTTAATTGCTGGATTTCAGTACTTTGATAGCTGGACCTTAATAGGAGGAGCCTCAGGAGGAGGAAGTAGCCTAATGAGGGAATAGACCTTGGTGGCTAGCTTTAGGAAAGTAATAGCAAGGCAGAGGGCATGGGAGAGACTGAAAGGTCTAGCAGAGCCAGGCTCTACCCCTGATCTGGCCAGAGTCCCTTCACATAGGAAGAGGCTTGTAGATGATTTTTTTGTCTGGTCCCTGTGTGAACTAGACCAGCCAGTCATTCTTCAGTGACAGGATCCTGATGGGGATATGCCAGAAGATGAGAAAGATAGAGAGGATAAAAGCTGAGGTTGGTTGGTCTTACACAGACCTTTTCTTTTTGAGAGGGATGAGGGGATTCAAAACAGGGTTTCTCTATGTAGCCCTGGCCTATATACCAACCGAGTGTGGTGATATACACCTTTTGATCCCAGCACTTAGGAGGAGGAGGTAGGCAGATCTCTGAGTTCAAGGCCAGCCTGGACTACATAGTCAGTTCAGGACGGCCAGGGTTATATAGAGAGATCTTGTTTCAAAAAGCAAAACAGAAAAACAAAACAAAAAAAGGAAAAAGAAAAAAGAATTAAACAATTATAGCATTTTTTAAAAGATTTATCTTTATTTATATGAGTACAAAGTAGCTGTCTTCAGACACACCAGAAGAGGGTATCGGATCCCATTACAGATGGTTATAAACTGGAAATTGAACTCAGGACCTCTGGAAGAGCAGTCAGTTCTTAACCGCTGAGCCATCTCTCCAGCCTGAATTATAGTATCTTATATCCTGTATGTAGTGGAGGTAGGAATGACCAGGAACAGCAGAGAGCTAAGTCAGACAATACTGGTAAAAGAGAATACAGGATACTTCAGACACATCTACCTTAGAATAGATAACAGCTCAGAGGGAGGAATCGGGTCCCCACAACCTCAAGTCCTCCAAGGCACAGGCTCCAGCACTAGACCTGCCAATTCTGTTCCTGGACAAGGATACAGAACTAAAATTCCCTTTGTCCTTTCATCAGGGCCTCTGAGAAAGTCTTGGGTTGGTCTGGCTCTGCATACCTGTGTGTTTGGACCCCCATCTCAAACCAGTTAGGATTTATTTATTGGTGCAGAAGCAGCGTTGTCAGGAGAGTCCAGATCCCATCCTCAGCAGCAGCAGTCACATCTAGTAGAATACAGCAGCAGCAAAGAATCAAGAACACCCTGAAGGACGTTAAACTGAGCTTCGCTTTCAGGTGAGACAGGTTAACAGACACACAGAAGGCTCCAACCCGGCTGTTTTAGTTCTGAGTCTCAAAACAATGCAAAAAGAGTAGTGAAGGGGATGGCCCATTAATCCCCTTTCAGAGGTCATCCAAACTGCTCTGAGGGGCTTGCCTCACCCCACCTACCCCACCCCAGTTTAACTGTTTCAAGCTGACAAAAGGTTGACAACTAGGGTAGCAAAGTACCCCAAAAGAGGGTCCATCCAAGGGTCCACAATAAAACATAACATGGCGAATGGATCAAGAACATGAGTCAGGAGGTACCAACTATACAACTTAGTAGGGGACATTAAGAGACAAAGTTAATGAGGAAAAAATTTACATGAAGAGCAACAGAATATAAGGTTAAATCTAGAGTTAGCATAAAGTTAAATGCAGTTGTACAACTGGCTGGACCATGACCAGAGTTCCGTAGAAGGGAAAGGTAACTAGTTAGCTGTTTGTTTCTATGGGACTCCTACATAAGGAACAAAGCACCTGGAAGCTCTGTAAAAGAATTCAGGTAAATTGGCATCTAATTGATAATTTAAAAGGGAAATGGAATCCTGTTGAATCATTTTTATAGGATTGTCTAGCAAAGTTCCAAAGATGCTGCTAGGATAGTCTGAACAACTCTCCAAAGCCGTGCGTTTGATGGCAGAGTATCTGGCAGCCTCCTTTAATCAGGGAACACGGGTAGCTAGGGTGTAGACCCTGGAATTAGCTTTTGCTAACAGGAAGAACTATAAGCCAAGGTAAAGGGCATGACCAATTGAACATGCAGGTCCCATTGACTGCCAGGTGGTTAGTTCAGGTACAAGGTTCCCTCATTCACGGAATTCTCATATGTCAGTCTGGGAGACAGTGAATGTGGAGTAATTGATATTTGCCTCTCTAATGCTTGACACATTTAGGATGTAGCTGGAGAGCTCACTGGCTATAGACTCATTTGTACAGGCAGGCACCTCTGACTTCAGGGAGGGGTAAAGAACTTGAGGAAATGGGGTACAACAGCCACCAGCCCTTCTCAGTGCTCACGACCCTCTGTCTGAGAAGGTAAACATGCCTATGGAAGTGACAGTCCTAATTGGCAACAGAACTCTGATACAAAACCCCTGGCAGTGAGCATTCTGGGAAGCCAATGAAGCTAGACTCAACCTGTGCTAAATCAACCCAGAGCTAGAGATGTCAGCTTTCTACCTGACACCTCTAACCAACCACTCCATCTCTTATGAGGTGGACCAACCAAAAAGCCAAATATATTCCCCAACCAGCCATGACATGTCATTTATGTATTCCCCATATCAACAACCTCCCATCACAGGTCCTAATCTCCTTCCCCCTAACATTGCCCAACCACTGTCTGCTTCTGGGGTCCCTGACAAATGCAGGGACTGTCTTAGCTTAGAATTCTATTACTATTTAAAAAAAAAAAAAAAACAATAACAAGAGCAACATGAGGGGATTGTATTTCACCTTAAAGCTTCTAATCCATCATCCAGAGAAGTTAAGGCAACTCAAGCAAGGAAGGAACCTGGAGGCACAAATCGATACAGAGGCCATGGAAGAGTGCTACCTCCTGCCTTGCTCCTCACATCTTACTCAGCCATTCACAGTAGGATGGGCCCTTCTACAGCAACCACTACACAAGAAAATGTAGCAGGGCAATGGTGGCTTTAATCCCAAAACTCTAGAGGCAGAAGCAGGTGTATTTCTATGAATTTAAGGCCAGCCTGATCTACAGAGTGAGTTCCAGGATAGCCAAGACTACACAACTACACAGAGAAACCCTATCTTAAAAAACTAAAAAAAAAAAAAAAAAAAAAAAAAAAAAAGGAAGGAAGGAAGGAAGGAAGGAAGGAAGGAAGGAAGGAAGGAAGGGAGGAAGGAAGGGAGGAAGGAAGGAAGGAACACCAAAGTCTTCTGTATAGGCTAATCTGGTGGGGGCATTTTCTCAGTTGAGATTACCCCTTCCCAGATGACTCCACTTTGTGAGTTGAATACAACATACATTTGTAAAATCAGCACACAATTGAGGAAGTAGACGGGTACCCAGAATGCCCTTCCTCAGCTCTGTCCTTCCTTGGTTCATCCTGACTCCTACCCCCATAGGCCAGCTTTGCTTGTTTCTGTACTTGATAACTGGTAGATCCTACTCTTCTATGTGTACTGACTCCTGCTCAATACCACACCTGGAGATTCATGCACAGGTGCTATATGAACACCACTGTGTATGGTAAACTCTTTCATATCCATTGCTATATATTAATGTGACAATTTCCTCATAATGGTGACAAAATACTTGACCAAACAACTTACAGAGAGAAATTACTTCAGCTTAGTTTCAGATATGTCAGTCCACAACCCTGGGTTCTACTGATTCCCAGACTGTGTTGAGGTGCTGTGCTAGCCTAGTTTTATGTCAACTTGACACCAGCCATAGTCAGCAGAGATGAGGGAGCCTGAGGGAGTCTGGCTTTTGCATCAGCTTGCTCCTGCCTCCAGGTTCCTGCCCTGCTTACGTTCTTTGTTCAGTGGACTATGATGTGGAAGTGTAAGCTAAATAAACCCTTTCCCCTGACCTGTTTTTTGTCATGGTGTTTCATCACAGCAGTAGACACCCTACTCAGGACAAGCGAACTGTTTCACCGTCACAGTGGTGGGAATGCATGAGGAGGCAGAGTTTTAACCTTCTGGTGGCCAGAACTATAGTTTGGGTAGACAAGATAAAGGAAACAGTGGCAGTTTCTCTAGTGATCTCCTCCTCCAACAAGGTCCCCACCAGCTGCAGATCAAGCATTCAACCCATGAGCTATTTGTGGGGGTCACTTATATCCAAACTGTAAGAGCATTTTACTGTGGATAGCCATTTGGGGTTGTATCCAGTTTGGGGCTATTATAGATAATGTGATGGTTAGAGATATTTTACATTTCTTGGAGAACATGAGTCCTTACTTCTTTCATGAGCATGCCAAAAGATGGAATTGCTGGCCCATAGGACAAGCCCAGATTTCCAACAGGGTCACATCAACTGTTATCAACAAGCACCTTGAACTTGACAGTGTATAAACAACAGAAATTTATTTCTGACATTATTGGAGGTTAGGAAACAAAGATCCAGGCACCAGAAAAATTCAGCTTGCTTTCTGCATCCAAGATAACATACTTTCTCCTTGATGCTTCACAGAGTGGACAGAAAGAAGGGCTTCGTACTTTTTTTAAATTACACTATACTTGTACATGTGTGCTTGTGCATATGTGTCACTGTGCACGTGTGAAGATCAGAGAAGTTGGCTCTTTCCCTCTACCACATGAGTCCTGGGGATCAAACTCAGGTCACTGGGTTTGGTGGCAAGTGGCCTTTACCTGCCGAGCCATCTCACTGGCCTTCAAGCCTTTTTATGAGAGGGTGAGTTCCATTCAGAAGTGTGGCACCACCAGAATCAAGTGTCACCCCAAAGGTGCACATTCTAACTCCATGACCTTGGTACTGGGTTTCAATCTATGACCTTAAAGGGAGGAAATACACATTCAAGCCATAATGCCAACTTATATTGTCCCCAAATCTATGAGTGCCAGTTGTTTTATGTTTTTATCAACATATGATCTTAATCTCTTGTAAGCTCCCTCATATTTAGCTATTATATTACTTTTCTCATCAATATGATGAAATGTCTCACACAAAAGCAACTTAGGAAGGATGGGTTTATTGTGGCTCACAGTCTGAAAGAACAGTCCATCATGGCAGAGAAGTAAATCATGGCGGCAAGCTCTTCTGGAAACCTCTTTCCAGTCACACCCAGAAGCATGTTTCCATGGTGATTATAAATCCAGTCAAACCGACAATGAAGATTAACCATCACAGTTTTGTAAATGTATTACTTTGGGATGGGCCCTTGGTCTCAAAGCTGCAGCAATTCTCATGCTTCAGCCTCCCGAGTACCAGGATTATATAACCATGCCTAGCACAGTTATATAATTACTAAGGGTGTATATAAGAGTATATACCTTATATATAGGTATGTATCCAGACAAAGTTTCCTTCTCTCATTGTCCTTTTGCCCATGGACACTTCCTTCTACCCTTTTGTATTAGAGACAGTGAGTAATAAGAGGGGTGACTCTTAGAATAGTAAAGAAAGAAAGAAAAATATGAAGCCAGTTGTGAAAGCCCATGCCACTCGAGAGGCAGATCTCTGAGTTTGAAGTCACCTTGGTCTACACAGTGAATTTCAGAACCTTCAGGGTTACGTAGAGAGACCCCGTCTTAAAATACCGAAAACAAACAAAACACCCCAATAATATGAAATAAACAAAACACCCCAATAATATGAATTCTTATTGCCATATATCACATGTGATTCTCATTTAGCTGAATCACCCTTGAACATGGCCTTTAATATTCAATGCCTGTCAAATCAATGGAGTTCTTTTTTTTTGTTTTTTTTTGGTTTTTTTTGAAACAGGGTTTCTCTGTGTAGCCCTGGCTGTCCTGGAACTCACTCTGTAGACCAGGCTGGCCTCAAACTCAGAAATCCGCCTACCTCTGCCTCCCAAGTGCTGGGATTAAAGGCGTGTGCCACCACTGCCCTGGCAATCAATGTAGTTCTTAAGGAGTGGAATTAAAGGTTCATATCCCCTACCCCATCACACCTAGCCCGAGGGTTCTGACTTTGGGCACATACATGGTTATAATCACATGGTTATATCATCCCTGAGACTGTACTAATTACAGTGTTACTTTACTATTAGAGTAGATGAGAGATCTTGACATATTGGGCAGGAATGTTTTGATGTAAAAAATTTCACTTTACATGTTGTCCTGGCCAAGAGACTTTCTTTATGTAGGGGTAGGGGGAGTGTCAGCATTCACCTCTACAATAGTGCTTCTGTGGACAATATGAACCATAGCATCTGAGCAATTCTACGCCTAGGAGATATGATGAGTCATGTTATTTGAATCTTGCCTGCATGGGAATTTCTGCCTGCTAGAAAAGGTTGCCAGGCCTAAGGTGGCATGGTAAGACACAGGTCCCCGATGTAATGGATCATACCCATGATGGGTGTCTCTCATCTCTGACAAAGAGTCCCATAAATGAAGGCATCTAGCAAGGGGAAGGCAGTGAAGGAATGGCACTGTACTGAATTCAATCACACCAGGCCCACCAGGACTTGGCGGGGGTGGGGGGGTGGGGGGGTGGTGAACCAGTCAGAGTCCTTGGGCTTCTGGGAATTCTTCACCAGAGAAAGAAGGTGGGCAGGCTCTTTTGCCTGTGGGTCTGTGCATGGATGCTTAGGAGTCACTAGTTCCCTCCAGCCAACAGTGATCATTCAAAAGGAAAGGCTGTTTCCTCAAGTCCGTAGGTATGTACCCAGAATCCTTCTGTGGGTAGATACTCCTGTTCTCTGGGTTCTGGTTCACCCTGTCTAGACCTGCTCCAACTCTCCCTTCTACACAGCCATGATTCCTACTGCAGATGAAAGCAACACATAAACACTGGACTCCTGGGACCTGACACTGCCAAAGACTTCCCTTCCTAAAGGTGGCATGGCATTTAAGAGGCCAGCTGAGATATAGGTGTCATTGAATGCTGGCCTGGTCATCAAAATTTGCCCAAAAAAGGCCTTTGATACTTCCTACACATTCTTTTGTTTTTGTTTTTGGAGACAGGGTTTCTCTGTGTAGCCCTGGCTGTCCTGGAACTCACTCTGTAGACCAGGCTGGCCTCGAACTCAGAAATCCGTCTGCCTCTGCCTCCCAAGTGCTGGGATTAAAGGCGTGTGCCACCACCGCCGGCCTTCCTACACATTCTTGACCTAAGAGATGCCTAGTGACCAGTGCTTGAAATCTCGCCATCTGAGTGACCTCTGTAGGGCTACATATTGTATTGTTGAGATTAGTCTTTCAAAGCTACACTAGAATGGTACCACACTAAAACTAGTACCCACGCACAGCTGTTCACTAACATGGCCAGCATGGGTTCGTTAGACACAAAGTTCATAAAAGGTGTGGAGACAACTTGGGAACAGGTTACACCTAGATTCATGGTGCAGATTGAAGTATGCCTTGAAGTTCAGAAAGTATGGGCATTCAGGGTATGTAGGGAAGATTGTAATAGCAACCCTCATCCCTGATTTCTCCAAAATTTGTGTTCACTATAAAGCCCAGAGGTGGAGATGGCTCCATAATTATCCCTTGTCCAGCAAAGGGCACCTTAAGAGAACCCATGACGATAGTCTCAATATATATCATTGTATTTCACTTTCTGGAGACTGGTTGGCCTGGAACTTGCTGTATAGACCAAGCTGGTCTTGAACTCACTCAGAGATCTGCCTGCCTCTGCCTCCTGAGTACTGGGATTAAAGGTGTGAGCTATCACATCCAGCCTAAACCTAACTGTATTTCTGCTATAGGAGTAACTCGTTTCTGCCCATGGAGGAGGGAAGAATGTGCTAGCACCTATCTCTCACTGAGGTTTATACATCCAAAAGCCCCAGCACATTTCCATTTAAAAGTGATATTGTGTCAGATGGTGGTGGCCCATGCCTTTAATCCTAGCACTGGAAAGAGACAGTTACATCTGAGTTTGCGGCCAGCCTGGTCTACAGAGTGAATTCTAGGATAGTCAGGGCTACACAGAAATATAGTCTAGGGTGGGGTGATAACATGTATCCATCTTTTAAGAAATTTGGAACTCTCAAGATTTGCACAGATAAACTCTTTTAATTATCCTGATAAAACTAGAATATATTAGCATAAATGTATGCATATTCAACCCATCTCACAGGTAAGAAAAGTGAGGCACAGAGGTGAGGTCTACACCTGACCAGGGAGGAGAAGCATGATGGGGGCAAAGGCTGCTACTGTGGCATTACCACTATTCATGCTGCCTCTCACGCTCTTACCTTAGCTCAACCAGCCTGGGCAGGAGGGCAAAAACTTGTGCTTACACGCTCTGGGATAGGCACTAGGCAAATATCTATATCCGTCAATCTAAGAGGAGCCAAGTAAAAGGACGAGCTACCCACCGTTCATACTGGAGCAAGAGTAGAGAAGCTAACCATCTGCTAAAGGCCAGAGAAAGGGTGGGACTGATCCAAGCCCAGCCTGAGCTCTGCCCACTAGGGCTCTCATCCTCTAGTGTAGGAAGCCAAAGAGAATGTGGATCAGGAGAGGAAACGTGAAAAGGGAGATAAGGAGGCTGTAGCAAGGCTCCCAAGGGCTTCCTTAGGCCTGGAAGCTGCTTCTGGCTTTCTTGGAGTCCACAGAGACTCCCAGATCCACCCTTAGGGTTATGTGGCTGTGGAGAAGAACCAAAGGGGCAGAGCACTCAAAGCTCCCTAGAGACCAGCTACTCTGCTGCTCCCAGGTTCCACTGCCAAGGCCTTAGGCCAGGATGCTGGTGGAAGGCATAAGATGCTATGGGAGCACTCAACATACCTATGCTTGTGTTTCAGGAGACCTGGGCGAGATGAGGGACAATGTCAACAGTGTGATACCGCCTCATTTTCAGGCTTGGGCCAACAGGGATGAGGCTGGTGGGGATACCTCCTTAGGAGCACATAGCATGAAATCTTACACTGCCATGTGGGCAGGTCAGAAGCAATGAAGGTGATACAGTGCCCCCAAAAGCTGAAGACCAGAAGACGACATGAGCCAGGATAGAAACAATGTCTCTCCCCCATCCCACAGTGATGGTGTCTTGGTGCAGATATTCACCTGGATAGTTCAGTGGACCTTGCCATATCTAAGTTTCCCTGACTCAGCCCCTACTAGCCCAAGCCTAGAGAACATGCTTGGCAGAACTGAAAAAGTGAGCAGCATACAGCTGAAGCTTCATTGGGCCAGACGCCTTCGGTACAGCATCACTGCCAGGAATGCAGCCAAGAGTGCACTGGTGGCCCCAAGCCACTTAGCCCAGGGCACTGAACTGCTACAAGACTCTTCCTCTTCTTGGGGCTGCTGGGTGTCTAGTGGCCCAGGGCTTCCTAACAGATCAGCACTGGGGTCTTCATCCACCTGGATTCTAAAGGACGAATACTCATTCTCCTCTGGACCATGGTCGGGTTCTGAGCCCCAGGAGCTGCTAGAGCTGATGGCAAGGTCCACAGAGCAAGCTGAGAATGGCTCGTCATGGGACACTAGCACACCTGGCTTGCTCATCTCTGGCCCAGAGTACAAGCTCCTGGAACTGCTATCTGGTCTGGTCAGGTTGCCTCCAGTGGTGACCACAGTTGCTGGAGCCTTCAGGGTCTCCTGGAAACATAAGAAGAGGAGTCCAGGTGACAGGGAGATAAACCAGGGTGCGATTAGGGCTTGAGCTAGTATCTCACAATAGTCAAGACTACCCTCTCTTGGGACTAACACAGTAGTGATAAAACACAGCTGAGTAGGAGGTGACCAAGATGCTGTAGTACCCCTTCCAGGGCAGCCCTCTCCTACTCACTGAACTGCTGTGAACTCCACTTTGAGGAGCCCTTGCTGGGGTGTGACCCATCTTGTACTACCTGGGCCTGAGAGCCATAGGGCAGGCACAAGATTCCAAGGTTTACAAACTTGGTTCCCATAGGCAGACAGCTGTACAGTCTTGGGAAAGTGGCTATAGGGTCACTAGGGTGGGGAGCTACTCCAAGCAGGATGCTTGAGACCACTGTCAAATAAACAGAGCACTAGGACACATGAGCCGCCATGCTCACTCCTCGCTACTCCAGCTACAGAATGGTACTGCTGAACTTCACTGGGGGCTTCGAGCTCTAGATGAGTACTTCTGGACATGTAGTGGGGGTGAGTCCCATGCCCACCCTGCTAAAGGTCCATACTTAGAAGTGCTCATGACTATCATTCCTCTTGGAAAGCAAGGTGCAGGGGCTGGGTGGGGCTGCTTCCTACCTGTCCCAACACCTTGAAGAAACAGACCAGGAACAGCACAGAAAGTAAAAGAGTCTGAGGGCAGGGGACCAGCTGTCTTGGCAAAGTAGCCTGCGTCACAATTAGGAAGGAATAAGGACTCACCTTGGCTTGCTTGCTGTTCCTCTCAGGTGGTACTGTGTTGGCAGGTGCTTTGGCCACACTAGCAGGCACTTTGGATGGCAATGTGCCAGTATACACTGAGTTGATGGGTAATTTTGATGGCACTCTATCAGTGAGCACAGTGGACTTTGAACTGATGGGCAACTTGGAAGACATGGTATTTACTGGTTCCAGTCTGACAGAAGACACTGAGCTGAAAGAATCGGTGGGCGTAGTGCTAACACAGGTGGCAGCCTTGGCCTGGTCACCAGCTCCCTTTTCCTGAGCTGATCCAGTGGAAGAGGAGGACAAGGAGGTATCAGCAGATAGGGCTGATACTGTGACCCCAGGTGAGAGGTTTGTCCTCGGGGCAATACGTGGAAGGGGCTGGAAGGAAACAGTTGGAGACACAGGTCCATAGGTTGCTGTGGGAACGGAGTCAACATCTACAGGTGGGGAGACAAAAACAGAAACAAACCCAAAGGGTGGTTTTAACTTTAAAGGGCTAGAGAAGGGTTCCCACGTCCTTGGTCACACTGTCCCTTCCACATCTTGTCTTCCAATCTCCTCCCATGGAGAAAACTCTTGCCCCTCAGCCCTTAACTTGTAACTAGTCTGTCCTCTTACCAAAGTAAAATGGGCTCTACTTTCATCCACACTCAGAAGCTTAAAACTTGTTATAATTATTCTTTTTCCTTCCACCCTCGACACTTGCCTCTTCTCCATTTACCTCATCCTGGGGCGTGAGCATGAATGTCCTGAGGCATTCCTCTTACTACTGTCCCCCACTACCTTCTAGCAGAAGCAATCCTGAATCAGTGCAAACAATAGCAGGGTGGCTCAATAGAACCGCTAACACCAGGCAACTGACTCACAGGCATATGCCCCCAAGGATAGGGACCTAGTAGTCTCGGAAGGGAGCTTGATCTGGGGAATCAGGAAGTAGTAGGTAGTAACAGTGCATAAAGCTGACGACACCAGACTCTTCACAGAACTCTGAGGATACATTTGCCATGGCTGACAATGGTCAGAAGTGATGTCTGATGTCTCCCCCTAAACCCAGTAGAAAATCTCCTGGAACCTGTGCTCACAAACATGGTTTGTGAAAGAAGTTGGGAGCATTAGGGTGATTCCCTCTAAACTTTAACTGTTCATGTGGCGATCCTAGGGCATTAACGGCTGACCTGGCACCAGTAACAAACAGAACAAACAGAACACAGTTTGGAAAGTAGAGGTGGAGAAACAGTTGGAGAAGTAGTACTTTGGAAAGTAGACTTCCACTCTGTGTGGAAGTCGGAATTAGACTATAGTCCTAAGGGGGACATCAGGTTCTGACCCCTGACTGACTCATCTGGGGTTGAACCACTTTAGTGATTTTCTGGTGTTTTGGTTACTTTTCTTCTTCTTCTTCTTTTTTTTTTTTTCCGAGACAGGGTTTCTCTGTGTAGCCCTGGCTGTCCTGGATCTCACTTGGTAGACCAGGCTGGCCTCGAACTTAGAAATCCTCCTGCCTCTGCCTCCCAAGTGCTGGGATTTAAAGGCGTGCGCCACCACCAACCGGTAGTTACTTTTCTATTGATGTGACAATACCATTATCAAGACAACTTATATAAGAAATCACTTAATTTGGGGCTCACAGTTCCAGAGGGTTAGAGACCATGACCCTTATGGTAGGAGCATGGCAGGAAGCAGGTAGGCAGGCGGCAGCAGGCAGGCAGGCAGGCATGGCATTGGAGCAGAAGCTGAGAGCTTACATCTGATCCACAAGCATGAGGCAGAAGATACACACATACACACACATACATGAGAGAGAGAGAGAGAGAGAGAGAGAGAGACACAGACAGACAGAGACAGAGACAGAGACACAGAGACAAAGAGAGACACAGAGAGGGCTTCATGATCTTCTGAAACCTCCAAGCCCACCTCTTTGACAACACTACAATGTTGTCAATTGGGCTACAACACTACAGCATTACAATCCCCTAGTTCCTTGTAAATAGTTTCACCAACTAGGAGCCAAGGTCTCAGATGTAGAGGCCTATGGGAGCCATTCTCATTCAAACCACCACAACTGGGAATCAGAACTCCCTTTGTGAAGAGCAGTGTTTAAGAGCTCCCTTATCAACTACTCATATGTTTCCTTCCGGTCTTCAGGTCCTGGACAATCACTACCTTTTACCTGAGTGCAGAAATAGCCCTAGCTCTCTCTCATATGCAACAATGTACAAAAATATACAACCCCACACACTCTCCAATTTGATTTTACCAGAACCTGGTAAAATCTCAGAATCTGGGTTGGCCTTATAATCTGTTTCGACCACAGAACAGAGCAGGAGTAATAGGCCAGTTTTGAGCCTACACTCAGAGCTCTGCCTCTCTTTTACCCAGAGTCTTACCCAGATGCCATGAGTTGGGTTTTTGTGCTAGAAGAAGAGAGAATGAAGAGGTACCAGCCAATGGATAGTAGTAGAACACATGTATATGTCAGTGGACACCAGAGAGAAAATTAGCAAGATCAAAAGGCCTATCCAGCTGAGCCATGTGCCTTATAAGCTGCTGCCGCCACCACTACACACACAGGCATTCGCACAGCACACACACACACACACACACACACACACACACACACACACACACACGCTGCTGCTGCCACTACTACACACACAGGCATGCACACAGCACACACACACTCATTGAAGTGAATACCTTTTATTTCTACCCTGCCTCCTGTCTAAGGAAGGCCATGTGGTAACTGTAACCCTAACCTTCATGTGAGAGGTCCAAGAGACCCTGTAATTCCACATTCTATGCATACTTGCTGCGTAGGTGCCACCCAGTTCTGGTTCTTGCTCATGATGCCCTCTGGAGGGCTGAGGGCTGAGAGCTTGCAGGTGAGGTGAGGGTATCAAAGAGTCACCAGACATCCTTGGAACAGCCCCGAAGTTGGCCTGTGGGAGTTGCTCTGAATTCTGAAATAGAGGAAATGAGGTAAAGCAATTGCTTCTCCCAGGAGCTGACAAAGGGAAGCAGATATTTATGGGGTATCTTCTACCGGCCTCAGCTCCTCTTCTAGAGCCCAGAATCCTCAGAAACCTTTGCTTCTGGCTACAGGTAACCTTCACATCTGAGGGCGTAGCTCATCAATATTACACTTGCCTAATAGAAGTCTTCAGTCCTAGTACCTCTTTGGCTTTGTTGTTGCTGTTTTCGTTTTGTTTTTAGATAGGATCTTACGTATTTCACCCTAACCTTGAACTTACTAAGGTGACCATGAACTTCAGATTCACCTGCTTCTACCTCCTGAGTGTCAGGCTTGTAGGTATGTGTCATCATGCCCAGTTTATATGGTGCTGGATACTGAACTCAGGGATGTGTATACACCAGATAAGCACTGCACCAACTGGAAGCTACATCTCCAGCCTCCCAGGATGACTTCAAGTGCTTTAAAACATAAAACAAAACAAGCAGGCACTGCCCAAGTTCCCTACCCATGTGTCTGTGTCTGGCTCTATAACCACTGCCCTTTCTTCAGCAGTCTCTGCACAGACCCTATGGCTTCAGACACATAGTATAGGCCTAGGATTTCTTCTATACCCCACGGGTAACTCAATTCATCTCAGTAGAACTAGTTATCTTCCTGATACCTTACTTTATAGCTGATAATTAAGAGCTCTGTCATCACCACCCATGACTTCCTGAGCCCTCGTATCATCTCCCTCACATTCAAATCTGGTTACTCTCTAGTCTTTTTTACCCAGCTCAACATGTCATATGACCATTGCAAAGCCCTCAAAACCATGGCCTCTTAGGTAGCTGATGACAGAGTACTAGGGGGCCACAGGTCTGGCCAGCAGTTAGGTAGTTAGGAAACCCCAGCATTGTTAGCAGAAATGAGACATGATTTTCAGGAGGTAAGAAGAGGCTTCTGGAAGGCTGGCTGGACAGAAGTAGGCAGACAGGCACACAAGAGCAGGAAGCTTAAAACAGACTGTGAGGACCTACCTCTACTGGGGACTCTGGTGGCTGGGTGTCCTGGACAGGCTTGGGGTAACTTGGTTTCTCTTGGAAGCCACTGGCAGGGATGTTATGGCCTGGTGCTAAGGCAGAAGGTCCAGAAACCGTGGCAGGAATGGCTGGTGACTGCAGTGGGTCTAGCAAGCGGAGTGAGGTCCCTAAGGTACAAAGAAATAGTGATGTCCAGAAAGAATCAGAGGTACCTTGGTAATAGAAGAGGCCTAGATGCTTTGGGGCATCTAGTCTCCCTTCAATAACTCCATGACCTGATGTGGGATGGATTCATTAGACATAATAAGCATCACTGGGGAGGGAACTGGAGGAAAAGAAGAGCCAGGGAAGACAGGAAAGGTAGCGACAAAGATGGGGGAGGAGAGGCATGGGCCTCTCACCAGCTTGACTGTTACGTGCACTCTCCTCCGCTCTTCCAAGGCTTTCTCCTCACAGCTGTCATTCCCAACCAACCCTTACCATGGCCCACCTCTGACCCTACCACAGCTTTTTCTTATTTGAGAGAGCACCATTAACTTCCACAAATAAAGAGACCAACTTGGAAAGAAGGGAGGAAAAGGGAAACAAAAGCAAACATGGTGTGTTCAAGATTGCCTTGGATTTTCTTCCCTGATCATCTCTTCCAGCCCAAATACTAAACCCCCTCTGGTCACATGACTTGGCAGTGACATTGAGAAGAATTAAGGGGCAACCAGGCAGTTGGGTGTTATCATTAGAAACCAGGGTGTTCTCAGAGAAACCTTGGGGCAGGGAAGAGAAATGGAGAATAGGGAAAGTGATTGGGTGTAGACTCTGTTTACACTCTGTACAGATGGAGACAGAAGGAATGAGGACAGGTAGCAAGGCAAACACCAGAGCCACAAACATGATGGCAGGTGCCTTGTTCTGAGCATAGGGAAGATATGGAACCCCAGCTAAGTGCAGCCACACATGAAGGATATGGCCATTTGCCCTACTGTGACAAACTCAAAAATTAAGGAATATGGCCAAAGGGACATATAGCTAGTGAGTGGCTGAGTTGGATCTAAACCTGGGTATATCCTACAATGGAGAGTGATGGAGACAGCAAGAGGGAAACTGCAGGCTAGAGGAACAGGCAATGGCTCAAGAAGAAGGCTAGGGCAGGATGCTCACCAGGAGGCAGGTAGCTCTGATAAACTCGAGTCACTTGCTCAGCCAGTCCAGGCAGCTCACAGATCCTTAGTGCCCGGATGAAGATCTCCACCCAGCCAAGCCGACGCTGGAGCTTATTGAAGAGTTCCCAGAGTGTGTCCCGGTTCCCTAGTTGCTGGTAGGAAGCCCGTAGTCGATCCTGGAAGACAGCAGAGCCACCCTACTCAGGCCAGGTGGTCTAGCCTTTTCTCTACTTAGAAGAAAGCCACTACAAAGGGGACACTAAGAAAGCCACAGGAAGTAGGCAGCTGTCTGCAACTGGGTGAGAGGTAGGACAAGGCCACGATGGTAGCCCAAGTATGGCATGAGGAGCAATGAACTGTTGGGAGCCGACTTTAAGCAAAAAGCTGCTAGAAAGCAGCTATCAGCTTTGCAGCCATCTTGAGCCATATACCCTGACATGAGACTTGGTTTTTCAGCAGCCTACAACAGCTGAAGCACACTCTGATAAATATCTTGTTTATCCCACATAGATTGTTTTGCTGTTTAGTGACTCCAGCTGCATAGTGCAACGTGGTAAAATGTTTTCACCTGTGTTCTTCTGCATGTGCTTATAAATACCCAGGATTTCCTTGTAATAGTGTTAAGAGGCGTGAACAAGAGTGAATATGCATTAGTAGAGAGTCAAGAAGAGTCAAACAGGGGAATAAAGGAGTAACCAGACTTGACTACAGATTCTCTGTCTTGTCTCCATTCCTCGAGTCTCTTCCCTTTCTTCCCCCTACTCTCTCTCTTGCTAAACCCTGACCCATGGACCCAAACAGCAGCACAGGCTGGGACATTTTGGCTCCCAAGCCAGGCAGAGTACGGTCCCCAACATTTTGGCGCCTGACATGGGGCTCCAGTAAGCGGGTCTCAACAATGAACAACAACAAAGGACAGTGCCGGGAAAAGGCTATGCCACGTCTAGGTTTGTAGGCACTGTCCCTTTAATTACTGCACCATCCCTACTTTACAGATGACAAGACAGAGACTGAGCAGAAGCAAAGCAGCATCAGGGAGGGAGCAAAGCTTGAGTCAGACAGCCCCTAAAGCAAGAAGGGTCTGAGTGAGCTGAGAAGGAAAAGGGGCCCAGCAACAGTGCTATGAAAGGGGCAGAGAAGAAAGGGAAGGAGAGCCAAGAATGGGAAGCAAGGCAGGTGAGCATACTGGGGAAGTTCCAGAAATATGACAGCAGCTACAGTAGTGTTTATTCACTGGATTCCCACTTGAAAATGATCAATCAGCTTGTCATCCCAACAACAGGGAAGCTGAGGTATGAGGATTACAAGTTTGAGACCAGACTGTGCTACACAATAAGACCTTGTCTGAAGAGGGAAGGATGGAGGCAGGGAGAGAGGAGGGAGGAAGGCAGGGGGGATGGAGGAAGAAGAAGAGAAACAGGAAGACTTGGATTAGAAGAGGAATAAGAGGAGAAAAACAAGTGACAACCCACAGGAAACACTTATTACAAACTAGATGTCTGGGTGTCCTGAAGAATGTCTAATATAGGTGAGGCCAGCACACTCTCCTAACTGCTCAGCCCTGTGCTGTAACACTATCTGCCCCATAGACTGCACAAGAAACCAAAGTTGTCCTGAGACACCTAGAACAGGAGGCCCCAGGAGCACACACATACACATAGGCAGCTCTGGGAGCACAGAGGCCCATCCCATCTGAGAAGAATCAAAATATAAACTCAAGTTTTGTTACTTCACTGGCTGCTTAGTGCAGGAGCCTGCAGCAAGCATGTCCTGGTGCGGCAAGACACTGATGGCTCCGAGTCCTCAGACCTGACATTCCAGACTCCATGCCAAGATAAAGTCCTAGGAGAGAATGAATCAAATCCAAGCAGGGACCCAGGACAAGCAAAGAGAAGGTTCTGGGAAATAGGGAGCCAGAGCCTGGAAGCCTTCTGATTTCCTGCCATGCTCCTGAGTGCAACAAAAAAGGAAAGGAATTCAGCTAGGTCAGAAAAACAAACTTAAATACACTTGACCTAAAAGTCAGAAAAGCAGGACAAAGAGCAGCCTCAGAGGAGAGGAAGGAGGAGCTGGCCCTGACTTGGGAGAAGGGCTAGGCCAGGCTGAAACTTGGACTGTACAACTCTGTGCCCAGTACACTGGCCAGCTGTGGCTTCCCTTGCTCACCTGGTCACTGGGTGTGAGGCACGACAGGTAAGGCAGGATCTCCAGAACATCAACACAGCAAAACTTGCTGTGGTTGTCGCGGATATACCTATAGGTCTTTTCCTCAGCAAATGTCATGGCTGCTCAGCTTCTGGAGCGACTCCGACCCTGGGAGGGTGGGTTGGACTGAGAGAGATGGACTGGAAGAAAGATCAACAAGTTGGTGGTGCAGTTGAAGAAAAGAAAGACAATTTCTTCTCAACATCTAGAATCTGCCTAGAGTCTGGTTTTTTCTTTAACTTTTTTTTTTTTTTTTTTTTTTTTTTTCCGAGACAGGGTTTCTCTGTACAGCTTTGGCTGTCCGGGAACTCACTCTGTAGACCAGGCTGGCCTCGAACTCAGAAATCAGCCTGCCTCTGCCTCACAAGTGCTGGGATTAAAGGCGTGTGCCACCACTGCCAGGCAACTTTTACCTTTTTTTTTTTTTTAAAGACTTCTCTTATTTTAAAAATTATGTTTTATGAGTGTGGATATGTCCATAAGTGGAGGTGCCTGGTAGGCCAGAAGAGGGCATTGGAAGCCCTGGAGCTGGAGTAACAGGCAGTTGTAAGCTGCCAGATGTGGGTGCTGGGATCAGAACTCTGGTCCTCTGGAACAGCTGCACACTCCAGCTCCTGAGCAGATCTAATCTCCACTTCTTTAAACAACCTGTATTATTACTGACTGTATCCAGAGGCTCTCAAGTTTTCCTTAAAAGTGAATTGATGAGCAGAGAGCTAGCAATCTAGAACCCACTTCTGCCTGCTGGGCTTAATCACTGTTACAACAGGTTTGTCTCTAACACAGGAGGTATTACATGTGTCCTTAGCTGCTAAGGTTGTGAAAGGGGCTGGATCCCCTCCTGCCTCTAAGACAGAATAGTACAAGAGTCATCTACAAATGTTGCTTCTTTTGGGTATCATGAAAACAAACAAGAGCTGCCCAGCTGCCCATATAACGGAGAGATGGCTCAGGAGTTAAGAGTACTGACTGCTCTTCCAGAGGTCCTGAGTTCAATTCCCAGCAACCACATGGTGGCTCACAAACATCTGTAACGGGATCTGATGCCCTCTTCTGGTATGTCTGAAGACAGCTACACTGTACTCATATACACAAAATAGATAATAGTAGCACAATTCCACTGTAAAGATGGAGAAAACGTTTGCCATTAGGAGGCTTGCCAGCTACTAGAAGAGTAAAGAACTAAGGTCTCTCAGATCAGGTTGTTTCTGGATGATGACGTAGGCTCACCACCAAAGCTTGTCATATATACATACTCGTATGTTCTCACAGAAGAAAACCAAGTTCCACCACAATGAAGTCGCTTTATGCTGCAGTGTAAATTACTAGCCTTTTCCATGCAAAAGGTTCAGAGAGGGGCTGGAAGGCTGGTTTAATGGAAAAGAACTCTAGTGGAGAGGTGGCACAGAGCAGTGGTTCTCAGCCTTCCTGTTGCTGAGACCCTTTAACATAGTTCCTCATGTGTGGTGACCCCAACCATAACATTATTTTGTTGCTACTTCATGACTGCAAATTTGCTACTGTTATGAGTCAGAATGTAAATAAATATCTCTGTTTTCTGACGGTCTTTGGCCATTTCTAAGTCCTTTTCACTCCTGTGAAAGGACTGTTTGACCCCTACAGGGGTCACGAGAACCACTCTTTTAGATGGTTTAGTGGGAAAGAGCACTTACTTGCTGCTTTTCCAGGGCAACCAAGTTTGGTTTCCAGCACCCGTATCAGTTGCCTGTGATTCCAGCTCCAGGGGATCTGACCCCTCTTGTAGCCTGTACACACTTGGTATATGCTTACACAGACACACATATAATTTTAATTTTTCTAATGATTTAGAGAGATTGTACAATATAATACTTCAGACATATAAGTTTAAAAAGATTTTTTTCAAATTATTTATGTGTATGGGTGTTTTGCCTGCCTGTATGTTTACACACTACTTGTGAGCCTGGTGCCCATGGAGGCCAGAAGGTGACATCAGATGCTCTGGAACTGGAATTATAGACAGTTGTGAGCCTCTGGGAATCAAACCCAGGTCCTGTGGAAAAGCAGTCAGTACTCTTCCCACTGACCCAAGATTTATTATTTATATTTTATGTGCTTGAGTGTTTTGCCTGCATGTATGTCTCTGCGCCATGTTCCTACAGAGGCCAGCAGAGGGCACCCACAGACGGTTGTGAGCTGCCACAGGGGTACCGGAACTCAAACTTGAGTTCTCTGGGAAGGCAGGCAGTGCTCCTAAGCTCACTAAGCCTTCTTTCCAGGCCCTCGAAGTCTAAATTTTTAAAAATACGCCACTTTTATATGTTCACCCATTCATTTATTATTTTATGTATATGGTTGCACACACATCACAGCACACACATGAAAATCGGAGGACAACTTTTGGGATTTGGTTCTCTCCTTCTATCTTGGGTTCCAGGGAATGAATTCAGGTCACCAGGCTTGCACAGCATGCACTTTTACCTGAGCCATCCCACCATTTAAACACTGAAAGTGCCTTAAATGCCAGCATCACTTGCGAAGCACTACCACCTGCTACCACCTACCATCTGTGTTTTGTTTACTTGTGTCTTAGTTGTCCTCCACCTGGGGGGAGGAGAAAGACAAGATATGCCACATCCAATTTATGTACCATTGGAGTGGAACAGGGACCAGAGCCATTAGCACATCCCTAGATGACAAACCCAGGAAGTAATTGTGATTATGAAGAGAGTAAAAGGAGGCAATGAGACAGAACTCCAGGAGGAAATTCCCTGCTTAAACACAGGTGATCAAAAGCCACCTCCCCTCCCTCCAATTTGGTTAATGTCTGACTGAATGATTTCCCACTGTGAAAAGACTGGATTCTTGGGCAGAAGGCAAAGTGGTTGCTGAAGTTCTAAGAAGTGATGGAATTTGGAGTAAAGAGAAACTAGATGAGTAAAGTGGTTTAAAGCTGAGGGGAGGGACAGAGGTCAAGGTCAAAGAGGCCACCAGCATGTAAGGTGCTGTGGGAAGGACTCTGGGTTTTACTTGGTGTGAAACAGGGAATCACTGGAGAGCCAGGGCTCTGATTTGCACTGCAGAACACTCTGGAGGTTCTAAGGTGGGGATGAGCAGCTATATTCCTGGTGCTTTGTGGACATGAAAGGAGGGATGGGGATCAAACATTGCTTCTTGGGAGATGGGGCAAGGAAGGTGCCATTTACTACACTAGGGAAGGCAGAGAGAAGCTACGGGAAGACGACCCTTCAGAGCTCCATTTTCACAAGTTTAACAAGTTGTTGGTTTCCAAGAGTATTGTTCAGGAGAGAAGGAAAGGTAAAAGAGGGAACCAAGTGCCCGTCATGGAGTATGAGGCCTCTGGGAGACAGTGCAGAGTACCACAGTTGCTGCATGTGCAGGCCCCTGCCACATGGGAGACTAGGTGCCAGTTCTACCTAGTGACCCCAACCCATGTTAATGATTATGCTAATGTTTACTCTCTTCATAATGATAATGACACTGCTAACTACCAAATGCTATTCTTATGAAGAGCTACGGATGGAAGGTCAGGAGATCAAGGAGACTAAGAGATGGCTCAGTGGTTAAGAGCACTGATTGCTCTTCCAGAGGTCCTGAGTTCAAGTCCCAGCAACGACATGGTGGCTCACAACCATCTGTGTCTGAAGATAGCAACCATGTACTCATATACACAGTGTATTCATTTACATAAAATAAATAAATCTTTAAAAAAAAAAAAAAGACTGAGGTCTGTTGGGCCTCCAGGGGATGAAAAATGAGACCTCTGTAGAAGCCAACCTGGTGAAACCCTTCCTCTACCTTTCCCAGGTCACCTAGAAAGATATGAGGAGGGAGGGGTTTTCTGCAGTCCAACCACAACACTGAATGTAGACTGGGGGCGGGGAGTGGCATGTAGCCCCACCAAAAGCAGAGGAAGCTCACATTTATTCATTTCTCAAAGGTTCTCTGTTAACAGAAGCAGCCAGAGGTTCTTCCACTTAAGTCCTTTGGCACAATCACAAGAGAGGAAGTGATACCAAGCTACACGGCTGACCTGCAGTGTGGAATCTGTACCCCAGACTTGCTGCCATGGGCTAACAGCATAGAGGTTCCTGCAGCAGGAAAGCCACAAACGCCACCTTTACCCCAAGGTCACTGCCTGGGGGTAGGACTACAGGGTGAGAAGCAACGGCATTTAGCTCTTCAAAGACATAAAAGTCTCTCAAACACAACTGGCATTAATGCTGCCCTCACTGACATTCACCTGAGTCCTGAGATCGAGGCTGAATGCCCTTCAAGTTTTTGAAGCTTCGCAGTATCCAAAGAACATTGGGTTTTTTGCTTTCTTTTGTTTTCATCCTTTTCCTCAAACTTCTTTCTTATATCAGAGAAAAGAGGATGGCAGGGGTGTCCTGGACACAGCAAAGCTTCCGACCTGACTTCCACAGAGCTTCTGACCAGGTCACGGAAATAAATATCCACACTCCCGAGGGACAGGTCTCCTGGACTCAGACTAGATTCCTGGCGGGACCCAGGTCTCCAAGTGCAGGGAGGCTGTTTTGAACAGATGTCACTGCCTGCAACTGTCCAGATCCAGATCCAGGATCAGGCCGTATCCCAGACTGGCAGGCCTACTCCCTGGCACGGCTGCCACAGGTCGTTGCTCGTGGCCAGGCCTCGCTCCCCTCGCTCGAGTCACCAGGGCCTGGGAGAGGCAGGGGGCACTCCGAGGTTCTTTCTGTCCAGCCTGGGCAAACGCTTTGCACCACCTACCTGCTTGCTAAGCGTGCTAGATGAGGCTCCAGGAACTGCCGGGGTCGGAATCCGTGTAGGGTAGACAACATTCTCCCCTAATCCCGTTCAGGAGCCTCTCCGATCCGCGCGCCCAGACCCGCGGGGCTCCTGCGGACTCCCAAGCGCACTCCCAAGCGCACTCGGCTCTGGCCAAGGTCCCCTCCCTGAAAGGCCTCAGTGAACACAGCCCTGAGGACCCACGCCCAGGCTGCGAACTTACCAAGAAACCAGACTAAGCAACAGGTTGACCGCATTCGATTGTTCAGAGGCCTCCCAGATGAAGGGGGCGGGGCGAGGCGAGCCACGCGGCCATTGGTCAGGCGTGGAGGGAGGTGCGGGGCCGGAAGCACGACCATTGGCCTGGCTGGGCCTGGCCGCTGGGTCGGAAGCACGGCTGTTGGCTGGGCTGAGAAGTCCTGGGCGGAGCTGAGCCAGGCGTGTTGCCGGGCTGATGGATGAGTCCCGAAGTTCCGGAGCGGCTAGTAGTGCCCCTCATGCCTTGTATGGGGTCTCTTCTGATTTCCTGCAGGTGCATCAAGGAGATTGTTTCTTTCTGCTTGGTCTAGAACACTTTCCAGGGGAAGTCCGGAAGCCCAGAAAACTGGTGTTCTTAGATTCAGGCCCGTGCTCCTCAAGCAAAGTAGCTTTTCTAGCCAAGTACTGGAGGAGAGAGGGTCTGCGTATGAGCCACTCCTATGTCTTCAGTGCTCCATAAACGTGAGGTGTCGCTCAAAATGTCACAGGGGAGTGGGTGTCTAGCCGGGTGACACCAGCTGGGCCCATAGGAACAGGATGCAGCGAAAGACTACACCTATCTGGAGATAGGTACCAAGTTACAACCACGTATAGCTCCTGCCCCGGGGTAACCCGGCACCTCTGACCTCTACTGGCTAACGGAGTCAAAGGAATGTACGCTTTCAGTCGATTGTTTCAAGAAAAAATTAAAACTAATGTACTTAAAAAGAAATCAGTTACTTCTGCACACCTAGATGGTAGAAATGTCTTATAACTCGATATAGGTGGTGAGTACGTGGCCTGAACATATGTAAAAATATATCAACTGGGGCTGGTGAGATGGCTCAGCAGGTAAGGGCACTTTTTGCCAAGCCAGAGATCTGAGTCTGATCCCTGTAATCTGCATGATGGAAGGAGAACTAACTCCCCAAAGCACTGGCATTTATCACCCCTTCCCCAATAAATGTAAAACATGAAAAAACTTGAAAACTGCATCAATGACATACTTAATGTTCTAATTTTCTCTCTAACAGAGTTTTAAAGAAGAAGCCTAAGGGATTTGGTGGATATCACAGAGGTTAGTGCTGCCACCAAACAATGACGAAGATGCTGGAACTCTTTGAATGAGGTCAAATTTTGTTAGTTTGTCTTAGTTAAGGTTCCTGTTGCTAAGCAGAGACATTATGAGCATGGCAGCTCTTAGAAAACATTTAATTGGAGCTTGCTTCCAGTTCAGAGGTTTAGTTCATTATGGTCATGGCAGGAAACATGGAGTAGACACCATGGCAGGCAAACATGGTGCTGGAGAGGGGCTGAGAGTTCGACCTCTGCATCCTCAGGCAGTAGGAAGGAAGGAAGATAGAGCCACTGAGCCTAGGTTGAGCTTCTGAAACCTCCAAGTCCACCCCTGGTGACACATTTTCTCCAACAAGGCCACACCCACTCCAATAAGGCCACGCCTCCTAATAATGCCACTCCCTCTGAGCCAATGAGGACCTTTTTCATTTAAACCATACTGCTCTTGGTAGTTGTGTGGATAGTTCACAACCTTCAGCATATTCAAATCACACATAAGTTTCATCCCTGGGACAGACATAGTAGAACTCCTCAGAGCTGTCTTCTGATCTCCACAACTGCCTGTCCCTACAAAACAAATTTGAAAATGTAAAAAACAACTCTAAAGTGAGTTTTAGTGACTTAATTTTTTTTTTCTTCCTCTTCCCTTCTCCCTCTTGCTCTGACCCTGATCGCTTCGGCCCAAAGGTTTATTTATTTATTTGTTATATGTAAGTACACTGTAGCTGTCTTCAGACACCCCATAAGAGTGCATCAGATCTCATTACAGATGTTTGTGAGCCACTGTGTGGTTGCTGGGATTTGAATTCAGGACTTCCGGAAGAGCAGTCAGTACTCTTAACTGCTGAGCCATCTCACTAGCCCTAGTGACTTAATCTTGTTGTGAATGACAAGGGCCTCTTATTTAATTATCACAAAAAGAGCACCAGGCCTGTGAGGACCAGCTTCTAAATGTAGTTATAGATAGCCTTGTCCTTGCTGGATTACGAAGGGCAATGTAAGAATCCAGCTTCCTGGCCTGCATGGTTCCCAATCACCTGTCAACAGCTCTTAAAAATCTAGACAAGAGACAGTGTCATACCTCTAGCATTCTGAGCCCCACTGGCCACACCTCAAATGTGAAATCCATCTGGATGTTTATTGGCCATTGAGATATAAAACATTTTCATCTTAGAAATGTAGTGAGAGCTGGTGGTGGTGGCGCACGCCTTTAATCCCAGCACTTGGGAGGCAGAGGCAGGCAGATTTCTGAGTTCGAGGCCAGCCTGGTCTACAGACTGAGTGCCAGGACAGCTAAGGCTATACAGAGAAACCCTGTCAAAAAAAACCAAAAAAAAAAAAAAAAAAAAAGAAAAGAAATGTAGTGAGAATTCTGGATTTTTTTTTTAAACACAGAAATATCATAAGAATGTGTAGAGCAGAGGCAGCTGCAGGTCATGTGACTGAAATGTTTCCTGAGGGACGCTGTCCCTCCTCAGTGCTGCCTGAATGCCTGACCCAACCCCACCGTGGGGTGCTGCTATAGCAGTGAAAACGGGGACTTGGACCAGGATTGGAAGGAGAGGAAGCTGTTGTTGGACCCAGTAGTACTCCTACCAAAGCCCTCAATGGAGCCGAACCCAACTACCATAGCCTACTTTCAGCTCGCACAGATGAGCATGCCTTGCTCTCCTCCATCCTTGCCAAGACAGCTAACAACATCACTGATGTGTTTGCCGCATTGATGTGACCTCCAGGGCATGGAGCAGCAGTAGTCCATGGACTGGACAAGGCATACAGTACCTGCTTGGCTGTGCTTAGCAGTAGTCTGACCCATTGGAAGAAGCTGCCGCCGCAGCCGTCTCTCACCAGTCAGCTCCACCAATTGCTGCCCAGAGAGTCTATCTCCTTCTCTGACTTGCAGCAGGTCTTCAGGATAGCTGCTCATGCCTATAGTGAACTTTCTCAGATCCGCGTGGATGCAAAAGAAGGCTGGTTGTACAGTTTGGGATCCCATGAAGAGAGGGGTCCTAGGACAGCTCTTCCCTCATCTTCATCCCATCACCACCCCACCTCTTCTGGCCCTCAGCCTCACTGTGGCTTTCTACAGTACCTAACCTGCAACTAATCATGGAGAAGAATGTGGAGGAAAAGAATAAGTGAGGTGAATACTGGGAGATCTAGGAGATCCCCTTCCCCACCCTTTCTCTTTGCCTCCGATTCACTCCTGGCCTGTTCCCTGACTCGGTGCTCATAAGCACCTCACTGGGGATTATGACCAGGGTCTAGAGGAGTTTGAGTCTGAATTGAGTTTGTATTTCTAGCACCCTGGGTTTTTACATGTTTGCTTTTTGTTTTTGTTTGTCACCCCTCAATAAAGAAAGTATATTCATTTGTGTTGCTGGTTCAAAAAAAAAAGTATGTTTTTGTTTTAATCCCGGGAGCAGGAATTAAAACAGTCCAGGGGCTGCTTTGACTGTCTGCAGCGACTGACCGTGATTGCCTCGTGCTCTAGCAGAAGTGTAGGTCTGACAGCTGCGTATGATTTCTAGGATTGTGTGACATTAGGAGTTCTGGGAACTTTTCAGAGGATATATCAATGCTAGGGCCCTGAGAGGCAGGGTCGGTCCTTGTTGGTCCTTTAGGGAGGTTGGTTGCAGTTTGTTAGTAGCCATCGTCAAAGAAGAAACAAAAGGAAAGAAATTAGATGCTGGTGGTGGTGGCACACGCCTTTAATCCCAGCACTTGGGAGGCAGAGGCAGGCGGATTTCTGAGTTCGAGGCCAGCCTGGTCTACTGAGTGAGTTCCAGGACAGCCAGGGCTACACAGAGAAACCCTGTCTCAAAAAAACAAAACAAAACAAAGCAAAGCAAAACAAAGCAAAACAAAACAAAAAGAAATTAGATTCAGGGGTTTTCCTAAATCCTTTCTCCCCTATGTCCTTGTTTCTCTCCTATCTAGTGTTAGGGGGTGAAACCTGGGGGATAAAGGGTGGGGGAAAAGACCCACAAAGTAGCAAAGACCAGCTACATAGAAAGTTCCATTAGGTAGCACTGATCTACAGATTAACTTCAAAAATGTTAGGGTCATGTGATACAGCCTAAGACTCCAGCACTTAGGAGGTGGGGGTGCAGACAAGAACATCCAACCTGGCTACACAGCAAGACCCTATGTCAAAAAGAAGAAAAATGGCAAGGCCATAAAAGTCATGGAAAGATCAGAAAACTATTCCAGAGTAAAGGAGAACACAGCAACATCACAGCTGAATGCAGAGTGGGATCCAAGTTGGCTCTGGAAATACATAGGAAAAGGACACCAGTGGGACAAAGGTGAGATCTGAAGTAAGCTTTGGACAATTATGGCTCTATCGTGTTACTATTCTGTCTTGACTGATACACTGCAGTTGAACGAGAGGCTTGTGTTACTTGGAAACTCTGTTGTGAGTCTGAAATTTTTCCCAAATTATAAAGTAAGATTAAAAATAGACAGTTCTGGGCTCTGGTTACGGTATTACTTTGTTTTTTGTTTGTTTGTTTGTTTGTTTTTGCTTTTTATATCCCCATGTTTCATAGCCACAATTCATTGTTGTCTTTTTTGTTCATTTGTTTGTTTGAGACATGGTGACTGGATCTATGTAGCCCATGATGTCCTAGAACTCAGTGCATACACCAGGCTGGCCTGGAACTCACAGAGATCCACTTGCCCTGCCCAACTCATTGTTGTTACTTATTAGTGTAAGGACAGATCCAAGTTGCTCTCTGTGGTGGCCTTAGAATGTCCCCTCTCTAGTAAAGCTCATCCCAGGTCAGCGTATGTCTTCAGGTCAGGGCTCTGGGAAGACTGTGCTCACTATGGTGGCTCAGCAGAAATCGACTCATGTTTTCCCCAGAAAGCAGTGATCAGGCCTAGAGACATCGACAGAGGACCTCAAAATGGGCAACCCTCACGCCTCAGTCCTTCAGGGTGCTATCCTAGACTGAAAGATAAAATTATCCCTGCCATTAAAACTTCATACCAAATAATGTTTTCATTTAAATGGTTACTTTATTTTCTTTTAAAATACAGTGTGGCCCAGTATGAGAAGGTGGAGAAGCATGGTCCTTGGATGCTAACTTAAATTCTAACATGGTTCTACAGCTAGATCTATTCTACAGTTAAGAGGCAAATGGGGAGACATTCCTTATGCCCAAGTCTCCTTCTTCTTAAGAGACAATGCCCACGTCTATAAAGGCTACAGACTGGATCCTGATTCAAAAAGCTCATTCCTATGGGCAAGGCTGCTTTCATGAGTTCAAAGTTCATGGTGGGGAGCTAAAGCATCGGCCCAGTGATTACGAGGACCGACGATTCTTCTAGAAAGTATAACTTCAATCCCCAGCATCCACACAGTGGATCGTAACTGTGTGTGACTTCAGTACCTGGAGACCTAATACCCTCTTCTGGTCTCTGTGGGCCCTAGGCAAGTACTGTACAGATATACGTGCAGGTACCTACCTATACTCATAAAATAAAAATAAACAAATCTTTTCTTTATTCTGTGGGGAGTGAAACTAAATACAATCACATCTTATATCACAGAGACCACGAGAGGATCTTAAGTATTAAAATGTTATATGGCAGCCTTTCAAAGGCAAATATTCCCCTCTGGTAGATTTCCTTCTTCCTAAATGCAAGCAATAACCACACTGGGGTGTAAAGGACCACTCTGTTCCACAGGTCAGAGTTTAGCAAGAGAGAGAGTGGGGGGAAGAAGGGGAAGAGACTCGAAGAATAGAGACAAGCCAGAGGATCTGTAGTAAAGTCTTCTTTACTGTCTCCACCATACACACACCACTACATCTACTACTACTACTACACCACCCCACACACCACTACAAGGAAATCCTGGGTTTTTATAAGCACAAGCAGGAGAACACAGGTGAAAACATTTTACCACATGCACTATGCAGCTGGGGTCACTAAACAGCAAAACAAGCTATGTGGGATAAACAAGATATTTGTTAGAGTGTGCTCAGCTGTTGTAGGCTGTTGAAAACCAAGTCTCTATCAGGGTAAATGGTTCCAGATGGCTGCAAAGCTGATAGCTGCTTTCTAGCCGCTTTCTGCTTAAAGTCGCTCCCAACACTGGGGGAGAAAAGTTTTTTGTCTCTTGCCAATTCCCATTCCCAGTGAACAGTGCAGCATGCAATGGTAGCTCATCTAAGCAAATCTATGCATGTTGTGGACAAGTCAAGTCTCTAGGTCCAGCTTGTCATCCCTGGCCTCAGCAGTAAGTGTCCTCTCTTCCCTTGGTACTCCTGGAAAAGTGACCATGTGCTGTCTTCCTCAGTCAGTTCTTTGGGGGTCAGATGCCTTTTGAATTGATGCCTTTTGAATTACAGTGTTAACAGATCAAGATGTTGGGCTATTTTCTTGCTTTCAAGGTAGTTTACTAACCAAACTGTTGGTTCACCTCTTCTGGACCCAAACCTGAGATATGCTCTACACTGGAATGGAGCAAATTGTCTATGGGATTTACTAATCAACAAAATGAGCTGTTACTTGTATCAACAGCTCCTTTCTTCCTGTTTTAATGTTGCCTTGTGTCTTGGGTCCTTTTTATTTGACTTTCTGGTATAATTGATCTATCTAGTGTGGGGAGCCGACAGAAGGTGGCTATCATCCTTGCAGCCATCTTGAGCCATATACCCTGACAAGAGACTTGTTTACAATAGCCTACAACAGCTGAGCACACTCTGATAACATCTTGTTTTAAATACCCAGAATTTTCCATTGGGTGTGAGAAACTTAAAGGTGTGACTTAAAGGTGAAATTTAGAGATAAGACTTAAAGGTGTGACTTAAAGGCATGGCTTAGAAGTGAGACATATAAAAGGCGAGAGGCAGACAGAAGAAATTATTAGACACTTGTCTTGGAAAGAGACTTGGACTTGAGACTTGGAGCTGGAGACTTAGGACTGGGGAAGAGACTAGCAACACAGAACTAGGATAAGGACTTGAGACTTATTACAGCTGGAACTGGGATTAGGACTTGAGATTTATTACAGTTGGAACTGGAATTAGGACCTGAGACTTGGTGCTAGGAACTAGGGACTTGGAACTAGGGACTTGGAGAGAAGAAGAGAGACTGAAGAATAAATGGGATTGAATCATACTTTGTCTGGTCTCCATTCTTTGTGTCTGTCCTCACTCTCTCTCTTGCTGAACCCCTACCCATAGACTGGAGCAGTGCAGGCTCTAACAACTTAGCCCCCAAGGCATTTGGCAATGCAGGTTCCAACATTTGATAGAGCAGTCCGAAACAATCTACACTCTGGAACCTAAAACCTCAGGTGATTCTGACTAGTGATGCCAAACCTTGACCACCATAACTGCCTCCTTCTACAGAGAGCTCCTGGACCAGCTCTCCCCAAAGGAATCTCAGGCTGCAGGCTCTTATCATAATGACACCCTTACTTATTGAGAAGTGGCCAGAAAATCTGTTCCCTCTATTCCCTGAATGGTTTCAGAGGCCCAGTTTCTGCAGGAGAGAATGTTAGGCAGGAGGTTAGCTCTTGTAGGAACTGACCAATTGGCTTCCAATGACATGAAGAACAATGTGAGCCAGCTCAAAGGTCTGAAACACAGTATAACATAATGGCAGTGAATTGGCGATAAGGATATAAATATGGCAGCCGAGGTTGACTCTGGGTGGAGCACCCTAGGACCCCAAATGGATAAGGGACAATGAATGATAGTGGTCCATGTTCACTAGATCAGAAAAGTCACTTCCAGACTCCCTCCAAAGTGTATGCAGAGTATGCTGTTACCTTTGTCTCCAGTAAGCTTTTGAACTTTAGGAGTACTTATATTCCTGTGTATATCCTTACACATCTAGTTATAACAGAGTGGATTCTGGGTAAAATGGCTTTCTGAGGAAAGAATGCCCACCCAGGGGAAGGCACAAAGAGGAGACAACACAGAATAAGCCCCCTGCCTGTCAGGGTCTCACAGCTGCTGGACTAGCCCACCCTTTAGTAAAAGAGTGTCTCATGCTTCCTTGCTCTAATTAGTCTCAATTGTTTATATACTACTGTGTCATATCTGAGCTCTTGTCCACAGGGTGCACAGGAACCAAGGCTGCTGCTGGGAATCCAGTCAAAGGAACCTGAGACCTTCCCATAACAACATTGCTCTACCACTAAGACACACTCCTAGCTCTTAATTATTCTTTTTTGTTCTGCCTAT
>JANHMN010000002.1:194265230-194277730 GCA_030674055.1 Rhabdomys pumilio | reverse complement strand
GAGAAAACAGCAAGGAGAAGCAAGGGAAAAAATAGTGGGGAGGTGATGGCCTTGCCATGATAAGAGAGCAGAGTCTGAGAAGGGAGTGAGCTGTAGTCTGGAACAGCCTGGGAGCTGGCATAGTGGGGTAGGAGGGGGTGGAGAGCAGAACATGAGGCTAGCACAGGACTTCTAACAATAACAGATCCATGTCACTAGAGCCTGGAGGAGCCTGGAGGAGGCTAGAGGAGCCTGGAGGGGCCTGGAGGGGCCTGGAGGGGCCTGGAGGGGCCTGGAGGAGCCTGGAGGAGGCTGGAGGAGCCTGTAGGGGCCTGGAGGAGCCTGTAGGTTAGCTTTGGGCTTTGGTATTTAACCACAGGTATATATATGCCAAGGGAACCATCCTTTCTAACAGGCAGAAACCCATTTCACAGATTCCAGAGGAATGCTGACTGTAGGCTCTGATCCATGTGCCAAAAATCCTTCTATAGTCTAGCTTGAGCTGAGCCTATACCATTGACTGGATCAAGACAGTAGGTTTGCCGTGTTTTGGAGTACTTGGGGTTTTTTCTTTCGGACCTGACAGAGACCAGAGGACAACCTGGAAGAGGTTGTCTCTCCCTCCAACGTGTGGGTCCAAGGGATCAATCTCAGGTTCCCAGGCTTGACAGCAAGTGCCTTTACCAATGAGCCGTCCTGGGCCACCTTGAACTTCTGATCTTCCTACTTCACCTTCCACATGCTGAGACTATAACGTGCTGGCTCTGTCCACCGCTTAGCTCCCTACCGCCCAATCTTCTCTTCTGATTCTATCACTGTGAAGGGGTGAAGTGTAATTCCCCTTCAGGCTTATATTTTGAACTCTCTCAGAGCCCAGCCAATGAATGGAGTTACTTTAGGAAGTTCTGGAAACCTTAGATATGGAACCTAGCTGGAGGACGTGGGTCACTGGAAGGTGAGCTTTTGAAGGCTACACCTGATCCTTTTGGGTTATTTCAACCAGGGATGATGATGACCAGTGGTTTGGTTCAAGAAGAGGAGGCAGAGGTGGGACCATACCCAGCTCGTTCTGAGTGTGCTGGGGTCCAAATTAGGTCCTCAAGGGTTCATTGTGAGTGCTTCTAACCACTGAGCCATCTCTCGTGTCCACATCCCTTCTGTTTTTACTGGAACATTTGGGCTCTCTCAGGTTTGGATGGACAGGAGTAAAGCTGCTATGAACATTCACAAGAAGAAGTCTTTCTGTGGGATTGCGTGCTCATTTCCCTTGAGTAGAAGGTTAAGCTGTATTTAGCATTATCAGCAGTTTCCAGAGTTCTCCAGAAAAGCTGCATCACGGCTCCAAACAGCAGTGTGCTGGGAGCTCCAGTCATTTCCATCTGCTTCACTTCCTCACCAACACTTAACACGTGTTTTTCTGGTCAAGGAGTTTCATACATAAACTTAGTGGGCTGCAGAACTGTGAGAGTCAGGGCACTGCCACTTGAATGGACTCGAGAGCACATTCTTGCAGTGATATGCACCTGTAACCCCAGCACTTGAAAAGCTGAGGCAGGGAGATCATACATTTAGTTTAAAGGTATTCTGACCTTTTCTCAAAAATATTATCAAGGCTGGGCAGTGGGGGTACCTGCCTTTAATCCTAAAACTCAGGAGGCAGAGGCAGGTGGATCTCTGTGAGTTCAAGGCCAGTCTGATCTACGGAGTGAGTTCCAGGACAGCCAAAACTATCCAGAGAAACATCATGTCTCAAAAAACCAACTAAGTGAGTCAATGAAATGGGTAATATTTAGAAAATCCACCACGTGAGCCAGCTATCTAATCGGCGGGGCAGCTCTGCTTAGCTCCAGCCACCATGTTCCGCACTAGAAGCGGCCTGAAGCCAAGTGTGCCACAGCTAGAAGCAGCCAGAGGCCATGAGCCCACACCACAACTATACCCATGAGACACCAGAGTAGCAGACGGCTCTGCTAATTGACCACACTGCCCCCACAATGCTTGGCTGACCCCAGACCATTCCTGCTATGCCCTCGGTACCTGGTAGACATGAGACTCTTAATGCTTAAAGATTATCCAATGGATTTATATATTTGGAAATGCTCAATACACAAGATGCCCACACAATTAGAGTTGTTACCCAATATCTAACTTTTAGATAAAAAAGGACTGCTTTCAAGCCATCGGTCTTCCTCCATGGTCAACAGCCTCCTTCCTTCCTTCTCCTCCCAACTCCTTACTCCATCCACCTTTCATACTGCCCAGTCACTGAGCTTTATTGCAAACGTAGTGGGGAAATATCTGGCTACATATCACCCTTCTTGTTAGAATACAAAACAAAACAAAAACCTTTCCCTTGGGCAGTGGTGGCACACGTCTTTAGTCCCAGCACTTGGGAGGCAGAGGCAGGCAGATTTCTGAGTTTGAGGCCAGCCTGGTCTACAGAGTAAGTTCCAGGACAGCCAGGGCTACACAGAGAAACCCTGTCTCAAAAAACAAAAACAAAACCAAACAAACAAAAAAACAGAAAAACAAAAACCTTTCCCTCAAAATATAATCAGAGCACAACTATACCAATTTGTAAGAGTAAGGTACAAGATAGACTAACACCCAGTCCAACATAGAAGCAGGGGGAGGGGAAGATGGGTTAGGGAGTTTCTGGAGGGGAAACTGGGAAAGGAGATAATATTTGAAATGTAAATAAAGAAACTATCCGATAAAAGAAAAAAAAACAATTAAAAACAGAAAATAAAGAGAAAAAGGAAAAAGAACTTTCCCCAAAACAATAATATTAAAATAAAATAAAAACACTCATAAAAACTTTGTTCAAAAGTGGAGATGGCTCCTGCCACCCCCATTCACATGGCTCTGAGAAGCCTCTTCAACACTGAAGAGGCAAGAATGCTGGGGCTTGGCTTTTGACCCTAGCGTCATTGTGTCCTGTTATCAAGTGAAGCAGGAATATTGCCCTAGAATAGCTCGTGTGGTATCTAATTATTAACTCACTTCATATTTACAGTTGCAGCTGCCAAGAAGCCTGGGAGGTGGTGTGGTGCTTCACCCTGGAAGAAGGTAGAGGAGCCAGCTATTAACACTCTTACTTCTTTCACTATTTGTGTTGGGGATGCTGGGCTGGCCTTCCTGAAACAGCTCTGGAGTTACTTGGTGTTGTGTGATGCTATTCCTGGGGAGACATGGACGTTAGTTCATATGTACTCACCTCAGATAAGGAGTCTATGACAGTCTAAACTTAAGACTCTAAAGTAAGGCCGGGCAGTGGTGGCGCACGCCTTTAATCCCAGCACTTGGGAGGCAGAGGCAGCCACATCTCTGAGTTCCAGGCCAGCCTGGTCTACAGAGTGAGTTCCAGGACAGCCAAGACTATACAGAGGAACCCTGTCTCGAAAAACAAAACAAAACAAAACAAAACAAAACAAAACAAAACAAAACAAAAGACTCTAAAGTAAGGATCCCACTTAAGTCCAACTTGGTGAGTCAGTGGGTTTTATTATGGTTACTTGCAGAAAGGAACTCAAAGGCAGCTATATCACCAAAATTCTCCCAGCATGGGTGACAGTTCAGGAAAGCGGGAAACATAGAGCACACTGTATAGCCTTCTGGCAGCTCAATAGATTAGAAAGCATCTCTTCTAGGCAGCTCATAAGGTCTGAATCTCTTCTAGGCAGCTCAGTTTATAAGCAGTCCTTACTGCTTATATGTGTTTGGGGACAAAAGGGCCTAGTAAGCCAAGTCAGTTTGTTAAACAAATAAACAAAGACGTTGCGTTATTTATTTATTTAACAGAGTCTTAGAATATTCTGGGCATTTTAATTTTTTAAAAATTTTATGAGCATGAGTGTTTTGCCTGCATGTATGTCTATGAACTGTGTTCCTGCTTGGTGTGTAAGGAGGCCAGAAAGGGGCTTTTGGTCCTTTGGAACTGGAATTATGGCCAATTGAAACTGCTAGGTGGGTTCTGGGAATTGAACTTGGGTCCTCTAAAGAACAGCCAGTACTCCTAAACTTTGAGGCATCTTTCCAGCCCCAACATCCTGTGTCTTTTCTCTCTCTCTCTCTCTCTCTCTCTCTCTCTCTCTCTCTCTCTCTCTTTCCTTTTTTTTTTTTTTTTTTTTAGTTTTTTTCAAGACAGGGTTTCTCTGTGTAGCCCTGGCTGTCCTGGAACTCATTCTGTAGACCAGGCTGGCCTCGAACTCAGAAATCTGCCTGCCTCTGCCTCCCCAAGTGCTGGGACTAAAGGCGTGCGCCACCACTGCCCAGCTCTTTTCTCTCTTTCTTTATCCTTCTTTCACATATTACATTCTGACCACAGCTCCCTGTCCCTCCTCTTCTCTCAGTCCCTTTCCCACACCCCGCCTCTCCCACAGATCCACTTCTCCACTTCCCTTCAGAAAAGAGCAGGTCTCCCATAGATGTCAACCAAACATAGCATAACAAGATACAATAAGACTAGGCACATACCCTCATATCAGGCTGGATTAGGCAACCAAGTACAAGGAAAAGGGTCCCAAAAGCAGCCAAAAGAGTCAGAGACACAGCCCCACACACTGTAGAAGTCCCACCAGAACAAGCATAATATATCTGCAGAGGGTCAAGGTCAGACCTGCACAGGCTCCCTGATTGTAGCTTCAGTCTCTGCGAGCCCCTATGAGCCCTGACTATTTAACTCTGTGGGCTGTGTTCTCGTAGTGTCCTTGACCCTCTGGCTCCTACAATCCTTCCTCCCTCTGTGCAGGAATCCTTGAGCTCTGCCTAATGCTTGGCTAAACATCCTGTGTCTTCACAAGCTTCTAACATAGCATGTTTTATCTCAAAGAGATTGCTACACAATTCTTGGGCTCACCCATACCTTTGAGGTCAGTTGCTTCTTCTGTTAGGAACATCATGATAATTACAGATGGACTCAGCTGGAATGACTCTCAATTTTTAATTAATTTATTTATGTATATATTTATTATATGTAATTATTATTGTGGGAAGGGTACATGCGTGTGCATGTGCGTGTGAGAAGGTCAGAGGAGACTGTATACAGTTTTCCCTTTTCATATTAACGTGGGTTAACGGGATTGAATCTAGTCCTGGGGTTCCTGCAGCCTTACCTACTGAGCCATCGCATCAGCCTAGAGATGGCTCTATTCACTCACATAGGTTCTCAGCCTCCTTCAGGCTGAGCCAGGCATTCTTCATGACAGTAACCCCATGAGACCTTGACTCTAAATGGGCACAGTACCATTTCTGTACATTGTATTGGGATGAACTGAGTCAAGAGGCCTGTCCAGACTAAATTTTCTGGTTAATTTAAGAATAACACATGAAGCCTGGCTTAGTGGTGCACACCTTTAATCCTGTCACTTGAGAGGCAGAGGCAGGTGGATCTCTGTGAGTTCAAGGCCAGCCTGATCTACACAGTGAGTCCCAGGACAGCCAGGGCTATGTAGAGTAACACTATCTTGAAAATAATGAATATGAGGAGGAAGAGGAGAAGGAAGAAAAGGAATCAGGTGTCAGGAAGGAAGGACAAGAAGGTGTGTGTGAAAGAAATTTCAATTCCTCAAACTCCAAAAGGCAGTCCCAATATCTAGAAATGAGCTCAGCCTGGACTATAAGTGGGTTCCTGTCTCAAGGGGAAAGACCAAAGCACCGAGGCAGGAAGGTGTGGCTCAGTGGTGGGCCTGACTCAACCCCAGCATCACAAAGAAGGTGTGGGGAAGTAACATGATAAGGAGGCCTTGAGGAAGCTCTATACACATCTACTGACATTGGATGCCGGTGAGGACGGCCTTCAGCAGCCTGAGCAAAAGGGTCTTTTATATGTAGGTTTTCTGTAAAGAAAGGTTTTCTGTAAAGTGTGGGACACTTTGTTTGAACCAGTGTTTTCTGGAGTTATCTGATAAACTGCATAAGCCAGACCAATGTTTTTAAATTTATAGAAAAATACCAAAAACTTCTGTTGTGTTAGCATAGGATTTATTAGCAAAGGTATGTTGCATTTACTTAATACAAAAGTGCCTAAATAATAGTGCACGGTATCTGTGTAGACTCTACCACTACAGGTGTGGCAAGGGCCTTCAAAGATGATGAAAAGACAATACACCTTAATCAGTATCGTGCAGGCATGACAATGTATGGTCAGCCCTGCCACCTCGATGTCATGCCACGGCAATGTATCCCTCTCACACAGTCTTAGTGACACAGCCCTATAACCAGGACGTACCCAGTGAAATGTATGTTACTATATAAGGGGACAAAGGGCTAACAGTGTACATCAAGCGAAGCCCCATTGTGCTCAGGGTTCAACCTTTGGATGTGAGTTGGCTGAATCAACACCAGTACGAGTAAAGCTGCCTCTTGGCAGAAAATCTCAGGGTCCTGTCTCTTTATTCAAGAATTCCATCTCTCTTGCTGACTAAGTCTCAGATTCTGGAAATAACATCAACGTTTGTGGCTGTCCAGGCTTCATCCACCTTATAGCAGAGGCCTGAATTAATGTTGGAGCCCACAGTGGCTGTACAGACTACCACTACAGGTGTGGTGAGGCACCCTGAAATTTGGATACTGGTTTGCCTAGTGCCTAAAGAGACACCAGGTCTGTTTCCCAGGGTACACCCTTCAGTGAAAGTAGCACAACGGTGCATTATCACATGAAGAAGCTTCCATTTTATTTGCCCTCACAGAGGCTAGTCACAAAGCAGGCACCAAGCAAGAACAAATGAAAATACCCATTTCAATTCGCAAATTGTGGAAAGCACGATGCATTTGCTCACCAACTTTGCAGAGCCTCCTGAATTCTATCTATTTGGGAACCCTGGAGAGCTGGTGGCTTCCAGGTGGAGTCTTGGCCTCATCTGTCCCACTGTGCTTTGAATCAGGTCTTTAGTCTCTTAGACTGTGTGGCTCCTCAGGTTTACTGCCTTGCTCTGCTTTTCAGAGAACAGATCAAATCCTCCAAAACATTTTCTTCTGATTTGTCTGAGGTTTCCTGCCCTTCCTTTCCCTCCTCCTCTTCTTCCTCCTCTTCTTCCTCCTCCTCTTCTTCCTCTTCCTCCTCCTCCTTTTCTCTCTCTCTCTCTCTCTCTCTCTCTGTCAGCTAAATTCAACTCAGAGTGCTCTGAGCCTCCCCCTCATCAGGTGGGGTTTTAATTTTGTATTTATGTATTCCTTTTTGAGACAGTCTTAACATGGAGCTAAGGATGGCCTTGAGCTCACTCTGTACCCGGTTGAGTCTGAAGCACTCATGCTTCCTGACTCAGTTTCTCTGTTGGGATAATGGAGATGTACCACCACCTGTTTCAGGTGAGCACTCTTGACCTCAAAACCTGTGGGGCAGCTTAGCCATGTCTGTCATGTTCTATGGAAATTAACTTTAACTCCTTAGCCAGGAGGTACCCAACATTCCAACCTATAGGGGTACTGATCCCCATTTTTTGTTGTTGTTTTGGTTTTTATTTTTTGTTGTTGTTTTGGTTTTTTGTTTTGTTTTCAAGACAGGGTTTCTCTGTGTAGCCCTGGCTGTCCTAGAACTCACTCTGTAGACCAGGCTGGCTTCGAACTCAGAGATGTGGCTTCCTCTGCCTCCCAAGTGCTGGGATTAAAGGCTTGTGCCACCACTGCCCAGCTGTTATTTTGGCTTTTCAAGGCAGGGTTTCTCTGTGTAGCCCTGACTGTCCTGAGACTCGCCTGTAGGCCAGGCTGGCCTCAAACTCAAGAGATGTACCTGCCTCTGCCTCTGCCTCCTGAATGCTGGGGTCAAAGGTGTGGGCCAACACTGCCTGGCTCTGATCTCAACTTTGAATGACCAAGTGATCAGGCAAAGGCACTGTAAGCCTGTTCCCCACTGTCCTTTTGTTGTCTAGTTTGACATTTCCAGATAGTTTTGCAGAGACGCTGTTTATATCTAATTATGCCTGATGGTGAAGGCTTTTTTTGGCCCTTTAAAGAGGCTAGCATCTTTCTTCTCTTTACGTTTACTAACTTACTATTTCTGTACCTAGGGAACTGCTGGTCTGTGCTTCTGTCTTTACTGTCAGTTCGTTCTCATCATGTGAACATCCCGGGACTACATAAAATGGAGGACTGCCTAAGGCTTTTAATACCATTTGGAGTTCATCAAGTGCTGATTCCCAAGCAGTCAGCCTCAGGTGAAATCTTTGCTGCTCCAAACACTCGTGTCCCTTTAAGCTGGCAAGGACAGGTTGAAATTACTCTGACCTTGCCACAATAAACCAGTGACTGTCCCTGAGAGGGAGTAGTTCTGGCCACTCTTTTTACCTGCCTCCCCTCAGGACGGATGTGTGTGTGTGTGTGTGTGTGTGTGTGTGTGTGTGTGTGTGTGTAGTAATGTCCCGTTATAGCTCTAGCCTCATCTAGAGCACGCAGTGGAAGGAAACTTGCTCTCCTGGGAACACTACCCTTGAGCTTGTTTCTGAATCCCAAGAGAAAGGCCAATCCCTTCAGCGGGCTAGGAGTGTAGCTCAGTACAACGCCTGCCAAGCCTCAACAAGGCTCTGGGTTGTTCCCAGTACTGAAGGTTGGTACATGGTGAGATTTCAGAGATCCTAGCCCCAAGGATTTCCTAGAAACTACCTGCCACAAAGCATAGAATGTCTGTCGCAAATGCTAATGTTCTAGAAATAGAAACTGTAACTCGGTCTTGCTCTGTGCTCTGTTCTGCTCCTTACACCCTCTACTGAGTTAATTTGAAAGAGACATGCAGTACATAGTATAGACTGATGATTATAGACTGTGGTACAGAAGAGAATCTAATAAACTGAACCATTCTCACTCAGGGAGAGAGCAGGCAATGACCAAATACTGTGCGAATATTTAATTGTTCATTATTCTGCTGAGATCAGATCTTGTTATGTCAACAGGCTACTTAGGCTACACCCCAGCACCCACACCCACACTGTTTTCTGAAGGATGCTGGATTGACTTCAGGGCCTGACCTTCCACTCCAGCCTTTAAATGACAAAGTTTTAAATTAAGAAATTATTTGTGAGGGTGATCTGTCAGAGGATGATCTTGGGAGTCCATCCTGCCTTCTACTTTGTTTGAAACAGGGTCTCTTCTATGTTCTTTGCCACCATGTACATCAGGTGAGCTGGCCCAGTGTCATCCCGCCTCTGCCTAGCCACAGAAGCACTGGAATTTCAGATGCAGGCTACTGAGTCGGGCTTTACAAGGTTCTGGAAATTCAAACTCAGGTGTTCATGCTGGTACTACTGGTGTTCTGACCCATGCTAAATGTGATACTGGGAGGCAGCAGACCTTTCAGGCAGGGGTGGTTGTGGCAATCCAAATACCTGAATCCAGAGCTCATTGTTGCTGGAAACTTACAGATGCCAATGCACAGAGACAAGAAGTGAATCTTGGGGCTGGAGAGGTGGCTCAGCAGTAAAAAGCACATTCTTCACTTGCAGGGGACCTGGGTTTGGTTCCCAGGGCCTGCATGTGCAACTCCAGTTCCAGGGGTTCAGGCATCTTCTTCTGACCTCTGGGGGCATTGTACACACATGTACACACACAAAAAAACCATTCATACACATAAACTTTAGAAAGGAGGGCATCTTTCAACTGTACTCCATTCAGAGAGGCTCACTCTCAGATGACAGGATCATCAGTGTCCAAGTGTCTTCCTCTTATCTTTAGCAGGGTGATGATATGGGAAGGGGAAACAAAAGCAACTGCTCACTCCAAAGTCCAGTCTAGTCACAATCAAGTGGCTGGCCTTGAATCTGAGACTCACTGTGTGTGTGTGTGTGTGTGTGTGTGTGTGTGTGTGTGTGTGTGTGATACAGGGAGCTTTCACCTACACAAAAACCAACCTTTGTATTAAAAGACAAACGTTTGCATTCATCCTGAGACATCAAGATTGAGGGTTAGCTCAGACAAACTAGTAGCTGGGTAGATGTGTATTTTCCTTCCAAAGATGTACGAATATGCTCTTACAACATAGAATATGGATAGAGAGCACTCACAGCTGTTAGCTACTAGTAGTGCTTACTACGAGGTCATGGCTGGTTCCTATCTGTTCCTCAGCTTCCTGTGTAGCTTTCTTTTCTTCTCCCTCATCCTCTTCCTGCCCATGTTTCTACCACTGAATTTCTACCCACCATGAGGACATCACCAGAGTCAAGCTCATGTCAGTAATACACTTGAACCTCAAAACTGGGAATTAAATAAACCTCTTTCTTTAATTTCATTATAACCTCGTTATAATAGTGTTTCATTATAGTGTTTGATAAGTGACAAATACAAGGATTCTATAATAGTCAATTATGAGATTTTTGGGGTGCTTGGTTGTTGTGTATGATCCTATCTCCCTAAATGTTCATAGCTTCTGCTGTAACCAAATGTTTGTTCTCTGTGATTAGCATCCATGGAAACAGTATGTGTTACAGTGTATGTTAAGTATGCTTAAGAGAGCAAGGCAGAAAGAAAAGTCACATGTTCTGAAACCCCAGTGAGGCTGACAATGCCATAGAAGCAGAAATATAGAACAAGTGATGTCTTGGAGACACAAATGTTACATGAGGTCTTGAGATGCCAGGTGGCACTGAGAATCCCACTGCAGACAGGACCAGGCTGAAGACACTGCTATGCGATTCAACTCCATAGGGTGGATGACTTGGAACTAGCCATATGGCAGAGATGTAGGACTCAGTTGAACCTCATTTTGCAGCCTGCAGGCCTCCTCCTTAGTTAAGAATAATGGTGCCTTCCTTATAGAACTGTTCTGTGGCTCCTTACTCATCGTCAACAAGAGATCTACCTTCCAGAAGTAACTTTTCTTTTCTACATCTTTCTGGTATCTGCCACACTTAGGGTGGGGGAGAGATTAGCAACAGGTGGCAGGCTGGGGAGCTTCACCCACTCTGCAACTGGATTGGCCGAATGAAACAATGAACACAATAGCTACCTAAGGACCGAAGTTGAGAAAATACTTCTGAAATACAAAAGGGCTTCGGTTTGCTTTGGAAAACATACATCGTGTACTGGTGAGATGGCTCAGCTGAGGAGAGAGCCTGCCAGGAAAGCCTGATGGCCTGGGCTTGACCCTCAGGTCCCACAGTGGAAGGACAGAACTGCCTCTGAAAGGTGCTCTCCAAAACTGTATGCCTTAGTCTCTGCTTCTCAGGTAATACCCACACTAACTTCCCACCTGTGACACATACCACAGCAAAAGCAAGCTCCACCATTCAAAAGAAGCACAAACAAGCACATCTGAGGAGAAGGAATGGAAGCCTCAGAAGGAAGCTTCTTAGGAGGGTATTTGAGCAAGCAGCAGGGAGAAGGAGATCGTGGCCAGCCTTTCAGATATTCACTCACATGAGGTTGCACAGAAAGAGGACAAAATCAGACCGCCATTTTTTAAATTCAAATAAGATATCACCTGGGCCAGACGCCTGGCACATACCGGCCAGCAGACAAGCAAAGCTGTTGTGCTCTCAGCTCTCCTGGCAGACAGACTTGGCACATAAGGAACTGCAGAATCCCCCTGCTCTGAACTGTGATGGAGCTGGATGCAGAACAGGCCTTGCTGACAAAATCCTTGCTGATGTGCAAAGGCAGGAACCAGGGCTTGCTAGGGTACTGGCCCAGCTCCCCAACCTTGAAGTGGGTCTCAGAGACTCCTTTTGTGCTGGGGCTATCAACTACGGTGAGCTTGGCCAGGGTTACATTACTCCAGTACTGACAGCATGGTGGACACTGCTGAGTCTAAGAGGTCACAGGGCAGTTCCAGATTCAGGATGCTCTACAATTCCAGTGACCTGATATCAGGCACAGACAGCCTTCTACCAAGGTCCCTTCTTCCTGCAGGCTTGCCCAATCCATATTCCTGAGTGTGGCCACACATCAGAGTAGGGAGCAGGCTGGGCAGATGTCAAACTTCCCCTGGCAATGTGCAATCTTTACCCTCACTCTTTGTCATTTAAAGCAGCCTCATTCTGGTGAGGGGTCAGCGGGGCCAAGCAGCACTGAATTCCTTCTCCAGATCCTGGACAAACTGGTCATTGAGGAAAAGCAGCTGCCCATGTGGCAGGAAGCGAGTGAGGATTCCCTCAATACGGTCAGCCCGCAACAAGAAGTTGGTACCAGGTGTCAGCAGCCGGAGGTGGTCAAGAAGGAGGCGAGTCAAGAGTCGAAGTGTGCGCTCAGCCAGCAACAGGTTCTCATGGGTATCCAACACCAGGGCAAAACCTAAGGAGAGCACACCCAGCCATAGCACTGTCCGTGGCTCCTGGAAAGGGTCCCCAGCTGCCAGGTGAAAGGCTCCATGAGGGGCCTCATGCAGGGACACAGGCTCAGCTGAGAACTGAGGCTGAAGGTCTGTGGAGGAACATCCAGATGCTTGCTGCTGCAGCCTACACAGGGACTCCACCTGTCTGGAAGAAAAGTCAGGTCCATCTGGCAAGCTTGGAAACCTAATAAGACCAACAAAGCACCTCACACCAAACAACACATACACATACACATACACATACACATACACATACACATACACA
>JANHMN010000002.1:194231332-194265220 GCA_030674055.1 Rhabdomys pumilio | reverse complement strand
ACACATACACATACACATACACATACACATACACATACACATACACATACACATACACACACACACCCCTCTGTCAACATTACAACTTCCAATGTAGCTGGGAGCTGCTCATATCTTGGGTAAGGAAATTTAGGCTTAGAAAGCTTAAACTATTTGCCCAGGGACACAGAGTTTGGTTGGGAGAAGGACTAGGGAGTAAGGCCTTGACTCATCTGCCTCAGAGAAGCCTCAGAAGAGGCAAATAAGTGATAAGAACAACGTCCCTAGATGGGGGCTGTCTGACCTCTCAACCATCCATCCTTCTCCAATTCAAAGGTGCCTTCCATGAGTCTATCAAGGCTGCCTCTGCTGCTTCCTCAACCATCTTTGAGATGGAGCCATTCACAGACTGGCTTTAAAGCTATGTGTTTACCCAGCTATCCTGATGTATGCCTACAATCCTAGCATTGAGAGGCTGAAGTGGGGCCGGGCGGCGGCGGTGGTGCACGCCTTTAATCCCAGCACTTATGAGGCAGAGGCAGGCAGATTTCTGAGTTCGAGGCCAGTCTACAAGAGTTAGTTCCAGGACAGCCAGGGCTACACAGAGAAACCCTGTCTCGAAAAACCAAAAAAAAAAAAAAAAAAAAAAAAAAAAAAGTGGGGGTCAGGGGAAAGGATCAGGTTATGGCCACCCTGGAATACACAAAGAGATGGAGGCCAGCTTGAACTAGATAATTGGACTCTGCCTGAAAATAAAATAAAACACTTAACTCTAAAAAGCTCTGTTTGGTTTTCTGTGTTGGGGGTTGGGGGAGGGCAAGTTGAGAATAAGCAGGTGGTAGGAGCTGGCAAAGACCAGTAAGTACCCTCTGTGTGGGTCTGGGATAAAAAGGTCCTGATCTACCAACCTGTCTCATACAGTGTTTCCCCAAACTTCCCCGAGTCCCTGGCAGCTTCTCTCTTAGGATGATCTCCATTGTAAAGCATGTTTCATCTGTACAGGAGTCTGCCTGCCTATACTCTAATCTCAATTACACTACTTTTTAGTTGTATAACCTTGGGCAGGTTAAGTGCCTTAAACAGTCTGTATTTTAGCTTACTCTTCTGTAAAGAGTAACCAGGAGCACTTCAGAAGACCGTGAAGATTAAAAAAAATATACATACAATTCCTAGAACATATTCACAGTGCAGTAACTACTAACCATCGCGATAATAACATTCTTTCTTTAACTCTTTGCCATAGTGACATTTATGGTGGACAACTGGGGGAAACATTCAGATTTTTGGTCTTTCTGCTTGCCTGGCCTACTCCAGTGTCTCTCATTATTAACTTTGTGTTTGATGAAGCTTGGGGCTGGGCTGTGTGATTACCTGGCCACCGCCAAAATCTGTTCCTTTCGGAAGAGCCTGTCCCTTTCTGCACCATGTGGCCGTGGATCATCAGGGGATTTCTCAGCACCAAAGACGCAGGAGTAGAGAACTCGGCAAAGGCCTGTATCTTCCAAATTCGGGGCCCTCAAGGTGTGTATGAGGAAAGCGTGGACCATAGCTCCAGGTGGGTGCTCCAGAGAAGCCAGAGATCTAGAAGATGAAAGTGAAACCCCTGCAAAGGAGGCATCTCATGAGGGGTGTGGCTTGGGCATGCGTCCAGAGATTGTTGTGGCTAGATACCAATGACCATCTAGATATGCCTGGTCTGCATCACAGAACAAGAGCCATCCACATATCTCATACGTTGCTAAACCTACTTCTGCAAAACTGTCAGGGAATCTCCAAAAGCACTAAGGTCATGAGAGTGCAGGAAAAACTGTGAATTAAAAGAAATCAGAAACCACAGCTCAATGCAATACCCGTTCCTGGAACAAAAATAACCCAGTCTCATACCGGGCACCATTAAGACAACTTTAAGTATGGAGTGTGAGAGTGGAGTTTCATTAGTGCCATTAGTGCCACTTGGTTTTGTTTTTTTTTTTTGGTTTTTCGAGACAGGGTTTCTCTGTGTAGCTCTGGCTGTCCTGGAACTCACTTGGTAGACCTCGAACTCAGAAATCCGCCTGCCTCTGCCTCCCAAGTGCTGGGATTAAAGGCGTGCGCCACCACTGCCCGGCTCCACTTGGGTTTTGAATGCAGGGCATGTTTTTGTTTTAGGAAACACACAAGAAAATACCTCTAAATGCCGCCTCTACAACTGATTCACATCAGCTGGGACAGAAGGTATAGAGCAAGTGGGGCAAACCTTATCCAAAGGGGATCTACCTAGATAACAGAAATCATTTCAAACAGAAAGACATGGTGGCACATACCTGAAATCCCAACCCTCGGGAAGCGAAGGCAAGAGAATCAGGAATTCAAATCTGCCACAGATACATGAGAGGGCCTGGCTGCTCTGGACAACGTGAGAGTGGCGGCCCCGGGGTCTCAAGGCTGAGGAGATACAGTGTTTAGCCACAGCTGAGGCTAAACAGACCAAGAATTGAAAGTTACCCAACAGGAAATTTGGCAAACTCGCTTCAGGAAGGGAACCTAGATTTGCAGACCTTGACCTCTGGTCACCCTCCGGCCGCCAGCAGAGAGCGTCATTATCCCAGGCCACCATGTCCCCTCCCACTGTCGGTGCTAGTTGCGTCACTGCCTCGCGCGGGCAGCAGCGGCGCGCTGACCTCTGGGGGTTGTAGTGCGGATGCAGCCCTGGGCCTGTGGTCCTGCCGTGACGGTCAACTTCTCGAGAACGCACACTTTTCTGATCCTCCTCGGCTGCGGGGGCGCTCTGGAGGGTTCATGGCTACCACAAGCTTCTTTGGAGGCGCTGGAAAACCCTTGACCAGCTGCGGCCTGGCCGCTGCGAGGGCGACCGCCAGGGGGCGCTGAGGCCCCCGGCGGCGTGCGCGGCACTTTCCACGGAAGCTTCCGCTTGGCTGTCCCCAAGCTAATCTCTGTGCGGTAGTAATGACCGAATTACAGGAGTAGAGGTCTCCCTGCTGAAACGGAGTCATGAGCTTACCTCTGTATGTGACAGGATACCAGTATGTAGGCAGTTGTGAAGATTCTGACCTTCACTGGTTAGTTAAGGCTAGTCCTGAATTTGACATAGGATTCTAATTCCACTCCCAATTTTGTCATAGCTGAGTATCCCTGACAGTTCCATCAACTTTGTTAGACCCTAGTGAAACTCCATAGAGTAACAGCTGGGGAAAGTGTTTAAGGACATTTTTCGCTTCTGTAGCCACTATTAGATTCCTCGCAAGGAGCCATAAAAGGTACTTAGAATTTAAGAAACCTAAAAGCGAAGTTTGAGCCAAGTGTGGTGCTGCACGCCTTTAATCTGAGCACTCAGGAAGCAGAAGCAGGCAGATCTCTGTGAGTTCGAGGCTAACCTCTACCAAGTGAGTCCAGACAGCCAGGGCTATCACACAGAGAAAGCCTGTCTCGAAAAACCAAATCAAACCAAACAAAAATGTAACATTTGAACCACGTGGTACCAGGCACCCGCATTAGATTGAAGATCTAATCTGGAAACGTGGCCCAAGAGGTGTTTGGGACAAAGATGCACACACATTCCTTTAACTTTGAAAGGCATGTGAATTCCTTAGGCTTTCTAAGAATATTCCAGTGTTCTGTGCTTCAAAGTCCCAGGACCACCGAGGCTGCTCCCTCAGATTAGAATCCCCGTTCCCCTTCTTTCACCTTTCTAAACTTTTGTCTCTTGTGGGGTGAGGTACATCTCTGCCAAGGTTCCTGTCTTTATTCTCCAAGGCCAGGTGTAAAACAGGTCTACGGTCACTTGAATAGTGTTTTGAGAACAAAAAGAAAGATCAGAGTGGCCCAGGCAGGAGTACTGAAGACCCCCATGAAGGACTGCATCCTGAGTCCTTTAGGCCATAAGAACTGGGACAGTTTGCAGGGGACAGGTACTGCATATGCTGTGGGCGTTTTGATCTCAGGGGCAACAGGTAAATATGAAGATGAAAGGCTGGGTCCAGGCAGTGTGGCGCCTCAATCAGAGAGCTAGGGGGTGGTGTTTGCTCCCTTCCTGGCAATAGTTCCTGATCCCTGGTCCCTATCATTCTGGGCCAGGCCTCATGTCTGCCAGCAGATTGTAGCAAAGAACTGGCAGAGAGGTCTGTGGCAGCCGGGGTGGGGTGGGGGGGTACTTGGCATCAGGAACATGATATCCTGGCCTCTGTTCACTGTTCAGTCCATATCAAGTGCCAAACCACTGGAAACTAAGCTTGTGTAGGGTGTAGAGAGAAGAATTTCCCTGGAGGACAGTGGAGGACCCAGACAGAAGCAGTATAACAGAGGGCTTCCCTGGTCAGTGCTGGGGACAGGCAGCACTGGAGGGCTCACCTGATGTGGGTGTGCCCTAGGAGATCCTTTCCCTGTGGCCGCTGGCCTCTTCTGACTGTCGCTTCAGAGAAGATGTCTGTTGGGCCCCTGGAAACATGTATCCATGCCAACTCAGACATGGTCTAAAGTGACCAGCCTGACAGTGTCTACTTCATGTTAGCGATGTGCTTGGCCATCTAGCAAGCCCACTAAAAATAATAATTTACTTTGAATTCTTTCTTCCTTTGAGGTCTCTAGCAATCTATCTGCCTCTGCCTTGGGTTTGAAGTAAGCTAAGAACCAGGCACTACTCCTTCAATCCTAGTGCTGGGGAGGCAGAGGCAGGTGAATTTCTGTGAGTTTGAGGCCAGTTAAGGGTACATAGATCCTTGTCAAAAAATAAATAAGACAAGCAGTGGTGGCAAATGCTTTTAATCCCGGCACTTGAGAGACAAAGGCAGGTGGATTTCTGTGAGTTTGAAGCCAACCTGGTCTACAGAGTGAGTTCCAGGAAGGCCAAGGCTACACAGAGAAACCTTGCCTCAAAAACAAACAGAATAAAGAAATAAAAATTAAAATAAAAAAATAAAAATAAATAAACAAATGAGCTAAGAATATAATAGAATCCATCTCTGGCATTAGAAAAAATGCAAGGCTTGAGTTAAACATGGTTCAGATTTATAATACAGGAAGAAACTTGGGCACAGTCTCTCATTTGGCAGATGACTAAGTCACACGTCACAGTACTGAATGGAAAGTATTTGGATCCTGAGCTCTGCTTTCCACAGTGTGTGCATGGAGGGAAGAGAGGAGAGGAGGGGAGAACCTGAACAAGACGGTGAAGGGTGGACATGCTCTGAGAGAACAGACGCGCTGCCACCGTCACAAGAATGCTTTCCCCGGGAGACACAAACAAACATTTACTGTTTCTGTGTAGAGCATGACAACAATGGAAGATTACACCAGAGCCTGACTTGGGGACAGAATGAGTTCCAGCAGCCTGTTTATTAGGTGAGCACAGGGGGAGCAACTGGCCAGTCTCGTAGGCAATCTATGTAGGCGAGCAGTCTCAGGCTGCACACACCCAGTGGAGGAAGCCAGAGTTGCTAGTCTTTGCATATGCGGTTCAACTGTTAATAAACATGTATACATTGACTCCTCAGGGAAGGTTTGCCAATCCTCTTGTGCCTTTTCCATTTGGGCAATAGCTTTGCCAATTTCTCATCAGTCCTTGACAAAATACACATTTGCTTAAGACGTCACTGGTTCAGGGCTTCCTCCACGCCCTATAGGAATTCCAACAGTCAACAAGTTCAGTCTTGGGAGTCTCCTAAAAAGAGTCATACGTAGCTGTTCTATTGATGATGAAGGCTCTTATACTTGGAGGAGAGCATTCTACAAGTACAAATGCTTGTAATTACAGCACTTGGAGGTGAAGGCAAGAAGATCATGAGTTCAAGGTCAGCCTTGGCTACATAATAATGAGGCCAACCTGAGCTACACAAGACATTCTCTAAAATGGGAGTCAGGAGGAAGAGGAAAGTGTCCTATCCGTTCCTGAGCCAATCATGATCCTCTGGGGCGTTCTAGCAGGTTCTATGTGGGCAAGTGCAGTAGCTGCAGAAGGTGGGAGTTAAGAAGGAGGAGTAACAGATTCACCAATGGGAAGGACCCAAGCACTGACCCTGCAGTAACAGTCTGGGTAGACGGTATGGAGGAGGGACTATCTACCATCTAAGTTGTAGCAAATAGTGGGAAGAAGTCAGTCTTCCCAGATTCAGACTTTCAAAACCTTCCTGTTTTATCTCAAGGACCAGAGAGAATCCCATGAAAAAGTCCTCCCTGGCACTGGGGCACCGAAGGAACCACCTAAGATAGGGTTTAAAAGGGCTGTAGTTTTACACAGATGTGATGCACAGACAAACATGAAGGCAAAACACTCATACACCTAAAAATAGTTTTTAAGCTGTAATTTTGTTCAGGTAGTGGGACTTACAGTGTCATTCTCTGACCTTTTGGAACCCTCAGCCATCTGTGGCCACTGAGGAGGAAAGACCAAGTGATGGGAAGCAGCCTGGGGCCTGGATGGGCTGTGGTCGTGCCACATGACGACCACATACACATATGTGATAAAACCACTTCAGGGTTCCTGCTCTTCAGGGGCCAAAAGTGCCCCCCCCCAACTGATGCAGCACAGGAAGTGGGCAGAGGGGAGCCTAGCACCTAGTAGGGACTCAGAAATCCACAGGCAGATGAGGAAGACATTTCCTAACCTTGTTATGTCAGCTACTGATGGCACCTCAGAGACTAGGGATGGTATGGGGATGGAACAGGGCAGTCACTGGGTTATAGGGCCTTCCCTAAGGACAAAGCGGGGTCATCTAAGTAGGCTGGGGCAATGTGTTATACATTGGTTGGGTGGCTTTATATTAGCCTAGCACCTGAGGCAGGGCTGGGTACACAGTAGGTTCAGGCTTGGAATTCCATGTGTGTGTAACAGGCAGAGGAGTTGAGAAGGAACAGAATGTAATAAGTTACTACCACAAAAGCAGAGGAGTTTGAAAGGAACACAGGGCTGGATCCATGACCCAGCCTCTCAGCCTAGATGGGGCCCGAGAGCTACATACCACACTGTCTCTCCTTTTGTATTGTAAAGGATTCCGTTACTCCGCACATCCTGGCCTTGCTCTTTTTAGTGGTCCTCCGGAGTTAAGGTCCTCCACACCCCCAGCACTGACTCCTTCCCACTACCACCCCGGCTCCCAGTATCTAGTAGCAGGCAGCTGTGGTTCCTCTCTGGACTCCCTTGGTGATCACTGCTAGGATGTTGCGTGAAACAGCTACTGCTGACATGGATGGGAAAGTGGAACTCATTCTTCAACTGCTCTGGTTGCATCTAGAATTCCTGGTGGGCAGCCAAGCTTGGTAAGCTGTGTTGCTTCTCCCAGACGTTTATACAAATCTCTAAGTTCAGGCTATACACCTGCAGTGGATGGCTCCTTTCCAAACAAAGACAGTCCCATTTGTCTTTGACAGCCAGAAACTCTCACTGGAGATCTTTACAGAACCTTTCAAGAGACTTCGGGCTATCACTATCTGCATCTGGCTGTAGGAAGGGCTGTTCAGTGGAATCTGCCAGCCTCAGGCAGGGGATTTTCCTTTACTGGTTTCTTGATAAGGGGTAGCAGAAGGATGGATTGTGCGATTTTTTTTTCTTTCTAGAACCGGTGTGGGCTGAATTTAGGCTGATTACAGTTGCCCTAAGAAAAGAAGGCAAAAACTCAAGTGCTGTTTGAACCTTGCTGAGCTGCACCTCCCTGTCAAGTCCTTGTGCTGGGAGCCTCCCTTGGGCCACAGAGGCTGCTTTTCTCCATACTCTTTTTCCCCCAAAGCCCTGCTTTTATGTGCTGCAAAGACTGGAGCAGAATAGCCACCACTTGGCACACCAAAGCTGGGCTTTGCCCTGGTACTGTCACCCAGGGGCTTGTCCAGGTGAACAAAGGAGAAGAAAGCCTTAGGTTGGCCCCTTAGCTAAATATCTTTAGGCTCATCCTTTTCACTCCTATCTTGTCTTCACCTCCACACTGTTCCTAAGTGGCAATAGCCAGAGGGATTCTGGGTGGTACTTGCTGCATGCAGGTAGACCTTGCTGAGTGCATCTTGTACGTCTACTCACTTGAGCCTTAGTCCTTTAAAAGGGCTTTATTTTAATTTTATTCTGTGTATGGGTATTTTTGCATGCATGTATGTCTGTGCACCACTTATGTGCTTGGTACCCACAGGGGCCAGAAGAGGGTATCAGACCCTATATCTGACATACAGAAGACTGTGAACCATCATGTGGGTGTTGGGAATCAAATCCAGGTGCTTTGGAAGAGCAGCTAGTACTTTTAACCACTGAGTCATCTCTCCAACTCCAGGGACTTCCTTAGCCCCATTTTTCAGATAAGGAAATAGAGGCCCAAGGAGATGACTGGATTATCCCGATGTGTGTGCCACTGGACATATGTGCCAGTAGACTTCAGCTTGTTTCTTTACACTCCTTGGGTTTCTCCTCCCCTATTCCCTAGTAGCTACCATTTAAGCTGGTTTAGTCCCCTCCCCCTGGATCTGTGGAAGGCCTAACGCCTTCAGCTGCCCTAGCACTGCCCAGCTAGCCAGCCAGCCAGCCATAGGAACCTCCTTTTTGCCCAGAGTTGGATGTTTTTCTTCACTAGCACTCCCAATCCTACCTCAGGAGCCTCCCCCAAGCCTTCCCTTCAGGGAAGTGGTCCTGGCCCAGGCCCAGGAGGACAAAGATGTATGTGATTTGTCCTTTCAAACAGCCTTGCTTCCTGTAGGGCTACAAGCCAGGAGGCTGCACGAGGCAGTCTAAGTTCAGCCACGTGAGCGCCCTTTTCACTCACACTACCTCAGACCTACTGACTCCAAACCTGGCAGCTGCAGCCACCCCCCGTACCCCACCCCTGGGTGTGCACGTCAGTATGGGCTGAGGGTGGAACTCCTTGGCATCCACACAACTTGTGTGTGGAGAGGGTAGGCATGTTTCTTCCTCCACACAGGCTGTAGCTAGCTACCTGTCCTTTTTGACTGCAGGACCTCATTCCCCATCAGGTTCCCTCCCCCCACGGCAGCAACTTCTCCATCATGACTCAGTTGTCCTCTGACTGTTTCCAGATTTCATGTGCCTGCGGGACTTCCCTATCCAAACCTCTCTCAGGGCCAACAGGTTTATGTTTGATTTTTGATTGGTTGGTTTTTGTGGGAGAGGTTGGATTTTTTTTTCTTTGTTCTCTTTTTTGAGACAGGGTCTGTCTTGCTATGGATTGCCTGAAACTCACTCTTGTAGAACAGACCGCCTTAAACTTGCAGCTCTCCTCCGGTCTCTGTTTGCCAAGTACTGGGATTATAGGTGTGCCGCCAGCCACGGTTCACCAACAGCTCCATCGCCTGTGAAGTGTGGTGTCCATGTGTTAATTCCAGGGCTGACGAACTCTAAGAAATGCTTTTTAGAGGCATGAGTGTTATTGTCATCAGAAGAGATCAACCTGGAGTTAACAAACAGCTAATGCAAAGAGTCTCATGTGCCCAAAGGACCTCATTCGGGGAAACCTGCACCTTAGATTAACATTACCTCACCTCGCAGCATCGAAGAGTCAGAAACTAGGCTGGGTCTCTGTTGGGTCTCTATTGCTTAGACACCTGTCTGGGTCAGACTGCAGTCTGTGGGCTCAGCTCTGACAACTGCCTGTACTTTTTGCTATACAGGAATAACAATTAATTCAGACAAAAAATTATAATTTGTCCAAACCTTTTTGTTATTTTTTTGTTTAGAGTGTGTGTGTGTGTGTGTGTGTGTGTGTGTGTGTGTACGCCCAGGCATGTGTTCAGGGGTGCAGATGAGAGGTGAATGTCCAATGCCTTCCTCTATTGCTTTTTTTTTTTTTTTTTTGTATAGTCCTGGCTGTCCTGGAACTTACTCTGTAGACCAGGCTGGCCCTGAACCCAGAAATCCGCCTGCCTCTGCCTCCCAAGTGCTGGGATTAAAGGCGTGCGCCACCACTGTCCTGCTCCTCTATTGCTTTTTACCTTACTTTTTGAAAAGGGTTTCTCACTGAACCAGGAGTACATTGATTTGAATTTGGCTACCTCTAGGGATTGACTAAATTATTAGCTTAATGAAATTTAGGCTGGGTGGTGGTGGCACATGCCTTTAGTCCCAGCACTTGGGAGGCAGAGGCAGGCGGATTTCTGAGTTCAAGGCCAGCCTGGTCTACAGAGTGAGTTCTAGGACAGCCAGGGCTACACAGAGGAAACCCTGTCTCTGAAAAAAAAAAAAGAAAGAAATTTAGACTCACTTAGAAGACAGGCCTCTGGGCATGCCTGTAGGAGGTTATCTTGATTAGCTTAACTGAGGTGGAAAGACCTGGCTACTGTGAGTGGTACCATTCCCTAGGCTTGGGTCCTGGGCTATATAAAAAGGGGAAAGCAAGCTGAGTTCCAGCATCTGTTGTTCTTTTTCCTGACTTCAGATGATGAAATCCTAGCACTGGAGACCATAAGATCCCCAGAGCTGGCTGGTCAGCCAGTTTAGCCAAGTCAGAAAGCTCAGTGAGAGCTTCTGTCTCAAAGAATGAAGTTGGGATTGTGGAAAACTCACCTGATGTCATACTGACATTGATCTTTAGTCTTCATAAACACACACAAAAATCCTAGATGGATGTAGTGACGCATAGTTCCAGATATCTAGGAGGCTGAGACTAAATAGATGATCTTAAACTTAGTGGCTTTTTAAGGGCAACATGGTAAGACCTTGCTTTTTTAAAGACAAGTTTCATACCATAGCCCAGGGACTGGCCTTAAAAAAATCATAGAAATTTAGCTTCAGCCCAAAGCCACAGAAATAAGGGTCCTGAACAGTACTGAGGTATCAAGTGAAAGACCAGGGATGAGAAGTAAAGAAGACAGAAGCAAGGACCAGGAGGTCTTGCATAAGCTGATGACATATGCCAAGCAAGTTTATTAAGAAGAACCTCTTACCAACTATTTGTAGAGGTGGTAGTGGCAGTGTTGCTATGGTGGTGGTGGGAATGGCCAAAGTCAGCAAAGAGCTAAGTCAGACAACATTGGCAAAGAGAACAAGGGATGCCTTATGACTGATAACAGCAGCCTAGGAGAAAGAGTCAGGTCCCCAGAATTTGCAGCCTTGATTCCTGAAGAGGCACTGGCTCCAGCCCTAGCCCAGTCTTGCTAAGTCCACTCCAGGACAAGGACAGAAAACTCAAATTTCTTTGGTTCTTCCAATAGGGCCTCTGAGAAAATCTTGAGTTAGTCTGGCTTTTTACAGCCTCTAAAATGTTGGGGTTACAGCTGAGCCCCTGTGCTCAGCTGAGACCTCCATCTTAATCAAAGAGAAAAAGAAGATGCACTGAACCTTGTAGCAAAATCCTATAATCCCAGCTGCATGGAAGGCTGAGAAAAAGACATCCTCAACTACATAGTGAGTTCGAGACCAGCCTGAGCTTCAGGAGGCTCTGACTCAACAGCAAAACCATGAAAGGACTGAAAAGAAAAGAGTGCGGAGGTACCACACCTGGTAGGCAGCGCTTGCTGAGCAGGTGTGAACTCCATACACAGCTCTGCAAAAACTATAGGTAAATAAAGCTGAAGAACAGAACTGAACGATACATATCCATTTTATACACTGAGCACTAAAAAACACCTACTTTATTAATGAGACAACACAATATCAAAATAATTAGGCCAAATGAAAAAATTATAAACAAAAGAGGACCAACTATAGACTTAATAGGAAGTTCATGAGAGACTAAACCAAAGTGCTAAAATAGGGACCAGAGTAGTGCTTACCTATGGAGTTGGGGTGACCTGGGCCAGCAAGAGAGCCCTTGATATTTTCTACTTAAAAAGACACACCAGGTGATGGTGGCACATGCCTTTAGTCCCAGCAGGACTCAGGAAATAGAAGCAGGCAGATTTCTGAGTTCAAGGACAGCCTAGTCTTCAGAGTGAGTTCCAGGACAGGCAAGGGCTACACAGAGAAATAAAACCAACAACAACAAAAAAGAAGACACATGCTAGGGATATAACTCAGTGGAAGAGAGCTTGCCTTGCCGGGTTCAACCCCAGAACCGCAAAACAAAACAAAACACAAAACTACCATCTTTTAAAAACCACTGTCATTGACCCAGGCCTGGTGGTGAACATCCTTAATCCCAACACTCAGGAGGCAGAGGCAAGTGGATCTCTGTGAGCTGGAGGCCAGTCTGACCTACATAATGAGCACCAGACCAGTCATGATTGCACAGTGAGACCCTGTCTTAAAAAAGGGTCATTGAAAGAGTCATCGAGTAAGAAGTTCATGAAGTAGATGGTTCTCCCTGTTGCCTCCCAGGTCCTATGACCTGCCTCAGCAAGGCCAAAACAGTTTCTGTGCTTCCGCCCTACTCTGAAGAGCTGGCAGCACAGTGATGGCTGCTCCCAGGCTCCCCACAAGCCAGAGTTCCCGACTGCCCTGATCCTAGCAAAACCACTGTGACTGGCTGTTCCAGGGGTTTAAATGCCTCACCTCCTGCCCTATGTTTTCACTATAAGAGGATCACAGCAGCTTCCTTGGGGAGGTGAAGGCATGTGCCTCTGCTCTCACCTCAGGTTCCCAAGGCAGAACGTATCCTGGGGTACAGCTTCCCAAGGCAGTGTGTATGCTGGGGAAGGCAGAAGCCAAGAGGCAAACTCGAGGCAAACTCATGATTGCTTAGGACCCCTGCCTTCCTTGGCATGGATGACAATAAAAGACTGTCCTGGGGAGGACTTCTATCTTCAGTCTTTACCAATGCCCTCTGCATTCCCTCTGCCTCTCAGCTCTTGGATAAAATGTGCTGCATGTCTCCTGCTGAAGGCTGAGAAGACAGAATGTTTAAAGGTATCTATAAGCTGTGCAGTGGTGGCACACGCCTTTAATCCCAGCACTTGGGAGGCAGAGGCAGGCGGATTTCTGAGTTCGAGGCCAGCCTGGTCTACAGAGTGCGTTCCAGGGCAGCCGGGACTACACAGAGAAACCTTGTCTTAAAAAACCAAGAAAAAAAAAAGGTATCTGTAGCATATAAAGTACCCCATGACTGCTGTTGTGACTATGGCTTAACTGGGGACCCATATGACCAGGGTGTTGCGTAACAGTTTCCATCTTGCTCAGAGGCTCTTAAGCAGGAAATGAACAACTCAAAATTTCTCCAGGAAGTCTCTGAAACTGAGCAAATTCACTAGGCCCCTCCCTGCCAGTTTCAAAAAAAAAACTGAGTCAGGGGTGGGAGTAGGAAGTGGTTACATACACATTTAGTCCGGGTTGATCTCTCTGAGTTCGAGGCCAGCCTGATCTATAAAGCTAATGCCAGGACAGCCAAGGCCACACAGAGAAACCCTGTCTGGAAAAACCAAAATGAAAGAAAGAAAAGCTGAGCTTCCTTCTTAGAAAAAGTGATACTGAGCTGAAAAGAAAGAAAAAGATTCTGAGAAGATAAAAGCTGCAAAGAAGACTGAGACAAGAGCTGCCTGGAAGAAATTTTTATTAACAGAGGTACCTGGAAAGGACATCCTCCAACCTGTTGAGCTGCCTGCCAGCTGTGCAGTGAACTCCAGGTTTCCTACCTTTTGTGAACTGTTGCTGGCTGGACCGTGGTGATGCCATTGTCTTTGAGTCATTTCTGTTCCTGAAAGTAACCCTGGTAAAATTCCTTGCGTCACTAAGGTGGACCTGTGGGTTTGCTGTGAGTAGACTTGGCTAGTTTTATATCAACTTGACACAAGCTAGAGTCATCTGATAGGTGGGAACCTCAATTGAGAAAGTGTCTAAGATCCAGGTGAAGGGCATTTTCTTAATTAGTGGTCAATAGTGGAAGGCCCAGCCCATTGTGGGTGGTACTATCATTGGGCTAGTGGTCCTGGGTTCTGCAAGGCAAGCAGGCTGAGCAAGCCATGGAAGCAAGGCAGTAAGCAGCATTCTGCCATGGCCTCTGTGTCAGCTCCTGCCTCCAGGTTTCTGCCCTGTGTGAGTTCCTGTCCTGACTTCCTTTGATGATGAACAGTGCTGTGGAAGTGTAAGCCAAATAAACCCTTTTGCTCCCCAAGGTGCTTTGGCCACGGTGTTTCAGTGCAGCAACAGAAACAGTAAGTAGGACAAGTGTACTTCCTCTTCCCAGGAAAATCTTTGTCATACAACACAGGGACATCACCAAGGTTGCATGAGGCCAGGGTTTGATAGGCTCCATCCTGTCCAGGGACAATATAGACAGATGATAGCAGAAGCAAGGCAGGCTGGCCCTAGCTGCCACCCTGATGATCTCAAAGGTACAGGGGTGACTGATGTGTCCTGGGTAGGATGGAATGTCTCTGCTTCTATCTGCTGTGTCCTCAGGGCAGGTAAGTGCCTTTCCAGAGCCTCCAGTTGCTTTCCTGTGACACCAGACCACCTGAACTCAGAGTGGGTTAGTTTCCTGTCCCTCACCTATTCTTGTATGGGTATGCAATATATGCCTTTTTCTGAGGTTAGTTCCTTACCCAGATAGATGCTGTTTAGTGGGGAATCTTTTATGACCCTCCCTCCATCCACTAAGTCCAGGGCCTAGACCATTAAAGGGACATCCCAGCATACCCCATTTTCTGTGCCGTTTAGGGTACTCTAGACTAAGGGTAACTGCAAAATGGGGCAGATAATCATTGCTCTATCTACTTCAGAGCAAACCCCATAGAAAATGAGAGCCAGACCCAGGGTGTATGTGGATCACTACCTCCTACCCACTGAGCCATACACCAGCCTGGCTGCACTGTCGCTCAAAAAGGCCGGTAATCACAGAGCTCATACTTAAGGGTCACGTGCACTGGTAACCAAAAAAAAAAAAAGGATTTCTAGTACAGGGCAGGCTGGGACACACCTTTATTCTAGCTCAGGAGACAGAGGCAGACTGATCTCTAGGAGTTTAAAGTCAACCTGGTTCACATCATAAGTTCTAGGCTAGCCAGGACTACATAATAAGACCCAGTTTCATTAATTATTTTTCTTGAGAGGCTTGGTTCATTTGGATTGGCTGTTTTCTGCTCTTCTGAGGAGACACATCTGGGGAAGACCTAAATTTTAAGGACTATGGCATGGTCCTTGCCGTTTAGCCTGAGGACAATGGGAACCACTGGCAATTCCTTGAGGTGTGAGGAGGTCATTCTTAACACTAAGAGTGGGCTTGAAGAAGGGTGAGCTCAGGAGAGCTTGGGGGGGGGGGGAGCAGGGAGGGGAATGAGGAAGGGGAGGGGAGAGGGAAAGGGAGATCCAAAGCCCTAGTAGGAGAGTCATGGATGAGATTCACCAGCTAGGAGCAAGGAGCATGATTACAACCCCAGCATCAAGGTCAAGACAGCAGCCATAAGTTTGACACTACTCTGAGTTACATAGGAAGAGGACCCTTCCTCCATTTCAAACAAAACAAAACAAAGCAACCAGAGAGAGCATGAAAAACTTTAGAAGAGAGCATGAGGTATAAGGCCCCTTCTCCAGAAAGACTTTCTACCTCCGCTGGTGTGTCTTTACCTCCATCCTACCATCCAGTCTGCTAGGGTTTTGTCAGCGGTTCCGCATAACAAACAGATTATTCAACTTGCTCAGTGCTTTATTGAACCAAGGCCCCAGCAGAGGACTCATTGGGGCCTTCCAGCATGACCTTCTCATATGTAGATTCTGAACACAGAGGTTGCTTTTTTTTTTCCCTCTATGACAATATTCCTTTAATATTTCCAGATGCTTAGTGTAAAGACTTTGTTCACACGTGCACACGTACACTCCTGCCATAGGCCATCATGCTTACCAAAATACTTCCACCTGCTTTGTGTGCATACATGTGTACAAGGCACTGTGCATCCATGCCCATCCAACAAAGGGCCTAGACTCAAGTCACTAGTACAACAACACAGAAAAACCATGCACACAAGAGGTCTTCTGGAGCAGATATAAAAAGAAGAACAGGGAAGGACAGAGAAGGATCAAAAAGGGAAACTCAGTGACCGGTCCACTGCCCAGCAGAACTTCTGATGAGTGAGGCTCTGGGGTTCACAGTAGTGAGGACAGGGCTCCCAGAGGCTCCTGAATTAGGCCTTTGCTCTAGCCCTGGGGGCCTTAAAGGAGAAGGATCCCTTTCTAGGCTAACAAAAGCCAGGCCTAATGAGTAAACGATATTTGAATCTCTAGCCCCCAGCTGTGCAAGGAAGCCTCCCCCAGCTGTCAGTGTGTCCTCAAACAATGCTAATTCAGACAGACAAAAATGAAAGCTACAGGTAAGGCTACGACAAGGACAAAGCAGGCACGTATGCTTCCAGTGGAGGCATTATGCAGAGGCCAGGAGAGGAGAGCAGGCACAGCCCTGTGCAAAAGCAGAGCAGCATCTTGTGTCCAGGCCACCCAAGAAGCTACTGTGCTCATCCTAAAGGGCTGAGGCTCTCCCCAGAAAGGGGGAAGACAAAGAGTTAACACAAACAAGGAAAAAAGACTGTAAAAGGGCTCCCACTGAACACAAAGGACTTCCTCTCAAGCTGGTATCCACCCATCAGGTTCAGCTCTTTAAGATGGGACCAGTACCAAGATATAGAAAATTAGTGGAGTGAGACAGTAAAATTGAGGACAGGGACAGACAGATGTGACACCACACCATCCCCCCAACCCCTATAGCACCTGAGGCCTCTAGCAGGTAGGTAGCCTCATAGGCCTGTGGGACCCACTGGCTCCCAAGCCTTTCGAGGTAAGGATGGCAACAGGACTGAGGCTGGCTTGTCACTGGTCTTGCAGCCTGCTACAGAGTTCCCTCCGGCTCCGTTCCCCAGCCCAGCTGCGTGTCTTGAGGCGGAAGTTCCTCAGCTCATCTCTGAAAGCCTCGTGGTTCATGGGTCGGTAGTCCTGGGGCTCACAAAAGTTCTAGAAGAGGGTAAGAAGATGAGGAGAGCCCATCAGTATGGGAGAAAGAGTAAGTACTGGGGCCTGGTATGTACTGAGTAAGTACTGGTATGGATAGGGCCTATGGCCTAGTTGGACCCTGTCCCTACAGTCATGATGGGAGAGCTGTGGCCATCCCACCCATAGTACCGGATGCTGTGGGAAGAACTCCTTGTAGCCGCCTTTGAGGATGTACATCTCAGGGTAGTACAGGCTGGGGTAGTCGTTAGCTGCACGGTCCCGTTCCCTGATGAAGCGGCACCTAGAGGAGCACGGGAGGAGGTTCAGGGCAGGTCACATGTTGGAAAGAGACCATGCCCTGTACACACTGCTTTAAGACCCTCTAAGTGCACAGGCTTCTCACCTACTAGGAATGTCACCTACTAGGCAAGCCTGACTACTAGGTAGAAGACACTGGGGTGAAGGCAGAGGTAAACCAGGAGTGACCACTGTTTCTGGAAGGCTGTTTCATAACGTCTGTTACAGCACTCTAGGACATGTCCCAGAAAAGAGGAAGCAAGAGAGGTGACAGGGTGACACAGTCAAGGTCCACTCAGAGCCTGGCCTGGTGGTACAAGCTTGTAATCCTAGCTACATAGAATTCTGTGGTAGAGGGATTATAGTTTCAAGACCTGCCTGAACTATAAAAAGAGCTTAAGGCCAGCTTGGATTTTAGGAAGACTTGCCTCAAAATAAAAGGTAGGAGGGGGAGGTGGCTAAGTGGGTAAGACCACTTGCTGAGTAAATATGAGGACCTGAGTTCTAATCCCCAGTACAACAAAAATCCTATAACCCCAGCATTGGGGTAGGGAGTAAAACCAGGAGGATTGCTTGGAGTTAGGCTGACAACCTCAAGCCCAAGTTCAGTGACAATCCCTGTCTCAAGGGAATTAGTTGGAGAGTATACAGCAGGCTGTGTAAGGCCCTCCTTTGGCTCTCTGTGTACATGTACTTATATGCACACATGTATGTACCACACCCATGTATACCACACACACACACACACACACACACACACACACACAAATTTTTTTAAGGGCCAACGGCTGAAGAGAAGTCTCAGTAGTTAAGAACTTTTTTTTCAAGATAGGGTTTTTCTGTGTAGCCCTGGTTGTCCTGGAACTTGCTCTGTAGACCAGGCTGGCCTTGAACACAGCAATCCACCTGCCTCTGCCTCCCAAGTGCTGGGATTAAAGGTGTGTATCACCACCACCACCACCACCACCACCACCACCACCACCACCACCACCACTACTGCTTGGATCAAAATAAACTTCTTTAAAAGCATGGAAGGGTGCAGTGAGATGGGTCAGCAGGTAAAGAAAGGAACTTGCTGAATAACCCTGGCAACCGGGGCTCAATTCCTGAAACTCCTGAAACATGGTAGAAGAGAACTGATTCTATAAAGTCATCCTCTGGCTTCCACATACATACCATAATACATACATACATACATACATACATACATACATACAAACAATGTAGTGAGAGGGTCTGGGGATAGATAACCCTCACTGGTAGAGTGTTTATCATACGTGAAAGACCTAGTTCAGTCACTAGTACAGCAATATGGAAAGAACACACACACTCCAGAGTCTCCTAGACCAGATATGGTAAGGACTTAAGGGAGGACAGGAAGGGAGGAACAGAAGGATGGAAAAGTGAAGCTCTGTGACTAGCCCATTACCCAGCAGGAACCAGATGAGAAATCTGGAACCGCAGAGGGGAGGGAAGTGCAGGAGGGATGAGGCCCCTGTACAGGGAATGGGAAAGAGATTCTGGTCCACTGAGACAGATGCTAACAGCTGCTAGGTGGAGCTGGTGGCCACCCTGGACCAGGAGGTAGAGGACTAACCAGAAAAGATCATGAATGAAGGGACAGAGGAAGGCAACAAACCCCAGTGGTTGCCAGCACAGGAACAGGATACCAAAAGCTTGAGTGTCACGGAGAGTGTGGCTTGAACAGTGTCCTCAGATTTTAAGGATGCTACTGGACTTGGCACCAACTTTGTAGGAGTGCAGCAAATTGGTGAAAGATGGTCTGATGATGTGGATGGGAAGAAGATAATGGTAAGATGTGTTGTCTACAGCAGGAGAGTTAAGATCAGCTCTAAGCTATCATATGCAGCAAGACGCTCTGGCACTTAGTACCAGGCAAAGAAAGCCTAGGGCAGGCACTGGCTGACCACTGATCATAAGGGAGGGACAGAGCTAGGACTCACATTCGTGGTCCACGCTCAGACGAGAATTCACAGTGGAAAATGAGGATGATTCTCTTGTCCAGGTTACAAGGCATGATGGGATGCTGCAGCAGAAAGGTCTCGGCATCCCGTTCCAGGGGCAAGTTCACAGCATTCTGTCAGAGGATCTGGGGGTCAAGCCATAGCCTGCACCATGCCCCTTCTTCTTCAGTTCCCAGGTAAGTAACCCCACCTCTTGCTGGGCAGAATCATGCCCATGGGAAATTCACCATGGAAGGTTATTATTCATCTTCTTGGCAAGGAGTCTGAATGGAGGGTCTAGCCTTACCAGCATCCGTCTCACCTTGATATGCCCGCCTTCATACTCATAGGGGTATCTGCAGTCCACAATTACAAATTTCTCCACGATGTTGCTGAACTTGCCTGTTAACAGGGCCACCATCTGTAGGAGGCCATCAGAGTTGGTGCCAGCAGGTGAGGCTGGTAGCCAAGGTTTCCCTCTCTCTTCTGATGGTCTGTACATACAGCCCATCCCCAGGGGAAGACATAAGCCAAAAAAGGTGGTCCCAAATGCACCTAGAGAATGGCTCAACCCTGCTTACAGTTTCTGGTGAGATGTACTTGAGGTCTTGGTGTTTGCCATCCACAGTCTGCAGGAGGAAGGCCTGAACGGAAGGATGAGTCAGAGTCAGGGAAAGGAAATACATACAGCAAGGGGTGAAGGCTGGAAGGACAGCAGCAACACCTGCTTGGACCTTCAGATTCAGCTCTGAGTGGAACCTCTGGGGGCCCTGTACCCTGGGAAACAACTTTCTGAGGATAAAACAGGAAGGAAAAGCCCTAGACCTTCTTGCTTCCTGCTCTCGGGGTTGAAAGCCTGGGGCTGAGGCAGGAGATTGCATACCAGAGATTCATTTGGAAATGTTTTTCAAGGCTGAGATATGGCAGATGCCTGGGCAGATTTGAGGTGGCATCAGAAGGGGTGCCAGAAGGAAGAGTCTGCATAAGAACAAGAATGAAGAGATACAAGAGGGAAGAGGGGACCTCTGGGGACAGATAGCTCCTGCACTAGGGGTCCAGAACAGATGAAGCAGAAGCCTCCTGAGGTCCTAGAATGCTACCTTAGAGTAATCTCCAATCAATCCACGGTGGTCACTATCCAGGATGCTCTCAATCTCATGACACAGAGACTTTGAGCGGAAGACACGGGCCTTCTGGAAAGCAAGGCAGATGGAGGCCAGGGTCAGGGAAGAGACTGCCTCTCAGTGCTATTTGGTTGAGACCTTCTTTCCCTGCCACCTAAACAACTACCTGCCCACTACCCACTGCTACACACTTGGCCAAGAGAGTACACCTTTAGCCCAAACACATCCAGGTGAACAGTGACAGCCCAGCCCCGGGAGGAAGGAACTAACAGGTTCTTCCGGCTGCTGCTCTTCCAGGGGTGTCACACTTTTCCTGCGCTTGCTCTGGACAGGCACGTCCCTGTCCTGGGGCCGCTCTAGCCTCTTGAGGATGGGCCGGATCACACTGCATGGCATGGATGGAGAGCGGAAGAGCCGCTGGCATTTGCTGAACATGATGAGATCCTGGCCAGAGTAACAGGGCAGGAGTCAGAGCGCCTGGTCCCTCCACCCCACATCCCCTAAGCTCCAAGGGGCCACTCCTGGGCCTCACCTGTTCCTCTTCCTTATCCAGCTTTTTGACCAGTGGGGCACTAATGAGGTTCTCCATGCCTGCGGGGACCGTATCATCATCCTGAGGTCAAAGCAGTAAAGACAGAATCACAAACACAAGCATGGCGTAAACCACAGAGTCTTCTCTTGCTTATTCTTTCAGAAACATTAGGCTGTCTCCAGCCCTGCTGACTATGGCAGCACCTTCCACCCCAAAGAACTCCGTGAACCCCAGCTGCTGCTGCTGCTGGAGCTTGCCCTGAACCAGGAGAAGTACCTTTTTTATGCCCAGTCTCCATTCCTCTGTAGCACCAGCCCACCTGGTCTTCTGATTGGTCAATATCAGTTCCCTCAAATTCTTCTGACACTGGGGTCAGGTTGTAGTCTTGCTGATAGTCTGGACTACCCAAGTGGGGAGCAAGTAGGGACCTTGTGGACCAAGGCTGTTTACCTTTAAATCATTCTCCAGGATGTCCACAAATCCGTCATCTTCTTCAGAAGCCCTTTCGACAGGAGTCAAGGAAGAGGAAGACTGTGCCACAGGGCTTAGCTCCTCTACTTCCATTTTCCACTCAGTGCTAAGACACTGTCCAAATGACAACAAGCGCAGAAAACTCAGGTGGGGACCTGTCACTCCTTCTGAGAATAAGTCTCCAGTACCTGGGTGGCTGGTGGGGAAGGAGTCTAGACCACATTTTCCTTCTCCTACTGTCTCTTAAAATATTTTTTAGCTTTTATTTATTCATATTATATTTTATAATTTATTTTATATTATAAAGATATAAACATATATTTATATATAAATCTTTTTATAGCTTATTTATTTATTTATTTGATTTTTTTTTTTTTGAGATAGGGTTTCTCTGTGTAGCCTTGGCTGTCCTAGAACTCACTCTATAGGTCAGGCTGGCCTTGAACTCAAAACTCCTCTTCCTTCTGCCTCCCAAGTGAAGGGATGAAAGGTATACACCACCACACCCAGATATTTTTTTAAAATTTTTAAGTTTATTTTATGTGTACGGGTATTTTGCCTGCACATACGTCTGTGTACCATTTGCAAACAGTGCCCACAGAAGCCAGAAGAGAGTATTAGGTACTCTGGGACTGGTATGATAGAGGATTGTGAGGTAGGTTGGGTGCTGGGAATCGAACCAGGTCCTCTGGAAGAGCAACCAGTGCTTTTAACCACTGAGCCATCTCTCCAGCCACCACTTCTCCTCAGAGCTGTTTCTTGGCCCTATTTTCCTTATGTACCATCAAGTCAGGGGCTGAGCTGGGCCTCTGGGTAAAGGCCTCTCTGCAGCTGACCCATTCTGCCAAAGTTTGGACAGGGCTGGAATGAGGGAGCTTCTGTGGCATCTTGAAGATATATCCATCCTGTGGGCAAGAGTGGAGAGGAGGAAATATCAGGATAAATCCAGTGTACCCTTCTCTCCCTGGAGCTCCTCCATCTTGGTCTCTGGAAGCGCACATTCTCTTTGTCCTCTGTAGGACTACTGGCAACTCTGTAGCCTGCTTCAGTTTTTTTCCAGCTGTCCAGTGCTCGGGAGTTGGTGATGTTTTGTAGCACAGGGCTGTTTTCCAGCAGCCTTACCTAGGGAACCAGACAGGGCAGTAATTACTAAAGACTGCATTCTGGGGATCACCCAGGAATGCTACTTCTTGCTACCCTGCTCCAACTCCCCAGCCCACCAGATGAAACCCCGCCTCCCTCAATCAGTCCAGGAATGCCTGGCTACTTCAAACACCTCTCACAGGTACCCCCATGATGTCCATGCCAGTCAGCATGCCTAAGCTCCCTGTCAGGCCTTGGAGGATACTCACTGGTAAGGATCGGAAGCGTTTTATGGTAAACTGCTCACTGCAAGCAAAGAAAAAAAAAAAAAGAAGAAAAAGAAAAGTTCAGAGTTGTGACATTGGGGGCCAGTGACTTAAAGACTTAAAGAAGGCAGGATTTCCTCGAACTCAGGCCATCTACATCCCATGAGACAGCAGGAGGTGGCTAGGGAAGGATGGAAAGACTCACTTTTGAATGACCCGACTGGCTGCCTGAATGGCCTGTTCAAACCTAGAAGAGAGCAGAAATGACCCATTTCCCCTGCAGCCCAACATCTACCACAAGCTTCAGGCCCATCCCCAAAGGGCCAGCAATAAGGACAAGGACAAGGGCCTGTGGTCAGGCTAGGGGAGGGGAGAGTAGAAAATGGGGGTGCACTGTTGGTGGGACCAGGGACTAAGGATGAAGGGTTTGAGGCAGCCTGCGATTGTAAAGGCTGCCTTGAATGAAAAGCAGGCCCAGAGAAAGGCAGTGATGGAGACAGCTGGGGCAGGTCACAGGGTCATTAAGACATCACCAAGGCAACAGTCTCGCCAGCCTGCACACACTAGCACAGGCCTTCCACCTGTATGCAAATTACATTAGTGGGGCCATATGGCCACCATGAAAGGCATTGATCCATCCCATGACAACAGGATGAAGGTACCCTGTAATGTAGGTGACCCTGGGGGTGGATGCCAGCAATGCTGGGTTTCCCTTTCTTCTAGGAGAAACTGTCCTGGCTCCCTCCAGGACAGCAGCTGCTCTGGTGTTTTTCTGGATCAGCCCAGCACACCCTTTAGCGACAAGTATACAGGGTTACATTCTCTCCTCCCTCCTATGGAATTTTCTAAGACCCAACCTCTGTTCCACCCCCTCCTTCTGTCTTAGAAGAGGCCAGGCAGCAAGGAATTCCAACAGATGTTCCATTTGAGGCTGAGGCATGAGCTACTACATACAGGCTCTGCCTTCCTATGTTGCTGGAGCACCTGTCATGTGGAGCTTACACACACACACACACACACACACACACACACACACACACCCCAACCAGCTTCTTTCTGAGAAACTGTAAAGAGTCAAAAGTAAGTGCAGACTACAGAGGCACTTAGTGCCAAGTGGCCCTCAGAGAGGCCTGTGTACAATCAACCTGGCATCATTTATAGCTGGGCCTTAGGGGTGAGGGATCTATCTGTGTTGTCGCTAAAAAAACAACCTACACTCCTCCCATCCCCACCCAATTCTCAGTTTCCTGTTTGTGAATAAACCCTGAGACCAGCACAGTCTGATCAAAGGCATCAGGAGGGAATAGTAACCGCCACCCTAAACCAAAAGCGTGGCTGGCAATGCCCAGCTGTCCCTCCTAATGACTGACAGCTACCCCAGCAGCTGGACAGGAACAGGTGTGCTCTAGAAGGCTCTATTGTGCCATAGCCAAGGAAGAAGTGTCTTCTCAGAGCAGAGACCAGCTTTCTCTCTCCATTCCCTATTGCAAAGGGTGGTCAAGTGTCACTAAAAACTGGGGGCTGCTGGTGAGCCAAGCCAATCTAGGCAGTCTGCAAACATGATTTTTGTTTGGCCTAGGTTTTGAGATATGATCTTACTATAGTTGGCCTTGAACTGCCTATCTCTCTGTCTGAGTTTCCTGAGTGCTGGGATTACAGATATGAACCATCACACACAGCAGGACCATATTTTTAAGTTGGAAAAAATTTCACATGTACAAATAATGTGTACAGGGGAAAAAGAAAAATGGGAACAGGAGGGATATTGTCCGAATGACAGTGTTAGCTGGAGCTAATACTGGAGTATACTTTCCCAGAGGCCATTGTTCCCATGACCTCTGCTCCTGAGGCCACACTCATCTGGCTTCTATGATATCAGGCCCTTCTCTAAATAGGGAGCCAGTTCTCAAGACTTAGGAAGAAACGAACCCCATGCAACGGGGATCCTGAGGAACCTGCCTATTATTTGGTTTTCCTGTAAGAAAGCAGGATACTAGGGGCTGGAGAGTGGCTCAGAACGTTTGTTATCCTTGCACAGGTCCGAGTTCAGTACCCAGCACTCACATGTGGCAACTCACAACAACCTGGAATTCTAGCTCCAAGGGCTCCCAACGTCCTCTCTGACCTCTGTAGGGCCACACACTTACTTGCACATATCCTCATGTAGAGAAACATATAACACATAATTAAACATAAATCTTAAAGAAAGATCAGTCCTCAAAGGGCAGGTGCCAAGTCCTCAGTTGTGGGCCCCCTCCCTTCTCTACTCACGTTTGCTCTGCCATCTCTGGGTCCACAGGGCTGGGGGAGTCCATGCAGAGACCTGGGGGGACAGAGCACCTTGGCTTGCAAGTAGCAGCCTTTCCTGCTTAGTTTTTCCCCAAGAAAGGAAAAAGAAACCTCTTTCCATTTGAGATCAAGACATACTTTAAGGAAACAAAACCTACTTATGAACCCTAAGCATGGGACATTGCCCCCCAAAGGCCACAGGGCTACATTCTCTATTTACTGTGGAAAAAGTATCCAAACTTTTTTGTTTTGGTTTTTTAAAGTACAATGCTTCCTGAGCATTTTTCTTAAGCTGGTTTAAAACAACTTGAAAAAGAGAATGGTTTTCTAAGGAGAAAGCCTACAGCTTAAAAGAATGTTTCACAAGGACCGACTTTTGGTACTTCTGGGTGGAGCTGTAGTTTAGTGGCTTCACCGCTAGGTTTCGAATGTAAGATACCATCTCCTACCAAGGGCCATCCTTCCTCAGGCTCCTGGTTTAGGTTGGGTGTGGTAAGACCCATCAGAGGTTTGTTTTCTTCACAGTTTTGAAGGCAAGGTGGGAGAAGATTCTGGGCCCATCAGGCTGTGGAAAGTATGGTGATCTGATGGGCAGATAATTTGAGGGGTCTGGGAAGTTCCCTGATCTCTTCTGGTGGTGTGTGTGTGTGTGTGTGTGTGTGTGTGTGTGTGTGTGTGTGTGTATGAGGGGACCCCACTAGGAGCCCTGGGCCTTACCTGCATCAGAAGATTCTGAGGACTCAGAAGACAGGGAGCATTCAGAGGTGCGTCTGGACAGGGATAGGTCTGCCAGCCTGTTCTGGAATGACAGGCTTCCTACTTGAGGTTTTGGGGTCTCACTAGGAAAGAGGCACAAAGGAGGAGAATAAGAAATGAATGTTGGATTTGGAAGCTGGTGGGTCCATGCCCCCATGTATTCCCTAACTATGAAGGGCCCATCTATCACTGAGAGGTGATCCTAGGACTAGCCTGTATCTCAGGTCAAAGCTTTTCATTCCACTGAGGCCCGAGAAGATCTTCTCTAGGTTGACTGGTTCAGGAAAGACCCTCCTATGGGTCTGGCAGAGTGAGGAGGATGAGCAGGAGACAGCCCAGAAGCTCTGTAGAACCTTCTCCGAGGCTCTTCACATCCTCACCTACCCAGCATTCTCCTGGATGCAAAGGCTAAGCAAGACCTGGCTCTCTGTTGCAGCTGGACCACCCAACTGGGACCCCACAGGTCCGGTTAAAGGGGTGGCCAGTCTTTTGTCAGGTTAAGCCTTAGGGGAGTTTGGGAGATAATGGGTGCTTTCAAAGAGCAGGGCACAGCCTTTTAGACCCACTTCTATGCCAACCTCATGATCTTCTGCCTAAGAATAGTGTGCAGGAGGTACACTGAAGGAGCAGTGAGGTAAATAAATGATCCTTAGACGGTCATCTGGAGGGTGTAAGCCGCATAGCTTGACTCAGCACACTCGTCCCATGTCACTGAAACAAGGCTAAAGGCGTTGGTGTTCTGCACTTCTAGCTCTGGTGCCTAGTCTTTCCCGGTCCGGGGTCTCCCACTCTACCACCACACCCAGATCCCTTGGGGCATCCTACCTGCCGAGCCCAGCGAGGTTGAGCATGGTCTGGGTAAGAGTGGTAACTGGAGAGGAGGAAGCCGTATGCTCCGGAGACCCCAGAAAGCCATCGGACCCAAACTCGAAGCCTGAGAGGTGGCGCGGCCGCTGAATGCCACCCAGCACGCGGGCAGGACTGAGAGTTGAGTCCGGCGCGGACTTCTGCGGGGGTCCCTCCATCGTGGCGGGACGGGCAAAGGCTAGCCAGAGGGCTACAAGTACAGAGGCCAGCAGACGCCGACCCAGCTGGCTTGGCTCCGAGAGTGAGCCTGGGGTGAGGGGAAGGAGGGAGGGAAGGGAGGGAGGAAGAGCAATGGGCCTGGGAGTGAGGAGAGGGATGTGGGGAGGAAGGGAGGGGAGGACGCCGAGCTGGGCAGCTGCCACCTCCACCTCCTTATATATTCGAAAAATAACAGCGGCAGCGCCGCCGGACGCCACCAATGGGGGCGCCGGTTCCGGGAGGGCGGGATCAAGGGCGGGGCTCTCGTGGCTGGGGCTGAGGCTGGACCAGCTACTTCTGGCCGCCCGGCTTCTTAGGGTGGCTCAGGGAGTTGGGTTAACCCCCTGCTCCACACATACCGCCCCCCCAACTCCCCTGGTCTCCAGAATATTGCCTCCTGGGACAGGGTTTGGAGGTGGGAATACCCCTCTACCCTCAGAGGGAGTAGCTACCCCCTAGGGTGGCCTCCTAAGGGGCCCTCGACGTTTACCATCATGCACGGTCACCGGTAAGGGACGGTGCGACGCACTGCTTGAGCCCAGGTCGTTCGCCAAGTATGCTGTGAGCACTGCGTTTACTGTCCAGTTTACAGACCCGAGCGTTGAAAAGTTCCTTAACTCGTTTAAGGTCACGGGTTTGGTTGAATGGCAGAGACATAGAGACTCCCTAAGGGACTGCTCTGATCTTGCAGCCTCCCTGTCAACGCCCCTGGGCGGCACAGAGCAGCTGCAGTCATTCGCTGGCGGCGCTTTGCTAGACACGGCGGAACTGCTGAGTTCAGGGCCTCCGGAGTTTAGACGTGATCCCACTGAGCCCAATATTCTATAATTCCTGAGAACTAAACGCTTAGATTTAGGCAATGATTTCTGCAGCAGACAGTTGCCACCAGAAAACCCAGTTAGGGAAGATTCTTAGACTCACTTATGGCTTGGCTAATTTGGGGTTAATAGTACCATATTTAGTGTTTCTTTGAAGGTGAAAGAGATTGAATTTGCTATTAGTTTACAATGAAGATTTTTCTAATGATCTAATCACCTTGCAGTGGAGTCTGTTTTCCTGGAATGATCTGGGAAGGAGGACCTAGTGGGCAATTGAGAACTTTCTCAAATTCCACAGTGAAGGTGTGGCTTCTGGGATGGTTGTGGGGTGCAGTACAGAATCTAGGAGCTGAGAGAAGATTTGCACACCTGCCTTCGCTGTTTTAACCTCCACCCTAGGCCCACCAGGTAGGGATGGGGTCTAAGAAGTTCAGCTGTGTGTGGAGGAGGACACTAGCCACACCTGAGTGGAGCCACGGCTGCTCTTTTCTTTCAACGGTTTTTTCCACTTCCTGTGGTGAGCCATGAACTTATATACTGCTACTGGGGACCAGCCCCAGACCTACAGCCCTTAGTGCCAGGACCGGGAGAGAAATGTGTCCCAACACGGCCTTCCGTTCCAAAGACCTGGAAGAAAATTGCTCTGAGGTTTGTTTTTTCAAAACCAACATAGCCGGTTTCCCTTCACCCTGCACACACACCCTTGTGGGTGTGGAGGAGCCATGCTGTGTTGATTTTTGAAGATCACTTGAATCTGATGAAGTCCCACAACTAAAGATGCTTCTTATCCCAGTGGAGGAGAGAGGAGTCTTCCCCATGGCACCTGATACCCACTCACAGCTTTCTGAAGCTCATTTTCCTACTTAGATCATAAAATACATACCCAAGTAAAACAACAATAACAACAAACGCTAATCCCTAGAGAACAGTTAAAAGATTTGCTCTTCTTGAGATTAGGGAGAGGAGTGTTACATTATGTAGACCTGGCTGGCTTCTGGCTCTGTATATAGAGCAAGCTGGCTTCAAATTTATTTTGACTCACGCGTGTTGGGATAACAGGTATGAAGCGCCATTACTGGCATGTTAAAATCTTATGCTGCAACTTGCAGAGTTTTATGTTATGGGTGCTTAGAATGCGTGTCTTGCCTGTCTGTGCACCATTTACCTGCGTGTGCAAGACAGATTGTGAGCTGCCATGTGAGTGCTGGGAATCAAACCTGGGTCCTCTAGAAGAGCAGGCAATGTTATTAACCTAGAGCCATCTCTCCAGGGCCTTTTTAGAAACTTTGATTCCCCTTTTGGTCCCCCAACACACACCTTTTTATTTCATAGCTGTGGCATGTTAAATTTATGTGCCGCAAAAAACTCAAAGGACATCGTCATATTATACAAAGGGCAGCCCCACCCCTAAATCTTCAGAAACAGCATTGTGAGAAATTTCTTATATCACCTTCCGAAGATGATTCATATTTAGCCAAAGGAAACATGGTGGCAGACGTAGATGACTGCCACAAACAGAATTAAAGATTTTTCCTAGTAGTCACATTCAAAAAGCAAAAGGGAAGCTGGCCTCTGTCCTGTACTCTGTAAACTCACAGAGGAGGAGGGAGGGAGGAGGGAGGGATGAGGATCATTGACAGACTGAGGCCAGCCTAGGCTGTAGAGTAAGACCCTGTGTCAAACAAACAACCCCAAACTACTACCAACAAAAAATAAGAAAGGGCCAGAGGTGTGTCTCAGTGGTAGATCATTTGCCTAGCAAGTGCAAAGGCCTGGTTCCTGGCATCTGCTCGTAATATAGCAAAAATATACATAAATACAGTAAAGATAGTAAGTTTTATTTTTATATTTTAATTTTAGTATTGTATTTAATCTATTAAAAATACTATTGTGCTGGTTATTATTATTATTATTTTTATTTTTTTTTGTCAACTTGACACAAACTAGAGTCTTCTGGGGAGAAGAAACTAAAGAACCAGCCTTAGGCAAGCCTAAGGCTCCATCTTTATAATAAAGACAAACTAAGTTTAGTCCTGTTTATGATTAAACCTCTATTTCTCAAGCATTGGGCTCTGTCCCACCTGCAGCCTTAACTACAAATGGTTCTGTACTGCCTGTTCCGGGAATGGCAACCATGTCTTTGTTTCAAAAAGTTATTTATTTATTTATTTATTTTATTTTAGTTTTTCGAGACAGGGTTTCTCTGTGTAGCCCTAGCTGTCCTGGAACTCACTCTGTAGACCAGGCTGGCCTCGAACTCAGAAATCTGCCTGCCTCTGCCTCCCACGTGCTGGGATTAAAGGCGTGCGCCACCACCACCCGGCCAAAAAGTTATTTATAACCATCTTGCAACCTTACCTTTGTTTCAAAAGGTTACTTGACACCTATCACTACCCATGGTTTTGACTACCTGTTGTTATGACTACTTTATCATGCTCATCTTGCAACCATGCCTTTGTTTTAGGAGGTCATCAGAAATAATTTGTGTTTGTATTCTGCTCCTGTAACCTTATCTATTCTGCCCATCAAACCCCCCATTTGGAAACCCCTACCCTTGAGCTCTAAAAGCCCTGTCTTCCTTATATCCAAAGCCAAGCTCTTGAACCCCCACATTAGGGGGAGGCAGCCTTTGCATAGAGTAAAACAGCTTACTTTAATTAAGTGCTTGCTTTAATTAATTTGGCCATGATGACTTGGGTCAATGGTCTTTCTCCTCCAATCTTTGGGATTAACAGAAACCTCGATTGAGAATGTGCCTCCAGCAGACTGGCCTGTAGGCGTGTCTGTGGAGCTTTTTCTTGAATGATGATTGATGCATGAGGGCCCAGCCTACTGTGAGCGACGTCACTCTTAGGCAGGTGGTCCTGGGTTATATGGAGAGACAGCAGTAAAAGAACACTTGAACTCTTCCGTAAGACTCAGGTTTGATTCCCAACATCCACATGGCAGCTCACAACTGTGTGTAATGCTCATTCTGGGGGATCCAATACCCTTTTCTGACTTCTACAGACAACTAGGTTTGGTGCACAGGCATATATGTGATCAAAGCATTCATACACATAGTGGTTTGAATAAGAATGACACCCAAAGCTGGCTCAGATATCTGAATGCTTAGGAATATCACTATTTACTGGAGTAGGTGTGGGCTTTGCTGAAGGACATGTGTCACTGGGGTTGGGCTTTGAGGTTATAAAACCCCAAGTCAGGCCCAGTGGCTCTCTCTCTTCCTGCTGTCTGTAGAACTCTCAGCTACTTCTCCTGCATATGTCTGTCTGCATGGCCCTATGCTCTCCACCATAACAGTGAACTAAACCTCTGAAAGTGCAAGCAAGTCTCTGAGGTCATGGTGTCTTTTCACAGCAAGAGGACACTGACTAAGACAATAGATATGAAATAAGCAAATCTATGCAAATAAACAAAGAATATTTATTGCTTGGGAGGCTAAGACTAGAGAATAACAAGAGTGAGGGCACCCTGGGCTATAGACTGAGTCTCTAACTCAAAGACCAAAAACAAAGCCAGGTGTGGTGGCACCAGACTTTAATTCTAGCACTCAGCTCTGTGAATTCATACAAGCCTCTTCTACACAGAGTTCCAGGACAGCTAGGGCTACATAGTGAGACCTTGTATCAAAACAAACAAACAAACAAACAAACCCCAAACCAAACCACACAACAACAACAAAACCCAGATTGTTTTAGAAGAATGCTTTTGTCTTTGTTTTTCTGAGTCAGGGTTTCTATCTGTAGTCCTTGCTATCCTGGAACTTGCTGTAGACCAGACAGGCTTTAGCAATTTGCCTTCTCAGTGCTGGGATTAAAGGTGTGTGCCACTACACACATTTAGAAGAATGCTTTTCATATCTTGGGTGGGAAAGGCCTCTGTGTAAGATACAAAACCAGAGCTTTTATACAAAAAAAGCAATATAGCAAAATGTAGCCAGAGCTGCCTACTTGGAGATTACAGGTAGTCTCATAAACTTGGAGAAACAAGTAGTCTCTAAAATGTTTTCTAAGACACACATGACAACTTAAGGGTAACTTTTATAATCCACCTATCAAAGATTTTATATTCAGAGGGATTTTATATGTAGGGTTTTTATTTTTATTTTTTGTTTGTTTGTTTGTTTGTTTTTTGAGACAGGGTTTCTTTGTGGAGTCCTAGCATTCCTGGAACTCTGTGTAGACCAAGCTGGTCTTGAACTCACAGAGATTCACCTGCTTCTGCCTCCCAAGTGCTGAGATTAAAGGTCTGTGTGGTGGTGGCGCACGCCTTTAAGTCTGTGCCACCACTGTTTGGCTAAAGTGGAGTTCACAAAGGTCAGGAAAACATGGTTGGGGGTAGAGCACAGGATTGGCAAGCATGAGGCCCTAAGTTTGATTCTTATGGCACACGTAGAAGGGAAAAGACCAGCATGAGAAATGTGGACAAAGGCAGAGCATCTCAGGATCCAATATATACATGGAAAGAGAAATATGTATCTGAAGAGCAGAGAGTTACACTCTCTTCTCTGGCCTTGCAGATCACAACACTGACCTGATCTCTGATTCTGTCTTCATCAGCTCCTCCTCCTAAGTGTTGTTGGTAATTTCTAGAGCCCTTAACTCTGAAGCTCCCAGGGCACCATCCTTGGTCCTCTTTGTTTCTTGACCTAAAGCTTTGTCTACTGCAGCTCCTTAGGCTGTCGTCCTGGATGCTGCTCTTCCAAGACTTTTAAAAACATAGCAAACTCATTTAATCCTAAATAGGATGTCTTGATCAAAACCTTTACCAAAGGGCTTAGGGATCTATGAAGAAAAGGCAGCAAAATGATGTTTAAGAGCCAGAGGTGATAGATGATTCCACAGAAATAGTGACTGCCACACACAACAGAACTGATACACATATAACTCAGAGACTGTAGCAGTTATAGCAGTATGCACAAGGCCTGCACAGGTTCAAGACAGACCAGGTCCCAACACTGAAAGGGGAAGTGGGCAAAGTTGTCCCACCCAAACCAAGATGCTATCTGCAACTGATACCCACTAGCAAAGAGACAATCAGTTTTTCCCCATGGTGTGTCACTGAGTGTATCAACACTTGAGGGCAGATCCCATGCCCAGGTGTAGATGGTCAAAATGAACTCCATGGTATTTTTGTAGACTTTTGGGGATTTTTTTTTCTTACTGGTCTTTTGCTTGTTTGTTTTGAGTTTTGTTTTTGTAAAGTTCTCTCTCTCTCTCTCTCTCTCTCTCTCTCTGTGTGTGTGTGTGTGTGTGTTTCTTGGGTTGTCTGGTGTGGTGGCACATGTTTTAGTCTCAGTATTGGGGAGGCAAAAGCAGGTGAATCTCCATGAGTTTAGACCAAACTGATCTATACAGAGTTCCAGGCCAGTGGAGGCTACATAATGAGACTCTGTTCAAACAAAACAAAACAAAACAAAACAAAACACAGGCAAGCAAAACACTACAAGGTGCACAATGCCTTAAGGTTTCATCACTTTTGTGTGTTTGGTGCAGGAGGAGGTTTTAAGGTTTATTTGTACAGATGTGTATATGTACATACATATTTCTGTAGTTTTAGATATGGCTAGTTGCATGGGGAAAAAAAAACAACAGCACCCAGATGTTAATAGTGTTTATGGATTTGAATTGCTAGATTTTGTTTATTTTTGTTTTCAAGAAAGTATTATTCTGCATAACAAACAGCCCTGGAGCTAGATCAGGCTGGGCCCGACCTCCACCAGCCTCTGTCTCCCTCATGCTGGGATTAAGGCATGAGCCACCACAAAAATTGCTAGGATTTTAAAAATGCCATTAGCACCATCAAATGGATTTAAATGCTATGTTGTCTTTACAGTAACCTAACTGTGTAACCACTGATTGGCTTTTTCACATTGGAACAATATATAGCATTAAAGTTCATGTTAGGTGTGTGAAGAAAAGGCGCAGCATTTAAGTGCTCTCATTAAGTTTGGATTCCAGCATTCACAATTACCTGCAATCCCACTCCTGTCTGACACCCTCTTCTGGTCCCCTTGGGCATCTGCATGCAGGAGCGTCTACACACAGGAAAACATCCACATGCATAAAGACAATTATTTAAAAAGAAGCATACTGACAGTTGCATTTACACGTAGCGAAAAATCTTAATTGCTTGACCAATTAGAACGCAGCCTCAGCAGCCTGATGCCAGCTAGCTACCTCTGAAGGAAAGAGCAGAAGCGAGAGCAACCAGAACGTCCCTGTGCATCTGTTCAGGTGCCTGAGTGCTATTTGTCTCCGCCGATGACCTTTCCCGCGCGTGGCCGAGGCGTACGGTCCCGGCCTCAGCGCCCCCGGCGGCGGGTCCCGGCAGCGGCGCGGGGTCGGGGAGGCGGCGCCCAGCGTCCCCGCGCTTCCCGCGAGATCCCGCGCGCGCTCCGCCCCGCGCCGCGCCGCGCTCCCCGCTGGGCACGTCCTGCCGCCCGCGCCGCCCGCGCCGCTCACCACCGC
>JANHMN010000002.1:194147136-194230932 GCA_030674055.1 Rhabdomys pumilio | reverse complement strand
TGTCTCGGGCGGGGCGCGCGGAGAGGCCGCCAGGTGCCCCCCGCCGCGGGCCCGGGCCCCCCGCCCCGGGGCGGCGACGGCGGTGCCGGGCCCCGGGGCGGAGGGCGCGCCGGGATGGGCCCCAAGCGGCGGCAGCTGACGTTCCGGGAGAAGTCGCGGATCATCCAGGAGGTGGAGGAGAACCCGGACCTACGCAAGGGCGAGATCGCGCGGCGCTTCAACATCCCGCCGTCCACGCTGAGCACCATCCTGAAGAACAAGCGCGCCATCCTGGCGTCGGAGCGCAAGTACGGAGTGGCCTCCACCTGCCGCAAGACCAACAAGCTGTCCCCGTACGACAAGCTGGAGGGTCTTCTCATCGCTTGGTTCCAGCAGATCCGCGCCGCCGGGCTGCCGGTCAAGGGCATCATCCTGAAAGAGAAGGCGCTGCGGATAGCGGAGGAGCTGGGCATGGACGACTTCACTGCTTCCAACGGCTGGTTGGATCGCTTCCGCAGGCGCCACGGTGTAGTGGCCTGCAGCGGTGTGACCCGTTCCCGGGCGCGAAGCTCTGCCCCTCGGGCCCCAGCGGCACCTGCCGGTCCAGCCACTGTGCCCTCCGAGGGCAGCGGTGGGAGCACACCCGGCTGGCGCACGCGGGAGGAGCAGCCGCCGTCGGTGGCAGAAGGCTATGCCTCGCAGGACGTGTTCAGCGCCACCGAGACCAGCCTGTGGTACGACTTTCTGTCGGACCAGGCCTCAGGGCTCTGGGGAGGTGATGGACCGGGGCGCCAGGCCACCCAGCGCCTTAGCGTTTTGCTGTGCGCCAACGCTGATGGCAGCGAGAAGCTTCCACCACTGGTCGCAGGCAAGTCTGCCAAGCCCCGTGCAGGCCAAGGTGGTCTGCCCTGCGACTACACTGCCAACTCGAAGGGTGGAGTCACTACCCAGGCCCTGGCTAAGTACTTGAAAGCTCTGGACACTCGAATGGCTGCCGAATCTCGTCGGGTCCTTCTGCTGGCTGGCCGTCTGGCTGCACAGTCCTTGGACACCTCGGGCCTGCGGCACGTGCAGCTGGCCTTCTTCCCTCCCGGCACTGTGCATCCCTTGGAGCGAGGAGTGGTCCAACAGGTGAAGGGCCACTACCGCCAGGCTATGTTGCTCAAGGCCATGGCAGCACTCGAGGGCCAGGATCCCTCAGGCTTGCAACTGGGCCTAGTGGAGGCCCTACACTTTGTGGCTGCGGCCTGGCAGGCAGTGGAGCCCTCAGATATAGCAACTTGCTTTCGTGAGGCTGGTTTTGGAGGTGGCCTTAATGCCACTATCACCACTTCCTTCAAGAGTGAGGGAGAGGAAGAGGAGGAGGAGGAGGAAGAAGAGGAAGAGGAGGAAGAAGAGGAGGGTGAAGGGGAAGAGGAGGAGGAGGAAGAAGGGGAGGAAGAAGGAGGGGAAGGAGAGGAGGTAGGAGAGGAGGAGGAGGTAGAAGAGGAGGGTGAGGTTGATGATAGTGATGAAGAGGAGGAAGAAGAAAGCTCCTCTGAGGGCTTAGAGGCTGAAGACTGGGCCCAGGGAGTAGTGGAGGCCAGCGGTGGTTTTGGGGGTTATAGTGTCCAGGAAGAGGCCCAATGCCCCACCCTCCATTTCCTGGAAGGAGGAGAGGACTCTGACTCAGACAGTGATGAAGAGGAGGAAGATGATGAGGAGGATGAGGAAGAGGAAGAAGATGAGGATGATGATGAGGATGGTGATGAGGTCCCCGTACCCAGCTTTGGGGAGGCCATGGCTTACTTTGCCATGGTCAAGAGGTACCTGACCTCCTTTCCCATTGATGACCGAGTGCAGAGTCACATCCTTCATTTGGAACATGATCTGGTCCATGTGACTAGGAAGAACCATGCCAGGCAGGCAGGAGTTCGGGGTCTTGGACATCAAAGCTGAGCTACTGGACATAGCTGTACCCCAGCCCAGATGGGCAGCACCTGCCCAAGGCAGAATTCTGGGCAGCTGCTGGAGACTGCTGGAGAAGTCCAGGGCTTTCAGTAATGCTTCGCCAGACTCCAGGCTCCGAGACAGGCCCAGGGGCTGAGGTCTGCCTCACTGCTATTGCCTCTCTTTCAGAATCCTCTTTCCACCCCAATAGTCCCTGGGCTCAGGGCACTGGATGGGTGGGGAGCTGTCCGGTGCTACCACACCATGCCATCAGTGGGCTAGACCACAGCAGCAGCCAGGGTTGGGTCCTGGAAGCTCTTGGCCAGAGAGTGCCTCTCCCCCTGCCACCCAACCAGGTCTTTGGTGGGGGGATCCCAAAGCCATTCTGGAAAGGGCTCCAGAGGAAGGTCTAGTCTAGGCCCCCACAAAACTAGCAGCCCCCCTCCTGCATCTCTAGGCTGCCTAAAGAAGCACAGTGTAACTTAGGGCAGGCTCCTGGGCCTGCCTCTGCCTGCTTTCCACCTCCCCAAATCCCTTTTCTCTGGCCCAGTCTTTGGCCCTTGGTTTTCTTTCCAGATTGGAGGTTTCCAAGAGGCCCTCCAGGGGAGTGACAGCAGGCACCTCCAATCTGGGTAGCTGCAGGCCTTTGTGCCTCATCCTCTGCAGGTCCCCATCCTGGGCAGAGGGGCCTGGGGCTGGGCCCAGAGTCCAGCCTTCCAGCTGCTCCTTTCCCAGCTTGAATTCAATAAATCTGTCCACTCCCCTTTTGTGGGAGTGAATGTTTTAACAGCCAAGGATGCATCCTTCATGGTCTGGGCTTGCGTCTATCTTGGGGGACACATCCTTTCCAGATTCCCCTTGGTTTTTACTGTAGCTGGACATGGAAGCAAGGTTTGAGCAGATGGACATGGCTGGGGTGAGTGGCAGGCAGTGACACCCACATCTGACTGTTACAGAATTCTGGGGAAGGAGGGTGTTACATCTTTTGATAGACTTGAGGAACTTTAGCCTTAAACTTTGTAAGTGAGAAGCTCGGGGTGGGGCAGGAGATAGGGAGCCAGCAGTCTCTTGGGGCAGATCAGTCAATATGCACCTGATGACCCAGCCCACCAAAGCTAGTTAAAGTCAAGAATGAGAACAACCTTGGGATGGCTATGAGCCAGGTTGTCGTTGGAGGTACATACAAGGCACCCCTGTTTTATCTTAAGAGGGAGTTCTTCAGGCCTTTCAAGTGATTGACATTTTCAAGCCTGTTAGCCACAGCACAGTGACAGAAGGTGAAGTTACTGGGAAACAGATTGCAGCCCCATGAATTGGTAGCTCACTGTGCAGGCCACTCTCCCGACTCTAGTCCAAAGGTGAAGGCATGCCCTTCTCTTAGTGCTCAGCACCTCCCTTTGTGGCTCTTCCTTACTGAGCCCTTCAGGTTCCAGCCAAGGAAAAGCCTGATCAGGGTAGGTAACTCTCAGTACCAAACCGGTTTTCCCACCTCGACTAGGCCTGGCATATTATCTCTGGTAAATTCCCAATCCCAACATACCCCGGCCACCAAGTTCTCCCTACCCAGGAATGTAAGGGGTGGGGGACATCCAAGTCACCCTTTGTGTCTTACTTGCCTTAGGGTGTGGGCCAGAAAGTCTGGCCAGAAAGGGTGGAGTCTTTTGTATTTCTGACACTAGGGGATCGCCTCCCTTGAAACTTAGTTTAGTTTGTTTTTTTTTTTTTAAGGCAAATTTTGTTTTTATTTGTATCAAGATAAGGAGGAACTAGGGCCTACAGTAACCTAGGCAACTGTCTTACTGCTGAGCCACACATCCCCTTGAAAGTTTTGAAACAAAGTCAACAAAGTCAAGCAAAGGAGCTGGGATATCATTTGACATCACCCCTTCCTCTAGTTGGAAGTCTAGAGGAGAGGACCAGAAAATCTAGTCTACCCAGTGGGCTTGCTCTGGAGTAAGTAGGAGGGAGCAGTGGATTATTCTCTAGATGCCCAGGCTAATCTAGCTCCTTTATCTCAAGTACCAAGTCAAATCTCTGATCTGTCTCCTTCCAACAAGAATCTCTTTTATTGGACTCCATGATTTAACACAAGCTGATGCTAATACGGCTCTTTTTCTGTGCTAGGTGTCAAACATTCAGGTGCCCTTATGAGGTAACAAAAGCCATGACAAACAAGAGTCACAGAGGTTCAGTAATGTGCCCAGTGCCACACCCATTAGCCTATTGGAAGCAAACTGTCTCCTCAGGCAGGCTCTGGAAGTATTCTTTCCTAAGGAGGGACCTGTGTTCCTAACCCTCCTGGCTGCAGAAATCAATTCCCAATCCAGACTAGCCTTTAAAGGGAGACAAGGGGCGTGATGGTGTCTGTACAAGCTCTTGCTTTCAGTGTACAGCCGACTTGCAATCCCCCAAACCCATACAAATTCAAGCTACTTACACTTTTTTATTCCTATTTTGTAAATTACTTTCCAAGTGAACCTTTGGGACAAGTAGATGAAAACTGTTTCCATTTTTACAAAGGAAATAAGGTTAAGGAATTAAATGACCTTCCCTAAGAAAACAGCCTTGATCTGCCTTCCCTGGGAGTTTGGGTTACATATTAAAAGCTACAGTAGAACACATTGCTGGGATGGGAAAATGGCAGTGACCCTAGGCTGACAGAGCTTAGCCGGAGGGAACTGTTGAGGAAGCACTATTAAGCAGCTTATCCGGCAGGAGAGATCATTTAGTGCTTCCAGAGGATCCAGGTTTGGTTCCTAGTGTCCACATAGTGGCTCAACCATCTGTAAAACAAGTTCTGGGGGATCGAACACCTGTCCTTTGCCTGTACCAGGCACACACATGGTATACATATATAAATACAGGTAAAACACCCATACACATAAAAAAAATAATTTCAAAGTAGACAACTTATCACACAATCTCCATATGTATCAGATTAGCAGAGCTCTGTGCTAGCCACCCCCACCTCAACCTCAACGATGACTTGAGTGGTGATGCTGCCATGCTGCTTCCTTTAGAGCTGACAAATGACGCAGAAAGGGGTTTTGGGGACATATTAGATTTTCGCAAAGCCCAGAATGGGTCAGTGATTGTTCAGCAGGTGGTGTGGGCAGATAGGTGATGCCTTCTTAGGGAGAAAGGAAGATGTAGGTACAGCTAACTGCCCCTTCAAAACTTGGGCCCAGGGGAAGGTAACATGGAAAAACTACAACTCCCAGAAGTCTCTGTTTCCAGGCAAGTAGCGACGGTTGCTATGGTTTCGGAAAACAATATGGCTGCTCCCAGATGGGATTTGAGTCTGTGCGGAATAGGGACCCAAACGTTTATCTGAACGCTCGCAGTTGCGAGAGGAGGCATTTGAAGGGTCCTGGGGCTGGTGCTGGGCTCTGTCGGGAACACTGAGGCCTTGCTCTGGATCCAATGGAAAGCAGCGTGGATGAGGAGGCTCTGCACCAGCTGTACCTCTGGGTAGACAACATCCCTCTGTCCCGACCCAAGAGAAACCTCTCCCGGGACTTCAGTGACGGAGGTGTGCATTGTTGTGTGTTTTTATGTATGTTTAATGGATTTGTGTATATGCTATTGTTTTTGTTGTGTGTATATATGGAGTGGGGCGGGGTGGGATCCGTATTTTGGGAGTTTGAGTGTGGAAGTGTGCAATTGCATCTTTCTTCTAGTCTTGTGTGAACAATGTATGTCCATTCTATCTTGTGTGCATGGAGTGTGTCTGTGTGTCTCCCTTCAGGCGCTTTAAGAACTAAACTGTGTGTCTGGGTATGTATTTGTGAACCTATGCTTGCTCTCATTGCTGTGTTCTGCAGTTTGTCTTGTGATTTTCATTGTTGTTTTGTGAGATAGTCTTGAACTCCTGACTCTCCACCTCTACTACAGTCCTACGTTTGCCTCCAAAGTTCTGAGATTATAGGCATTGTGCCACTACTTCTGTTGTTTGTTTTTAGTGTGGTGCTAGGGAGCCAAACCCAGGGCATTGTGAATGCTAAGCAAGCTTGCTACCAACTGGGCTAAATCCCTAGCTAGTGTTCTTTTGTATTGACATTCTGTCCTGCATGTATATGAATTTTTTGATGGTTCTGTGTTTTTCAGGAAAATCTCCTGTATTTAAGAAATGCATAGTTCTGTAGGCAGAATGCCCTTCATTTCTATGTGTATAATTGAGGAAGCTATGTGTCTATGTGACTTCTATGTGTGTGCTCTATGTGTGCACTCACATGTACTTGGTATTAGTTGTGTGCATCTATACATTCTGTCCTACATGCATCTGTAGATGGACATTTTCGAGACACATAGTTGCTGTGCAGTCCAGAACGCACTGTTTTCCTGCATCCTATGTGATGGGATTGCAGGCATGAGATACCTACCATGCTGCTTAAATGGTCCTGGGGATTGAGTGCAGTGCTTTGCACATGCTATTTGAGCACGCTACCAACTAAGCTATATATACCTCCATTCCTGTAGAAGGATGTCTTTCTGCTTGTGTTAATCTGTAATTTCTCTGAGACCTGTGTGTGTGTGTGTGTGTGTGTGTGTGTGTGTGTGTGTGTTTTCATGTGAATTCCTAGGCTGCAGACTCCTGTAGGGCCCTCTTGGAGACTCTCAGTTTTTCTGTGATCTGAGATTGAGGAATATGCTGAGAAATGGGGGATCTTGAACTTATCATTGACCTGGCTTTCTTTGTCTCCTTTCTGTGAACCTTCTCTTTTCTGTATCTCTACCCCTTCTTCCTTGACCCCACGCTCCGATCTGTACCCAACCCTATTCCCTCAGTCCTGGTTGCAGAGCTTATCAAGTTTTACTTTCCCAAGATGGTGGAGATGCACAATTACGTCCCTGCCAACTCTCTCCAGCAGAAGCTCAGCAACTGGGGTCACCTGAACAGGTAGTAAAATCCCTGGGTGCAGAAGTGACTGGCTGGGGATGTGGCTTGGTAGTAGAATGTTTGTCTAATGCCTGTGCTCGGACACACACACACACACACACACACACACACACACACACACCCCTGGGTTGGTCCCTAGAAATACAAAATGGGGGGGGGGGCGGCGGGGGGAGCAAAACGACGACAACAACAATAACCACACCTTCTATGATCTTGCCAGGCAGGCTGGGACTGCTGGGGGGAAGGAGAAACAGAAGAATCCATTTAGAAACAAAATCAAGTAATTATTTTTATCTGGATAGTAGCAAAGAACTTGGAACACTCAAGCAGAGGGCTTCAGAAATCTGCCCTTCCTCTGGTACTGTGTCCACTTCTTACCCCAGTACCCAATCCACCTATCTCATATTCACCCCCTAGAAAGGTGCTGAACAAGCTGAACTTCTCTGTCCCCGACGACGTGATGCGGAAGATTGCACAGTGTTCTCCGGGGGTAGTGGAACTAGTGCTCATTCCACTGAGGCAGCGCCTGGAGGAGCGGCAGAGGCGCCAGAAGCTGGGTGTTGGCTCCTTACAGGTGGGGCTGTTGAGCTTGGTGAATGGGATGCGGCAGTAGGATAGGGTACGGGGTGGGGGGGGGGGTGTTTCCCCAGACAGTGGAAGGCCCTGCTGTGGTGATAAATAGGAAGACAGGGTGCCTATCTAAAAGAACCTGGCCTATTGGGTTGTGGAAATGAAACCGGGCTTCTTAGAGATAGATGAACCCAGGCTCACAGGAGACCACATGTGCTTTTTTCAGGAGCTGGTTCCTCAGGATAGCAGCGGCTACATGGATATGGGTAAGATGATGCTCCCCTTATCTCAGGAACAGCTTCCCCCAGATCCCTTTAATCAATTTTAGAGTCACTCCAGGACTCCAGCAAGGTCACTCCTCCACTTGCTTTGTCTTAGGTTTGTCCCAGAAGGTTCGAGGAGACGGTGCCCCAGCCTTGGGAGAGCAGCTCAGGTAAAGCTGAGATGAGAGTTCGACCTCATCGGGCTTGCTAACTTACCCACACAGAGTAGGTGGCAGCGCCTTGGGGATTGGGGGCTGCGGTGGGGAAGAGGCGAAGAGGGAAGGCCTGGCCACGGGTACTAGAAGGGAAAGGTGGGGTCTGACGTCCAGGCGCCTGCTAAGCTGCTACCCACCTGCAGAGAGGGCCGTCCGCTGGCTTCCCGACCCCCTGGGTATAACCAGGTGCTGCAGGGCGATCCGAGCTTCGTCCTCCAGATCGCTGAAAAGGAGCAGGAGCTGTTGGCCTCTCAAGAGACAGTACAGGTAGGTGAGGAGAGGACACTGAGGCCTAAGGGGCAGCGTGAAGCCTGCAGGGGCAAAACACTAGCGGGGCAAAGCACTGGCAGGGCAACAAGCCTTCAGGCTTGATGTCTGCGTCGCCACCCAGGTCCTTCAGATGAAGGTGAAGCGTCTGGAACACCTGCTCCAACTCAAGAACGTGCGAATCGATGACCTCTCCCGGCGGCTCCAGCAGGCCGAGCGCAAGCAGCGGTGAGCCGTGCCAGGGCCGCGCGGGGCTTCCCAGTACCCGCCAGAGCCCAGACGCCGCGACCCTCCCACTCACCTGCGGACGCAGGGTTGGGAGGGCGGAGCGAGCTGCTCTCTAGCGCCTCCTGTAGCTGCCGCGCTCGGCTGCGGAGGGCTCGGGCGAACGTGGGGGTGCTCAAAGCTGAGACCGAGGACTGATCCTCCTCCTTACACTCCATCTGGGCCAGGAAAAAAGAACACTTTCCACAGCCCAGAAAACCACACCGCATGACCTCCCAAATCGTGTCCACTTTGAAGCTCCCGGCGCTGGGCCTGGAGAGGCAGTCCTCTGGCTCGTTCCACTGCCCTAGAACCGGTTCTTTTCTCAGCATAGAAGATAGCTTCATCTCTATCCATGCTAAATCTCCATGGCCTTTGACACGGGAGAAACCATCCCCGGAAGCTGAGGAATTCTCTTGCCCCTCGCTGACCTGGGACTCTTCTCAGGGCTGGAAATCACAGCTGCTGGAGAGAAAGGGATAAGGTGTTGAAGTCGTCAGAAGTAATGGAGGCATCCAGTTGTGCAATCGCTCTCCTCTCATGGTGCATTATAAGGAGTGCCTGGGGAAAACAGGGCAGAGTTGTCTCCATTAAAGGTGGTGGTGTGCATTCTTTCCTGTGCCTGCCTTCTCTTTCTGCCTGTATGGAGTTCCTGACTTATCCTTTATCCCTTTCACCTAGCTGTCTTTTTTGTTTGTTTGTTTTTTGTTTTTGTTGTTGTTGTTTTCTGTTTTGTTTTGTTTTTTTTCGAGACAGGGTTTCTCTGTGTAGCCCTGGCTGTCCTGGAACTCACTCTGTAGACCAGGTTGGCCTTAAACTCAGAAATCCGCCTGCCTCTGCCTCCCAAGTGCTGGGATTAAAGGCGTGCGCCACCACCGCCTGACCTAGCTGTCCTCTTAAAGACCCAGGATAGGCCTAATGTTATGGTTCCCACTGCTTATTACATTGATGATACTGCCAATGGGAAGATTTTATGGTGTGATAGCCTGCTTCTAGCACTGGGTGACCCCCCCCCCTTGTTCCCCTCCAGTGTCCTCCAATCTTGTCCAAATCCAAGCTGCGATTTTCACCAATTGTGGCTATTCATGTTCTCAACCTTGCCCATGGACTCTCTTAAATTTGCTTCCTGTATACTCTCAACCTTGTCCACACACTGGTCTCAATTTATGGATGGTTGGCTACATGTCACTTGAAACCCTAACCAAGACACCTGACCATGGTATGACCCTCACTGTAATGATTTGCTGACTGACAAAAATGCTGAACATTTGTAGATCCCAAGGCCTGATAGTTCCATTTATAGGTTTATTGCATGGGAGAAACTCTTGTGTCCTGAGTTCTGGGAGACACACCTCAATAATCATACAGAATTGAAGCAATGGGCTAGAGAGATGGCTTAGCCATTAAGAGCATTTGCTGTTCTTACAGAGCACCCACATGGCAGCTCACAACTGCTGATCACCCCAATTCCAGGGACTCCAACATCCTCTTCTGATCTCCATGGACTCCAGGCCCACAGTGGTGCACAGAGATATAGGAGCTTAAAATAACTCTAAAAACTTAAAAAAAAAAAAGAATTAAAAGAACTTGTATTTGGTTATCTATTACTGTAATAACAAAATACCACCAATGTAAAGGCTTAAAACAACACATGATGTGTGTTGTTGTTGTCTTTGGTTTTTTTTTTTTTTTTTTTTTTTGAGGGTCAAGTCTGAGCATAGCTCAGCTGGATTGTAGATTTCCCTGATCCAGGATGTTTACAAGGCTAAGGCCAACGTAATCGGCTGGAATTGTGACAACTGGAGAAGGAGGCACACTGTTGTTAATGTCCCTCATGGGTGGGTGGCTGGGCTTTAGTGTTTTGCTGACTGTTGGCTTTTGACTGCTCTGATTTCCTTGACCTACAGCCATTTCCAGTGGAGTAGCTTTAGTGACAATCTTGGCATTTTTGGATTCTTTAAAAAACACATAAATATTATAAGAGTGTGTTTTCATTTTAATCCCAGGTGTGGGATATGGGGCTGTTTCAAACTGTCCACAGCAGCTGACTATGCTTCTTGCTTTAGTATGATTTTGCCAGCGGCAGATAGTCTCTGCAATTGTGTAACATTTGGAATTCTGGGGACTTTTTAGAGGAGGTATAAATGCTAAGTTCTGAGAGGCACTGTGGGTTGTTGCTTGCTTGCTGCTGCCTGCCTTGGTTGCAGTTTGTTAAGTAGTTGTGTGCAAAGACGAAGAAAGAAGAAATTAGATATCCTGATGGCAAAGATCAAACTTGCCCCAAGGAACTCGACGTCTAACCAGCAGGAAGTAGTCTAAGAATAACATCACCCCCTTCCCCCTCTATCCTTTTTTTCTCTCCTAATTAGTGGTAGGAGGTTGAAAGGGTGGAAGAAAGAAGAACACACGAAACAGCCTAAGTCCAGATACAGTAGCTAACTTTAAAATTTTTAATTTGCATTTTAAATTTATGTGTCTGTGCATATGCATGCTGCAGTGTGTGTGTGTGTGTATGTGAGAGAGAGAGAGAGAGAGAGAGAGAGAAAGAGAGAGAGAACTTGGGCACATAATGAAGTGTTAGTGCAATTTTAAATGTGATAAGTTTTTCTTTAGCTCAACTTGCTCCCAATTAAATGAGACAGAGACAATAAGATTTATTTAATCAAGCTTTATAGCAAATAGCTGGGCAGCTATTAATCTATTCTAATCTTCTGAGCCAAAATCCCTGAGATCCTTCATTTTGGTATTGATCTGGCATTCTCTGTTCCAGGTGTGCTCCCATGGCTTCTCCTCAACCCTTTTCTCCTGGTGGATTCTCTTTCACTCCTCTCCTCTCCTTTCTCCTCCCCTCCCCTCCCTTCTACTCCCCTCTTCTCCCCTCCTCTCCTCTCCTCTTCCCTCCTCTCCCCTCCTCTCCCCTCCCCTCCTCTCCTCTCCCCTCCCTCCCCTTCTCTCTTTTCCTTTCCTTCCCAGGGGACTGAAAGTCCAGCCCTATTCTCTTTCTTCTCAGACATTGGCTGGTCAGTTTTTATTGACAAATCAGAGAACAAATGGGGAGCAATGTTTACACAACAATGAGACTATAAATTTTTTTTAGAATAAGCATTACAATGCCATGTCCAGATTGCAACCAGATTCGGGAGGCAGAGAACTCAGCATTTGAATAATATGTGGATAATCTTTACACAGTGCACAATAACATTATGCCTACAGTGAAGGAGAAAATGGACTTTTACAGGTACTCTCTTATCTACACACATCACCATTTAGGTTGTGGCAAATGCCTTTATCCACTGAGCAATCTTGCTGGCTCCATAGTAGGTTTTTTTTGTTTTTGTTTTTTGTTTTTGTTTTGTTTTTTTTTTTATTTTTTACCAGACTCCTGGTAATTTACCTTCCAAAGCTGGCAAGTGAGAAAGTAAAGAATAGGCTAGCAAACCAGTTGTGTTTCTGCATATCTTTAATCCCAGCACTTGGGAGGCAGAGGCAATTCTATTTCTGTGAGGTCAAGGCCAGTCTGGTCTACATGGCGAGTTCCACATTGGCTATCCAGGGCTATATATTGAGACCCTGTTTCAAATAATTAGTTAAAGGGCTGGAGACAAAGCTCATCGATTAAGCATATGTACTGCTCTTGTAAGGACTAGAATTCAATTCCCAGCACACACAATGACCAATCCATAACTGTCTGTAATCCTAGTTCCAGAGCGTCTGCTACCTCTGTTTTCTAAGGGCACCTGCACATATATTGATACACATAATTACAAATAATAACATTAAATATTTTATATGAGTATGTAGCAAAAAGGAAATTACTTTTGAGACACCAAACCTACTCCATCTTGGAACCAGCCTCCATCTTAAAAAAAAAAAAAAAGAAAGAAAGAAAGAAAGAAAGAAAAGAAAAAGCCTGAGAACTTGACCTACAACTAAATCCAAGTACGAGGAAGGACGCCTTGTCCTTGGTAAGAGTTACTCCCTAGCTACTTCCTAGCAACAGTTAATCAAAGATTAGTCCGATTGTTTCAGATGTACTTTCAGACGTTTGTGATTGTATATGTTCTTGCTTCAGAGCACCCACCTGTTGGCTTACAATAGACATTCAGTCAGGTGCTTGCCAGAATGGAGACCTCATTTTCTATAAAACCTTGTCCCGATGAGAGTTCAGGGCTGCTTCATCAAACCCTCCTGTGGGTCAGTGTGTGTGTGTGTGTGTGTGTGTGTGTGTGTGTAAGCCCAAATTCCAGTTTGTATTAAAGGGAACTGTATCTCAGTTGGAAGAATGTTACCCTACTGTGATACATCGGAGTCAGCTCCTTGGTGGTCTTTTAGGGTTCAGGAATGCTTCCTGGCACAACTCAGTCTTATCTAATGTAATCATTTAAGTGATATCCCAACACATTTGCTGTATTCTGCTTATTAGAAACATGTCGCTGGGTCCAGTCCAAACTTAGAGAAGAGTTATATACTGGCATCAACACCAAGAGGGATTGTTGGAATTATTTTTTCCTTTTGTGGTAATGAAAGAACAAAATCAAGGACAGCAATTGTTCCCTTTGAGAGGAGGATGAAGAGATGAAAGAAATTCAGTTGGTTTACGTTATTATGTTTACTCTCTAGTAGCATAAACAAGGTTACGTGGTCAACACCTCTAATCTCAGCAATTGGGAGGCAGAGGCAGGAGGATTGAAAATTCAGTATTATCCTTGGCTACATAATAAATCCATAGCCAGGCTGGGATACATGAGACCTTGTCTCAAAAAAAGATTATTGTGGGTTAGGGATTCTCTCCATTGCTGTAAGGAGACACCATGATCGAGGCAACTTTTAAATGAAAGCATTTAATTGGGTCCTTCCTTACAGTTCCGAGGGTGAGTCCATGATCATCATGGCAGGGATCTTGGTGGCAGGAAAACATGGAGCTGGAGCAGTAGCTGAGAGCTCACAGATCTGCAAGTTACAGGAAGAGAGAGCAAGATTGAGTATGGTAATGACTTTCAGAATCTCAAAGCTGACCCCACCCCAACACACCTTCTCCAGGCCACACCCACTCTAGCAAAGCCACACCTCCCAATCCTTCCCAAATAGTCCCATTAACTGGGGACCAGACACAAATTTAACAACTAATTAAAATAATTGGGCTGGTAAAATGGCTCATCAGGTAAAGGCACCTGCCACCAAGCTGAATGACTTGGTCAATCTCTGGGACCCACACAGTAGAAGGGAGAAGTGGTTCCCACAGGATGTCCTCTGAATTCATGAAATCTGATTTCCTTTGGCTTATTCATTCTATATTTCCCTAGATGTTTAAAGATCAGTAAAAACAGGCTGACAGTCCTGTAGAAGAGAAAGCATGTAAATGACATCTAAGAATCATCACTTAATGTTTTGAATAGATGAAGCATAACCATGATTTTAAAAAAACACATACATGCAAAGTAAAAATAAAGGGCAGGCCTTTAATCCCAGCACATGGGACGTAGAGGCAGGTAGATGAAGCCATCTTGGTTTACAGAGTGAGTTCCAGGACAGCCAAAGCTACACAGAAAGACCCTGTCTCATAAAACCAAAACCTCAAAACAAAACAAAACAAAAACCAAACAACAACACAACCAAAACAAAAAACAAAATAAAAATGAAAAATGAAAAGTCTGTTTGGACATCCTTCCAGAATGTTTTTATTTTTTTTGAGACAGAGTCAAGTCTTCAACTTAAAACACTGTGTCTCAGCCTCCTGGATGTTGGGACATGGGCACATGTCCACACCCATAGTCCTAGCACTGAGAGGGGATCGCAGCAGGTTTTGTGTGCTAAGGAGGATTTGTTGTTGTCTTATGTTTCTTCTTTATACACATGGCCATGCATCACATTCTATGTTCTGAACCTCTTGTAGATACAAGGTGATTTATTTTATGAACCATGGGGCATCCAGGTGCTTAGTCAGCCTTGTTCTCAGTACTCGGTCAGAGTGTTCTGGGACATTAGTAGAGGAGTAAAGCAGATGGCCCTACCTACTGGGCAGGCCAGCCTCACCCAATCAGTTGAAGGACTGAATAGAACACAAAGGCTAATTGTCCCTTAGGTAGAGAGAATTCTTGCAGCCTGATGGCTTTTGAACTGGTGCCTCAAGCCCACTTCTCCTTCTCTTCAGATGCAAATGGAAACACTGGCTCTTGCTCAGTCTAAAGCCTGAACCTAATGGCCTTTGGACCAGAGCTACCCCGTTAGCTCTCTTCGTTTTTCAAGCCTCAGAATTTGCATTGGAACTGAAGGAAGCACCTTCCTTCCTGTACCTCTAACTATTAAGTTACCTGCTGACTATGGGACTCACCAGCCACCATAATTGTGTGAGCCAGCTCCCTAAACCAAAGTGATCACCCAGGCTCTTTCTTTTGGTTCTGCTCTTGTGCTGACTTCAACCAGTTCTGCTTTTCTGGAGAACCCTGATGGATACAAGGTTCTTCCATGATGCTATGGAAAATTTCTTCTCTATTAGCCACATAAAACTCAATTGTTTAGTCTGTCCTACACTTGGATACTTATTTCCTATTTTTGTTATTAATAATAGTAATGCAACAATGATTTGGCTTATGCCTAATAACAGTATTGTGTAAGGGGTTATCTGGATGATAAATTTTATAATTGGGGTTGCTAGGTTAAAGAGTGTCATATTCTGGGTGTGGTGGCGTATGCCTGTAATCCTAGCACACTAGAGACAGAGGCATAGAGAGCTCTACAAATTTGAGGCATACCTGGTCTGTAAAGCAAGCTCCATGCCAGCCAGGGCGAGACCCTGCCTCAAACAAAATAAATGCGTGTCTGTGTGGTCCTGATACTGTGACACTGTTCCATAAAAGGCATGGCTGACTTATTGCTGACATAAACACTGGTGACCTGTGGCCATACTCTGCTTGTTTTCAAGAAATAAATTACCATTTTTTTTCCTACTGATGAAGATGTGATGCAACTGGCTTTTTTTTCCCCCCAATGCTAACTGGAGCTTCAATAAGTGCAAACCTTTCAGGTAACAGTTTCAAGAGTCCCTATAATGGATGGCTATATTTTGTTAGGGTCCTATCAGAGAAACAGAAGAAATGTATTTTTACTTTTTTTTGTCTTATTTTTTGTACCCCACTCCTCCCAAAACAAATGAATTTATTTATTGGTTTATTTGTTTGTTTGTTTTGAGACAGGGTTTCTGTAGGCTTAGGTTTTTCTCTAAACCTACTTTATTTAGGGTTCTTAAATGCTTCAACCTCCCTTCTAGTCCACTGACCTAAGGTAGAGGAGAAAGAAGATTAATGAGATAAGGGAGTTATGCACCTGTTTTGAAGGAGTTCTTTGGGGCAGTTCTACTCTTTGTTGTCAGGATACCAGCAATCCAGTCCAAACACCAAACAAGAATTAGTAGCAGCAGCTAGATCCAACAGAAACCACAAGGCTCTGCCAAATCTGCATGAGTCAACAGAAGCGGCAGGAATCAGCTGGAATACCACGAGATCTTTGGCATGTTTCTCTCTGTGAAGTGAAGACCCCTGAAGACCAGCAAAGACCATCAAAAAAGCAAGACCAGTGAAGCATTGTGTGGCCAGCAAAAACTAGCGAGGCATTACATGGAGTTGAAATCAAGAGTCTCCTTTCACTGTTTGTGGGGTTCCATTTTTACTCTTTCCAAACATCATGTGCCCTCTCAAGTGTCTGCTTCAACAAAACATCCTCTCATGCGTCTGCTTCAGGTTTCAGTATTTAGCCCTCATTAGTCTGCAACTCACTATGTAGTCAAACTGGACTTGAACTCACAGAGATCTGCCTGCCTCTTATCTTTCAAGTGCTGGGACTGTGTGTACCAGGACAACTGCGTGCGTGTGTGTGTGTGTGTGTGTGTGTGTAGGTAAATGAATACAGGTGCTGTGCAAGCCATATCCCCCTGGAGTTGGAGTTACAGGCTATTGTGAGCTGCCTGGAGTGGGTGCTAGGAACCAAACTTGGGTCCTCTGTAAAAGTTGCACCTGCCATTAACTACTGAGCCATCTCACCAACCATCATAGGTAATTTCTTACAGGAATTTAAATACAGGTAATTTTTGGAGATGGTTAAACAGTCTCTGTAAGGCTCCTCTGCCTCTTTTATGTACTAGGGAATGAGTACAAGGCCTTACCCATACTATGCAAACATCTCCACCCCCAGCTATATTCCCAGAGTTAACCATTTTTAAAAACTTTTCAGATAATTTCCCACTATTTTTTCCAGCCTGGCCTTAAACTCACCCTGCAGCCCTAGGAGACCTACAGCCTTTGAACCTTGTGCCTCAGCCTCTCACGTAGTGGGGATTATAGGCCAAATGGCACCAGGCCCCAGTAAAGTTAATGTTTTTAATATCTAATGCTGGGGTTTCAAGTCCAAAGATTAGGAGTTGGGGAGGGAAGATGCACAATAAGTAAAGCTCGGTGGAATCCAAAAGCTCCAAACAAAGTGAACCCAATGTCAGCTCTTGTTTTCTGTCTTCATATGAGTGACTTGCAGAAGCAGCAGGCGCCCTTGGTCAGCTGACCCAGGAATCAGAGGCTTGAAGGAGAATCAGGAAAACACAGAGTCCCTGTAGGCGTATCTGCTACTCTATGTCAGTGAGGTAAGTTAGCAGATCAACAAAGTGTGTGGGTGACAGATCTCTTCCTTGGAGCTTGTAAATGTCAAATTCTGTATTGCTGCTATTTTTCTTCCAATCTTTAAATCGCAGGCAAAAATGTCTGTTGTGGCCCATCCTTATTCAAAACATATGTGAAAGAGAATTTGAAAAATGCACTTCATGCTAGCTAAGTAGCACTTTACAAAGCTACAAGCTATGTACCAGCAAATCCTAAATATATACTTAAGAGAACACATACATGTATTTACCAAAAGAAACACACTAAAATCCAAAAGTAGATGTTAATTTTTTGTATCTGGTATTTTTTGCCCAATTTTGTCTTTAAGAATCATCCATATTTTTGCATGTATGCAGTTTATCCTTTGTTGATAATATCATTGTGTAAATAAAGTGTAATTAGTTTACTTATTTTATTGTTGATATATATTTGAATTATTCCCATCTGGGCCTGGCTCAGTTAGGATTTTACTGCTGTGAACAGACACTATGATCAAGGCAACTCTTATAAGGACAACATTTAATTGGAGCTGGCTTCCAGGTTCAGAGGTTCAGTCCATTATCATCAAGGCAGGAACATGGCAGTGTCCAGGTAGCATGGTACAGGAGGAGCTGAGGTTCTATATCTTCATCTGAAGGCCACTAGAAGATTGACTTCAGGCAGCTAGGATCAGGGTCTTAAAGTCTATGTCACAGTGACATACCTACTCCAACTAGGCCACACCTATTCAAACAAGGCAACACCTTCAAATTGTGCCACTCCCTGGGCCAAGCATATAAAAACCACCATAGGGCCCATCACAAATGCTTTGATACACACACACACACACACACACACACACACACACAGAACCATTTGTGTGTATGCTTGTGCATGAGAGAAAAATAATGTAATATTTTCAGCATCTATCAAAAACATTTTATTTATGTGCATGTGTATGTGCATGGGCTTGTCTGTATGTGTACCATGTGAGGGCATCAATCTCCTGGAATTGGAGTTACAGGCAGTTGTGACTGGGTGTTGAGAACCAAATCCTGTTTTGTTTGTTTCTGAAACAGGGTTTCTCTGTGTAATAGCCCTGGCTGTACTTGTAGACCAGGCTGGCCTCTAACTCACAGAGATTCACATGTCTCTGCCTCCCGAGTTCTGAGATTAAAGGTGTGTGCCATCACCGTCAGGCTCAAATCCTGGTCTAAAGAGCAGCAAATGTTCTTAACGACTAAGTATTTCTCTAGCTTCCAAGTATCTATCAACCTCATTACACATTATTAGTTTTCCAAGGATATTTATTATAGTTTTTTTTTAATTTAATAACATTCAGAATATTCTGGAGCTGGATGTGGAGTTTTCCTGTATGTTTTCCTAACCTTCAGTTGCTCATTCCTTTTCATATACTGGCCTCAACTCTAGAGAGCCTGGTGTTCTAGCTTTGGATAATAAGGCCGTGGGCACAGGAAGCTTCTTATAGGCCTGGGCACTTCTGATGTTGCCATACCTTCTTGGTGCACAGGCCCACTGAGAAAAAATGAAACAGCCATATAGCTTCTATCATGGTGTTCTGTTGGCACTCAAAGCCTTACTTTCTCCAAGAAGCTTCCCAGAACCAGTTGTGGCTTTTCCTGAAGACATGTAGCATGTTCTAGTACAGGAAGCTCCGTATCACAGGTCTTCCCAGGTACCCAAATGCTCAGAGTCTAGGAACATGAGGAGTGTTGGCAAGATCAGGAAATCACAGTTCTTTTTGTGTGGTGGTCTCAGAGTGAGCTGTGGGTGTCTTGCACTGGGAGCAGCCTAGCACAGTAACTTACCTATTTTACATATTCAGAAAATTCATTAAAAGGAGTTAAAAATTAGAAAATTGCCTCAGTTAAACTGTTAGCCATTACTCTGTGTTCAATAGAGCTCACCAAGAGATGGGTTTCAAGTGAAAAGCAGCAAGAGAGAAAAGGAATCCTGAAACTGAAAGCCAACACACACCCAGGCAGTAAAATAAACATGAGAAATGGGGATCAGAGGGGACTATGGTAGACTGATGTTCCAAACAGGCAGAGGCTGCTACCCCAAAGTCCATGGTTCCCGTTTGGAATGTAAACATGAGTATGTGTTTTTAGATCTGACATTTCAAAAGAAGGCTGGAAATGAGAATCCTTTGTGAAGAAGTAGGACGAGGGGCAAGAAGATGGGAAGAAAATTCTTTATAAAAGCCTCCGGAGGCTATACATCTGCAGGCTACTTTTGTCTGGCATGGTGGCCTTCAGGATACTTTGGACCTCATAGTCTACTGAAGTGGGAAAAAACAGATATGGAACACACGACAGGGCTTATGGAAAGGTGGGAGTAGGGGATGAGTAGGCTGGGATTAGAATGAAAAGTTCTCAGTCTCCGTGCTGGAGGACAGAATTTTCTCAACAGTAGGGAGCGCACGTACCATCCAAAACATTGATAAAAGTTTGAAGACAGCAGGGAAGCACTGGGCCCTCTGAAGTAACGCTATGAAAACAATAGCTCAGAAAGACTAATTTGTTAACAGCGTGCGGACAGATCTGAGTCAGATTAAGGGCCATGAGGACACAGAAGAGTCGAGACCTTGAAGACTCTTGAAAGGCAGCGAGCACATTCTATGTGAAAAACTAGCAAGCTCTCAGCGGTCCAAGGCCTGTCTCTGCTAGTTAAGTTGGAAGGAACGAGAAACCTGTGTGTTCTGGACTGCACTTTAAGCCACTTGTCCTAGTCAGTGTATACAAGGGTAGACAGAGATAGTCGCACACCGACAGGTGGGCCTGTGGCAAAAATCCAAAACCCTTAGCGAGTGCTCTATGTAGACGCCCACACCCTATCGGGTGGGTCGAGACGCATCCCGCTGCCATGGCGACCGCCTCCTTGGAGACCAAGAGCAGAAGCTCCTGTCCCCGGGGGCGCCCGCGTACGCTCCCTCCCCCCCTTCCCACGCCGCGTGCCTTCTTTGTTCTTATGCTTATCTGTAATAGGGAATGAGTGGGAAGGGAAGACGGAAACCCAGATTCAGTCCAGTAGGAAAGATGACTCTTAGCTCCTAGACAAAACTGCCAGGGCTCGGAAGCCTCGTGGAGAAGGTCGCTCTGGTCGGCTCCAGCAGCAATTCCCTCCTAGCTCTCGGTCCGCTTCACTGCCAGAGCTCGTGCTGCTGGGGTGACGTCGACTCGCGGGGCTCAGCCTCCGCGCGCACGTGATATGGAATTTCGTCGTTAATTGGTGGATCTCAGAAACAGCGCATTGGTCCTAAGTGCCCTAGCCCCGCCTCTCCTCTCCCCTCAAGCCAATGAAGGAGGAGAGGGCGTGGCGCGAGGCTGCTGCGGCGCGGGGCTCTTCCTCGCGCTGTCGAGCCCGCTCTGCTGCTGCCGCCGCCTCCGCGGTCGTTCCTGCCCGCCTGGCCGCGGGGCTCGCTTGCAAGGTGAGGTGGGCCCTCCCGGCTCCGTGTAGTGCAACAGAGCCGGCTTCTGGGTCTGAGATCCTCCACTGTGCTGGAACTGGACGCGCTGCTTTCTAGCCTGGTTAACTCTGTAGAAGCGGGATGGGGTGGGGGCTGTGGGGTCCTGGGTACAAGTGACGGTTAGCCAGCAGGGTACAAGTGACACCTGAGGGTGGGGGCATAAATGTGGCTGATGTCCCGTTCCCACCTGGTCCTCATGGCTTTCTATGTGACCTTGGAAGAGTAGCCTCTGAGCCTCCGGTGCCCGGGCACGATCATGGGGAGGATGTTGATGTTGGGAGTGTCAGCTCCGGAGACTCCTGCGTCAGCCTGGCGAGCTCAGAGAGCGCAGGGCATTATCTCAGATGGACAGAGCCGCGGCCTTGCTCTTGGTGTGCGTACGTCTGAGGCCCGTTCCACTGGTCTTGTCTCCTGAGAAATCAATAATAGTGGGGTGGGGAGTGCCACACCCACAGCGATGGCGGTAGGAAAGGCCAGAAGGCCAGTGCCAGAGCCTCCCCAGTGTCTCGCAGAAATGGTTTGATTTAGGTTCTGGACCAGTGCTCCTGTTAGTAAACAGGGCTCCGTTGGCCAGCTTGAGTCTTTCTTCTTTAATCTTGGTGGTGGGATGTGGAGATAGGGCATTGCTCTGCATGAAGGATCGCGCCAGGGTGGGGTGGGATAGGGTGGGGTGGGTGGGTGGTGGGTAGGAGAGAGATCTGGAGCAGCTGTCACCTGTGTCTCTGCTTCTTGGGTGGAAGTGTCAGTCTAGAGGCCAGAAGAATCCAGGCACTCTCTCCTTTGGCTGAGGTCAGGGGGGGATATGGGAAGTGGATGCTTGCCAGAGGAGAGCCACACATGTTGGTAGACAGGAGAGCTAACACCCTTTTCACAGGTCAACCTTTCCCTCTACTGTTTGTGAGAGTAAACACCCATACCGTTTATTGGCTTTGGGGAAGGGGACTTCCGAAGATAGGTCAAGGCCGAGTAGATGGAAGATTGCTTCCACGTGTGACCTCGATGTGGCCCTCCCTATCTGAGACTTCAGTGGGTGTTCTTTGAGCTTTAGGGGGAGGTTGAACAAGTGTTTTTTTCTGGGCTGAGTGATTGAGCTGTGACTTGGCCCCTGGATGGGTGTAGGGGAGGTGGTAGGAAGAATTGAAAGTTGTTTTCTGCTCTGACATAGAAAAAGGTTTCTATTAGGTTGGGAATGGTGGGTTGAAGAGTGATGGAGAGGAGATGCTAAAAGGTTTGGGGATGTGCTCCCAGCCACGCAGCACAGCTCAAGCTGAAATTGACTTCGTGATACCTTGGGACTTAAAGGCTGCCTCTGGGAAGAGGTAGATAATCAGAAGGGTGAGTGTCACAATTCAAGAGTTCCACTTTGCCAGGGATAGACAATCTTTGGCTCTTAGCTTGGAGCTTGAGTGCTAGAACAGGGTAGCCTGGACTAGTTAGGGGCAAGGCCTTATGCCACTGAAGACCCTGGGTTTTTCCATAACCGTCCAGCTGTTTACCCACATGCTGGTTCCTTGGAAAGGTAGCCTCAAAGCTTTCCCCTGCCCACATTTTTGTTACTCCAGTTTCCCTAAGAGCATCTGAAAGCCCAAGAAGCCCTCGGTGTTCCTCATCCTGCAGTTTGTTCAGGATCTCACTTGACTTATATATGTGTTTTGTTTTTTACTTACTAATTATTTAGAGATATTGTCTCAGATAGCTCAGACTGTCCTTACAATCGCTATGTAGCCAGGGATGAACTCCTGATCTGATTCTCCTGCCTCTACTAACCAAGTCTGCCTGCTGCCGTACCCAGTTTTCTCTCCTCGCACTCCTGATTTGTTGATGGCCATTTAAGGACAGGAGCATCATCTTCTTTGGCAGATGAGGGCCCTAAAGTAGAAAAGGCACCATAGCAGCCTCCTCCATAGTCTTCCTGGAGCCTGGCTGCCCTGGAATGGAAGAAAGGAAGAAGGGCAGGGGAGAGGCCTCCTTAATCTCTTAGCTAGTTTCTGAGAAGCTGAACTCCCCGAGGACTCCTCCAAGAGTGACTGGAAGTGCTTTTTTTTTTTTTTTTTCTGGTGCCTTTCTTCCAGTGGAATTGCCTTTGCTCTAGGAAGCGATTCCTTGGAGCTTTGTTTCTGTAGTGGTTAAGGGCTGAGGTAGAGTCGACGGTGCCGGCATTTTCACAGAGGTCTAGGCACAGCTGCACCAAGCCCTCAGAAGAACAGGCCACTGCTCACTCTACTGGAGAAATGAAATGGCTCATCCTCACTGCCAGTAAGGGTATGGTCTGAATTTGATTGGCTGCTGGCTACCCACCCCCTGGGGTGAGGAGGATTCTGTGTGGTTTAGGTGACAGTGGGAACTTGGCTAGCACAGGTGCAGGCTGGAGGCATGGCCAGGCTAAATGTTGTGAGGTGGCCTAGCAGTTCCCTGTGGACAGGACTACAGCAGGAGAGGCCCAGTGGCCTCTTTTCCTTCTAATGAGGAATTTGTGTGGATGAGTGTAGCTCCCATGGGGCAGCCGCTAGCAGGTTGTCTGTTGTGGAAGGAGGTTTGGTTTTTCCAGGTTCTCGTGGGTCCCTGAAGTTACTTGCCTTACCATTCTTAGGGGTTACAGGCAGTTCCTGCATGATGGCTCTCCTTCAAATTCTGGCCTCTGCAGGAAATGGACGTCTTGCTTTCAGCAGCTTGTTCATCTTGGGGTGGGCATGGGCAGGAACCAACTGATTGTCATAACCCTCTAGAGGGAGAGTGGAAGGAAACCTTAGTTGGGAGGAGATTGCCTTCCAGAGCAAGAATTGGCTGAGAGATGAGGGTGAAAAGTTCCTGAGAGTCACCGACCCTGAGCACACCATATCTAGCCCAGTTGGGCTTGCCTCAGGATGTCATTCATTAATTCAATCAACAAATGTAAACTGAATTCGTCTTCCTCTCCAGTGCTCTGATGGATGCTGGGGACATTTGGCAAAGCCATAGTCAGTGTCCTTAATGACAGGAAAGATTAAAGTAAGTTATTATTACAGAGTGAGAGAGGACATGGCTAGGCCTTCCCTGGGATTGGGGTGGAGCGTGAGCTGCTTTCCTAAAAAGCTTAGGTATAGTTCTGGCTGAGGGCCTGGAGAAAGGTAGACTGGGACTGCTCCAGGTCAGACTGTTTTGTTAAAAGGGCTCAGGGGAGTCTTTGCTCACTACTGGTCATCCATATCTCTAAGAAGTGTCTGGAGATAATGGAAAAACCTTACAGACACTGGCCTGTGGCTGTCCCATGGCCGTAGCAGTGTGTCTGGAACACACTGCAAGGAAAAAGACCAACCGCCCTTGTCACTTGTCACAGCCTGGAACCTGTTTAGGAAGTGGCTGGAATGTTTTTTAAGGCTAGGCTCCCTGGAGGCAAGCTGACCGTAGGCAACCCTGCTAGATGTGAGTAGGGCAGAGCTCACTGCTCTTCATTCCAGGGCTCGTGAACGAGCTTCTGTGAGGGTGTTGATGGTGCATGTTCCAGTTCTGGCTGCTTCTGCATCCCAGAGTCTTAGAGTCTTGGAATTCCATGCATCTCTCCAGGCTTCTTTCTACCAGGGCTATCCTGGGACCCAAGCTCTGAACACCCTAACCACAGTGGGGGTCTGGGAGGACTTGTCTGGCAACAGGCAGTAGGGAAGAAAGAAAGTCTCAGGGGTTCCCAGGACTGCTCTGTTCTCAGGGGACCCTGAGTTTACGCCCTGGACAGGCCCAGCCACTGACTATAAATGCTACCCTGTAGCTACTCTTCAATCTCTGAATTATGCAAGGTCACTCCTGGGTCACTCATCTCTAAACACTTCAGTGGGTTTCTCTGAAAAACATGGACATGCATATATAGTACAATTCCATTATCTCACTGAATAAAATCAGTTTTTCAGACTGGCTTCAAACTTTAGCTGAGGAGGTCAGAAGAGCTTCAGTCCCTGGTTTTAAGCTGTCGTGTGAATGCTGGGAACTGAGCTGAGTTCTTGGTAAGAGCAACAAGTGTTCTTAACCACTGTTCCAGCCTTTCTTAATATATTTGAGTTAAATTAATTTGCACAGTGCTGTGGCATTGCCACATGCTAAGCAGGCACTCAACTGTTGAGTTCCATTTCCAGTTTTCCAAATGTTAGTCAGTCTCTCTGTTTTTCTTAATAGTGTCTCATTCTATAGACCAGGCTGGTCTCAGACTCAGAGAGTCACAGGCCTCTGCATTCCAAGTACTAAGTAAGATTAAAGCCTGAAGAGGTTTTCAGATCCCTGGGGTTGGAATAACTTATTGGCAGTTGCGAGCTGTCTGACATGGGTTCTAGGACTCAAGACTTCGGTCCTCTGCAAGAGCAGTACATGTAACCGCTGAGCCATCCAGCCTTTCAAATGATTTTTTTTTTTAAGAAAAAAAGTTATTTGAAGAAAAGTTATTATTTATTTTATGTATATGAGTACATCATTGCTCTCTTCAGACACACCAGAAAAGGGCATCGGATCCCAATACAGATGCTTGTGAGCCACCATTTGGTTGCTGGGAATTGAACTCAGGACCTCTAAAAGAGCAGTCAGTGATCTTAACCACTGAACCATCTCTCCAGCCCCAAACGTCTTATTTTAATAGAGAGTTAGAAACCCCTACCACCATTTCTTGTAGTAGAGGAGGTGAAAGGGTCTGCTTTCTTGTGGGATTTATCTGCCTTCTTGGTGCCTTATGTGAGTGTTATCTAAAGCAGGTTGGTAGAACTGTGCAGGCTATGTCACAGCTATTCAAAGTAGTATTGTTTCAGTGCAAAAGCTGTCACAAATGACACACAAATGAGTAAAAGGAATTGTGACCCAATGAACCTTTATTTGCAAACAAACAATCAGGCTGTGGCCCAATTCCATATCTGGAGCACTCTGTGACATCCCTTTCATTTAGAAACAGGTCAGTTGTCCTGCGGCATAGCCTGCCTTCTGGATGGTCTCATTGCATGCGCACAGTTATTTAATTTGTTCCGCAGTCCTGTGTGTTTGGTTAAGTTGGGAGTAGAGGCTCAGTTAGGTCTAACCTAAGCATCTTCATCAGTCATCCTTTGTCAGAGATGCTGTGACTTCATGCAGGCTATCTCACTTCAGGGGACATGGCTGTGTTGCCCCACAGTGAGTGAGGGGAGATATTATTTCTCCCCATTGCAGTCTGTGTCATTCTCCCTTTGGGGTCACCAGATCATCTGTCAGCGCCACTTGGGCATCTCTCATGGGTCAGAAGCATCCTGAGAGTCCTTGCCTCTGGCATTTGTTTCTTTAGGAGCACAGAATGACTTGGCATTTGATCCTCTGGTATTAGCAAGGAGTTGCCTACGAAGATGGCAGCTCACATACAAGATATAGGCTGAGTTACTCCCCTTTAATTGCCCAATTCCATGGCAGACAGTTGAGGCATTGCTGTCCTCAGTGGTGCATGAGGTTAGGGTTTGTTTTGCTTGCTTCCCACCTTTTCTGCACTCTGTACATGTGCTGGTTTTGTTTATTCCATCTCTTCCATCAGGTGCTCTCACTATTTTTTTGATGCTTAAATGGGTTCTACCCTACCCATCAGAAGCTTCCTAAGAATGCCTCATGGTTGTTCTTTCTGATTTTGTTACATGTATGTATGTATGTATGTATGTATGTATGTATGTATGAATGTACACTTGCACATGCACTAGCCAGCATATGTATGAAAGTCAGAGGAGAGTTGCAGGAGTTGTTTCTCTTCTGCTGTGTGGGTCCCTCAGATTAAATTCAGGTCATCATGCTTGGCAGCAAGTGCCTTTTATTTGCTGATCAATCTCAGCTTCTTACAGTTACTTTTGCACTGAGGCAGCCCTTGGGTTGCTGAGCCAGAGGCCTCTGTGACTCACGTTAGGATCTAAACAGCAGGTTTAGACAGAGGGCCACCTTCTCCATAGGACTCTGTATGTGGCCCTGACTGACTGCCAGAATGTGAATATGAAATCTTATGAGGTTGTCTCTTATTCTTACCCACTTGTAACCATGCTGTTGATTGACCTGTATCTACTTGAACTGGGTATATGACCTGAATAATAATAGTCCTTGGGCCTGCTCTTTGGGGTGAGCAATGCCAGAAATAGCCTCTAAAAATTGCCAGTAAAGAAAGAAAGCCTGGGGGGAGGGGTAAAAAAAAAAAAAAAAAAGAAAGCCTCCTTTCTTTTTAAGTTGTCTTTCCTGCCAGTCTTAAGTAGCTGGACATATGAGTCCTATGTTGGCACTTTGGCAACTGAAGCTAGCTTGATGAGGCTTAGGTCAGTAGGGCATCAGGCAGGGCTGGGCTGAGGGTGTGTGTGTGTGTGTGTGTGTGTGTGTGTGTGTGTGTACACTAGAAGGGTCAGACAGATAGATGTCCCTGTGTCTTCTGAAAGCAATAAGAGTTTTCCAAAGGGAACACCGCCCCATCCCCACCAGCCACGGGTGGTCTTGACTCCTATTTCCTTATTCTTCATCCTTCAGGTTCCTATCACTGTCTCTGGAGCATGGCAGGCTGCTGAGCTTGAGTGGCAGTGTCAAGTAGGAGCTGCGTGTCTTGCCCAGTGGCAGGGAGGGTGTCCATGGCTGCAGCTAACAGAGGTGAGTGCTGTAAGACTATAAGTTTGCATGAGCTCTCAGAGTGGCCCCTGGTGGATGGAGTATTGTTACATATTGGGCTTGTTTCAGCCTTGAATGTGATGCCTCAGTGTTCAGAATATGCCAAGGCTTGTGCTGGGTCCAGGATCACCTAAGCCCCAGAAGGGAGCCCTGCTTGCTCCTTGGTTTGCTATTCTATGGAGATGTATGCTTTTGTGTCTACATATGTCAGTCCTTCTGTTCCACTGGTCGCAGCGTTAAAGGACACGAGGGCTGGGCTGGTTGAACATCAGATACCTGGGCATGAATCTGGAAGACTTTAGCTAAAGGAAACTGGGAAGATTTGAGAGTCAGGTTGAAAGGGGCTTACCAGGGACTGTAGCTATGAATGTTTGGCAGGGCATCTGCTGAATATCCAAGAACCTAGGCCAGTGCCAGTCCAGGCCCTCCCACCAAAATGACTCTGGATCAGACTCTTGGGAGGCCTGAGACCTTGCCGGAGGGTCACAGAGGGCTGGGGTCATATACCCTTGGTTTCCCAGAGGCTGAATGTTTCCCATAGGCTCTTGGCTATCTCCCAGCCATGTAGAGTGTTTTAATCCCTGCCCTTTCTGGCCTTAGAACTTTGAACATATCACAGCGATAGCTAATAACCCTCACAGACCCTCATCTACACAAGTAGAGCAGGAAACAGTGTGGGGGTAGACTAGACTGCTGCTCAGCCTCTTCAGTGCTAGCGACCACTGATCTTGACTGGCAGCTGAAGCCTCTTCTAGGAGGCCAAGTGTTTTGTTGTTATTTTGGGTTTTGTTTGTTTGTTTGTTTGTTTTGTTTTCTTTCTCAAAAGTATGGTTTTTAACAGGTTCCATTGTAAGTAGATTCACTAGAGTCCGTTCTTATCACTGTGCCCCAGGTTGTTTGGAGATATCAGGAGTCACAGGCTGGGCCTGTCTCCTGCACTAACAAACCAGGAAGGGAAGGTGTTATTTAGGATAGGAGATGGTTCAGCAGTCCTCTTGTAGAGGACCTGGGTTAAGTCTTCAGCATTCACAGCAGGCAGCTCAGAGTCACCTGCAGATCCAGTTCCTTCAAGTTTGTTGCCTTTGTTGCTGCTGTCTCCCCCATGCCCCAGACAGGGTTTTACTATATGGTGCCATTAGCCCTTGAACTCACAGAGATTCACCTGCCTCTGCCTCCCAAGCTAGGATTAAAAGTGTGTGTCATGCCTAGCAGATCCAATCAATGCTTTTTTGTTTGACACATTGTTCACATAAACTCAGACAGACAGACAACACAAACACAAATAAATAAATAAATAAATAAATAATCAATCTTAAAAACAAATAGATGGCAGGGATGGAGAGCTTGGCACTGTGGACAGTCCTGCTCTGCACTGAGTGATGGTAGAGAAGGTGCCAGCCTCTTTCCCTCCAAGTGAGGAGTCCTATCAGCTACCCCCTGAGTCTTTCTCACCTGTGTGCTGGGAAGGGCACATTTGTGGGAAGACTACACAGGTAGGTGTCTCTGTGTGTGTGGGGTGCACAAGCCTCAAGGTTAACAGTATCTACTGTTACTGACAGTGTATGCTGGGTGAGCATGGGGTGGAAACAAAGAGATGTGGTTTCCTGGTGGTGAGGGAATCTAGCAGCCCCTGGAGCCTTCTCCTCCTCTTCCTAGGCAGTAAGCCCAGAGTCCGAAGTATCCGATTTGCAGCAGGCCATGATGCAGAAGGCTCCCAGGGCCACGTCCACTTTGATGAAAAGCTGCATGACTCGGTGGTCATGGTTACTCAGGAGAGCGACAACAGCTTCCTAGTCAAGGTAAGCTCCTTCCTCCCACCAGCCTCACTCCTCCTTGCTCTTTCTTGGCTTCTAGAAGCTGTCCTATCCATCTAACCCTTTCTCAGCTGAGGTCACAGGCACAACCTTGCCTCTCCCTGAGCCTTGGTTTCTTCATCTGTGAAATGGGAGGTAAGGAACTCAGTAAGTGATTTAAACAAATGCCATAGACAAGGGCTATAGAAAGATGGTTGGAGGCTGTGGCGTCATGGGCCTGGATCAGGCCTAGGCACGTTGTCCTGGTGTTGTGGCCTTGGGCAGTTTGTCCCCCATTTATCTCCTCCCTCCTTTTGACTCCACATACTTCCTATATTTGTTTGTTTTGTTGGAGCATGCATCCCACAGTCACATATGGATGTCAGAGGACAGCTTGCATGAGTCTGGTCTCTCTTCCACTTTGTGGGTTCCAGGGATCAAACTCTGGTCCTCAGGCTTGGCTGCAGAGTCTTTACTTGCTGAGCCATCTCACCAGTCAGCTAGTCATCCCAACATACTTCACACACCCAGCATGGCTCCTTCAACTGCTTGGATGCTGTTAGGTTCCATACCCACTTAGAAGGAACAGGAAGGAATTTTTGGAGGGATAGGTTAGGAGATAGGAATCGAGACCTTCAGATTGGTCAGTGAGACAGGGTCCCAGAGTTGAGCAGAAGTGCCCTGGGGTGAGGGCCTGCTTCCCATCTCACAAGGGCCTCAGGTTTGCATTCTTTTCTGTTCAACTCTAAAGTCTTCATTCTCTTTCCTGCAGTTAATGGATCCCAGGGAAATAGACAAAATCAAGGCACTAAAAAATTTGACAGGAAAGTTAAAGGCAGTCACATGGCCCAGAATTGACCATGGTGACTATGTTAGTGTATTTTTTTTTTTTAAAACTTTGTTTCCAAAAGGTAGTATTGTTGGTGGTAGGGTTTGTTTGCTTGTGGTTTTTTTGAGAGTTTTTTTTTTTTCTTCTGTGTAGCTCTGACTGGTCTGGAACTTGCTTTGTAGACCAGGCTGGCTTGGAACCTCAGAGAGATCTACCTTCCTCTGCATCCTGAGTGCTGGGGTAAAAGGTGTGTGCCACCACACCCAGCTGACATGTTTTTTGCTTGCTTCTGTTTGCAAACTGTTCCTTGTCTGCCAGGAAATAATTTTCAATGAGATTTCACCCCCATCTGGTATTTGGCATATGTCATGGCTGCTTCTGTGTTCTGGTTGTTTCCATCCTTTTTATAAATTAGGGTGCTGATAAGCACTGTCCTCCACATCTCTGAGTATTTCCCTGCAAGTGCCACAGTGTTGCAAGTACAGCCAGAAGGTCTTTGAAATTTCTTTTAAAATTATTACTCTGTGTGTGTACATTGCTGCATGTGCCATAGTGTGCATGTGGAAGCCAGGGAAAAAGTTTGTGGAATCAGGGCTTCACATCGGATTGATCTCATGTCCAAAGCCTGTGTGTGTGTGTGTGTGTGTGTGTGTGTGTGTGTGTGTGTGTGTGAAGTTCCTTTATCCATTGAGTCATCTTACCAACTCCTAGGAAGCCTTTGTTAAAAAGCTTTTCCTTCCTACCTACCTACCTATCTAATCTATTGAGACAGGATTTCTCTGTATATCCCTGACCATCCTGGAACTCCCTCTATAGATCAGACTGGCCCCGGACTCAGAGATCCACGTGCCTCTCCCTCTAGAGTCCTGGGATTAAAGGCGCTCGCCACCACTGCCCAGCCTTTTTACACTTATTTATTTTGGGGGGAGGTGTGCCATAGCATACATATGGAAGTTGAGGACAACTTGCAAGAGTCAGTTCTCCCTTCTACTATGTAGGTTCTGGGGACAAGATTCAGGTTGTCAGGTCAGTGGCAACCACTGATTTACCCACTGTGCCAGCTCATTAGACCTGAGAATTCTTTGAGGGCCATTGACATGGCTTAGCTGGTAAAGGAACTTGACCAGCCTGGCTGCCTAAATTTGGTCCCAGAACCTACTTGGTGGAAGGATAGAGCCAGCACCAGCAAATTCAAATTACCTTCTGACCTCCATGGCTCTATAGCATGTGTTAAGACTACCCTCTTACCAATAAATGAAAAACAAATCTAAATTTTTAAAATGTGTGTGGTTTTTTTTTTTTTTTTTTTTTGAGACAGGGTCTCATGTACTCCAAGCTGTCCTTGAATTGGCTGTGTAGCCAAGGATGACCTCGGACTTCTGATCCTTCTGCCCCTACCTCCAGAGTGCTGGCATTACAGGTATGCCCCACCAGGCCTGATTTGATTTGGTGATGGGGATCAAATCCAGGGCCACGCATGCTAGACACGGACTCTACCAACTGAGCTATGTCCCCAGCTCTTTGTTTTAAGAATGTAGCAGGGCTGACCTAAGACTCACTGGGTAGCTCACACTGCTCTTAAACCTGCAGCAGCCCTACTGCCTTGGTCTCAGGGCTGGAGTAGATGAGAGCTACCCTGCCTGGCTCAGAAAGCTTTCAGAAGGCCACTCTCCTCAGAGGCATTTCAGTTTATGACCCTTCACACCAAAAAGTTCCCAAGGCCCCTGTCCCAGGGGGACAGCATTGGTTTGCCAGGCAGTGTATCTGGGCAACAGAAATTGCTTGGCCCATGAGCAGAGGTCACTGATGACATGGCACTGCTGAGTGTGCAGGTAGGCATACGAGCATCACCATGTTTCGGCAGACAGGATCACAGGTTTTGTGGTTAATATTCAGCATTTGACTTGCTGTGGGCTCCCACAGCTGGTTTAGTGGGGTTTTGTTGATGTTGTTGTTGTTGTTTGTTAGTTTGCTTGGTTGGATCTTGTGATCAAAACCAGTGATTCACACATGTTGAATACATAGTCTATCATTGAGCCATATTCCCCAAACCCTAGTGTCTAGTTCTCCAGTTCTGTTTTCTCTCCCATCCTATGCTATCAAGTAATGAAGACGCCAACCCTCCTTCCTGGGCTGCTTGATCTGGATAGGTGCTGTAGTGAAGCTTCCCCTTCCTGGCTGTGGCTGTTTTCTTACTGAGTACCACACAAGGCAGGAGTGACCAGTAGGTCTAGGGAGGACTTTTCTTTAGGTCACAATGTGACCTCTAGGCAGTCACTTCCTGACTTCCATATTTTTATTTGTAAAGCTGAGGCCTGTGGAGTCTCTGAGACAGACGCTGGGCATGACCCTTTATACCAGAAGGTTCCCAAGGCCCCTGTCCCATAGGGACAGCATTGGTTGCCAGGCAATATATCTGAACAACAGAAATTGCTTGTGCCGTGAGCCTTAAGGGGAAGGAATTGTTAAAAGGCCTGGAACAGCTGGAGAGTAACAAGCGTTGGGCTTAGGGAAGCAGATGCTGGGGCCCACCAGGAGCCCAGGTGGCATACCCTGATGCCCTAGGAGAAGCCACAGTGAAGGTGCCTCCCCTTCTCCCTTGTTGCTGTAGGTTGGCTTCCTGAAGATCCTGCACAGGTATGAGATTACCTTCACTCTGCCTCCAGTGCGCAGACTGAGCAAGGACATCCATGAGGCCCCTGTCCACAGCTTGCACCTCAAGCTCCTCAGCGTCACATCCATCCCTGAGGGTAGGTCCCCTTCTGGGCTGCTAGAAGCCACCCTCATTATCTATGAGGGCCTGCTGTGAGTAGGAGTGAGAAGTAGGAGTTTCTTTGCCCTTTCCCTCGATAGGGTGACCAGGCAGCTCAGCAGAAGGCAGGGGCATGACACCTCCTTGAGCTTCCAGTATGGGAGCAGTTTCAGCCCCAGGCCTCCTTTTTTGGACAGAGAAGTTGATCCCATTAACATACGCTGCGGGTTTGCATACCTGTTCACTGTCTGATGGTACCTTCAGTGGAGAGGTCCCAGGGATGGGAGCCACTGAGGACCTGCCTTTGGACCTCCAGTCTCCCTTTCATCTTCCTGGATTAAAAGGCAAAGCTGTAAGAACTTTGGGTGGCTAATGTCTAGAACCCACTAGTTCCATCCAGGCATTGGGTTCTAGGCTGCTTCTCCAGCTGGCTTCTGGTGCTGACCTACTCCTGATCACCAGCCTGACAGAGACTAGGGTGTCAGTTTCAGGGGTACGATGCCGAGTACTGGCTTCAGTTCTACGTCCCCACTACTGCTTCCTAATCACCTGCCCTTCAGTGGAAGTCCCTTCCTCTTGCCACTCCATCTGTTCAAAGCCCACTCTGACAGCCTCTCTCTGATCTCCATCACCTTTCTGCCATTTTGTGTGACACCGGTGGGACCTTAGAAGGATGAATGGGGCCCTATCTTCCACCTTTAGAGTCATGCTGAGTTCTCAGGTCAGAGGCACATTGGCCTTATTTGAAAGGATGGGAAGTTTCTTAAGTCCTGTACCAGTTCTATATGGGGTGGCTTTCTGAAGGGACCCATCTGGGCTTCTTTCTGGAAGAGACTCAGCAAGAGTTACTGGGTGGGGACTGAGTGCTGGGGACAATATAGAGGAGCTGCAGGAGGTACTGACTGCCTGTCCATCTCTGTCCTCCAGCAGGTTACAGCATCAAGTGTGAGTACTCGGCACACAAAGAAGGTGTCCTCAAAGAGGAGATGCTCCTGGCCTGCGAGGGTGACATAGGCACCTGTGTGCGTGTGACGGTGCAGGCACGGGTCATGGGTGAGTTAGAGTTAGGGCAGGTCTGGTTGGAGGAGGGAGACATGAGACTGGCTTCAAGAGATTCTTGAAGCTGGCAGTCTTTCCCTGAATCCCCAGCTAATGCCAGGGAGAGGTCCTTGTGGAATAAACCTTGTGTGGTGCCAGTACACAGCCAGCACACTGTAACCTGTGCCTACCTTGCAGACCGGCACCACGGTACACCCATGCTGCTGGATGGTGTCAAGTGTGTGGGCGCTGAGCTGGAGTATGACTCGGAACAGAGCGACTGGCACGGCTTCGACTGAGGCCTGGGGCTGTGCCTTCCTGCCTGCCTGCCTGCCTGAGCCCCTGAGCCTTAAACTCCACCTGCTCCCCGACATGCTGCGTGATGGTGTGGCTTCCTCACCTCTCCCCTGGTGGGCATGGCAGGGCTAGACCTTGCTCATGCCTCCCACCTCTGCCTTCATTCCTACCACCACCCTGCCTCTCCACAGTCTCCTCCCCCACTTCCTCCTCTCCCATGTGCCTGAGTCTCCTGACTGAAAAAATGGGTTGAGCCCCGAGGAGGCTATCTGAGAGGAGGGACCTGGGGTGGGATTTACCTCTTCCACCCCAAGCCATAGGGGCTCTAGCTAGGGATTGGGAGAGGACCGAGTGGCTGTCTGTGTGACATCGATGTCCCATTGCTGCTGCTATTGCCGTCTCCCCTCTCCACCTCTGCTGCCCTCATCTTCCTTCCCCACTGCCGTTCGTTCATGTGGTGAGGAGGGACAGTTCCTAGCTCCTACCCCTCAGGTCTGTGGTACTTGTTTTTAAATGACTGGTTGGGATAGAGACCTCAATAAATAAAAACTCCAGTAGATTTCAGAGGTCAGCAGGGGCTTTTTGTTCTCTGGGGTTGGAAGACTACCCTATCCTTGATAGATGGGCCCACAGGGTCAGGCGGAAGGTCCTGCACCCTACTGTGCCACCAGCACCATGAAGACACAGATGCCTTTTAGGTCTTGGGACAAAGTGCTTGAGTGGGCAGGTGTCTAGGACATAAAGCAGTCTTCAGGAACTCAGGGATGCTGGATAGGGAGAGAGCAACAGCTCCATGCCACGTCCCTTGGATCTGTGCAGCTGACAACTGTCTTCTAGTATTCATACACGACTCCCACGTATGGGGTCCTACTCTGTGGTTCTAGAAGGCTGTTCTTTTCTCGACTTGGCACACTTTATTTTCACCTTAGGGTAACACTTGGAGAAACTGATTGATTTCCTAATGGTATACTATACTGATACGTCGAAGAGCTGGAACACCCCCCTACCCCTTGCCACAGTAAACTCTGTTCTCCTGTGGCTGGGTTGGGGGCAAATGGGCCATTTATAGTTTTCCTGTAGGTCCTTGGCGCATGCTGTGTCCACATCTCCTCCAAACTGCTTTCACTGTGGCAATGCAGCCTCCTCACCTGTCAGCCACTGCAACAATTAACAGTCACACATCCAGGAAGGTGCTGTCACACCTGTCCCTCTAGCACGGGCCTAACATCCCTCCCCACTCCCCCCTTCATAAGATTGCTCTCGGGCTTCCTGTGACTTGAACTCAACAGTTAGTGAACTCTAACCTTCAGGCTCTGCACCTCCTATGGCTCCTCAGCAGCTTCCCCTAACCTCAAGTTCAGGCCAATGTTTAGTCCTCTGTTGCAGTCTATCTAGCGGTCACACACTGGCCAAGCCAGGCTCACCCTCTAAGCAAACTTCTTAGAAGTCTCTTATACCACCTTGCCTCTTGGGGTAAGGGGACTTCGAGTGTTCCAGTCAGCAGATCAAGACACAGCCCTAAAGCGAGTCTCCATGTGTTCTTACCACGAGAAAGGGGCGCTGCTGTGAAAACTAGCATGTTCTTGTGTCCCCACCAAAGAGTGCGCCCTCAGTTGGAAAGAAAATCGATGGCTGCCCGCACAGAGCGATTGGTGCTGACATCCACTGCAGTAACCTTAATCTCAGTATCGCCAAACTGCATGGCAGCACGGATCTCGCGGCGGCTAGGGGATGTGCCTGTGTTTTCCGGGCAGCCTTCAGGCTCAAGCTCCAGGCTGAGTGCACCACACTTGCGCACACCAGGATCAGTGATGAAGCGCGCATCCTCCGCTGCACAGCAGTACAGATTGATGAGCACACGCCGCTGGCCCGGGCGCGCAGGACAGTAGCTGCGCCTCACCTCCTCTCCTAGGGCCACCGACTGCTCTGCTGCTACGAAGCGCTCAAAGACATCGGTGCACCAGCGGCGCCCATCCCGAACGAGCAACTTCTCCGGTGGGTGGTGGCCAGGCACAAAACGATTGAGCACGCCCACACCATAAGTGAGTGGGGAGCGGCGCACTCGCACCACACCAGGTGCCTGGCCGAAGAGCACTGCTCCTTTGAGGATGGTGAGGCCCACATCGTGAGGGACCACAACACGCAGGCCACGAGTTCCCAGCGCTTCCTGAACCGCATGCTGCAGTACCGCTGACTCAGCAAAGCCGCCCACCAGGAATAGCAACTTCACACCCTGCACCTCAGGCTTAGCCAGCAACATCTCTGCAGGGCAAGGGCAGGTTTGGGATGGGGTTCAGTAAGAGAGGGAAGGAGACAGTCACTAAGGGCCACCATTTCACCTTAAGTGGTACTTCTGCTGACCCCACCTCTTTGGTTTGGATTTTCAAGACAGGGTTTCTATGTGTAACAGAGCCTGGCTGTCCTGGAACTCACTTTGTAGACCTGGTTGGCCTCAAACTCACAGAGACCCACCTGCCTCTGCCTCCTGAGAGCTGGTATCAAAGACATGTGCCATCATGCCTGGCCCCACTGGTATTCTTTTTTTTTTTTTTTTCCTTTTTAGAGACAGGGTTTCTCTGTGTAGCCCTGGCTGTCCTGGAACTCACTCTGGAGACCAGGCTGGCCTTGAACTCAGAAATCCTCCTGCCTCTGCCTCCCAAGTGCTGGGATTAAAGGTGTGCACCACCACTGCCCAGCCCCCCACTGGTATTCTTAAAGCATCTAAAACCTAGGTATCAAAAATATAGAAAGCTCCTTCACTGAATGTTTCTGACACTCATCAGTGGTCCTGACAGCACCCGACACCCCATTCCTTTGCTACGTCTTCATCCTATGAAGGGTGAAGAATCAGGAATGTATCCATGCTGTTCAGGGCAGTGTTCACTCTACACACTATCAGCTCATTTACTCCCATTTACAAGATGGGAAAATGGAGGCACCGGTCCACATGGCAGGACTAATCATATGTTGTTTGCTCCACATACTACAGACGATTCTGGGTTTCATCCTAGGATAAGGATGTATGGTGGTTTCCAGGCATAGATGAGAGAATTTTTCCCCCAAACCTGAAGTTGGTCATGAATGGGGCTTCGTGCACTCACCTATGTGTTGGATGATTCCACTGACTGTGGGCTGAAACAGCTCATTCATAGCCTCACAGGACATCCGGAGCATCCCCTGCGAGGACCACTTTACGAAGTTCACACTGTGGGTGGTGAAGGAGACACAGGTTTGCCCAGCTGTTTGCTGCCGCTTCTAGTCAGGGGTTCTTGTTCCCTACCCATACCTCCATGGACATTCTGTTGGGACTGCCCAACAGGAAATGCAGATGTAATCACATGGTGTATAAAAAGTGGACACTTGTTCTTACCCTCAATCCCACTCTGCTGTCTGCGCGGCTCATGTGTGAGACGGCAGAGCAACTTACCCTTCCTTCAGAATAGAGGAGCCAAGAACATTGAGTAATGGGGCTGGGACAGGGAGAAGATAAAATTTGCAGCCTCATCCCTTATGACAGCACTTTGGGCTGCTAATTCCTGACTGCTGGTGCACCTGCCCCACCACCCAGTATTCACACCCCTCCACCTGTCACTGGCTGGCTGGCATGGGGTATGTGTGTGGAATTAACCAGGCCGATCTCTGGGCCCTGGGGCCCACGACTCTCCCTTTCAAGAGCAGGTCACATTAGCAAACGCTGCCTGAGCCTTCTTGACCCTGGGCCCACCTGCTCCTGCGCAGGGCGGTCTCCACATTGTGGCCTCGTTGCTTGCGGTAGAAGTCAATGAAAGAGAAGGGAAGCGAAATGTTGAGCGCCCCTGCCCGGTGCGGGCCTGCTGTGCGTTTGCGGGCCTCAAAGGCAATGGTTAGATCCACCCAAGCTGCTGGCCGTTGCCTTTTGAATTTGGCGATGAAATCCTCCCCGAATATACGGCAGAGCAGCTGCTCAAAGGCCAAGTCCACGCCTACTGCGCCATAAGGGCCTCCTGCAGCAGGGTAGGAGAAGAGGGTGTCATTACCAGATAGGCCACCAGGGGACCTGTGGGAGCTGGGCGGCAAGGGTACTTGCTGGTCTACTCGCCAGAAGCCTTGTAGAGCTCCTTGAGGGTTCCGTGAGGCTGCTCCAGCTGGTGTACCGTCAGGTCCACAGTGCCACCCCCACAGTCTGCCACCATGTAGCGGTCTCCTGAACCGGTCAATACAGGTAAGCATTAAGGGCCTGACTTACAGAATCAACTAGCCTGGGCCCGTAGGGGCTCACAGAGACTGAACCACCAACCAGGGCGCATGCATGGAACTAGGCCCTCTACGCATATGTGCCAGTTGTATATAGCTTGGTCTTCATGAGGGACTCTAATGGGGGGGGTTGGAGGGAGGAAACAGTTCTCTGCCTTAGGACCCCACCCCCTACTGAGATGCCTATCTAGCCTCAATAGAAGATACACCTAGTCTTACTGCATGCAACTGGATATGCCAAGGCTGGTTGATATCCATGGGAGGCCTCCCCTTTTCTGAAGAGAAAGAGGAAGAATGGATGAGGGGGAGTGGAGGTGGGGGCACTGGGAGGAGAGGAGAGAGGAGCAGCTTCAGTAAGGATGTAAATTAAATAATTTAAAAATTTTAAGAGCCTGTCTCTCACTTTCAGTCTTACACTGCTTCCACCCTAGCATCCAGCCCTGCTTCAGGCTCCAAGCTCAGCTTTGGGGGACAGTGTGGAAGGGGGAGGGAGCTGAGGGGCTTCATCTCATGCTACCAAATAAGGATTCAGAGTGTGCAAGGGGGATGACTTGAGGCCTGAACATGGGACTGAATCTCTTGAAGGAATGAGTTAGAGGTGCAGCTGTGAGTAGGATGAGGTCCAGCTGACTGAGGGAAGAGGGAAGCTTCACAAATGTACCCTTGCCCACCCCCACAGGTTCTCGGCATGGCCTGAGGTGTTCCTTCACACCCTGCTGCCTCACCTTCCTGCATCTCTGCCCACAGTTCTCCCACACCGGACTCCACCAGGAATGTTCGGCTGTGGCGAGACCTACGCAGCTGCTCCCGGGCTGGGGTTGGACAAAGCAGGAAAGTGAGGTTAGGAGCTCCCAGTCTCAGCCCCTGTCCTTACCAAGGCTGTCCAGAGCACAGAACAAGAGTGATCCCAAACCCCAGGCACTAGAAGCAGCTAGAAGCATTTCCATGACCCAGAGAGAGTAGAGCTTGGTACAGTCAGGCCCAAGAGACCTTGAAGAATCTGGGTGGTAGGTGTCTCCAAGTGTCCCAGAGAAGTTGGGGACTTGGGGCCTCTCCCTGCCAGGGCGATCACATTTAGGAGGAAGACTAAAGCTGACTACAGTTGTTCTTGGCCGCAGTGCCTGGGTCTGGCTGCAAGAGCTTTGGCCGCTGAAGGTCAGGGTGGGGCGGGGCTGATGTGTGGGGTAAAGCCTCTGAAGAGGAGGCTGGGCCAGCCTGCGCCCTTGTTAGTGTCCATTGAGCACCTGCCCCCAAGGCAGTTTGTGTCTCCCTGACCCTCAGACTCTTGCTTCCCTGGTCAAAGGTAAGATTGTCCTTAACCTAAGGTCCGGGAGCCAGGTCTGTGGTCTCCACCCCCACCTCTCCCATCCCCTGTTCCCCAACTCTACCAGAGATATTCCTGCCTCTGATTGGGTTCCATCAGGATGGTGACTCCCTCTTCTTCATCCTACATATGACCAACCCTCCAGTTTCCTTGACTCTCTGACCTTCCAAGGGCCATCAAACCAGCCCTAGGCAGCAACCCTGGGGCGCTTACCGTGTCGAAAGCTGGAGTCAATGGACCGCCGCTCACCCAGGCGCCCACCACCCGCAGTCCGGCTACTCAGGTCCATGAGCTGGTGCAGGCGAAGTTTTCGACAGTAGACAGAGGCAGCCTCAGGCTCCAGGGCAATGAGTAGTTTTTCTGCATCCTCTCGAGACACCAGGCCAGCCTGGGGAAAGGTGGTGGCCAGCACCAAAGACTGTCATGTAAGATGGCACTCTGGGGCCTGGCTGCTCCTACCTCTTCCCCCATCACACACCATCTGTGCTAAGCCTGTCAGGTCCCTTCATGCTGCACACAGCTGAAGCTGCCCCACAACCATAGTGAGGTCAGGCTAAGGAGGGCCAGGGAGTCAAAGAGCAGGAGATGGCATGGCTGTAGCAAGTTTCCCATATCAGGTGCAGAGCTGGCTAACCAAGTGCTGGCTGTGGTGTTAACTGGGGAAATTCTAGCAGAGTGGGTGGGTACAGTGGATTGGAGGGACAGGGGGGCACTGCTGGGCTCACCAGGCTGCTGTCAGACATTGGTCATAGGTTGCCCCACTCCCAGGAGAGCTTTGTTCCCAGAGAATCTGCTACGGCGGGAAGGAAATAGTGAAATTCCAGGCACCGTGACAGGCTAGTGGGGTAGGGGAGAAACACTGATCTGTCATTTCCTGCAGCAGGACAAAGGCTCTCTCCAGAGAGTTTAGACTGTGGAATTCCATGCATTCTGAGCAGGTTAGGAGGAGGGAGAAAGGTAGGAGTGGAGGCTTTCTGCCCAGGGCTAGCCCCTTCTGAGCTGGCATCAGGGAGCAAAGTGGGAGAAAACAGGGCAGGTAAATGGGCAAATGTGTTTGTTCTGTCTGGGGACACCTAAACTCTGCAGAGTGGCTCTGTGTGCCAAGGTCACTCCCTTCTAGGGACAAGGATAGCCACCCACAGTCCTGTCATCTGGCCAACAGCTATAGGCATATTGGTATCTCCAAGGAGGCCCAAGGTAGGCTTGAGATAACCTTTTGAATCTCCTAGGGGTTTGTTCCTCAAGGCCCCAGGGGCAGAGCCAAGCAACCCAACTTGCTCTGTGAGACCTCGCTTGTCCTCATTGGAGAGGGTAGTGTTTGAATCTCACATTCTCTGTGGTAAGAAGACAGCACACAATCGGCCCCACTATGGCCAATTCAGCACCACAGTTGTCCATCTGTGGCTTCCTGTGGAACAGGGCTGGAACTAGACTCCAGCAAGATTACATCCTTGCTCAGAACTCACTGGTCCTGATTCCTCCATCCTCTGTCCTGAGAGTCCATATTCAGCAGACTATATGTACAGTGCTCCCTATCTTGGGCTCTGCTTCTCAGGAACTTGACTGGACACTGTCTATGATGGCCTATACCTCTTGTCCAACTGCTCTTGTTTTTGCAGGTCCACCCCCCAACCTCCTGGGGACGACAGCTCTCCGAAATCCCAGCAAGGAAATGGTGAATATCTTCACACAATAATTTTGTGGTCTTCCGGGTTGAAGGGTAGATGAGGTATGGGCTACAGTCATCTTGGGTGGGGGTGGGGCACAGTTCCACCAGCAAGTTCTCACCAGGTAGGCGGCCTCTCTCATGAACTGTTTAGCCGGCTGTTTCCAGATGGCAGGCACTGTCAGCACCCAGCGCACAGCATCCCTCTTCAGCACATACTCGCTCTGTTCTCTCAGCTCCTGCAATGGGGGGTGGGGGAGGGGAGGGGTAAGGTGACAGCCTGAATCATTTTCGGCTCTCCCTGGGAGCTGGAAGGACTAATCAAACCACAGTGAGGGCTTCCTAACTTGGGAAAACCTGAATTGAGGAGTAAGAAGTCTGACCTTTACCTGGGTGGCCCAAGTCCAAGTTCTAAGAGACTTGACAGGGAACTGGACTGTGACCTGGCAGTGACCACTCATCATCTGGACACAGGGTGGGATGAAGGGAGAGGAAGGGAGCAGGGGGCTAGGAGGTCCCTGCCCCAGTCAGTGGGTTGAGAAGAGCAACACACCTGAAGGGCATGCTCCTTGAAGAAACGGAGGGCATGGGCAAACACCTCCAGAGCCAGCATCTTCTTCCCATTTACTGCCTCTAGCTGGGTCTTCAAGGTAAGATCCTGGCAGAGACACGGGGCCATTCTGTGGGAGGCCATAGCTCTGCCCTGTTTCCTGATTACTTCCTCCCAATAGTAACCCATGTTCCTTGCTTCTTGTTCTCTTCTGTCTGCCCCATATCAGCTCTGCCTTTCTCGATCCCTTGACCCATCCTCACAGAACCCACAATGGGAGTCTTGCCCTCTGTCCTGCTGCTACCCCACCCTCTGGCCCTTAATTAGGCCATTCCTCTGGCCTTTTGCTGTCTGCTCCCTTCTCTGCTCCACCTCCCCAGCAGCAGCCTGGCCACATCAGCTCACAGTGGCACTGTGGATCTTCATCTTAAACTTCTCAAAGTAGAGCCAGTCCCGAGCCTCCTCGGGGTCTAGGTCATGGTAGTAGTCACGGGCAGTGTAGCCAAAACTGTGAAAGATGCCTTCTGGGGTCAGCAGCAGGCAAGTGGGGGTCTTCTGGTGGGCCACACCTGGGTCCCCTCCCTCCCATTTCCTGTGAAGACAAAGGCAGTCAGGGGAGCCTGAGGAAACCTTCTTACAGTTGAGTGCTGGCCCTGGGGCCAGTTTTGTGACCAAGAGCAGGACATAACTTCCCTGACCTCCCCCCCCCTTTTTTTCCATCCTAAAGTGAAAATATTGGAAGTGGGAGTGTGACTGTAATCCCAGCACTCAGGATGCTGAGGAGGGATGACTGCCATGTCTACAAAGTGACACCATCTTTCAAAAGTCCCCCTGCCCCCGCCAGAAATAATAAGCGTACATATCTCTTAGGGTCTCATGAAAACCAAAAGGTGCCAATTTACATTCCTCTATAAATGCTGCCCCTGGGATCCTAATTATCCCTGGGGCCCTGAGAGACCTCTGGGCAGGGTGCCCCATTTGACCTCTCCTCTGTATTATCATGAGCAGCAACAAGCTATTGTTCAATAGCTGGTGTCTGGCCTCCTGATGTGTTTCCCTGGGACACTAGCAGAAGCCATCTCTAGGCCAGTCACTGTGTAGTTTTCAAGGTTATTTTCCAAGGCCAAATTACTTCAAGGTCTTTTATGATTCCTTCCTTTGTTTCCTGCCTCCCTCCCTTCTTCTTTTCCTCTTTTCCTCCCTTCCTTTCTATTATTTTTAGAGCCTAGGCTGGGCATAATGGCACATATAACCTTGTCACTGGGAGGAGTGTGTGGGTATCAGTGGGTCTCCAGAGCTCCATAGCCAGCTAGTCTAGTCGACAGGTGAGCTCTGGGTTCAGTGAGAGGCCCTGTGTCAATAAAACAAGGAGCAGGGTGACAGGAAGATACTTGCTAGCCTCTGGCCTTAATATACATGTGCGTGTGCACAAATACACACTATACATGTATACACACAATTAAAAATACACCCCCAAAGTAAAGCCCTGGGTTGCCAATATAATCCAAGGCCACTTGTGTAGCATGTCTGTAGCCCTGGGCTTGATGTCCAGCCCTGCAAATGAAAATAAATCCAGAAAACCCAACATCCCTGTAGTGGGTTAGGAGTACCCCAAATAAGGCTAAAGCTCAGACTCAAGGTCCGTTCTTTAGCCTTTTGGCCAATGAGGAGTCCTAGAGATGCCAAGTGCTCCGACAGGACCCTGTCCCATGATCATTTCTAAGAGCAGGCCTATACCAGAGTTTGAAGTCCCTCCTTCAGCCCAGCCTTCCAGTCCGTCTGGCCTCACCTCATCATGTGGATGGCCTCAGGGTCACTAGCAAAGCTGAAGGCATAGCCACTGGATGTGGTCCCAAAGTCGATGGCCACAACCACAGAGAAGGAAGCCTGCTGTGGAGATCGGGCCTCTGGCTTCTGCAAGCCCAAGATCTAAAGTCAGGCAACAGCTAGCAGGAACGCCTCCCCTTCACTGCTGTTGGCCCACAGCAGCTTTGTCCCAGTCCCACTGGCCCTCCTTGCTGGTTTTACAGCCCACCTCCAGGCTGAGACCTGGCTATGTGCTACCAGCTCCGACAGTCTGAGGCCTGTCAGGTAGCCATGACAGTTTGGGGTTGAAATGATTGCTCTCTTGCTCTGGCTTCCAGTTCACCTGACTTCTGCCCAGACTCCCTCAGCCCACCTCCATCTCGGCCATTTTCACAGCCCTCTACCAGCCTCGCCCCGACTGGGGGCAACTGGCTCGCCTGGGCTGCTTTCTAATATACAGATGTGCACCTTTGACCTCCCGCTCTTGGAACACAAACTGGAAGAGAGGAGGGGCCCCATCCCTGTGTAGGGTTGTCTGCACTTCTCCCAAGCTAGGCCTGGGCTCCCTGTGAATAAGAGGGACCCCAAGCTGATGACCAGGACAAAGCCATATAGGAGAGGTAACCCAGAAAAGCTGTGAAGAGAGAGGCTATGTCTTAGAAACTTCAATTGTGCAGTTTCTAAATATTTTAAACACTATACTTCTCCCTGAGATGGGATCTAGAGTCTGTTAGGCCTCTGGTTGGCAGAAGCAGTGCTCTGAGGACCTAGAAAAAGTCACATGCTTGCCTAAGCAGGGCAGCCACAGTAGCTCCCGCTGGGAGTCATCCTGCTACAAAGACAAGCTGGAGTGAGTTACCTGGAGCTTCTGTTCTTATGCCTACAGCCCAAGGCCATGGGGGGACCACAATAACTAGACCAACCAATGATCCCTGACAGAGGTGCTGTGATAACCCAGGTATGTATGTGAGAGCCTGTAGGAGGTGCCTGGGCACAGCTGCAGTGTGTCTGGGTATCAGAGGAGCAGGGTCAGGGAAGCTCCTTTCCTCATTACTTTTGTCCAGTCTGGTCCCTGCCCTGACTCTGCCAGGTACACCTTCCTCCATACCACCAGACCATCTACCACCCACATTCCCCATCAGGGCTTACTGGAGACTGTGAAGGCGTGAGGGGAGCAATACCACAGCTCTCCTGGGTCCTCGGGGAGCCGGGAGGGCTGGGTACCGGGGACCTCTCTGGGCTAGAGCCTGTAGGAGAGAGAGGTCAAGTCACCCCAGAGCAATCTGGGAAGCAGGAGCCCAAGTTTGGAATAAGAATTCTATCTGTTCTCACTGAGCCTGGCTGAGGCTAAGGGCCATTTGCTAAGGAAGGAAGACTGGAGGGGGTAAGAAGGCCATGCATGATGCAGGGTTAGGGTCTAAGTGCTTGCCTGGATCAGGCACTTAGATGCTGACTTATATATTACCTGGGCACAGCTTCCCAGTTCCCCTGTGAGCACAGAGAGGAACAGGAGAGGCAAGGAAGCATTTTGTAGAGAACAACAGAGTCTAGAAATGAGCAGGCAGGAGCGATGGGCAGATGGGCTCCTGTGACAGGACTGGAAGGGAATACAGATGCTGTGACATGGGACATTTGTCCTGGAGGTAGGCTGTTCCTCTCTGCTATTAAGTTGGGCCACATGGTTCTAATTAGGACTTGAGGGAGTTCCCCCAACCCTCAGAGGACAGACAGGTCGAGAAGGGGGAGGCAGCGCCTACCCTCCGTCCAGCTCTGTGTCTGGGGATGTTCACAGCACCAGGAATTTTGATTACCTGTCCCAGCACACATGCATACACTCATGTCAGCATTGGGGGGCAGAAGGGTTCCTGAGATCGTCCTGAAGGCCCAGACCTGGGCTAGACTCTAGGGGCTAGGAAACAGAGCATTCTGTAGGAGGGTCCCAGGTCTGGTTTGAATTTGACACTTGTAGGTCTGGAAGGCCAGCCTAGCTGGACATCCAAGGTGTCTACCAAATCACTAGTCACCATCAGACTAAGGTTTGCTAAGGGTCATGGGAGGGGATGGCACCGAGACCCTGACATCAATGGGTAGGGCTAGGAAGGTTGGCAACAGAAATAGAGCAGGATCTGGCATGAAGACCCGTGTCAGTGGGTCTGATTGGCTGTACCCTGGGCCAAGGCAGGCTATGCTCCCTCAGCCCAACCAAGTGATCCTTGACAGTGGTCCTCTGATAACCCAGGCATGTACGCGTGGGTCTGAATGAGGTGCTTGGGCATAGCTGCAGTTCCTCTGGGTACCAGAGGAACAGGGTCAGGAAAACTACAGTTCAAGATCCCCTCTCTTGGGCGTCCAGTACAGACTAGGCCCTGCTGTGAGCTCTAATGTAAGAGGCAGTTGCTGTGGCTTGAGCCTGGGAAGGGAGGCAGGAAGGAAGGGCCCAGCCCACCAGGTCTTTGTGAATGGACTTCCTGAGGAGTGTCCCTCCTGCCTGCTGGCCTCCCACCCTGCAGAGAGCACAAAGCCTACACTCAGATGAGAGCAGATGTGCAGGGTTCAGAACACACAGGCTCTCCTGCAGGCACTCAGATCACACAGTGCTGTGCACCTGCACACGCACACAGGGCCGCATGCACACACTTGCACAAAGCATATGCAAGGCCTTTTCATACAGACATGGGGATACACATGCTTTGTATATATAGGTCACCCCTGCACACATGTGTACACACACACATACACACACACACACACACACATACAGAGAGGGGGGGGAGGGAGAAGAAATTATAGAATGGCTCTCAGGAACCTCTGCTGAGAGAGGTAACTGGGGGCAGTAGCTAGTAGTCTCCACTCGGAGGCAAGTGTGGTGATGGGCGGGGTGAGCCGAAAGGGTCTTACTGATATACAGTCCTTGCAGGCCCATTTCCGGGACAGTCAACATCCTTGCAGTCTCTGTAGCTGTGGACAAGAACAAACAAGCAAAATGAGACTTACTTCTTTGCTCTCTCACAGAATTCTATTCTTGTATTTCTTTACTCTGTTCCAGAGTCATTTGACACTAATCCCTGACATCATGTTATTTCGCCTATAAACTCTTGAGTGTGTCTCTCTTGGAGATAAAGGTGTCATGTTTTGAAAACCACCCTAACAATTCTGTTATCTTGTCTAACCAAATTCCTTTATATCATTTAAAGCTCAGTATCCATACGGCAGACTTGCTCAAAAGTGATCTTTGCTCTGTAGGAACTACATGTATGTATGTATGTATGTATGTATGTATGTATGTATGCATGCGCGCGCGCACACACACACACACACACACACACACACACACATTTTCCCCACTTACTAAAGATGGAAGAAAATTTGAATGGTAATGAGATGAATATGCTTGCTTCTTTTTTACACAAACAATTAAATCTTAGCCAGGCATGGTGGCTCATGCCTCTACTCTCAGCACTTGGAAGATGGACACAGGAGGATGAGGAATTCAAGATTCACCTTGGCTACATATCGCATTGAAGGGTAGTCCAGGATACATGACACTTGTCTCAAGAAAACCAATACATAAATAAATATCGGCTGAATATTTGATATTGCAGGATGTAACGCGTCTTCAGCATTTGTCAGAGTTGACTGATATTTTGATTTTATAATGGTCATGCTAAGTACGCTGCTTCACACAATACACACTACAATATGAAACAAGTATTTTTAATTTCATTTCAGAAACTGCAGGAAATTCTGTTCTAATCTCAAGTCAAAATTCATTCATTTATTTATTTTTAATGAAATTCAACTCAGCAACTCAAACAGTGATCTTTAAAATCAGACATCATCATGGCTGGAGAAATGGCCCAGTGGTTAAATGCCGCTGTCCCAGAGGAGTAGGGGTCGATTCCCAGCACCCACACGGCAGTTTGCAACTGTAATTCCAGTTCCGGGGGAATCTGATGCCCTTTTCTGGTGTCTGGGAGCACCAGGCATGAAAGTGGTACACAGACATGCACATTTAGGCAGAGCATCCTTACATAAAAGAAGTAAAAAAGTCATAAAGATCAAACATTCTTTAAAAAGCAAAAACAAAAACAAATAAAAGAAACCCACCAACTCTTTTTCTAACTTAATACAATCCAGTGATATTTATCCTGAGGAAAGCTGGTAGGAGAATGTTAAGTCTTTGTTTTCTGTAATTAAAGCAGCATGTTTCTATCAGGAGTCATGTAAGAGTTACATAATTTTGTATGTACAGTAAAAACACTGTAACTCCTATGAAGAACAGCCTTAAATCTGATCTGAGGTTTCTGTCAGCTTCCACTTGCAACTTGTGGTGGACAGGCACCCACAGTGTGTTCGGGGAGCAGTGTCTTCAGAACCAAGGCTCCTGTGGGCCAGCACTGCCAGAAACAATTCAGGTTTATTCAGATTTTGAAGGAGATTTTGGTCATTGATCATTTAGCAAATTTATTGTTGCAAAAATTTCATTTTATCTGTTTAGTCAGGGAGCCTCAGAATGGGATCATGAACTATGGTTGAGGAAACTATGATCTGTGCATGCTCTGGGAACTCAGGTGATCATGACCAGACAAGCATCAGAAAGTAACTTGGAGAATACCAGGCACGGTAAGGATGTGAAGATGATGTCACTGTGGGAGAGAATGGGGCTGGACCCCCGCTAGACTCGGTTTCATGTGAAGGGCAACAGGAAATCTCTGAGGCTTGGAAGTTGCAGTCTGGAGAGCAGTGTGGAGGTGGAACAGCCTGGCCGCCATAGGTCTCCAGGCTACAGATGATGGTGAGTGTGCACCTCAGAATGAGTGGAGACATTTCAGGGGTCAGTAGTTTGAATCAGCAAAGCTAACCAGACCTGATAAGTGAGCTGTAGAAGAAAACTTGTGTGCCTCTAGCTGGGGGCTGGGGGTGGGGGTGGTGGTGGTGGAGGGGAAGATAGAGAAGACTGGCTGCAGGGCTGGCTGACAGCGGAAATGGGCAGAGTGTGGATACAGTTTCAAACTGAGGTAAAAAACCAAGCAATCCGCTATGAGGTCTGGAAATGAGGAGAAGTCTGTGAGATGGAGGTGTGCATCAGAGAGGCATGGTCATGGGAGTCTGGAAGGACGAATGGGAGGGAAGGGAGGAGAAAGGTCACCTGAAGGTTGGGCAGGTGGAAATAGGCTGACCAAGAACCATAAGTCCAGCAAGAGAAGAGAGTGAGGCGACATGATTTTAAGAAGTCTTTTAAGGGTTTTTTGTTTGTTTGTTTTGTTTTGCTTTTGGCTTTATAGGGCAACCTAATCGTTGCCCTATAGAATGTTTTATTGATGCACTTGCAGATCACAGACATTGCATTATGAAATAAGACAGTGTCCTATTTCAGTAGAAGACTTTGCTTCTGCTAATAAAACTGTGTACCTTTCTCATAGCCAGACTTTTTTTTTTTGTTTTGTTTTTTGTTTTTTGTTTTTTGTTTGTTTTTCGAGACGGGGTTTCTCTGTGTAGCCCTGGCTGTCCTGGAACTCACTCTGTAGACCAGACTGGCTTCAAACTCAGAAATCCGCCTGCCTCTTCCTCCCGAGTGCTGAGATTAAAGGCGTGCACCACCACTGCCAGGCCTTAAGGAGTCTTTAAACAAACAGGCTAGAGGTATGGCTCACCAGCAGTCAAGAGAATGTGTTGTTCTTATAGAGGACCTGGGGTCTGTCCCCAGCATCTACATGTTGGTTCACCATCTATAACTGCAGCTCCAGGGATCCAGCCCTCTTCTGACTCCTACGGGCACCAGGCACACACGTGCACAGCCACACATGCAGGTCAAATACTCACACAAATAAAATATACAAATAAGTAAAAATTGTAAAAAAGTCCTTAAGACAGCAAACACCTGTCCTACGGGGCCCAAGACAGATAACCCCAGATAAAGCAGAAGGAAAAAGACCAGACAAGCTTGGCCGAGAAGGGCAGATATGAGTATCTGGAGGGAGGCAAGGAAGGTTATGTGTTCACATGTTTTCACTTTAAAACAGTTTTTTAAATTTCTAATTATTATTTTTAGAGGGGAGAAGCTGAATACGGGGCACATACGGCTGTGGTCACACAGGAAGTCTGAGGACAACTCCTGGGAGTCCCTTCTCCCCTTCCACCGCCTTTGAGTTCCAAGGATCAACTCGAGTCATCAGGTTTGCGTACGAGTGCTTTTACCTCATGAGCCAGCTTGCTGGACCCAGTTGATTTATTGGCCCAAGGTTATTGATTAATTATTGTTATATTATAAATACAATTATTATAAACCATGGTTGTATTTTAGTTCCTAACATGGGAGGTATTTGAGCTTGAATTTGTTAGGTTCTAGGATTCGAGCTCTAAGAAAATACCCCCAACTCATCAATAGTTTTGTTATTCAGTGTGGCTCAGGTCCGGCAGCACCAGCCTCACTGTCCTATGCAGGAGCTTATGGTAATGTAGACTCCATTGCTGACCCGCTCAGTCAAACATACCTCTCCCTCTTTCCCCCTCTTCCCCCTCCATCTCTCTCTCTCTCTTTCTCTTTCTTTTCTGTGTTTTTGTTTCTGAGACAGGGTTTTTCTGTATAGCTCTGTCCGTCTTGAAACTTGCTCTGTAGACCAGGCTGGTTGGCAGAGATCTGCCTGCCTCTGCTTCCTGAGTGCTGGGATTAAAGGCATGGGCCACCACTGTCAACCAGAACCTATATTTTAATGAGATTCCTAGGATAATTCAGATTCTCCTTATCGTTTAATTAATGTTCAAGTGTTCTCCAGGCTCAGTGGCCTGCAAAGCATGGGCTACTGCTCTTACCTATGAGCCTGGCTACTCCTTTAAACAAAGGTGGAGGCTGCTGTCTGTAGCCCGATCAGGAAGTTTTGCTAACAGAATACAAGCAGACACTCAGCCCAGCAGCGGCACACCCATGAACACAAGGATACTCCCTTGCTCACACACCATCTGAACACACCCAGCCCCATCATGGAAAGACAGCCAGATTCTTGTAGACTACTGTCTATCCAGGGCACACTTGTGTGGTCAGCGCCATGAAGATTTCTAGACTCTTGGAGAGGCACAGTTGGCTGCACCAAGGGTAGGAATTAGGGAAGGATGAAGGCTGGCTGTAGCTGTGGGATGATGCTGAGAAAAGGTAAAGCTAATAGAGGGGCCTGTAAGAGCCCCGGGAGTCAGGACAGAGCCCAGCTCAGGGCAAGAGGAGTACACTACAGTTGGAAACCACAAACTTTCCAGAGCCGACACTGTATCCTAATTGTACATCCACTTACAAAGTGATGTTAGCTCGAAAGCAGGCATGTTAGGCATATTTACACTGAAGAAATTGGCAAAAACTACAAATCAGGTTTTTCTCTTTCTTAGAAAACTGACTATATTTACTGGCATGTTACTGCATCAAAGCCTACTACAATAGGTATTGAACACTTGTCATAGATTTGAGTTAGATGCTGAGAAGCACTTGGATGGATGGATGGATGGATGGATGGATGGACAGATGGACAGATGGATGGATGGATGGATAGGTGGGTGGATTTTCTGGGCCAAGCTTATTGGATGGTAGAAAAAAAACCTTGAACTTCCAAGGGAAAAAGACTGAGTTGTTAATCTAAGGCTTAATTCCATGTCACATGCCTCCCATTATGGCCCATCATGGCACCTGACATGAGCATGTCACTGCTCTGTACCTCAGTGTAATGGGTAACACTGGGCTTGTGAGGACCAAGTCCAGGTATGAAAAGTGCAGGGAGAGGCATGGAGCTGGGCGTGTATGGACAGTGCTCTCTGCTTCTCTATGTGGGTTAGTACTGGGTCTTACTGGGAATTTTATTGTAACTACCCTGAGTTCTTTTTGACAGAGGTAGGAACTGAAACAAATTGTGATGGCGTTCCACTGGTCCCTAAGAGGTGGCAGTAAAGGGCCTGGCTGTGCAAGGACACACATGTGCCCCATGTGTCTTCAAGACCTTTCCACTGAACCATGTATGTGTACTCAAAAACACTTGAGGAGAATGCTGACTAAAGGACTTGGGACAACTTAGCTCCCAACAGCTAGGTCCCAACAGAGTTGGAAGCAGATGGAGGCAGACCCCCATCCCAGGGACTTTCTAATTTCATGGTGGCAACATCTGAGTTTGAGAGTCACTGAGCAGACTAATTTGGCTTACAGAAAGTCACCCCATTTCCCAGTGGAAAATGCATGCCAAATCCAGACCCTGCTGTCTAGCCCTGCCTATGGCCAGCTCTTAACTCTTGGCCTCATGGCTCCCACTCTTCAGATTCCCCCTGACCTATATCCTTGATTGCTATCTAACAGACAAGGTCTGTCAGTCACTGAGGACTAGGACAGGGTGTGGCCAAGTGGGCGCTCAGAGACTTCTCCAGATCTCACAATAGTCTAGAGTTCTTTTACCTGATGGACCCAGTTCTCCAAGGGTCTCTTGTGTGGGGCGAGTAGGCTGTGTATCTGTGAGCTCCAGAACTCTGCAGGTGTGCAGTATTGTTGGGCTTCCTGTTGCTACATGATGCCCATGGAACAAAGAACCCACACAGATCTTAGCAGGTCCCTCTTCTCTGGGGACCTGCCCTCTTACCTAGCACCTTACCGGCCCTTTACTGCAACAGGACTGTCAGCAGGCTACAGTTAGCTAGGGCCACAGAGCTGCCCCACCCTGAGGAGATGACTCCAAGGAGAGGGGACCAGGAAAAGGCTGTGAAGAGGCCACTCCCTCCCGTGATGGCTAGGGATGATGGAAACGGCCACAGCAGGCCCCTCTCTGCCTCAGCTTTGCTTTCCACACATGCACACCCCCCCCACCCCGTGCTCGTCACGGGAATAACTAGTTTACAATCTCTGTTCCACCAAAACCTAACGCCCTCTCATCCATGACCACTGTCTCCAACAAAAATTTTCACTTTCCCTGGCTCCATCTGTTTGTGGCAGTCTGAATAAAGGTTCCTTCCTTCTCTTTTCTCCATTGACAGACTTACTCCACAGATAATTCCTCTAACCTTATAAAAGCTCAGACTCCACCCAACTTGGATTCCCACCCTAGCCTCTGAGAAAAACCTGAGGTCTTTGGAGTACTGACATCCTGATCACCCAGCCGCTCTCCCACATCCTTGGATCTCAGTGATGGGGGTCTCCTGAGGCACTTCTTGACACAAATACATTCAACCCTGAATCTCACTTCTGGCCTAGGCAGCAGGTCCCTACAATTGGTTAAGTGAGCAGGCCACAGTCCACAGTGACTCTCCTGCCAGGCCCCACCCCACCTCCCCTGCACGAAGTTGTTCCAGTGGGGTTCCATAGCCCCAGGTAGAAGCCAGAGTTCAGTTGCTGCCCCCTGCCCGGCCAGCGGCCCGCCTCCTCGAAGAGCTAGCAGATCTGCTCCCATCCAGCCCATGGGCTCACGAGGCAGCCTCTGCTACTCTCCGGGGAGCCCAGAGGTCCTTCCTCAGCTCACCTCCGCCCCTCTCCCCAACAGCTCCGCTGGGACTTACCGTCTGGGTGCTAGCTCAGAGTCCCGCAGCAGAGCCTACTGTGTCCCTAGACGTGTGCCAGGCCCGTCTCTGCACCCTCCCCCAGGCCGGATGGCCTCACTCGCCGCCCAGATGTGCGAGCCGGGGCGGGGCTTGCCTGCGCGGGGCTCTGCTGAGGGGGCCCAGCCCGAGCCCCTCCCAGTTCCCTCGCAACACAGCAGCCCTGCTGGCCAGCGGTGCCTCCCCTGCTCGGAGGGTAGTACAGGAGGGTGGGATAGGAGAAGGCAGAGGGGGAGGAGCAGGGTGTGTGGAGAATTCCAGACCCTCAAAGACCTTCTTCTGCTCGCACTTCCCCAGCCACCCACCCTGGGGCTGGACCTTGGCATCTGCTGCCCAGAGTCTAGTCCCCTAAGGAGGGTGACCCTGTTCCAGGTCTTCACAGTCTCCTTAACACTTTTTTGTCCCCAATTTTCTGAACTTAGGATGAAGGCAGAAGCTAGGTTTCCAGGCTGGGTCTCAGACCTGGCTGGAAGCCACCCATTTTGCCTCAACAGTGAGAAGTCCTCAACCTTTTTAATGAGGCTCGCAGCCCTCTTGTATTAACCCAGGACCTCCCGGTGATGCCAGGACATGGCTTTCATGTCAGGAGACCTGTAAGGAAAGCCCTGACTGTCAGGTGCTTGCTGGAGCTCTGTCCTGAACTGATTTACCCTGTACTCCTAGGATATGCCAAGTCCTCTGGTCCCTGTGCCCCACAAAGGCTCCAGCTGCTTCCAGAACTTTCCTCCTTGTGACCCGCTCCCCTAGACCCAGCAGCGAACGAGGGGAACTGCTACTGTTCTCTGCCATGCCACCCTTTGCCAGGCCGTTTCCCCTCCTGGTCTGCCTAGCTTCTTTCACTGTGCCCAAAGAAAATGTCCCCTTCCGTAGGGCTTGCTGCCCATACTGTCATATCTGCTGTCCCAGAGGCCTTTCTGACTGAGGTCAGGGCTAGAGGGGTGTGTCTGTCCCAGCAAGGTGTCCAGTCAGCAGTTTTTCCCTGCCTGACTGAGGACTGAGGCACCGGTGCAGTATGTATGTGACACTGTATCTTGTGTCTGTGTATATCTGTCTGTTAGGGTGTATGTGTCAAGACTATTTTTTAAATAAATCAATAAATTAACTTATTCACTTTATATCCTGGTTGTAGCTCCCCACAGCCCCTCCCCCAACCCCTTCTCCTCTGAAAAGGGGGTGGCATTGCTTAGTGATAAGATTTTTTGCAGAGGCCTCTAGGGGCTTGAACCTCCTTCAAGGTCCAACTCTTCCACACACCTGCTTCTTGTTTCTTTGTCTCACTATCCATTTTCCCCTGGGCCACAGCTGCAGGTCCCCAGCTCAGGTGATGACCTGAGGGCACTCCCTTCATGTGGCTCCACCTCCACTCTGGGCCCTGCTTCACTCCTCCTCAGTCACCACCCCAACTTTGCACAGCTCCCTTCCCCCTCCCCCTCCCCTCCCCTCCCCTCCCCTCCCCTCCCCCCTCCCCTCCACCCCCACCCCTACCCCTACCCCTACCCCTAACTGTCTACACAGAGGACAGCAAATGACTCACAAGAATCCTTGATCCATGTTAGAAGTTTGGACCCAATGGATGAAGGACCCGCTGAGTGCCTGCCCTTCACCTAAATGGGCCCTCCTTTCTCCCTCCTGCTCTTCTCTAGTGGCACTGTGGGCCTACCCACTGTCCTCAGAGGTTTCCAACTCCTCTGGTCACCTCTGAGTGTGCCCTCTGCTTTTCAGGCCTTTTCTAGTCTTTCTTTGGGCCCTTCACTGAGCCTCTGCTCACGGCCTCCCCAGCCAGCGGATGCCTTCTCTTCCAGGCCCACCCTTCTGGTTTCTAATGTGTATCTGGTGAATTTTCAAACACAGAAATCTTGCCCATCAATGCCACCAATCCAGCAGTCTTCCTGGCTCTGCCAAACCCACAGGAGATCCTATAATTAAAAGCATGCACTACCCTGGATCAATGTTCCTAACTGCCCTTCCCAGACCCAGCCTCCAACACCTCTCATGTCCCTCAGGCATAGACCTGAGCTTTGGAACATTCGCTCCACCTGGGCCAGCCTTGGTTCTCACCACCATCTCTTTCTTTTTTGGGCCTTTAGAAGAAACTAGGCCCTTGTATTTCACCTCAGATTCTGTGTTTGCTTAAAATGCTCCCAGACCCAGGTACCATCACATAGGTATTCAGGAAGAATCTGTGAGTTTGGAATGCAGAGCAGAGCTTCTTGCTCCTGGCACCAATGACATGGCAGAGAAGCAGACAGCTTTAGGGTAGATGGTAACATTAATATTTAAGACATGCTATTTTGCTATCTAAGCCCATTGATGCTAAGGACCAATAGAGAGAATGTTACAGCTGTGATCCAATCTTCTAGTTAAGTCTGGCTTCTAGTTCTGATCCAAAGACTGGAAAGTGCGCACGCACGCACACACGCATGCGTGTGTACACACACACACACACACACACACACACACACACATACACACACACACACACACACACACACACACACGAAGGCATGCATGCACACAGGGAAGTGAAAGAAAGGGAGAGAAGGTAGGGGCAGGGGGAATGGGAAGGGAAGGGGAGGGGAGGAGAGGGGAAGGGAAGGGAGAGGGAAGGGGAAGGGAAGAGGAAGGGAAAGGGGAAGGAAGGGAAGGGAAAAGGGGAGGGAAGGGAAGGGAAGGGAAGGGAAGGGAAGGGAAGGGAAAGGGGAAAGAAGGGAAGGAGGAAGGAAGAGGAAGGGGAGGGAGGGGGACTGGGGAAGAGAAGGCTGTTTCACCTGTGGAGCCTGTCCTCTGGGCTTGAAATGTGCTGTACCTAGCTAGGGACCTTACCTGGATGCTCCTTTCAGTTCACTGACTAGCCAGGGAAGCTGCAATGGAGAAAAGGACAGCCAGGTACAGACCCTGCAGGCTGCACCCTTTGAGACTCACTCTTGACTGAGCCACAGGATGGGTTACTGGCTGTGCACAGTGCTGTTTCCCAGTTCAAAAGCCAGGCTGTTCAGCTGGTGGCCAGTTCCCCCTGTTGTCTGATCCTGGATACAGGCCCTGAGCAACTCCTTGATAGTCAACCTTGTTCCTCTCTACCAGATTCCTGAGATGTGAGCTTCCTTCCAGGAATTACTCTGCCTGCTGGGCCACCCAGATGGACTTCCTCTCTGTGGCCTGTGGTCTCAGGTTTTAGAGACCCAGCTCCTCCCAGCTGCATAGGAGTCTGGTGATCAGGGCCTCCTCAGTGACTCTTGTTGATGCCTTCTTCTTCCTAACAGAAAAACAGGGTTCCATTTCCCGGGTGTTCTTTGTCCCAGATGGCTGCCAGCTCATTAGGATGGGCCTCACTTCAGAATCTTTACTGGGGCTCCCACTTGCAGCCTGTCCTATCAGACAACAGAAGCCTGGAGGAGGGTTGTTTTGTTTTGTTTTGTTTTAAAGATTTATTTACTTTATGTATATGAGTGCACTGTAGCTGTCTTCAGACACACCAGAAGAGGGCATCGAATCCCGTTACAGATGGTTGTGAGCCACCATGTGGTTGCTGGGAAGAGAAGTTAGTGCTCTTAGCAGTGATTTATCCCCATGGAGGGGGGTGATGAACCCTGAAGGACAACTAAGAGTGGACCCTGTGGAGAAAAAGGGTACCTTAGGTGGAGGAAGCTGTGCACATAGGGCATGGAGAATGGAAGCAACTTGGAGGAGGATCAACATACTTGGCAGCCAGTGATGCCACCAGTGTGGTAACTCTGCCATGCAAACTGCAGGCATATGGTTTCTCATCCAGCACTCCAAACCCCACTTGCTCTGCATCGATGTCTTTGCTCTAGAGGTTTTTTTTGTTCCTTCTTTCTTTCCCTCCCTCCCTCCCTCCCTCCTTCCCTCCCTCCCTCCCCCCTCCCTTCCTACCCCCCCTTTTATTTATATGTGTGTTTTACAACTCTAGAAAAAGAAACCCAGGAGTTTTCCCTCTAGTGTTTCAACTTGCTTCTTCATGCTCCATGATACCAGTGAAGGTTATCAGTATGATGAAACCAAACGGGGTGAGAGCAGACCATTTCGCCATTTTCCTGGGTCTTCGAGCTGCACGTCAATCCAGGGCTGATCCCGCTATGCTTGTGTAACCTGCCCGTGAATTCACAAAGACTTTCCCAGTTCCATTACCCTCAGCCATCCCAGACTCGCTAGTGTAGCTGTGTTTCATCACCATGGTCGGATCCAGACAAAGACGTCAGAGAGTGGCTCAAGAGCCAGGTCATCCCTGTGCACTGAAGTGATGGCACGGAGACCCCTGGGAGGTAGATTAATTGCAAGGTTCTTTCAGCCATCCTGGGAGATGAATGGGGAGAAAATTTCTTGTTAGCTCCTACCCCACAGAATCCCCCACCCTCAACCCCCCAACCCCGCCCCGGGCCTCATGATGTAAAAAGGGAGCAAGATGAAGACAAAGGGAAATGCTAGGGACGACATTCTTCCCTCAGGCCAATCAAGTATGGTACCTGTTGCCTTCATTCCTGTTTTCTTCATGACAGAATGTTCTCTTTGGGGTGTGCAAGGGCCATTGCAACAAACAATGTATTTCTTCGAGGGTGGCGGCACATTTCTGTAATCCTAGAACTTGGGAAGTGGAGGTCAGAGGGTGCTGAGTTTCAGGCCAGCCTGGGCTACTTAGTGATCCTGTCTCAAAGGAGAAACCGTGAAGGGGCAAGAGACTGTCTCTCTCAGCTTCCTTGCTGGTAGTTGTGGCCTTGTGAGCAGGGCTGGAGAGTGAGGTTTATAAGTGTGCTGTGTCAGCATCAGGACCTTCATTGACATGCATGAGCTCATGGCGGGAGGGATGGAGCTTAGTCTCCTATTTTACATGGGAGTTTTGCATGTATTAATAGAAGGGCAGTGACTTAAAGCCAGCTTCAGGCTAAGTGTTTCCAGATTTAAAAACGACTTTTACATTTATTGATTTGTGTGTGCTCTAAGCAGAGAGAACCAGGAAACAAGCAGAAGTGTCTATTCTAATACCCAGTAAAACAGACTTCAAACCCAAACAGAAGAGAGATGGAGGGACATTTCAAACTCAGTAAAGGAAAAATCCACCGACAAGCAATCCTAAACATTTATGTTCCTAACACAGCTGCACTCAATTTCATAAAACGAGTACTACAAGATCTAAAGCCATCAATTAAACCAGAACGGTGATAGTCGGTGATTTCAGTACTTCAAGCTTACCAGTAGGACATGGACCTAACAGACATCTACAGAACACTACATCTACTTAAGTACTTAAAGAATGCACATTCTCCTCACAAGCCTTTGGAACTTTCTCCCAAACTGATCACATATTAGGGCATAAAGGGAGTCTCAAAACATACAGAAAAATCACTGACTCAGACCCATCGCGGTGGCTTAGCAGGTAAAAGCCTCTGGCGCCAAGCCTGGTGACTTGAGTTCTAACCCCAGAATCACATAGTAAAAGAGGAGAACTAACTCCTGCAAGCTGTCCTTTGACTTCCACATATATAATGGAGTGTTCTCACAATCCCCTCAATGGATAAAGACATGTGAAGATTCTGTGGCCAAAAATACCTCTTAGATTCTATGAGACTGGAACTTTTGCTAGACATCACAGCCAGAGTTAACAATACACTTTGAGGTCCTACTGTGCACTCAGCCTGTTTGTTTAATCTTCCTTTAAGAAATCAATGTAGGGTCGTAGAGATGGCTCAGAGGTTAAGAGCACTGATTGCTCTTCCAGAGGTCCTGAGTTCAATTCCCAGCTTACAACCATCTGTAATGGGGATCTGATGCCCTCTTTTGGTGTGTCTGAAGACAGCAACAGTGTACTCACGTACATGAAATAAATAAATAAATCTTTAAAAAAATCAATGTAACAACCAACCTTACTTGTGGAGAATTTCTCAGCCAATCAACCTATACAACCTAAGCTAATGATAGCTGCAATTTTAAATTATGTGCTCTTCCATGCCCCTAAGCAGAGCAATGAGTGTGTATCTTTTACTGAAAACAGCAAACACAGACGTTTTTATAAATGAATATCCACCATAAATGTTGAATGCAACATTTATGGATACTGAGTGAGAGACAATGTAATAGTGTTTATTATCTGTTCACTTGGGGTCAGTTGGAGTCCGAGACCTAATCATTTGTGAAATTGTTTTTAATTTTTTTTTTGTAAAATATTCCTCATTCTTTCCCCATGTTATAATTTCTGTGCTGTTCAATAAAAAAAGAATAAAACCCTTTGTTAGGGATAGACACAGTCACACAACTGACAGACACACACAAGCACAGATTCACAAGACAGTTTTCAGACAGGCACAGAGTCAGATTCATACAATAGTCAGAGGGCAAAAGACACAGAGCATCAAGTAGAAAATTAAAATCTGGATTCATTCTTGGGTTAATGACTCCAGGAGGAAGTGCTTTTATTTCTGTCCTTAACGAGACACCGAAACATTATTGCTAACTTGGAGTTAATCACGAATGCATTTAATCTTAGCAAGAGTCTATCTCACTCGTCAGAATGGCAGTCATTGTAAATACAAATGACAACAGATGCTGGCCTGGATGTGGGACAAGGAGAATCCTTATACACTGTTGGTGGGAGTATTAACTAGTACAGCCAGTCTGGATGTTCTCAAAAGACTAGAACAAGATTTGCCATATGACCCAGATGCTCCATTCCTGGGCATATACCCAAAGAATTTTGTATTTACTATGGAGATATTTGCACATCTGTGTTCATTGCTGCTCTGCTCGCAATAGCTAGACCTGCTATGTAGACCAGGCTGGCATCAAACTCTGCTTCCCAAGTGATGGGATTAAAGGTGTGTGCCACTACCCCTGCTTATATTTTTAATTTTTTAATTTTGCAGAACTTAGGGCAGAATCCAGGCCCTTGTGATTGCTAGGCTGTACTCTGCCACTGAGCTAAATCCCCAACCCCTGTTGTGGGTATATTTTTAGCCTAACAAAATTGGTCGTGCAACAGATTTTGTTTTTTTCTTTCTCTCTCTCTTTTTTTTTATTTCTGTGCTTAGCCTTAGCAAGTTAATTTTTTGGGTGGGGTAGTTGGAACAGAGTCTGGCTATGCAGCCCTGGCTAGCCTAGAATTTGCAATGATCTTCTTGTCTCTCTCAAGCACTGGTGTTACCGTGATGGGCTTATTTATGTGTTTGTTTGTTTATTTGTTTATTGTTGGGAGTGAACGTAGAGCTTTGTACATGGTACACATGAACTCTACCGCCAAGATACACTCACATGTGTGTGTGTAAGGGTGTTGTGCGTGTGTCCAAGTTTCCTTTCTCCTGCTGTGATAGGACACTCTGGTGGAGGCGGAAAGATGGTTCAGTCAGTTCCCAGCACCCACGTCAGATGGGTCACAACCACCTGTAACTCCAGCTTCAGAAGAATCTGACTCCTTTTGTCTCTGGAGGTATTTGCATTCATATACAGACACATACATATAATTTAAAATAATAATATTAAAAAAAAAAAAACCTCACTGTAACCAAAAGCAACTTAGGGAGAAAAGGGTTTATTTCATCTCTCAGGACAGGACTCAAACGGACCTTAAAGCAGAAAACGCAGAGAGAGGTGCTTGCCGGCGGCTCACTGGCTCGCACTCAGTAGTTTCTTCTTCCTTCCTTCCTTTTTGCGTTTTATTGGAAATAGATTCTTTTCTCACACAGTATATCTTGATCACAGTCTCACATTCCTCTGCTTCTCCCAGTTCTTCCCCTCCTCCCCTCCCATCCAGAGCCACTCCCTTTCTGTCTCTCATTAGAAGAGAACAAGCTTCTAGGAGATGACAAAATAGCATATAATAAACTAAACAAAAACTATCACATCAAGGAGGGACCACGCAACCCAACAGAAGGAAAAGAGCTCAGAAGAAGACAAGAGAACCAGAGACTTACTCATTTACACACTCAGGAATCCCATAAAAATGCTAGACAGAAAGCTGTAATACGTGCACAAAAGACCCGATGCAGACCCAAGAAGACCCTGTGCTTGCTGTTTCAGTCTCCATGAAGTCCAGATGATCCCTGCTCAGGTGACTTAGAGGCCTTGTTCTCTGGGTGTCCGCCATCCCCCCTAATCTTACTCCCTTTCCTCCTCCTCTTCTGCAGGCTTCCCTGAGCTCTGAGGGGATGGATTTGATGGAGACATTCCATTTAGAGCTGAGTGTTCCAAGGACTCTCTCCAAGTAATGTCTGCTGTGAGCTTCTGCATCTGTTCCCTTCTGCTGCAGAAGGAAGCTTCTCTAATGGTGGCTGAATAAGGCATAGATCTATGAATATAGCAGAATATCTTTAGAAGTCATTTATTAATACCTCTCTCTATCTATGTGTATATACACATATACATACCTATATATACACCAGTAGTGTTTGGTTTTACCCTAGGTCTCTAGACTTTCTAGTCTCTGGTTCTTGGTCATCCAAGCAGTATGGGTATGCGTTCCATCTTGTGGAGTGGGCCTTAAGTCAAATCAGACATTGGCTGGCTATTCCCACAAGCTCTGTGCCACTCTTGTCCTAGCACATTTTGTAGGCAGGACAGATTGTTTTGTGTCTGGGTTGGTGTATATGTTTCTCTTTTGGTAGCCTACAGAGTACCTTCCAGCACCAAAGACACTAGAATGTAGGGATAAAGGCTTCATATAGGTACTAGTTAGACTTCTTATGTTCAATGAGTTGTGTGGGTGCTGTCCTTGGCAATGGGGCCTTGCTGTCAGTTTGTGGAGAGCAATGTATTGTCTTAGGAACAGCCTGGGTTGTTTAGAGACTGCAATAGGATCCTCTTGGCCAACAACTCAACTGGACATATCACAGTCCTGGCCGTAGAAGCTTTGTTTGATGGTGAAATATGAGTTGGGACTCCATATCCCCCATTATTAGGAGACCTCTTTAGGATTGCCTTTGTATATTTTAGGAAGTTTCCACTGCACTAGATTTTCATATCTTCCCTCAGATGCTCCTCAGTTCCAGCTATCTCTTCCTGGATTCCCTCTTTCAACCCCACTTCCCCATCTCTTCCCCACCTGATCTTCTCATTCCCAGTCCTACATGCCTCCAGTCCACCCATAAAAATATATTCTATTTCTAATCTATAAAATACTTTCAAATCAAATTCGAGAATATATAAAAGATCATTCATCATGATCAAGTAGGCCTCATCCCAGAGATGCAGGGATGGTTCAATGTGTAAAAAAATCAATAAATGTAATCCATCATGTAAACAAACTGAAAGAAAAAAAACCCCACATGATCATTTCATGAGAAGGCTTTTGACAAAATACAACACCCATTCATGATAAAACTACTAGAAAGAATTGCAATACAAGGGGTACATTTCAACATAATAAAGACAGTTTACAGCAAGCTCATAGCCAACATCAAATTAAATGGAGATATCCTCAAAGAAATTCCACTGAAATCAGGAACAAGACAAGACTGTCCACTCTCTCTGTACCAATCCAATATAGTTCTTGAAGTCTTAGCTAGAGCAATAAGACAACTTAAGGAGAACAAGGAGATAGAAACTGGAAAGGAAGAAGCAAAGTGTCTATTTGCAGGTGATATGACAGTACGTAAAAGTGACCCAAAAATTTCACTGTGAAACTTCTAGAGCTGATAAACACTTTCAGCAAAGTGGCAGGATACAAAATTCACTTTAAAAAAAATCAGTAACTCTTTTATATAGGGGGCTGTTCTAAGGTCATGTTCTCAACTGGTTCTTGATCTGTCAGTAAAGAAAGCCTTGGGCCAATTGTTGGACAGAAGGTACAGTCGGGACTTGCGGGTCCCTGGAGGCAGGCAGGGAGACGCAAGGGAGGAGAATGGAGTTCACCATGCTTTTGAGAGAGGAGATGGGGTAACCATTTGAGATCTTAAAATAGAGTGGCCACACAGGCCTCTCCTACAGGCAGGTGGTCAGGGGAGGTTACCAACTGAAGTCTAGGGCAGGCAGGAGAGATGGAGATAAGAAATTGGTAAGTGCATGCTTTTCCAGGCAGGAGATAGTGCCGAGCAATTGTGCCAAGAAGACAATTTGAGATTGAAAAACTGTGTGTCTGTGTCTTTTTGTCCAAGGGTTCAAGGGAAGCCAGGTGGGGGCTGGTAGTGCAGTCACTTCCAGGAGCAAAGGCGGGCAGAGTAAAACTACACCCAACACTTTTGCATACAAATGACCGTTATATGCAAACAGACTGAGAAAGACTTCAGAGAAACAATGCCTAAAAACAGTCTTTGAAGACAGAAGATGATGAAGTTAGAAGATGAGCTACCAAGCTCATGCACGGGTAGGATTAACAGTAAAATGGCTGTTCTACCAAAACTGAATGTCATCCTCATAAAATTCCAAGGCAGCTCTCGTCAGCTCGTGTCCAGGACTACTTGCCTGCCTAACAATCAAGACAAACCCCAAGGATATAGCCACAGGCCATCTGATTCAGGCAAAGCCTTAGTTGAGACTAGATTCTATCTTCAGGTGACTCTAGGCTAAGTCAAGTTGACAGTTAAAGCTAACTGGGATGGTGTGTATGTGTTGGTGTGTTTACATATGTGTGCATGTGTGCACATCCATGCATGCACCTGTGAAGTGCAAAGGTTCAAGTCAGGTATTGGCTTCTATACCTCTCCACCTTGTTTTTTGAGGGCCTTTCATGGAATCTGGAGCACATAGATTTCTCTAGACTAGTTGTCTAGGGAGCCCCAGTTTCCTCCAGACTCCACCTCCTAGCACTGGTCACACTGGTCACAGGTGAGTGGCAACTCACCTAGCTTATCCTTGTGTGTGCTTGGGCTCTGCAAGTCACCTCTGCAAGTCACCCTCTAAGAGTCTCTCCAGTTCCCCACCTCTTCTTCTGTAATGGAATGCCTTGATTTTATATGATAAAACTATTTGTTCTTTTTCAATATTGGGGATTAACCCAAGAGCCTTGCATATTCTAGGCAAACACTCTGTCACCAAACTGTATGGCAAACTGTACCTTCTATTTAAATCTTGCTTTTTATTTTGAGTCTTGTTCTCCCTGAATTGGAGTGCTGAATTTGTTGTGTGGCCCAGGCTGTAACTCGCTGTCTGTGATGGTGTTTCCTGTAATTCTCTTATAGTGCTCCATGTGCCATGGGCCGCTCTTTAGTTTTTCAACAGAATATTGGTAAATCGCTGCAGTAAATTACTTTCTGGAATTTCCCATTCATATCTAAAAAAGGAGCAAAATCAGACATTCTTACTTGTTTGCTTTAAAATTTTTGATCTCCCAATCTGAAAAACAAAGAAATCAGTTTCTAATCTTCATACTTCCTAGTTTCTAATTTTCAACTAATATTCATACTTCCAATTACTTACCTATTTCTGCATATTCTAATTTTGTTTTATTTACTTTATGTAAGTGTGATAGGGTGGCGAGCATACATGCCTTGGAGAGGTCAGAGAACAATTTTCAGTATATTCTTTCCTCTACCAGGAGGTTCCTGAGAATTGAACTCAAGTCATCAAGTTTGGTGACAAATGTTTTTACCCACAGAGACATCCAACTGTCCTTACCCCCTCCCTGCCCCCATTTTAAGGCATGATCTTATGTCCACATGCAATTGAGGATGAGCTTGAATTTCTAATCTCCCTGCTTCTACATCTTGGACATGTGCTCCCTTGCTCAGTTTTATATGGTGCTGGGTCCCAAACCCAAGGTTTCATGCACACTGGATGACAAGCACTCTACCAATTGAACCACATTCTCAGTCTTTATATTTTTATATTCCACTATTATAGTCACTCAACTTAAGTCTTATTTCTATATTAAGTAGATTATATACTAGTATATAATTATATACTATTTTCAGTCTTTTAGTAACTTGTTATTAAGTTATATATGCTGTACACATGTTGAAACACCCATTGTTTTTTACGTTTTAAATGATTATTTAAAGATTTCATTTTTGTTATTTCGAAGTATGTGCAGGTTTATATGTCTGTATGTGGATATATGCACAGGAGTGTGCATGCCTGAGGAGACCAGAGGCCTCAGCTTTCCCTGGGGCTGGAGTTACAGGTACCCGTGAGCTGCTCTGACATGGGTTCTGGGATCCAAACTCAGGTTCTCTTCCAGAGCCACACATGATCTTCAGCACTACGCAGAGTCTCCAGCCCCTCGCTTTCATTTATTGCTTTTATGACTTTAGTTTGTTTATTTGAGCCCAGCTAACTTCTGAGTGCTGGGAACACAGACCTTTGCCGCCACAGTCAGCCTTTATCACATATTTCTATTAGGTATTTGAAAAGGAATAGGGTTCCAGAGAGGGGGGGAGATGGATTGACCTTCAGGTGAGGTTTATTAGAAGCTGAACAAACTGATAAGGGTGGAGGAAAGGCTTTAACCTACACAGAAGGAGCAGAGTTAGATTCGTTTGTTTGTTTTGTTGAGGTTTTTGGGGGTTTTTGGAGTTATTTTTTGCTTGTTTTTTGAGACAGGGTCTCACATTGTAGCCCTGGCTGAGTTATGTAACCATAACTCACTATGTAGACCAGGCTGGCCTCAAACAAAGATCTGCCTGCCTCTGCTTCCTGAGTGCTGGGATTAAAGGTGTGTGTCACTATTCCTGGCTCCATTATATGTTCTAGTATTTCTGACTGAAATAAGTGTTTAAAAGGTCCCAAGGACTTTCCTGAGCATCAAGGAGAACAATGGACCTTGAAGGACTACAAAAAAGGCAACTCTGCCTGCATCCCTTCTTCATTTTGGGTTTATTATCTGGAAAGGCTGGGTCCTGGGGTAGGGGCATGAGGGCATTTGGCTCTCAGTGCTGTGAGAGGAGAAAGCCTTCAGGAGCTTGCCTGGATCTGAGGTGCTTCATAGCTGCCTTTCCTTTCCCACCTCTTTTCCTTTTCCTCCTGGAAGTGCTTGGGACTGAACCTAGGATCCATTACACAAGGCTTCTGTTCTCACAGAGCTGAATGAAGCCTGTTTTCTGTAATCCTATTTAGCCCATTCTGAGCCTTTTTTAGGACTCTATACAAATCAAAAAGTAACAGGGTACTTACTGCATTTACCACAGACTGATGTGGCTCCACAAGCCAAGCATGCGTAAAGACCCGACTCAATCTGACAGGGAGGGAAACTGACTACAGTTGATTTCAGTTCCACATTGTGGGCTGAGCAGGTCCTAAGTGTCTACCTGTGCTCCATGTAGCAGCTCAGGGGCTCCACACACACTGTGATGGCACCGATGGTGAAGTAGGACTTGACGTTTGAGTCTGGGTGAGTCTGCAGGGCTTGCACAACATCAATGACATCTGTGTAGCTAAAGGAAGAGAGCACACAGTTAGCTTCCTGCTTGGGGCTACAGAATAGGGAAGAGGGGAGCACTGAGTGGTGAGTGGGTGAGGGCTGAAGGGAGACCCAAAGCAGAAGGGAGACCCAGAGTCCCCTTTTGTGATCAGAGCCCCTAGAATCCACAGTGTGTTTCTGAATTTCCCAAGTTCTTTCCATTCCCCTTAGAGGAAGAGTGGGTGCAGGAGCCAACCTATTCTGGAGATAAGAACCTAGTGACTGGACTCTGAAGGCGGGACTGTGTTTTCTAGTATAGCTCAGGAGCCCTGCCAGACTCTGTTTTCTTTAGTTCTTTCCCCTTCTCCCATTTCATAAGGCCATCGGATCTGTCAAATACCATTTCTATTCCTATCTTCTGCCCGGAACTCCCTCCAGTCTTGATTTACAGAACCAGTCTGATGTCTTCACTTAGGAGTGAATATGTTTGTAATCCAAACCCTCAAGCTGGTTCCTCCCAAGTTCCTGTTATTCTAAGCCCAGGGGACTTTACTCTTTCAGATGCTGGGCCAAAAGATCCGGGTCCTCTTTGATTCCATTTTCTCTTAGTCTTCAGCATAAGAGACCTGAAAGAGACCACTACGAACACTCCCACTGGGTCCAGACTGCTACCATCCTTTACCCAGGACACCCCAATGGTCTCCCAGTTGCCCCCCTACTTTTGTTCTGCCTCGGTGCACACTGTTCTCAATAGGGAGGCTAGAGGGCTGTGCTAAGCCCTCTGACAGATGCAGTTACTGCTCTGCTCAAATGCTCTAGTAGTTTTCATCTCAGAGCAAAAGCTGAGGCCATTCCGTGGGCCAGGCAGCCCTGCATCCTCTGACCTCTCACAGTGCAGGGGTGGGGGATTTTGTTACTTACCCAGCCTGTCCCCTAATCCCAGCACACTGGCCTCCTGGATTCTCTCTGAACATGCCAGGCATACCTCTGCTCTGTTCCCTCATTCTGGAATGCTCTTCTCCTATGGCATCCACCTGGCTGGCTTCCTCCTGGTTTCTGCTCAAGTGTCACTTTGTTGGGGTCTATGGTACTGGATGGAACTCAGAGTGTTGCACATGCTAGCTGAGTGTCCCACCTCTGAGCTACACTGAGTGTCATCATATGGAGGCATCTTGTGCCTTTACAGACACTGCAGTCACGGTGATGCTCTCATGTCTCTCGCCCACAGGTTTCTCTGAACGCACTGACTGTCAGCTACAGCCTCTCCTGGCTGCTTTGTTTTCTTCCTGTGCTTCTTTGGCCCCATCTTTCCTCATTTATTTCTCTGTAGTAAGGTGTCTGTTCAGCGTTACAGTCTCTGAAGCCTAAAGCAATGCAGAACATTAAACTGGACATTCGACCTCCAGCAGACCTTGGGGCTGCTCTAAGAAGGGACCTCCTCACCCCACAGAGGACAGCACTGTCCCACAGGACATAGACTATTATGTCAGAGTCTACGGAGAGACATCAAACCTGATGTCAGACTGGCAGGTCAGGTGGACCTGTGCCTGTGTGGGTCTTAGGGAGACCAGTGAGAGGTGGGAGAGAGGGCGCAGCCTGCCAGAGCTATGTCCTGAGCTCCTATGAACAACTCACCTGTAAAAGGCCCTTGGCTTTATCCCAGACTAGAACGTCCTCCTCGGTCTTGCCCAGTCATCAGAGCCTCAGGGAAGACAGGCTGTGCTAAGTTCTAGTTTCCCCACGGGAGTCTGGCCGCTCAAGTGTTATTTACTTAGCTTTTATTTGGCAGATGCTCTAGCTGTGTAGCCATAGGTGGTCTGGAACTTGCTGTGTGGACCAGATTGGCCTCAAACTTGTAGGAATCCTCTTGCTTTAGACTCAAAAATACTATGATTACGCTATTCCTGGCTTACTCAAGAGAGTGCTGAGCGAGTCGTAGGCTCTGCTCCCTGGCTTCTCTCCCAGCTGTGCATGTGTCTATTTCTAGCCCAGTGCTTGGGTGGGCCAGGGTGCAGGAGAGCGCCATACACTTGCTTAGCGGGTTGACGCTTGCACACTGTCCTGAAGAAATCTGTAGGAACATTAATCAGATTTACCTTGTTTCTCAGCAGTAACACTTCCCCTCTTCTGAAAATCAGGGCTTCATGGGCTGGCTTCATGTGCAGCTCAGATTCTCAGGTGCTTGCCCAGTACGCACGAAGCTATGGGTTGGATCCCCAGCACCACATGAACTGGGCCCTGTGTCACAGAGCATCGTCTCCTCATCATTGTGCTGCTGTAAGCACGACTCATTCCTGGCACGCAGGAAAGCATCTCAAATGCACTGAAATTACCTTTTAGGAGCTAAACTGAATCCTTGTCATCTTTCTGTCACAATGCTTCTGATTCTTGGGTGATGAATTTAGTAAATGTTATACAAGTTGTAAGAACCCTGCACCAGCCTAAGCCACAGAGAATCTGCTGCTGAGGACACAGGACTGCACTATAGAGTCCTGGGCTGCTGTTACATTAGGACTCTGAGTGCTTGGCTCAAGGACCATAGCCTTCCAGCCATCTGATCCTACAGTAAGGCGTGGACCTCCTGCTCTGCGGCTGTGGCTCCTGCTGCCCTGCTGCATTCGTCTTCTGTTGCAGATCGCCTCCTCAGCAAACAATCGTGTTTTATTCATTTTGAGACCAGTCTCACTATGTAGCTTCTCCTGGCCTGGAACTCATTGTGGAGACCAAGCTGGCCTCAGACTCACAGGAATCTGCCTGTCTCTGCCTCCCCGGTGCTGATATGAAAGATGTGTACCCACCCCTAGCTAGAAATATTTAATTTTCAAAACAGCTTTAACATTTGAAGTTGCTGGACAGCTAGAGGCATTCTCTATCCCACCCCACCCCACCCAGCTTTTCCTATTAGTAATGTCGTATTAATGCAGTGCATTTTGTTCCAATGAATGTACCAACATTAGTTTACAGTTTGCATTACAGTCCAGTCTTTTATTTTTAGAGAGCAGCTGTTGCATAATTCTGTCTGCTCTTAAACTCACTGGGTACCTAAGGGTGACCTGGAACTTCCGATCCTTCCGCCTGTGTCTTTTGCATGCTAGGATTACATTGGGTGATACTATACTGGAGTAGAAGTGATGGGGACCAAGCTACAAGCCTCTTACATGCTAGGCAAGCATTCTTCCACCCGAGCGTCATCCCTCAGCCCGCTTCCCCGACCCGCATGGATCTCACTATGTTGCCCAGGCTACCCGAAAACTCTTGGACTGAGACAAACCTCTTCTTTCAGCAAGTTTCCTAAGTGGCTGGATTTTAGTTGTGGCCCACTAGGCCTAGCAAGGGCTCACTCTCTATGTTGTGTTTTCTATGATCCATCTGTCATGACCCAGACACTATAGTGTCATATAGAATGGTTTCATTGTCTTACAATCCCCCCCGTGCCCTACCTAGCATCTTTCCCTATGCTTTTTCTGACTGCTGACCTCTTTATAATCTTTACAGCTCTGCCTTTGTCCCAGTGTTGGCTAGGTGTGGTCTGACACCTTCACATCTGCCTTCTTCCTCCGAGGATATGCATTTTAGAATCCCCTCTCTCTCTTTCTGTTTGAGTGCTTGTGTGTATGTGTGTGCGTGTGTGTGTGTGTGTGTGTGTGTGTGCGTGTGTGCAAGTGTGTATGCCAGGGTTCAGTGTTGACTGTCTCTCTCTGTTGTTTTCTACCTTGCTTCTCTTTGCCCACCTACTTTTTAAAACAGACCAAGTCCCTCACCAAGCAAGACGAGAGTTTAGTAATTTGTCTACGCTAGCTGCCTGTTAGCCCAGGGTCTGCCTGCCTCCATTTTCCAGCACTTGGATAGCAGGCATGCAGTGCTACACCTGCCTTAGAAAACGTATTTATTTGTGTGTTTTGCCTGCATGTATACCTGATGCTCATAGAGATCAGCGGAGGGGGTTTGATCCCTAGGAAGTGTTGCTGTATATGGTTGTTAACAGCCATGTTAACAGTGGGTGTTACTGAAGCTGGGACCTCTGCCAGAGCAGTCAGTGCTCTTAACTGCTGAGCCATCTCTGCAGCCCCTGCGCCTGGCTTTTCATTTTACATAGATTCTAGAGATCCAAACCCAGGCCTTTATGCTTGCAGGGCAATCACGTTGCTAACCGAGCCATTACTCTAGCTACCTTGATCCCTTTTTATTGCTGAGTAATACTCCACAGAGCAACTGTCCTTAAAATTGTTTACCTGTTCATTCATTGGAATGGACTAAACTGGTAGGTTGACTGAAGTCTGAAATCTGCATTGAGATTTTGTTTTGTCTTGAGAAAGGATTTCATATAGCTCAAACTAGCCTTGCATTTGCTATGTGACCAAGTGTGACCAAGTGTGACCCACCAGTGACTGGATGCTCCCGATTTTTATAAAAGTCATGTGCTGGATTTTATGTGGACTTGAGGTTTCTACTCTGTTGAATACATATCCAATATGGCTGCTACATGCTATAGTTGGGCTGTTTAGTTTTGTAAGAAACTATCAAGCCAGGTTTAGTGACTTATGTCTGTCTCAACAACTTGATAAATTGAGACTGGAGGTCTGTAAGAAGTCCATAGCCTATTAGTTTCAGGCTAGCCTGGGCTACAAAGTGAGATTTTCTCTCAAAAAAACCAACCAACCAGTCAAACAAACAGACAAACAAATGGAGTTCTTTCACTATTTTGAGTAACAGTTCTTTACCAGATTTGTATTTTGTAAATGTTCTTTCAGACTGTAGCTCTGCAGCTTGATTCAGTCTCTTCTCTCTGTCCCTGTCCTTGTCTCTGTTTCTGTCTCTCTGTCTCTCTCTGTCTCTCTCCCTCTCTCTCTCTCTCTCTCTCTCTCTCTCTCTCTCTCTCTCTCTCTCTCACACACACACACACACACATGCACTGTCTCACTGTGCCTCCCTAGCTGACTTGGAACTCACAGATCTTCCTGCCGCGACTACCTCTGAGGTGCTGAGATTAAAAGTGTGAGCAGTTAATTCTTACTGGATGGTTTGGTGGCCTTAGGCATCGAGAAGGAAGCCTGAGAAACATAATCTCATTTTTAATCTCTGCAGTTCAGGAAGAAATACTAGAAGGCGTGGGAATGCTGCTGAGTGCCCACCCAGCAATCAGCTCATGAAGCATGCCCATTGGACCAGTGCGGTGATCATGATATTATAGAGAACATACGGTGAAAAAAAAAAAGTTCGACCAGTGCAAAATGGGACAAAATGAAAAGTGGAACTTCCTTCTGCCTCAGGGTGTTCATATTCTGGAAGGTTTTTAAAAATAAAAAAAATATTTATTGTATATTTTTCAATTAAAATATTTTATTATTTTAAAGTGTGTATGTTTATGTATTTGTGTGTGTGTATATATGTGCATGTGCTTGTGTATTTGTGTGTGTGGAAATGTGTATGTGTTTGTGTAAACAAGAAGCACAGGAGTGAGCTACTAATCCCAGGTATAAAATCATGGATTATTGCTGTCCTACTGATGGGTCACAATGTATGCAAATGAGGGAATCCCTGGGTGGTTGGCATTTGGTCCTGGATGGAAGCTCTGGGGTTGGCAGTGACATTTCATCTTCTCCAAGTGCCTTTTGAGTGGAGTAGAGACTAGATTTTTTGTTGGAAAAGCCTTTTATCTATTATTAATTATTATTATTATTGCTTTGTTTATTTCATTGTTTTTTAACAGAGTCTCATTATATAGCTCTGGTTTGTCTTGCACTCACAGAGATCCACTTCACTTGCCTCCAAAGTGCCAGAATTAAAGGCCAGAAGTTCCTTCAGAGCCAGGCTTGTATTGGAGACTGTTCCCTCTCTGGTCTCTGTCATGGCTTCCCCTCCTCATTACCCAAGACAGAACAAAGAAGCCAGTCTTGAGAAGAAGGTTAGAAATCTTCAGTAGCTTCTTCAAGCTGATGGGAGATGTGCTGGCTCTTCATTTTGTCTGTTACTATGGTAGGGGCTCCATGGAGGTGCCATGTAAAGAGAGCCACAGTTAGGATGGCCCTGGTAGGCGTTCCGTGTGGCCTGGTAAGAGGCTGAGGGGCGGGGTCTCGGGGAGCCTTATTGAAGCATCATTTGGGGATGGAACTGTTGAACCCAGTGTGATGTCACAGGGAGGCCCTCAGGTAAATGTGTCTGTCTCAGAAGGGCTGATCAGAAGAGAAGGGAGAAAGAAAGCCAAGAACACTGTGGGCAGGGTCTGAGCAGAGAAAGAGGCCAGGCATGGTGGTGTATGCCTTTGATCCTAGCACTCAAGAGACAGAAGCAAGAAGATCTCTGTGAGTTTGAGGCCAGCCTGGTCTACATAATGAGCTCCAAGATAAACAATACTACAAAGAGACCCTGTCTTAGTAAATAAATAAATTAATTAATAAAATAAAAACTACCACCACAACAAAAGAAATCAGTGCTTTTTTTTCTCCTTCATTCAGGCTAAAAATGCTGGGTCCATCAACTCTAGGGGCAGCAGTCTTCTGTATGAACAGGGAGCCTTCAGATCTCATCAGAGAGCTGCTGGGTCAGACGGGGGCAGACCGAGGGAACTCCCAGAGTGAATTCAGAGTGAATTCCTCAGCACTCAGGGAGCACGGTGGTAGAAAGAGCTGATCAGAGAGGTCTTGTGGCCCTGTAAGAGGCATCCCACCAGACAGAGCCACTGCCCAGGTTCTCTGGTTGGAGAAAAGAAGAGGAGAGGTGAAAATGCCATTAGTGTGGCAGCGGCTAGGAGGGCTGGTGAAGGAATCATTCTTTGGACTAACAGTAGAAAGAAAATAAAGTCTTTTAGTAACTGCAGAGAGAGCAGTGGCTTCTTTCTTTCCTCCCTCCCTTCTTCCCTCCCTTCCCTTCTTCCCTCCCTCCCTCCCTCCCTTCCCTTCTTCCCTTCTTCCCTCCCTCCCTCCCTTCCCTTCTTCCCTCCCTCCCTCCCTCCCTCCCTTCCCTTTTTTCCTCCCTCCCTCCCTTGAGACAGGGTCTTTCTCTGTGACTCTGGCTGTCCTGGAACTTGTAGACCAGGCTGTCCTTGAACTCAGAGATCCGCTTGCCTTTGCCTCCCTAGTGCTGGGATTAAAGGCATGCGCCACTGTGTCCAGCCTCGTTTCTAGCTCTCTAGTTCTCTTTTTTTATTTCTTCATGTGTTTAAAAACCAGGCATCATCTCATGTGTCATGGGGAAGTCTATTTGCCGCATACACATTCTCTCTAATTTTTTTTTTTTTTTTTACAATTTATTTATATGAATACATTGTAGCTATCTTCAGATACACCAGAAAAGGGCATTAGATTCTGTTACAGATAGTTGTGAGCCACCATGTGGTTGCTGGGAATTGAACTCAGGACCTCTGGAAGAACAGTCAGTGCTCTTATCCTCTGAGCTATCTCTCCAGCCTCCACATACACATTCTCAAGCCTGGGTGCTGTGTGAGTGAAGAATGGACCTGCTGTTGGCTTTACCCAGCATTCCTTCTGCCTTCTTAGCCTCCTCTCCATCTCCTTCTCTCCCTGCCTTCCCTCTTTTTCTTTCATTCCTTTTGGGGTCTGAGATGGACTCAGCCACTGAGTATACTCCCAGCCCTCCCCTCCTGGTGCCTTTCTTTCTTTTTTTTTTTTTTAATGAATTGGTCTCTCAAGGCAATTGTCTGATTTCTGTTTGTTGCAAGTTTCTCCTTAAAGATGAGCTTGCAGCCAAGTCCTGGCAGCTCACCTTGACAGTGGCTCATTTGAGGGCAGATGGAGACAGTGGAGACAAAAGATAATTAGATAATAGAGACCTTGTAGCTTTTAGCTTTAGGGAAGGCTTAATCCCAGGACTGAGTGATATATTTAAGGACCCGGGGTCATGGTGTCTCTCTTCTACCTTTAGTCTTTCTTCATCCGGGCTTCCACTAGTGGAAGCATACCCTTCTTGTGTACTAAACAGGACCCGGACTGATTGTGCCTATCCACTAGAGAATACAGGACTTGGATTTTTTTGTTTGTTTGTATTTTGAAACAGGATCTCCTGGAGCCCAGGCTGACCTGGAACTTGCTATGTAGTGGCTGGTGGCTTTGAACTCCTCATCTTCTTGTCACTGGGATTAGAGTGGTACATGTGGCTTTAGTTGAAGTCAAGGCCCTTCTGTCCCCAGGCTCCCCCACACTTCCACCAATAAAGAGAAGCGAAGGCCGGTGAGGAGGCTCCTTGGTGAAGCACTTCCTTTAAGGAGCAGAACCCCTTAAAAGTAGAAAGAGTGAAGCAACTCTACAAAGATATCCTCTGACTTCACGGACACACACACACACACACACACACACACACACACATGCACACACACATGTATGCACACACATGCACACACACATATATACATGCACATGCATACCTGCACAAAGAAAAAATTAGAAAAAGGAAGAGTGAATTAAATTTGGAAACCTTAACCACAGAATTTCATATTTCTTTCTATTTAAATTTCCTTTTAGCTAGTCCATTTAAAATTTACAGGACTTATTTTTGCTCTTTTCTTTGATGTTTCTTTATTGTTTGTGACTATAATAGCATTAAAACATCCTCCTTCCCAAACTCCTCTCTGTTCTTTGTGTTATCTGTTTGGATCGGTTTGCTCACCTTTTGTTTACAAGTTCTTTTAGCAAACCGTGTATATGGGTAGTTCAGAGCTGGCCGCAGGAAAGGGCTGCCCATGTTCACATTCCAGCCCTGCCCAGCTGCTGCACAAGCCCCCAGCTCCAGTTTCTTTACCTCCCTGTGACTCAGCTTCCTGTGAACGGAGATGATAGTACAAGCTGGTTCATTATCCTCCATGTCCTGCGCTCAAAAGGCTGCCAGGCCTGCACCAGGCCCCAGCCCTCAGTAGCTGTTTGCTATTCATTTCTTCTTTCTTCCTTCTCCTCTTCTTCCTCCTTCTCTTCTTCAACCTCTTTCTTCTCCTCCCCTCTTCCTCTTCTTTTTTTTTCTTCTTCTCTTCCCCTTTCTCCTCTTCTTCTGTCCCTGCTCAAAAGCTGCCAGGCCTGTTCCAGGCCCCAGCCCTCAGTAGCTGTTGCTATTCATTTCTTCTTTCATCCTTCTCCTCTTCCTCTTCCTCCTTCTCTTCTTCAACCTCTTTTTCTCTTTCTTCTCCTCTTCTTCCTCTTCCTCCTCTTCTTCAACCTCTTTTTCTCTTTTCCCTCCTCTTCCTCTTCCTCCTCTTCTTCAACCTCTTTTTCTCTTTCCCCTCCTCCTCTTCCTCTTCTTCTTTTTCTTCTTCTTTTCTTCCCCTTTCTCCTCTTCTTTTGTTCCTACCCCTTCCCTTCTCCCTCCCCCTATAGTGTTGGGGGTCAAACCCAGTACCTTGTGCATTCTAGGCAAGTGTTTGCTATTGAGCCACACCCATAGCCTTTCTCTTCCCTCCCTTCCTCCCCCCTTCTTCCCTCCCTCCCTCCCTCCCTCCCTCCCTCCCTCCCTCCCTCCCTCCCTCTGTCCTTCCCTCCTCCTGTTTTATTATGTAGAACAGACTGGTCTCAAACTCTAGGTTTTCCTTCCTCAGCCTCCCAAGTGCTGGCATTATTGGCATGTGTTGGCTTGGTGTTATTGTTTTGTGCTTGTTTGTTTTGAGTTAGGGTCTTATGCAGCCCGTCCTGAACTCCCAATCTTCCTGCCTCCACCCTCTGAGCGCTGGGGTTGTAGGCTTGCATTTTTACAGTCAGCTCATCTTCAAATGGTCAGGGCCCTGTGACAGGAGGTGAGATAGCTACTGCCCTTCAGGATGGGTTGACTGTCACAGAAACATCCCAATACTCCTGTCTGGAGCCCCAAGGTAGCTCCTGTTTAGCTCTGCTTGTTGTCATTGTGTTGGTTTGAATGGCACACACACACACACACACACACACACACACACACCCTAGTCTCTGGTATTTAAATACTTGGTTCCCAGTTGGGGGCTGTTGGGAGAGGATTAGGAGTGTGGTCTAGCTGGAAGAGGTGTATTATTGGGGTTGACTTTGATGTTCCAAAAGACTCATGCTTCCTGGTTTCAATCCAGATGTGAGTGCTAAGTTGCCCCTCCAGAACCTTCAAAAAATTTATATCTCTAATGCAAAAAACCCTGGTGTCTGAAGGTGGAGGAAGCAGAGGGTTCTAGCACCCTCTGGGGGAGGCTGGAGGCTCTGCACAAACACTGGCAAATTGGCTGGTGCATTTTCACAGGAGCCCAGAGTCTGGGTAGGGGAAATGAATAGACTTAGTAATGAATCTCTAATTTTTACCCAGATACATTCTCTATCAGAACAATTCATCAGGCCCTGTGACTAACATTTAGGAAGTTTGACATAAACAAACATAGAATATGTCATCTAAGGAAACATTACAAAGCTAGGCATGGACAGCATTAACCCTTCCTCTGTGTTGCTTAATGGCTGGGGCAACCAGTAGCCACCTTGGACCATGAGTAGAAGCATTCATTGAATATAGCTGACTGAAAACAAAGGAGTCCAGTTTCAAAACGATCGTCAAGTTGCTAGGTGCACATGGTGGCACACAGCTGTAATCTCAGCACTAAGAAAACCGAGGCAAGAAGATCACAAGTTCAAGGCCACCCAGACTGTGTAATAAGTTCCTGTTTTAACCCATTCACAAACATAAACTGTATGCCAATGTTAACTTGAGACACATTCTAGTTTATTTATACTGCTGCTATTTGGAGGTTTGGATTTTGTAGCCAATTTTTCCCCTTTTACTGAAAATAGATTCTTCTCTCATACAAACATTCTGATTACAGTTTCCCTTCCTTCCACTCCTCTCTTATCATCTGGATCTACTTCCTTTCTGTCTCTTAATAAAAAGCAGGCTTCTAAGAGATAACAACCAAACATATCAAAATAAAATATAGCAAAGCAAAAGCCATCACATTGAAACTGGACGAAGCAACCCAAGAGAAGGCACAAGAATCAGAGACCCAGTTGTTTACACACTCAGGAGTTCTATAAAAATCTTAAGCTAGATGCTGTAACATATCCACAGAGGACCTGTGCAGACCCAAGTCAGCCCTGTGCTTACTGCTTTGGTCTCTGTGAGTTCACGTGAGCTTTGCTCAGGTGACTTAGAGGCATTGTTCTCCTGGTCCTCTGTCCCCTCTGGCTTCTATTCTCTTTCCCTCCTCTTCTGCAGGCTTCCCTGAGCTCTGAGGATTTGATGGAGACATCTTTTTTAGAGCAGAGTGTTCTAAGGTCTCGCTCTTTGCATGCTGTCTGGCTATGGGTCTGGATTTGTTCCCATGTGCTGCAGGAAGAAGCTTCTGTAACGACAGCTGAACAAGACACAGATCTGTGAGTATAGCAGAATGTCACCAGGAGTCGTTTTATTACTATCACTTAAAAAAAAAAGACAAAGTAGTACTTGGCTTTACCCTAGGTCCCTGACTCCTGGTCACCCAAACAAGGTGGTATGGGTTCCATCTCGTGGAGTGGACCTTAAGTTAAACCAGACACTGGTTGGTTACTTCCACAGCTGGGCCACCATTGCTCTAGCACATCTTGCCGGCAGGACAGCATTGTAGATCAAAGGTTTTGTGGCTGACTTGGTGTTTAGTGTTTTCTTTTGGTGGCCTGCAGAGTGCCTTTCCTATACCAAAGACACTAGAATACAGTAGTTAAAGTTCTCTGCAGGCACCAGCTCCACGTCTCTGTGTTCAGTGAGTTGTGTAGGTTTTGTCTTCAGCGATGGGGCCTTGTTATATCAGTTTGTGGAGAGCAATCTGTTGTCTTGGCAACAGTCTGGGCTGTTTGGGGATTTCCTTGAGACCCTTTGGCCAACAACTCAATTGGATGTAACCCAGTGTCAGTACTGAAAGCTTTGTTTAGTGACAAAAAAAAATGAATCATGACTCTGCCTCCCCTATTATTTGAAAGTTCATATATTTTATATATTTTAGGGAGTTTCCACTGTACTACATTCCCATCCCACCTCTCAAATGGCCCTCAGTTCTAGCTGGCTCTCCCCACACTCCCTCTCCTTCCCCATTCGATCCTTCTGCTCCAGCCCCCACCTGTCACCCTTTTTTTTTTTTTGAAATCAAAAAGAAAATTCTCTGGGAAAATCTCAAAATATCTCTGCGGCTTGATTCTTCCATCTAAAATGAGACCGACCGAACCCACGTCACAGCGACCATGCAAGCTCACTTTAAATGCAGGAGTCTCACTCACCACGCAGCTACCTTGGGCTTTTTATTTATAGAGGTCTCCATAGACCCAAGGAAAGGATGAGGAGAGGAGTTACCTGCCTGGACCAAGTAAGCCAATCCTGACCCCACCCGCTTACTCTAAGGAAGAGCAGGCAAGAGTCCTCCAGATCTTAGTCAGCTAGTGGAGCTGAACAAGCAAGCATCAAACCCCCATTGCCAGTCACCAGTAAATCCTCAGAGATGCCGGAAGATTCATTGTGGCACCTACAGTCACCCCACAGAGTGTCAGGGTGGCTCGGGTCTGGCTGGTGCCGGCTCACACAGCTAGACTTTGTTCCAGATCACTGGTTCTGTCTACCCATGTGTCTTGTCTCCGATTTTGGCCAACGTGTTACCTGTAGCCTGTTCTTTGCACAACAGTGGCAAGGACACATGTGGGAAGATCACCACAGAAGGACACTTTAAGAACTTGCTTGCATTGTGTCATTAACATCTATTGGTTAAAAAAGTCACAAAGCCGAGACCGAAATTAAAGGCCGGAGAACGTACTGACCTTCATGACGCGGACGAACTTGGTCTGTAAAGTACCGAAGAGCAGGCAGTGATGTGTCACTACATCACTGTGGAAGGAAGGAATGAGGTGGGCATGGTGCTGAGTTCAAGGCCAGCCTGGCCTAGATAGTGAGTCCCTGTTCAAAAAAAAAAAAAAGAAGGAGGCGGGCTTGACAGTTGGTAAGCAGGTAAGAGAGTGAGCGGCTGAGGCTGGGTTCAGATCTCAGCAGCCATGTAAAAACTTCTGGTATGGCCACTTGCACCTTTAACTCTCATAGTCTAAACGGTGGAGACAGGATCACTAGGGCTTGCTGGTCACCAGGCTAGTCCACATTCAGTGAGATGGCCCTGTCCCAAACAGATGATAGAGATGATAGATATGAGGTGATAGAGCAGGACATCCCACTTGTGGACTCTCTCTCTCTCTCTCTCTCTCTCTCTCTCTCTTGCTCTCACTCTCTCTCTTACACACACACACACACACACACACACACACACACACACACACCAACAAAAAATAAAAATAGACCCAATTAACAGCAGCTACTTATGTCAGCTGCACATAGTAGCTCCTCAGATGGCAGGGAATCTTGTACTATAAGAGTAGTTTGTGGGCCTGGCTGTGGTGACTCATGCCTTTAGTCTCAGCACTCTTGGGGTAGAGACAGGCAGATTTATGTGAGTTTGAGGCCAGCCTGGTCTACAGAGTGAGTTCCAGGACAGCCAGGGCTATACAGAGAAACCCTGTCTCAAAAACCAAAACCAACCAACCAAACACACAAAAGGAATGGTGGAGTCTTTTCTATGGTCTTGTTTTTGTGTTTTCATTGTGTGTGTATGTGGGGTGGGGAGGAGGTATTTTGCCTCTATGGCCACACATGCATTACCCACACAGGCCAGAAAGAGGGTGACAAATTCCCCTGAAGCTGGAGTTACAGAAGGTTGAGAGTTGCCATGAGGGTGCTGAGAGTCTAACTTGAGTCTTCTGAAAGAGCAGCCAGTGCTCTTACTTCCTGAGACATTTCTGTGGTCTTGTTTCTTCTTTATTCAAACAAGGTCTCACTTTGTAGCAGAGCCTGGCCTTGGACTTGAGGCCCTCCTGCTTGAGCCTCCTGAGTGCTAGGATTGCGTGTGTATGCCACCATGCCTGGTTTGGCTACTCACTACCTGCATCTTGGAGCTTCTTAGAGTAAGCCAGGCTGTAGAGAGCACAAATTGATCCACTTGCCTGTGATGTTCCTGGGTCCGGCTTGCCTCCCAGGGACTCTCCCCAAGGGTTAGGTGGTCCAGAGAGACAGGTCTAAGCCTGGCTGGAGAATGAAAATGCCAGCCTCTCTTCTCCTTTTCCCGGGAGAAAACTTCACTGTGGTCCTGGGTCCCAGTTCAGCTGTTCAAGTCCCCAAGTCCTTGGTCCAATGGGGGCTCTCCCATGTCTAGGCTTTTCCTGTCCTGGATTGTGCAAGGCCCTCAGCTGCCCTCTGAGCCAGATATCAGCTGGACAGAGAGAGGGTTGAGGGTTCAGGAAAGAGGAAACAGACCCCAAGACAGGATCCTCCTCTCCTGGGAAGCAGAAGCTGAGAACCAGCTGCACTGAGTTCTTGGCCTTCCTTCCTGTTCTCTTCTAGGGAAGGCAGGTCAGCCAGCCCAGCAGTGGCAGCCATTTCCTCCTGTGGCACAGACACTTCCATCTCATGTCAGGGAGTTGGGAGTGGAGTGGGCCTCGGCTTTTCTGAAATAGGGTATGCATGTGGCTGTGACCCCTGGACCCTTTGAACCCTTGTAAATACTAAACATGAAATCCAAGCTATTCCCCCATGCTAGGTCCTCTCCAGCCCCCAGCCTTGGTCCAGCCATTATCCTCCTTCTACTCCACAGCAGCTGCCCCCATCTCAGGCTCTCCTCTCTGGAATGGCAGCTCCAACCACATACTGCATGCCTCATTCCCATAATCTCCAACACACCATCCCAACCCCCACCCCATCCCCACACTCCTACCCAGTTCCCATCTTATCCTCATCTGCACCCATTCCCACCTTGAATTCCAGTCCAGACCCCAGCCAACCACCCACCATGGCCATGCTCATCCCTCAATTTTCTTACTCTAATGAACCCCGCTCAGCCTTGTTCACTGCTTCACCTGTCATGGGTTTGTCAGTCAGAACGAGTCTAAACTCGGCTGAGGAATGAGCTGTGGACTTTCTACTACTTCAGTCAAAGTCAATGGTTAGCCTGGTGGTATAGGTTCGTAATCCTAGCTACTTGGTGGGCAGAGGCAGGAGGATCATGGACTTAAAGGCTAGCCTGGTTTCAGAGCAAGTTCAAGGAAAGAACAGGGAAATGTATCAAAGAGAGTGATGGTGGCTGGGGATATAATCCATTTTTGCCTGGGATGCATGAAGCCCTGGGTTCAATCCCCACCATCACCACATAAAACAGGTATGATGATACATCTGCAACCCCAGCATTTGGAAGGGAGAGACAGGAAGATTAGGAGTTCGAAGTCATCCTTAGCTTCATAGGCATTCTTAGACCCATGAGTCCCTGACTGGGGGTGAGGAGGGGGAAGACGGTAGACATTATGTATGGATTCTTTGGGACATTATGTATGGATTCTGTGGTTTGAACGGCTGATGTTGGGCCTATGTTTAGGGTTCTCCACTATTTTGAAAATAATCTACTCCTAGACTTGCCCACTGCACTTATTCCTCTTTCTGGTGTCCCTCAGCTGGCCTCATCTGTCTTTCTCCAGCTGATAGGGAAGTTGGGGGTACAGGAAATAGAAACTGAATCCTATACTGGAGAAAGTTACCCACAATAACCTTGCCTCTGTTAGGAGGTCAGGGCCCCAGCCTGTCTTCCCCAAGATGTCCTGGGACACTTGGTTTCACTTGCAGTCAACATAGGTTTCCAAAATATGCCAGGGCACTCCAATGGCTCTGACATGGGACATGACAGCTCCAGTGTGGTCATGTATTTCTTCAGCATGCCCTGCTTGGGGACTCAAGGATGACTATCAGGAGCGTCTGTCTGAGGACATTGCTGTCCAAGAGTCATTGTTCACATGAGGAATTCTTTCAGGGCCACAAGCTCTCTGTGTGCTATCCCTCCCTTTCTCCCAGGACAGAACTTATTGCCAAGGAGTGCCGGGTGCTTAATTAGGCTAATCACCCCAATCCAAGCCCATGGCACCTCCTTTTCTATACCAGGTTTTCACAGAGGGACAGTGCTTTTTGTTCCTGGGGTTGTCCCTCCTCTTTATTTTTTGAAAACAGTCCCTGAGGCATTTGGAGTGGAGCATGCTGAGTCAGCATGCTGGACTTCAGTGGGCCTGAGCTCTGGGTACTGGGGCTGACCGGAATGAGGCACCATTGTCATATGCTCTCTTAAAATGTGCCATTCTGGTATTAGGATGTCAAAATCCCATCACCCCTCCACAAGAGTCACCACTGCCACTTCTAGGACCTCAATTATAGGAGACAGGGATCTGGGGACAGCAAAGACATAGCTTGCTAATGTTCTAAATGTAGGGGGTTTGTCCCTGAACACCATGTGTGTGGATCTAGACCTAGGGCTACTCTGATACCAAATGTATTCAAGAGGCTACCTTTCCTTAAAGTGAGGGGCTAGCCTGGGCCAGTCTCCAGAAGCCAGATATGTTACTCAGATGCAGCAGGTACTGGAGGCCCTGGGGAGCCAGGTCCTCTCTGTTGTACCTGGGCTCTTTGTCACATTCCCTGCAAAGACATCTGTCTCTTCTGCCTTCTTCATGGGGCCAAGTGCTGCCTGGACATCTTGGGAGCACCTCAGATCCTTGGCTAGGCCTGGACTCCCTCTCCGCCCTCTCCAGGTAGTCAGTAAGGTCATGTGCTGGATGGGCTGGGGGCTGGGAGATGTCATGAGTTTCCTGTCCCCACTTCCAGTCTCCCCAGAACTGCTTGTCTCTGCTGAGTCAGCAGGAAGCTGGGAGGCTTGCACAGTTGCAACACGTGTCTATGAAAAAATACACATAAGATGAAATTTACTGTCCTATCTTAAGCGTACATTTACATTGCTATGTAGTCACCACCACCATCTATTTCCAGTCCTCTCTCATCATCCACAACATAGTCTCTGTACCCATTAGACAGCAATTCCGTATCCTCTCCTCCCCCAGGAACTTCATCCATTTTCTGTCTCTAGATCATTCATTAACAGGAGCAATGCAGTATTTGATCACTACGATATAGAGCAAGTGTCAGAGCAGCATCTGTCCTGACTAATATGCCACTGTATACACAGGCACATCTCTTTATCCATCTCTCTGTTGATAGACAGCTCGTTCTGTCCTTTTGGCAACTGTGAAGGACGCTGCTACGAGCGTGGTTTAGCAGTGTCTGCTTGGAGCCCCGCTTCCGTCCCTATAATCCTGCCCCATTTCATGGTTCCACACAGACTTCTTGGGGAATCCTCGCTCTCCTCTCCGCACTGCACCATTCCACATTCCCACTAACGATGTGCAGGGCTCCTGCTCCTGCATTCCCACTAACGATGTGCAGGGCTCCTGCTCCTGCATTCCCACTAACGATGTGCAGGGCTCCTGCTCCTGCATTCCCACTAACGATGTGCAGGGCTCCTGCTCCTGCACACCTTCATCAACAGTTTTTACTCTTGTTCTTTCATTAGTAGCCATCATAGCCGTTGGTTGTTCTGTGTGTATATGGTAGAGTCACATGTTTGCTGGTGTGTGTGTCTTCTGTCACTTGCCACTTTATTCCCCCGAGACAGGATATCTCACAGCCAGCTAGCCCCAGCAGTCCTCCTGTCTCTGCTCCAACCAGTGCTGGGGCTGCATTCTGGGGCTGCTGGAGTTGTACAA